>CM034155.1:592809291-594009291 GCA_019776745.2 Taxus chinensis
CATGAGAAAGCTACCTGAGCTAGTCCCCACACATCTGAGTGTACAAGCTCCAATTTTCTGCTCCTTAGTTGCCCCAAATTTTAGAAATCTCACTCTCTTTTGCTTTCCAAAGATACAATGCTCACATAAATCAAGATCTAAATCTTTCAAATCTGATAACTTACTCTTAGCATTTAAGATTTGCATTCGTTTTTGACTCATATGACCCAGCTGATTATGCCACTGCATGCATCTGAATCTGAAGTAGATAATGTAGAAAAGGAATCAATAATACAGGTAGATAAATATAATGTTCCTACCTTCTTACCTCTTGCCACAACAAAGGCACCCTTGGTGACTTTCCAAGAGTTTTTTATGAATGTAACCATGCAACCAGCTTCACATAGTTGCCCTGCAAAAATAAGATTCCTCTTGAGGCTTGGCACATGCCTCACATCTTTTAATACCCATGTATTTCCATTCTGCAATTTTAGATGAACTTCCACTTTACCAGTAATACTGCAAGGTTCATCATCACCCAAATAAACATGCCCAAAATTTCCCTGGACATAATTTCTAAAATAACCCTTATTAGGGGTTGCATGGAAAGAAGCTCCTAAATCTAAAACCCATGATTCAATTTTATTATCCAAAGAAAGAATAAGAGCATCTTGCATTACCTCTGATGAAGCAATATTTGTCTCTTTACCTTTGTCTAGTTGTTGATTCTCTTTATCCTTTGACCACAATCTTTCTTTGCATGTCCTTTCTTTCCACATTTCCAACAAGTAATTCCATTACTTATGGATTTAGATCTGCTTTCCCTTAACTTTTATTTCCCATTACTCTTACTCCTGGATCTCTCCTTCTGCCTGCCCCTGCTTTCTACATTCAAAGTATTTCCAAATGATGTTTCCTCTATACTCTTCCTGCGAATTTCTTCATTCAAGATTATACTAACCACGTCATCAAACTTCAAAATATTATTAGCAAATGTTGTATTACTAACATCCATTACCAAGTTGTCCCAACTATTAGGAAAAGAACATAAGAATAAAAGTGTTTTACTTCATCATCAAACGTATAGCAACCGATTTTAACTGATTTACAATATATCGGAAATCATTCAAATGACTAGAGGAAAATTCACCTTCATGTATCTTAGAACTAAATAGTTTTCTTCATCAAATAAACTTTATTTGAAGCACTAGGTGTTTCATATAAATTAGCAAGATATTTCATTAAGTCTACCATAGAAGCCGCTTCTGTAATATTGGAAGCCACAGATGCTGCCAGGCTCAATCTTATAGATCCCAAAGCCTTTCTGTCAAAAATCTTCCATTCTTCATCAGTCATCTTCGTAGGTCTAGACTTCTCATCCAATGGTAAGTACAAATCTCTTTGATACAGATAATCCTCGATCTGCATCTTCAATAATTGATAATTTCGGCTGTCAAAGGGTCAAAGCACAATGTTGTGTCCCACTTTGTGTCCCAAAAACGCGAGTAAGAAGTTGGGCGGGATCGGAAATCGAGGTTGTTCGCGCGAACACCCCTTTCGCGTGAACCCCCTTCGCCTGAACTGCCACGTAGGATAGAGAAACTAGTTCGCGCGAACACCCCTTCGCGCGAACATCTCGAATTCAAATAATTTTGGCGGTAAAGAGTTATATATATATATTTATATAGTTTCGGGCGGCAGATTTAGGTTTTAGGGGGGTTCGCGCGAAGGGGGGTTCACGCGAACCCCCTTCGCGCGAACCCCCTTCACGCGAACACCCCTTCACGCGAACCCCCTTATGTGGCACCTATGTGGCACATTTTGGCGCCAAATTCATTTGGAGGATAATTTTATGCCAAAATGTGCCATTTAGGTGCCACGTAATTAGGGTTAACAAATGAATAAAATTATAAAATTTTAACACAAAATACAAAATTTTATTAGCTTTCTAAAAATATAATTTTCATTTTTTAAAAATATGTTTTACTATTTATTTTTTATATTTTACTAACATATGGTATTTTAGGACAACCAATTGTACACAATCAACCCAATTTGAAAAATAGCAAAAAATATCAAAAAAATTTGAAAAAATTAAAATTACTATTTATTGAAGTCTTCTTCTTACCTGTGAAAAAAAAATTCAATTTTGATATAAATCTTAAAAGTTATTGGCATAAACATTTGTACGCCATTTATTTGAAAATATTTTTACTAAATAATTAATTAAAAAAAAAATATAAGTCCAAAAAATATGAAAATTTGACAGCACCTCAAAATTCAAATCTTGAACATATATCTAAAATTTCATGGTGAAAAAATAAATTTTTCATTCAAGAAAACCACCCGAGGACAGTCATTCCTCTTTTAGAACATAAAAATCAATGTATGAATAAAATTAAGAAAAAGACCATTTTTTTTGAATTTTTTTTAAAAAAAATTTGCATGTATTCTACACTCTAAACACAACATTTCATTAGTTTGTGGAATTTCATGAATGTGTACGGTTTTATGGCTATTACCTTTAGAAAGTCAATGAAACTGAAAATTCATGTTTATAATGGTACAAAACATATCAAAAAGTGGGACATTTTATTGTGCTTTTACCCCAAATTTCTCTACCTTGTATTTATTATCTTATGCCATTGTTGTAGCTCCCACTCAATCAGAAAATCCTCTGTGAGTAAATCTGTCAACACACAAAAACCTCAAACAAAGCTCTGATACCAATTGTTGGGATTAGTACACCGGTTGTACAGACAATATATTAGATCTAAGTATACATGTAAATAAAAGTGGATATTCTACCAAAAGAAATATACAAAACAAAAGACATAAATCAACACCAGATTTAACGTGGTTCACCCAGTGTGGGCTATGTTCACCAAAAAACACGCTAATTTATTATCCAAAGCTTTGACAAGATATACAATGAAGATTTACAATCTTCCACACCTCTTAGATGTTTAGTACTTTCTTCCTTCAAGCTTTTGCTCTACCACCAAGAATTCTCTCTCACCAACCTTTTTTGAAGTTCTTTTTAATTCTTGTTTTTCATTACTTCTAAACCCTAGCTTTTGTGCTTATATAATCGTTTATAGATTTAGGGCACTTAACCATGCAATTATAATCAATAAATCTATTTTAATGCTAAAAATAGATATAATTCCTGAGAGTTAATTAAAACTTTGTCACACAGGTAACCGAGACTGGTTGTGCCTAACCGTCATTGGTTCCTACTTGCCCTTGACCGATGCGGATTACTGTGTTTTCTAACAAGTTCTAATTGCATGCTAAAATGAAGTAATTAAGCTCCACAACTCAACACTTTCTATTCTCAATTCTTACTCCTCATCACCTATTTATTCAAATGTATATGATCCTCCCAAAATATTGTATATCTTCTTTGTAGACATCATATAGTAATTTTGGAAGCGCCTTATCTAGCCAGTGAGTTCTAGTTTCTGTTGCAGGTCCCACAAGTATTCAACCATTTTCTGTCAACTTGTTTTCCTTCGTTACCGTTTTCTCTAGTTGAATACCTTCTCTTTTTTCTTTCCTTCTCCTGAAAAGTAATGCAAACATTTCTGCATACTGAACTATTTGTATACGGAAAAAGTAATAGGTGTTGTTTGTATACGGTAGTCGGGATTGCCTGTGGCTAGCCTGGCGACAAGATAATGTACACACACTCCGAATGCCCATGCATGCATGCATGCGTGAGGTGGGACCCACCCTGGCTGAGGTGTCACAGTTTTGGGATTAACATAATATATGCATTTTAAAAATAAGTGTGACATGCAAAAGCTATTGAGTGGAGTGGTAGGCATGTATGCTTGTATTTGGGAGGCCATAGGTTTGAATCCCATACTTTTTTTTCGTGGTTTGTGGTATACACAATTGTGTATACCAAAAACCCAAAAAAAATTCTAAGGCATGGAATTTGTGGGTCCCACTTGTGCATGTATGGATGCATGCCCATCATGGGGGCCATGCAATACTTTTCCCAGGATAGCCGGCTCCATCGGGATTGGGCCGGGCAATGGGCCCAATGCCATTTAACTTATCAATCACTCACTTCTCCATATTAATATTAATATTTATAGTATATTTACTTTTGGGAGGGAATTATTAAATTGTTGATTCAGGAATTGAGAATGCTTTTTTATTATATTTTTTATTTAATTGCTGATTGGGGTGAGTCTCCTGGATTTTGCAAGATATTTAGACGTTTTTAGTCATTTTAGATGTCAAAATATACAAGCCTCTATAATTCTAAATTCACATGCCCTAGTTGCAGTGTTGTTTTCTCAAACCATAACCCTTAAAAATCTCTTCTCACACACCTTCAACTAGCTCAAAAACCTTCTTGATGGAGCTTCACCACATTTGTGCCCAAGAATCAACTGGTTTGCTATTTTACTCATTTGCACTTGCACTTCTCACTTGATCAAAATTTAAATCACAATTGACCCAAATTGGAAAACTCAAACCATCGTGGAAAATTCTAAGACACTTGTAACTCACTATTTGAAACTCCTATCATGTGACTAGATGTGTGAAATTTAACATTTGGGAAAATACTGCTACTCTCTCCTTCCTGCCACTTTCATCTGTCCTTGCTTAAGAAATGTACTGAAATGTCTATGAAATAAATTCTGTGTTTTTTACTACTCTCCTTTTGCACCTAATTCATAACCTTCTGGTGTTCCTACTACTTCTCAACCAGTAGACCTGGGAAACGTAAACATCCATGCGTTGAAGTATGCTAGACCCTAGGTGGACCTGTCATAACAAGTGAGTCAACCATGATTTCTTGTTCACCTCGCGTTTTGTACTGATGGAAGTACCCTGGAGAAAAGGCGTGTGTGTAATTCATTGTTTATGATTGTAAATTATACCTATGTTATTAGAAACTTCATCCTGTACACCTATAATGTATTTTACCATGTGAGCATAAAATCTTGTCAGATTTGACACTCACTATTGCATCCCATATATATGAGATCGCTAGTGCCAATGATACACTTGAAAAATGTGAATTTCAATCATAGATTCCATTTTGTTTCAAAATTGTATATGGTAAAAAGGTTCCACCCACATTATATATATATATATATGTGGTCCTCTATGCATGATACTCATATATATATATATATAATCATTTATATATGTGTAAGCATGAATTTGCTTATTACATATCTTGTAGTGTAAAACACAGTGTGCTAATAGATGATTAATTAATTGGGGTGTCATAGCTTTCCAACGATGAAAGGAAACACATAAAAGATAAATCTAATCTAAGTGAAAATACTAACTTATTACAAACATTTAAGCATAGCTTTAACCTTCATAGTAGGGCTTCAATCCTACTCCCATTGACAATAGAGAAAGTACCATCCTATCGAATGTACAACTGAAAAGTGCACTCAATTGAACCTATCTTCGATTACTATAGATGAGATCCCAGCCAATTTACAGTGTTTTCAACTGAACCTATTTGGGTGGTGCACAAAATCATCAATCATGACGAATAGAATGATCTGATCGTACATTATCTAGAGTATGTGTTTCCTCCTTATATGCCTACCATGGCATTCCTGTCTGTAGTCAGGAGAATGTTTTTCCCCTAAGGTAGTGCTCCATACGAAACCAATGGCATGCAAACATCATCTAATTACCATCATTTTGCTAAACACACCCTGTATAGTGAAGTGTGCTACGTGGAAATTATCGCCAACCTACCATTATAATGTGATCCTATATGCCTAAAGGATCAATAAATGACTTTACTCGATTCCAATATTTTCTTCCAATCACTCACATAGGTTTTAGGGTATAATATCTGTCATGGAGTTAATTGTTCAAAGCTGATCAAACATTTACTATTTATGATTAGTGGGTGATAAGGAGTAACCGTAAGATGATGTGGTTTGAAAAAAAAGTGAAAGTTATATCTTTCTCAAAACATGTTTAAACCATCTTGTGGTGAGTAAAAGGATCCATACTGTGTGATCCCTAATGTGAACTATAATCCTATAAATGAAGGAGTATTCCCTCTTGTTGTCCACTTCCCCTAATGTATATTGAATGTACGTTGTGAAACTAGGTAATCATGTTCTTGAGGCAATTCCTTAGGATGAGAGCTAGTAGGCTCACAATCATGCAAATGTTTTTGATAAATGGGTTACTCAACAAATTTGAAAATGCTAATTAAATCAAATTAAGTGAAATCATTTTAATATGAATGTAACTGATTTGAGTGGGTCCTATGTTTTAGATATATACACATGAGAATACTAGTGTGAATCCTTTTAAACCCCACTCAAACAAGAGTTCCAGCTTGACAAGAAGTATCGAATGTGCCTAGAGTTACATGATGATTGTTGGTGATAAGGGTGTTCAATCGCTCTAGTTGTGCCCATAGTAAGGTGTGTAAATTTATAATTGAATGTATCCTTGAAACACACATCTAATACTTAATTGTACAGGAATCCAAACCTAGTGGAGTGTAAAATCATACTCGTTAGTACCTTTATGACTAAGAAAATAAGTGAAGTAGATGGGATACATGGTTAGTTGTAGTAACGTAAAACAAAATAGACTAACCTTAGAACTTAAATGATAATATGAAAAGAAGGTAAAATGTATCTACTCTTGAATCAATAAAATTCTTTTGCTTCATGAGAACCTCCCTTGGTGCAACTAAGATACATGTAAAATCCAATCAAACATGCAACTTAGAAAATGAATCCTTGGAACAAATACTAAAAGGATTATGTATGTACATATGTTCATACCAAAAATAGGTTACAACATTCTGGTGTGATGAGGGAAACAAGAAAAATTAGATGGGATTACTATAGGTGAAATGTTAAACAAAATCATGCAGCCTAGTTGTAGAGGAATGAAGGGTCCCATGGCGGTGTTATTTAGACAATTATAGCCAACAAATAAAAATATGATTGCAATAAGTATTTCACCATAAAACAAAATGATGTGTTGTGGGAAGTGCATGTGAGTAAGTGTATATTATAGTCAGTTTTTGTTATACTTTGTCATTTTTAGACCAGTGGCTTCGATATATAGATGGTGTTATCAAGTTGCCTATGTGGGTTAGTGGTTATCGAAGCAGATCATGTGTTGTGTGTTGTCATAAGTGATCCTCTGTAGTGTCATGTGAACTACAATGTGAGTCAAAAAAATTATTCTGATATTTTTACTGTTGTATTTGTGTGCGTTAAAATGTGGGCGTTATATTTGGTATCAGAGTGGAGGTTCATGCTCTTGAACCTCTGGGACAAGTTGGAGTTGTGATGGTTTTGCATGGTGGTGGTGGAGATTAGTAGAGTAATGGGATATATGTTGTTATGTGACCAATGTTGTAATTGTGATATTATGAACACACATGTGGTGTATGTCACTTAGTGCATGTTTTTTATCATGTTGACGTGCTTATGATGAGAGTATTCGCTCTCCTTTTCGTGGATTCAATGAGGAGTCCATGTGTGATGTGCTACCTTGGTATGTGTGAGAAGAATGTTTTTATGGATGGCGCTATGTTGGAGCATTTTATCATTTTGTGATATGTAGGTGTGCTGATATGTTGTATGATAAAGATTGGTGTATAGTGGATTAGATTGTATAGTAATGTTGCCACTATGTACTGATGAATTATGTGTCACCATGTTGTCCTGCAATTGATTCTATGTTGTAATGTTATTCATTGTGTTCATCGTGCATATAATTTGTGTAATATGAGATGATTCATGTTGTGAATTAGGGGCATATAGTGATTATATGACCCCTATTGTGTAGTACTTGCACCTTGGGTGCATTATGTGGAAACATGATGTATCGTAACCTGTGAAAGTAATGATTGTGTTGTACCCTGTATATATACCATGTGTAAGACGCTATGGTTAATGTAAGTTAATTGCCAGTGTTAGTGATGTAGTTATGTGTTATGTTGCGAACCTTACACTTGACGACCCTAAGGGGAGTAATCGTTAAGAGTTTATGTGTGGAGAGAGGATGAGTGGACCAGGTTTTCATAATCTTGAGCCGAGTACAAGTGAGGAAGTGGAGTCTTATATAGACTGAAAACCCACTTCTATCTTTTTAGTATACTTTGAGCTTGCTCAGTATATTGTGGGTGCGCACCACCTTAGGCTCAACTTATGAAAACTAGCGTCCCTTGATCTCTCCTATTGGGTTATCCATCGAACAATCCTATGTGATTTTGACTGTGTTGAGCCTTGTGGGAGTATGGAGGGATGAATTAGGAAGAGATTATGACAATTGTATTGTTTGATATGTTATTTTTCTAAGTTGAGGCTCGATGTCCAAGTGCCAGCAACTCGATGAGTACCCCTTTGGTGTCGTACGAGGCTACACAGTGATTGTAATGTGTTATTTATCTATACGTATTTCATTCAGAAATTGATTATTATCTCTTTTCTTGTCAGAACCAACAGTTTTCTTGATTGACATGTTCTTATATTTTGAGAATTTTATTTGATTGTTGCACTGAGATGTGTATTTTTTACTAACTATGGCTACTTAGCCATTTTTTTAACTTAGTTTTAAATTTGTGCTTCAAGTTTAATTTTTTTCTATATAGCCTAGCCCAAGGCTTGAGATGATGCACCAGTGTATACCAGTGTTTGGATGCACTGTGCCTCAATAACCTTGGTCTTCAGGCCAGTAGTGAACATGGTGCTCTGAAATGTTTGGTGAAAATTTTCACATCAAAAATCTACTTACGGACTTTGGTAAATGATACCCAACTGCCCTGGATGAACTAATGTTCCATGCTACTGCTTTGTGTGGGCCTGGGGTGGATGTATTGATTGAAATCTTAAACACCATTGCAAAAATTAGATCTGGAATTGAAACACCCACCTTGTTGCAAGATTCTGCCAGCACTTCTGCACATGTCCCCATGGAAACTGATTTAGAAGAAAAGCTGGCTTGCTCAGTAGATGGAGAAGAATTTTCAAGGGCAACTCCTGAGGAGGCTACTGATATTTCTGCTGAAAATTCAAATTCAACTATGGAATCTTTCCTCCCAGATTGTATTAGCAATGCCACACATCTGGTAGAAAATATTCTTCATATTACAAATACATGTGGGATATTTATTGAGAAAAAGGGTATTGAATTTGTGTTGAAACTGTTTGATTTACCTCTTTTTCTATTATCATTTGCAAGTGGCTAGAATATTGCAGTAGCCTTAAAAAAAAATTCACCACATCACTCCACTCCGCTTACAAGGGTTGTCTACACTGCTCTTAGAGAACATTTGAAGCCTGCACTTAAGGTAGCAGATTCTCTGGTTGGGACAAAGCTTGCAGATATCGAAGGATCAGAGCACATGAAAATTTTGAGGTGCCTTTCAAGTCTTGGAGGGGTTTTGTCCTTCTCAACCCATCTCCTGAAAAGTACCACAACAATTATGCCTAAACTTGGTTATGGGGATGCAGATATATTGAAGGATTTGGGAAAGGTGCAAAAGCAAGTGCTTTGGCAGGTATCTCTTGTCAATGATGCAAGAGTAGATGCAAAGAAAGAGGCTGAACAAGGACCATCAACTTCAAATGCAGTGGTAAATATGTCAAGTTCAGAAGTGGCTAGTGATGTCAGTACAGTTTCAGTGGTTAGATATGTCAATCTAGTCTCTATGAGGAATGGGCCTGCATCTGGTTGGGGCATTGATCCTGAGTTTCTTTTTGTTATACAAATAGGATTCGTCATAGTCGGAGGGACCATGGTGTTGATGGGATTTCAAGAATGCGTCATGGTCGACTTGGATGACAAGCAGATGTGTCAGATTTTGACATTAGTGGCTCTGTAAATGCTGCTGAAACATCACAATCCCAGGAGTCTAAAAGGAAGTCACCTGATTTACTTGACTTTGAGACTATGAATAAAGTTGCTACAACCATGCGGTCTTTCTTTGTTAATCTTGTTAAAGTATTGGTGGTTCCAAATCGTCGCCGAGATGATACAAGATCACTTAGTGGGGCAGCAAAGAGCGTGTTGGTTTCTCTTGCAAAAGTTTTCAACGAGAGTCTTGATGTAGATGAAAAATGTATCTTTTCTGAGTTGGAGTTAACACTCTCTACACTAGCAATATCACCTTTGGTGATGTTAACAGGACGATAGGCCTGTTAATAATTAAAATTCAATTATATTTAAAAATTGCTGAAAATTAATAATTAAAATAAAAAAACATTAAAAGTATATATATATATATATATATATATAAAACAAGAATTGTTGAAAATAAAAAATAAAATAATTCAATTAATAACATATTAAAAATTAAGAATTTAAACGCAGAATTAAAATTAAAAAATAATAAATATTAAAAGTTATAATTAATGAAAATTTGAAAATTTTAAAAATGAAATTAATAAATATTAATTAAAATTAATGAAAAATAAATATTAATAAATATAAAAAAATTAAAATTAATAAAATCGTTAAAAATTTAAAAATTGAAAAAAATTAAGTAAAGTTTTAAATTAACAAAAATTAAAATCAATAGAAAAATTAATTAAAATTAAAAATTAAAAATAAATTAAAAAATAAAAATAAAAAATTAATTAAAAACTAAAAAATGAATGCAATATAAACTTACATATTAAAATTAATTTAAAAAATTAAAAAATCAAATTTAATAAAACATAAAAATTAAGAAATAATGAAAACAAAAAAATTGATTTAAAAATTTAAAAAAATTATAAACAAAAAATTATTAAAAAATTAAAAATTATACGTATAAACAATAAAAATAAGGAATTAATCAAAAATAAAAATAATAAATAAAAATAAGGAATTAATTAAAATTTAAAATGATAAAAATTTAAAAAAATAAATTTACAAATAAAAATTAAAAATTCATTAAAATAAATCTATAAATTTATTTTAAAAAATAATAAAATAGAAATAAGGAATTAATTAAAATTAAAAATTGTTAAAAATTAATAAATTTTGAGAAAATATTTTAAATTATTAAAAAATCATAAAAAATCAAAATTTCATAAATTTAAAAATTAATAATTAATAAAAACAAGTTTTAATAAAAAAAAATTTAAAAACATAAAAAATTAATTAAAATTAATAAAATTAAAAAACATTCAAATTACATATTTAAATTAATTGAGTTCAAATTCAAACGATCCTCCCCCCAAAAACTGCAACGGGAGATGAGGTAAACGAACCCGAAAATGTTTGACATTGGGTACAACGGTGAGTGGATCGAAGGCCGGGAAACACGGTTTCATCAGTAAGTGATTATTCTGTAGTTCCCAAATCTTGGAAAGGATAGCATCTTGATCATCAAAAATAGTGAAAAACACAATAAAAACACCCTTGGATAGGGGTAAATGTCAAACCTACCTGACAATATAACATCATCATCATTTTCATGGTCGTTCTGGTTGTGGTTGATATCATCGTCATTATAATAATCATAATCACTATCCCCATCATCATTGTTATCATTATCAACATCATCATCGTCATACAAATCATCATGCTCTTCGTCATCATAATCTTCATCATCGTCATTGTGATCATCATCATATATATTGTCTTCTTCATCATCATTAAAATTATTATTGTCATCATTAATTACCATCATCGTCAATAATCATAATCATCATTTTTATCATCATCATGATTATTGACGATGACGACAAAGATGATACAGGATCACTTAGTGGGGCAGCAAAGAGCGTGGTGGTTTCTCTTGCAAAAGTTTCAACGAGAGTCTTGATGTAGATGAAAAATGTATCTTTTTTGAGTTTGAGTTAGCACTCTCTACAAAATGTCGATACTTAGGGAAGGTTGTGGATGACATAGCAGCAGTTATTTATGACAGCCAGTAGTCAATTACTTCTATTCACATGGTACAATTCAAAAACTTTTGAGTACTTTAGAAGTGGCAAGTATTTTACTCTAGACTGTACCACTTATGTCACAGCCAAGAAAAGGAACTAAAAAAGAGAAAGACAATGAGAATGGCAAGATAGGGCACACACCTTGGTTATTAGAGACATTGCGAAGCTATTATAAACTCTTGGAGCACCTTGTTACTTCTTCTTTGCTCTTAACTACAAATTATGCTTCACAGCTATTAGTTCAACCAGTGGTTGGAGCATCTTTCCATGTTCCAAGGGACCCAGAGATCTTTGTCCGCACTATACAGGCTCAAGTTATACATGTTGTTCTCCATGTCTGGAACCATCCAATGTTCTCTCGTTGCAGTTCATCGTTGATTGCCTATGTGGTTTCAATCATTACCCATGTATACTTGGTGTACATGATGCTAAAGGAAGTAAAAATGGTGTTCCTGGAAGCAATGGACAACGTTTTAGAGGTCATCCACCTGATGAGACTTCTATTTCTATGATAGTTGACATGGGATTCCCAAGGTCTAGGGTATAAGAAGCATTAAGGTGGGTTGAAACAAATAGTGTTGAAATGGCTATGGAGTGGCTGTTCAGTCATCCTGAGGAGCTTGTTTAAGAAGATGACGAAATTGCATAAGCGCTGGCTTTATCACTAGGTAAATCTTCTAAGGCTCCTAAAGATGAATCTTATGAAAAAGGAAAAGAGGTTTTGAACAAAGAGAAACTTCTAGAAAATCCTCCAGTTGAGGATGTACTGGATACTCGCATGGATATGTTGCAGAGCATAGATACTATTTTTTTTTCCATGACCGATTTGATTGTGACCCTGTGTTGTCAAAACAAGGGATAAGTCATCTTGAAGTGATGAAGAAGGGGAGTGAGGGATGAGTCATCCTAGAGTGGGGAAAACATTAGGGAAATGTATGTGAAACTCTTCTTTCTTCCAAGAAGAAATATGAACCACATACTATTTTTTTCAATGAAAATGAATATGAACCTTCCTAAGTTTAGGATCGCATCCCTCGTGATCCTTTCTTTTCAATGTATCTCTAAACTATATTGCCAACATGCCCTCCACAATTTACCCCCTTTTTCAATCACACATTCGACAACAAATACAAGTGTTACATATGTCCTTCATCGGAAAGACAGATGACTTCCACAATATTGTTCCTCTCAATAGTTTCCTCTCTCGATTGCTTCTCCTTCCTCCAACCCAAATTTTTAATACATCTACTACAAGTGTCATCTTTTACATATTAATATGTTTCAGACGATGAAAAGTCTAAACATAAAATTAAGTGGAGGAAGTAATAACAACTTGTTTAAGTTCTATGTATTTAAAACCTAAGATATAGATACATCCCCCTGTATTAGGCTTACAAATGAAAATGAAAATGAAACCAGGAGCAGACCATAAATAACAATGGGGTAGAACTGGAGGTGATCCAAAATAGAAAAGGTGACATGATCAATTTTGCCTTTGTTCAAAGTGAAGAGCATCATCCCAACTCGAAACTTTACTCTCCCTTACTTTTACATTTCTCTAACTACCCAATAGAGTCAAGATCTGCAAATTTAATCAAGTATTCACCTCAACAACAATTTCCATCTACTTCTTGCATTTTCATATATATTCCTCTACAATTTTTCCAATGTCTAGCACAACACGGCTTTAATCTTTATTTTGATTAACAAACATGTCGTGCTCTTTGTATTTCATATACTTTCACATTGTTTCCTCCATTCTTATTTACTTTTCTGTCCACTTCGCCACCCTCACACGCCATTTTCTAAACCCCTCTTCCTTTTTCCTTTATTTCTCTTCAAGTGGTTTCCATTTTTCATTATATCCCTTACGACGTTCATATCGTACATTTCATATATATATATATATATATATATATATATATATATATATATATATATATATATATATATATATATATTTTCTAACCCTAATGAATGTATTTTTTTCGAGTTCATTGAGAATTTAATAGATCTTAAATCTCTAAAAATTGAAGTGTTTCCATTTAAAATTAGCATGTAGTCATCTTTGAATCACGTTGCGTGTAATTATAGGTTGCCACCATAGAAATACTATTCTTGGTAAGTCGTGGCATGTAATGAGATATTAGCAAAACATGTATGAAGTCATCTTTGGATCACATTGCCTTTAATTATAGGCTGCCACCATAGAAATACTATTCTTGGTAAGTCGTGGCATGCAATGATATATTAGGAAAACATACATGTATATAGGCATACACGCATAAAATAATACAAATAAAACTATCAATGTAACATAAGAAGTCAAAGAAAAGGAAAATGATCAAATACAAGGAAACATGTATTGTTGAAACTCAAATAAGTGCCACATGTTCACATTAGAAAATAGGGGGAAAAGAATATAAAGGAGGACACCAAAGTTTCATGCACATGCATGCTAGAAAATTTCATAACCCACATATATGAAGAAAACATAACAATAGTCAAGTGAAGAAAACGTAGGTAATATCGTAGAGGCACATATAGATAAAAATATATTACTCATGCATACATGTAGAAAATTTCATAGCCCACATACATGAAGAAAACATAAAAATAGTCAAGTGAAGAAAATGTAGGTAGTATCCTAGAGGCACATATAGATAAAAATATATTAGTCATGTAAATTGCACATTTATCATCCACATTAGTTGAAATAAATAATATGTAAAACAATATAGAATATCCAGATAATTATAATGTGAAAATTAATGAGTAATGATCAAAATCACACTGTAAATTATAAGCTTCCCTTATTTAACTAGCAATCGTACGTAAAATGTATGATGGAAACGTCGAAAGAGGTCTTTTGAAGGAGTCAAATTTGAGGGAGAGAAACAATAGCAAAGGAAGAGGGGTGAAGATGAAGGGGTTAGAGGGTGGAGAAATGAAAGGGTGGAAAAACGGAAAGGGGAAACAATCTAAAACTTTACCGTCCAACAATGACACGACAAATAAGTCAGAGTACAATAGCCAAGTATTTTTTGACTTTAGAGTTATTATGATGCAAAAAGAAGTTGGTTTTATTTGAACATTAGGTGGTCATACCCAAATTATTTGGGCCTAAAATTTTGAAGCCTCAAAGCTCAAGCTTTTTTTCTTTGGAATGCACGTTCAACATAAATATGAATGAATGTGAAACTATATAAATTGTTTTTATAAAAATGTTAAAATAATGTCAAAGCACCTTATCTTACATTTGTAACAAACTTGTAATCATTGAAAATATATATTTTTTATTGTGGGTGGAAATATTGGGGAAAACTACATACAGGACTATATAGTTGTGTGATAATGCATTGACATCTATCCTTGAATCTTCCAAAATTCGACGATCTTCCAGTTGGGAATACAGAGCACAGAAAGATTATTGCCCACAATATATACATTATAATTTAAAATATTCATTTTAATAAATTAAATTCGAATACATGTTGCTTTTAATGTTTCCACAGAGATGAATAACCATTGAAGTGTGAATGGTTGAAATTAATTATTAAATTTGATGACTATGCATGATAAAATGTAATAGAAAGTGTTAACATAAAATTTGAATCAAAATATTTAATTTAATATTATATACTATTAAGTGATAAAAATATTGAAAATGTATAAATATATCAACATAAATATAATTGAAAAATTATATTTTAAGAAATATCATTTCAATAATTAAATAATTAATTTTAAATCAGATACATATATATATATATATATATATATATATATATATATATATATATATATATATATATATATATATAAATCAACAGAACCACATAAAACGAATAAAAAAGAACACTGCAATGAGTATATATTTCCACATTAATACAAGTTAGTTTGTCAACTAATAAATAAATGCAATAAGTCTGAGTTATGCAATAAGTCAGATCCGTGATGATACAGTAAAGACACATTCACAAAAATAAATTCAAGTTTTCTGTCATGAGTATCAACATGGTAAAAAAATCCCCAAAGAAGACTATGTTGACATTACGATGACAAATTAATGGTGGTGCCAATATTCCCATATGGTTTGGTGTGTCAAAAGCAGAGATAACACACTCTTGCCGAAAAATTTTCCATGGATAAATTTCAACCCATGCATGATACCTAAATTTGTGCCATTGATTTTCTGATGTGTTACTGTTGGCTAGCCTCCATTGCTAACAATCTGATTGTGCACACCCTCAGTGTAAATATAGAGGATTTTATTAAAATCATTTTCAATGCCATGATTGATCACTACGTCGTTCTCATTTCATTATATGAAAATCCAAATGCCAACCCCTATACCTTAAGCATTCAATCGCCACAAAATTTATTGTCATGCGGTGTTGGATTTCACAAGGCATTTAGATGCTTTTTATTCATTTTAGATGTCAAAAAATAATCCACTTTTAAAATATGATCATCATGGTTGACAAGGAAGATATCATAAAGCGCCTGAAGCGTGGGATTTATTTAACACTTCATTGGATGTACAAATCCACATGAAAGACATCATAAAGCACCTGAATCGCAGGTTATGCACAAGTTTAGACATGTTGGCCTTACTTTCTGGGTGCACAATATTAATATATTCAGAGATCCTAGGTGACCTAGAGACGCTGTGAATTTTTCTGCCTCTTGTCCTAGGTCTTGAGGCTCTATTTTTTACGGTGGTGCAATGATTCCCTATCGTATGGTTCATCAAAAGAATAAATAACACCACCATAAAATTTCAACGCATGCACTCAAACTTCAATCTTTTTCTTCCATGTTATAAATGGTATTAGAATAAAACCACCCCGATTCTAATAGGGAACTCTTTCGGTGTAAATATATCAGTTGGGGGCTTTAAGTTATAGTAAGAAAAACTCTAAATCACATCATTAGATCCAATAGACTAAATTAATTGTAACTATTGGCCTTACTATAACACCAAAAAAAAATTATTAACTTTGAGAAACTATTATTTTACTTTGAAAATCAATGGGTCTGTGTTGTAGGGCTGTGAGAAATGCATATCAAATTATAAAAAAAAATCATGTATGGGATTAAATTATCTCAAAATCAGTCAAAGAAAACAAACTACGAGATAAATAATTAAAAGAAAGACAGAAAAAAGCACTACGACATAGATTGTTACATCACTTGGGTGTTTTGGGTAAGGTATCAAAAACCCAAGTGATGTAATCTATATTTTGAAGTGACAATGTGTTGTTGGCCGATATATTTAAAACATGAGATATCAAACATGGAGGGGAAAAGGAGGAGGAAGATGGACAACATTTGAGATGAATGGGTAGAAGGATTGAGAGCGCTTCGTGCATTAGAATGCTTCGATAATAAATTCGTTGTTGAGGTACAAAGAAGAAATTATAATTTTATCCAACATATGGCCCTCACCTCGAGAGTTATAATAGCATAGAGTTCGTTGCCTAAGGGTCAGATCCCTTATGCCCCAATGAGAAACTTGATAACTATTTGAGTAAAGGAACTTTAAATTAACATTCAACATCGAGGTCATGTCTTGTTTGGTTCGGAACATTATGTGTAGATGCGTGTAGAATCATTGGAGTTATGTCTGTGTTGGAAGACCAATTTAGAGATGGTGTTTGACTCTCAATCTATGGCATCTCATATTATATATGGAGGAAACACGTGTATAGGATGTATCCCAAAGGTGTTAAGGTTGTTATGAAGGAGCCTTATCTCAATCAAGCTCAGGATGGTCTGCTAATGCCGCATGTTGATATCCCTACACATATGGAGATTATTTGTTCATGTGAAGGAAATGTAGATGATGCGGAGGTGGATCTTGTTACACTGTGGGATAAAGGCAAGGCATTACATAGGCTACAAGAATACAACTTAGCTTGTAACTGCTTTTAAATGGAATTACAACCATGCCCAACTGTTGATGAGAATAAATTCCAGTATGACCAATCGAAGACACAATGGTAGGGGTTTGGTGAGGATCTTAAAGATGGAAGGGTGAGCTCGCATGTATGGTGTAAGGGTTCAAGCTAAAATAGAGATTCGAGGTCGAAGAAAAGGCCGATCCAAGAGCTAATAACATAAGGAAAAGGCACAAGTGGGAGAGGTTAATGAGCCCAAAATGGCGTAACACGACTCAGGATGAAGTGGGGCCAAGGCAACATAGTAAAACAGAGCTCCTAGGATGAAATTTGAGTCCAACTCAGAAGTACATGAGGGAGGAAACTAGATAGAGCCGGGGTGATAGAGAAGCTCTACTCATAACTTGATGAAGAGGTGAGAAAAGCCTTACATTTTCCCATTAATTTCCTACATAATTGTTCACGGGGTTGACAATTTTATTTTTTATTTTTGTAAATGTGAATATTTTGAGCCGTAATATTTCAACATACTCTGACAAGAGTTTCTCCACTGTTAGATCTATGTCAGTTGTCAGACTCAGTGAGTCTCATCTCACAGGGAAAATGCCTTATGGCATAATAATGCATCAATTATTATATTTTCAACAAACCCATTCTATGAAATCCTATAATTATTTCATTCCATGAGATGACATCTGGATGAGGCATTTCTATGACACCATTTTTGTAGAAGTAAATGTGTCTGTTGTATGCTCCCACATTCTGCATTCATATCTATTGCAACATTGCAACAACAACATCTGAGCTAAAATTATCCCACCATTATGCTTTATGGGTGAAAATAAATATCTAAAATAGTTGGAGGCATGTACACGAGTCTTCTAGGGGAGTTGTGTGTGGTGAAAAAAACAAAATGAAGCTTACACAACTAGGGTGTTCCAATAGACTCCATTTCTTTGAGTCGTTTAGGCAAACAATAGTGTGCTTCCACATTTTGCATATGTATCTAACAAAGTACCTCCACATAGCTGCCCATGTTCTCCTACACACACCAAGCAAACAATTCCACACAGGTTTAAATCCACACAACCACACGGGTTTAAATGATAAAGTTTAGAGCTTCCACAAGATAATAATATTGCCCAAAGTCACGCTAATGGAAAAGGTTTAGAGTTTATTCAAGGTATCCAATGTATTCAATATTGGCATGCCCCCACCATTTATGAATTACAACCCGGGTCCACTGTCTTGAAATGGATCTAGGTAAATAAAATAAAAATAAATATTACATGGGAATCCATGCCTATTCTTAAACTCCCAAATTTGGCACAACTGTGGAGGATTTTAGCAAAGGTTGTGGAAAATTAGTCCTACTCCTGCCATTTGCACTGATAAGTGCACAAAACCCTGTTAAAAGCTCCCATTTTTTATGTAACCTAGGAAGATACAACATTAAGGTTGTGGAGTTTGGCTTTGAACCTATCAAATGCATTTCATTGAAGGTTTCTAAAGTACTTCCTTCATGGTGCTACCGTCCTTAAGCCAGAGAAAACCAAAAAGACACAAAAACCCTAAAGTGAATGAGATTGCTTTTACTCGCCCTCATAATGAGATTTTCCATTATTTTTTTCTTTTTTCTTTTTATTCCATTCCAATTTATGATTCCCTTCACATTTTTTATTTTTTTTTTTGTGTGTGTGTGTGTGTGTGTGTGTGTTCATGAATAAATTAGATATGTTATGGAAATGAAGCTAAAACATATAACCTCAAAGCATGAACCTAATCTATACTAAACCATCATGATAAGAGATAAACAAAACTAACATATATCATTGTATGAACTAGATTAAATCTAAACTATCATGATATAGCTACTCTCTACTCTTTAGATCACTAATTAAACATTAAACCTAAGAAGATCAATTTAGCAATCAAAGGTGTGATTAGTTGCTCCCAAAAATAGTGAAGAGATCTCTCCAAGTTGGCTACATGGCCAAGCTTTAGATCTTCCCGTACTAACTAGATTTGGATTTGATGGATGTAAGATGGAGGATCTCTTAATAATGGAGTATAATCAAGATCCAAATGTTCTATAGCTTAAAGCTATCACAAATGATTTCTAATGCCTTTCCAAAGTGCTTGAGATATTTTGTTTTGTAAACAAAGTGTAAAATTGAAAGGGAGGGGTGACCCTTGTATTTATAGTTTTCTACTTGGGAGAGTTTAGAATTCTTGTGCATGTGGGACTAAAGCTCAAAAAACACTTTTAGATTAGATTAGGATAAACATGCTTTAGGCTTAGTTAAGCTTGGTTTAGGCTAGTTAACTAGGGTTTAGGCTATTTAACTAGGGTTTACGCTAGTTAATCTTGATTAGCAAGTGATTAGAGACTCATTGAGATTTGGGAGGGGTCTGGTTAATCAATTGTGACTGATAGATAGCCTAGGAAGCCAATAGAAGTGGTATAGAGAGAACTAGGGAGGTTCTGAATGATCGAAATGAGGAATGTTTAGCTAATAAGAGAGATATTAGCCAAATAAGTTGAATATGGGAAGAATATGACCGAAAGAGTGTCGTGAATGGGCATCCGAGAATGGAGCGAAGAAGGGTTGATCAACGAAGTGTAGTCAATTGGTTGAATTGGATGAAATGCTAAGTGTAAGCATATTTTAGGTGTCTACAATATGTATATGTATATGTATATGTATTACTACTATAATTATTCTTTTATAATCTCTCATTTACAAATTAAATGACCATAGTTCTAAATCTCTCATAGTCAGAGACCCAAAATTTACGACAACATCCAGGAGAAAAATTGGTGCTAAGTGAGGCGCTTTCAACCTCGTATATTACATGATGAAAACCTCATAACAAGGTCCAACACCACAATCATCCCGATATGATTGATGAGGATTTTACAAGTTAATTGACATATCTCAGTCAGGGATGAGATTCAAATTAGTTAATTCTAAAATTTTATTTGTAAATAAACATTGTACCATACAACCAAGGCCAAATTCAAAGCATGGTCAAGAAAGCTAACCAACCACCAAAATTAAGCATTTTTATTCCATTTTCTTAATAAAATTGAATCCCATGATTTGCAACATGATTCCTCTCTGAAAACAACAAATCAAAGTGCTTTCCAAAGGAAACCATTTAGTGAAAGCTTCTTCACCCTCACTGGTCGAGTGTAACAGTGCAGTGCACCACATGTTCTAACTCCCAGTTGCCTTTAAATCCTAGTTTTTCTTTTTCCATGCTTTGCATACATCATAAATAATTACATAAAACATGAAAAACATACTTATAGATATAAACAAGAGCTAAAGTTGGAAACATGTTATTATTTAAGCCTTAAAGTATAAGCAAGTGAAAACACAAGTTGAACTTCCTTTTGTAGTAGCTTTGAACTAGGATGCACAACTAGAGATTTTTCAAACATATTAAATAATTCGAAAACACAATTTTGGGCTTGGAAATCATGCCTAAAGTTATATACAAGCCCCACTTTTTCATCTTGATGGGATGACTCAGAATGTGGAAACCAAAGGTCCTTTTGGTAAGTTTTAGAGGCTCAAACCTTGATTTTTAATCTTTATTCATGAAGGGGTACATATTTTCTCAACATTTAAAGGAATGGGATATGTTGGTCACAAATAAATGGTGACTATTGTAGGGGAAACACTCAAGAAATTTTTAGACCTCGGAGTCTATAATTTTTTTGCCTTTCAAAGAAAATGTTAGGATGAGAAGAAATGTTTTTTAGATGAAAAACTTTCACAACCATTTTTTTTCTCACTTTCATATCTACTTAGATAACATACTTTCAAGAGTCACAGTGTTTGATCAATGAGTTAATCTATCCTTCTTCAAAACTTCAAATTAAGTTAATCAAAACTTATCAAACCATGCAACTACATTATATGAAAGTTTTAAAGCATTGTTCTACTACCAGCCACACATTTATAGTCTTTACATAAGTACTCTTAGATCCACTAAAATCATTTCTCCATTTCTAACCTAGAATTTATAACCCCGATGGAGATTTTTCAAATCATCCCTCATGTATTTTTAATAATATTGCTTCATTTTTAATTTTGTTTTTTAAGAGAATATTTAGTTTTAAACAGAGGTATCCTTTCTTTGTATTTTTATGTTTCAATATAGATATAGGGGTTGGGAACCAGTTTTATTTTTCATAAGAATGATGCTACATGAAAGAAAAGGTTAATGACAACTCTTTTATTTATTTTTGTGGCAAGTTTTATAATTTTTAAAGTGTGTTGTGACTCCCTAGGTATGAAAAATTCATATTTCATTAGCAATAACAACAATAGATCTGAAATTTAATTAAAAATATATTTCCCTAGATACTCTAATGTCCAAGAAAAAAATAGAATAACTTTCAACTCTTTGTACTATTCAATTTTTTAGAGATTCCTTTACAATTACCTTCAATTTGTTTCTAATTTGTGGGAACATGAACTCAATGTTTCTTTTCCAATTTATTGAAACTGAAAATTAATCTAAGAGAACCTTACAAACTAATATTTTCTACTCTTGTTAGTGCAAAATCATAGCACCCATCGGATGGAATCATGTTGTGAGTGGGGCATCTCAGTGTGATCTTCCTAACATTGGACCATCTCTCAAGTTGTGGGACTTGCAAAACTTGAGATGGTCCTCTAGAGAAAGTTGGTTCGTGTTCCTAAACTACTTGCCATAAGCTACTCCAGTGCAAGAAAATCTAATCTATCCTAATCTAACCATTCCAAGGAACCAGAGAGAAAGAGAGAGTGAAAGAGAGCCTACACTAAAGTGGTGATACACCAGAAAAGGAAAGAGGTAAGATACTCTATTCAAGGGAGCATGAAACAGGGGAAAAGGGAGATGAGGGAGGTCAGACAGAAGTGACATAGACCCAAATCCCAGTATCCACCATCAAAACTCCATGAAACATGACATCTTACATTGAAAAATGTGAAATGCATGCACAGGAAGCAAACACGAAATGGAGAGGCACAGAGAAACAACAAAACATGAGAAAGGGTTGAAGAACACCAAAAAAAACATAATTTTATTGCTCTAGAAGGTGCACATACCATTACATTTATGCTAAGAGGCATAAAATCCACTTTTCAAGCATAGGAGAAGGATTACAACTCAAATTGAGTTAGGAAACAAATTTTACAGAGTTTCCCCACACCCAAAATGTCTCTCCCTTCTTGAATGAGAATTTTTTTCAATATATAGAAGGTTGAGGTGAGAGGGAAAGAAGAAAACATAAAATTTTACTCTTAAATATCAACCACCAACCATCAATGCCCTAAAAATCCTCCTAAAATCTAGCAATTCTGGCCTCTTCATGTCTGTTTGGCATGTTAAAGAAGAAAGAATGGTGAATCAAATCAAATATGGGTAGTTGAAGAAATTGGATCTTGTATTAATACATTGAAAGAATTTTTACTATTTTTCACCCACCTAACCTTATCAAATTTAAATTTTCAAGAATCCATGGTGTAGAGGATGTCAAGACCTTTCCAAAAAGTCCTCTCTTTCTCAAAACCGAGCTTCCAGTCAAAAGATATGGCCATCTGAAGATTCTGCATCGAAACTGTGGAAAAATGGCGAAAATGTAATCTTTGCAAAGCAGATCCATGGGCCTGATAATAAAAACTATGCTTTTTTCGAAAAGACATAAAAATCACAAAACCTCTCATAGCCCCACAGGCCCAAAATTCACTTTCAACAAAATCCTCCGCGGGTTCGCAAATTGAAATTGCGCCATTTGCAAAAGTTGCAAAATTTCCAAAGTTTCCTCGACGACCCGCCTTCCCACTTTGGCCAGAGACATAGCCATGTGTCCCTTTACGGGCCTTAGGAATTTTTATTCATTTGGCGCAAAGATTCTCTGTGGCCTCACGAGCCCATAATTGAAATTTTTCCTTTTGCAGCAAGGGCAAAATGCCAAAATATCTCCCGTCGCCCCGCCCCTGTCCGCAACTTGCTCATTTTGAAAATTATTTCTCGGGCCTGTTGGCCCACATTTGGCAAAAAATCCTTCCAAGGCCCTCTTCCCACTTTCGGACCTAAACATGGACATGGTGGAGGTTTGCACTAATTTAGGGTCTGCCTCCAAATTTCAACCTTTGAAGATGCACCGAGTTGACGACATGTGGCAACTTCCGCATGACCTTGCATACTTCTGATTTTCCTCGAGTGAATTCTACCTTTAAAGTAGAACCTTCTAGCCTGACCCCCAAGGATTTGATAGTGGGGACACATGAGATCATCTGTGGAAGCTGCCCCTCATTTGGAGACTCATATTTGGACTTGACCTTTTGTTTGGCAGTGTCATATGTTTAACTTGGACATGTGGGGGCTTTTGCTGCCGTGAGACTTTGGGTCCTACCCTTTGGTTCTGGCTTCTAAAGTTTCATCAATCTGGGACATGTGGAATGCTTGGTGTTCATTTAGGAGACCTTCCCTTGGGATTTTTCTTTTGAAGTTGCGCATAGAGGCTGATGCGTGGCTCCTTTCGAGGGTCTTGGACTTTTCAACTAGCCGACTTTACCCTTTTTTGAGGCTTTGAGCCTCACATGGAGGGCTGGCACACATTTGGGGACTTCTCTTTGGATTCTACCCTTGGAGTTGCGATGATGAGGCATGTGGCACCCTCTGCTACTGGGAATACTGTTGAACAGTCGATGAGACTCGATTTTAGACCTCGGTGAACATGTGGAAGCTTTGCATCCATTTTTCTGCCCTAGGTGCACCTCTGAATGCTCCGATTAGACACTTGGATCGGCCTCCTCTGCCGGTTGTTTGATACTTAACCGATTTGCCAAGCCCACTCCTCTTTCTCAATCATTGGTTGGGTCCCTTGTGCTTATTTAGGAGTGACTATGTTGGGTTCTAGACATGTTTCTCCCACCGGTGCACATGTTGGGACCTCCGTTTTACCGTGGAGGAAAAATTGGGAACTACAGTTTAAGTTGACTCACGGTGGACATCTACCTGCTAGATGAAGTCTGTCGTTTAGCCTTGAAGTGATCTCATTGCATGCGAAGTCCATGAACTTCAAGCCCCTTGGTCCCCACTAAATCTTCCTTTTGAACCGCTGGACTCTTTTGACACTACTGGCCTCCTTCATTGTTGAGCTCTGCATGTCCCTCAGATTTGAATCTATTGTGAGCTCACACTCTTCTAATTTTCATGAGGTCATGTTTGACGAAATTTACCGGGGGGGGGGGGGGAGGTTCTGAGAGTTGGGAAACATTTATTGACTCACAGGGACATCTACCTGCTAGATGAAGAGATGGATTGTTCGAAATCCAATTGGGCATGGAGTCACAAATGATAACGTGGTATAGACCTCGTTCCTGAAATTGAGTCAAGCTTGTTACAGGTGACCTTGAGTCTCTGCCCCATTTGAAACATTATTGGAAGGTGATCTGGCAAATGGTACCTTTAGTATTGTACAATACAAAACAAAACTTATGTACATAATTGATTAAAATCATACATGCTCTCAAGTGGACATATGCAGAGTGTGCAAAAGCACTTGTTCTGCTGAAAGACAAATTCTACTCCTACTCCTAGACTAACCAGAGAGAAAGGGGACTCAAATAAATCCTGTAACTAGAAGGGAGAAGTAGCTTCCCTTTCTCAAAAGGGGAATCCATGTAAATGATTTGACATTGAATATGGATACTTATTATGAGTGAAAACTTGACTGCAAATTGTTCATTCACTCCAAATCATCAAGGTATCAACTGGAAACAAAAAAAATACCTCCTTAAGTCTACTACTCATTGACTCCAAGAGGTATTGATGGTGATCATTGGTGCTTTGATACTCATCCCTCATGTTCAGAAGTCAAGCATGGCTAGTTGTGGCTTCTCCCTTGGCTGTAATGAAGCCAAGTACTTGATTGGGAAAGATATAGCCCTTTGAATTTTCCCACTACTCTGATATTTAACTCCAAAAATGGAGTCTTCCTGCTGACCTTCCTAGGTGGATGGTGTGAGAGAGATGATGACATCCTATTGCTCTTTCCCTTCCTTCTCCTATGAAGAACATGGGAGATTCATATCTTCCAACCTTGGTTTCAGAGGGTTGTTTGAAGTGCATGATTGTCCATGAAGGCTCTCCTTCATGGCAGAAAAATCATGTGCTTGGAAGGCAGATGATGGAGGAGAAAATGATGTGATCTCCTCAAGCTCGTTTCTATCAATAGCAATCTTCCAAGTATGACAGATAATCATCCTCCTTATTGTCCTACTATGCATGTGATCAACCTCCTCCATGGTGTCCTCTTGATATGTAACTTGCTCACCATGGTTCCCCTCATCCTTAAACATGAAGTTTGAAATCTCAAAATCTTCTTCGACATCATAGCTTGAAGGGGATGAAGTGGGACGAAGAATTGAAGGTTCTTTTGTGGCCTACTCTGCACCTTAAAGCTTCTAGAACTGTATGGTCCTCCTCCATCATGGGTTCATCAATCAAATCAGGCCCTTCAAATGAAAGCAAAATAATAATTAATAATGCTTTCTTCATTAAGTGGCCTCAACTCTGATTTGATCTCCTCCAGTTGTTCCTCTTCAATGGGACTTGGAGCTGATTGTTCTTCTTCCTTAATGACTGATTGTGCAGCTTGGATTAGATCAACATCCTTTTCAGGAAAAGTGCCATTATGGACACTGCATTAAGATAAAATAGATTGTTGATCTTCTCCTTCTTGTTCTGTGTTCTTGTTTTTCTTTTGTTGCAAACTCATCCTTAGCCACTACTAACTCTTCAACATTGACCTCCTCTATTGGCTTAAACATCAAGAGGATCTTTGTAAACCAAAATCTGGTAGCCCAACTATTCATAGTTTCTATCATTTCTTCTTTGTTGGGTTCCTCTTTTCTTTGTTGTTCTCCTTGACTGGATTCTTGAGTCTCTTCCCAACATGGACTTGGGAAATCAAGAGGAGTGGTAGGTTGGGATTCAGCCAATTTTGCTATTTTTTGTGTGGAGAGGGAAGCGGAACTTCTTATTTGTTTTGGAGGAAATGATTACTTGGAAGGGAAATGGGTAGAATAATTGAGATGAGATGGAATATTAGGAGATGGAGAAGGGAAAACAAAATTTTGGGCCGCAAGTGAGGGGCTTGACTCTTGGCACTGCTGAAATGATAAAGCTTGAGAAAGAGAAAATGAAGGACAAGGAGATGGTGACTGACTTACCCATTGACAAGGTTGTCTTGCACTTTGCTCATATGCTTCAATATCCTCAATCCACTGTGCAAGTTGAGGTAGCATTTCAACCATGAAGGCAAGCTTCTCCTGAGGGTTATAATGTCTTGGCAAAGGGCCAACCCATTGACAAGATGCCCTACAACCAATCCTGAATGCACTTTCATCTGAGTGATGTGGCCCTGGACTACACCATTTGTGCCTCCATTCTTTGGATCTTTTCTAGAAGATTAGCATTTTCCATGTAATTGTTATCATCATATGCACACCCTTGTTCTTGATAAGCTCCATAGCCAAGTTAGCTTTTAGCACTGCTCATATGGGTAAGCATGGTGATTCTGGATCTGATCATAATGTTGATCTAGAGGAGTTGAGAAACTACATTGGAGGTGGACTGCACCATTGTTGCTGTAAGTGTGAATTCCAAGATTGGGAATGAAGTCATGATTACACAACTTCATGGAATGGAAGAATATGAAAGATGTGGAAAGAATAATGGGTGGAAAAGGATGGAAGGAAAGTTCTGCAACTTCAGAGAATGGGTTGTTGACCAGATGGAGTCGTCAGATATGTTTTGCATGTGCCTCAAAAGGATGAATCTCACCAAGAACAAATCAACTTAATGAAATGAAGTGGTAAGGTGCTTCAAACCTATCCCACTGGGAATTATTTTTGTGTGGTCACATGATGGCTTAACATTTGTTGTTTGATAATAAGACACCTTGGAAAGATGAGAAAAATATAACCTTATGTCCCACCAAGTGCCAAAACTGTTAGTGGTCACACGATGGCTTAAGATTTGTTGTTTGATAATGAGACACCTCTGAAAGATGGAACTCTAACTTTTGTGATGTCCGACCAGGCATGCCAAAACTATTAGTGAGAAATCACAACACCCCCGAATGGCCTGAATTTAGTGTGGGGCAGCCGGTGTGATCTGCATAACATTGGACCATCTCTCAAGCTGTGGGACTTGCAAAACTTGAGATGGACCTCCAGAGAAAGTCGGTTCTTGTTCCTAAACTACCTGCCATAATCTACTGTAGTGCTAGGAAAAGCTAATCTATCCTAATCTAACCATTCCAAGGAACCAGAGAGAAAGAGAGAGTGAAAGAGAGCCTACACTAAAGCGGTGATACACCAGAAAAGGAAAGAGGTGAGATACTCTGTTGAGGGAGGATGAAACAGGGGAAAAGGGAGATGAGGGAGGTCAGACAGAAGTGACACAGACCCAGATCCTAATCCACCATCAAAACTCCATGAAACACAACATCTTACACCTGTAAATGTGAAATACATGCACAAAAAAACACTGAAAGGGAGAGGCACAGAGAAACAACAAAACATGAGAAAGGGTTGAAGAACACCACAAAAAACATGATTTTATTGCTCTAGAAGGTGCACATACCATTACATTTCTTCTCAGAGGCATAAAATCCACTTGTCCAGGTGCATAGGAGAAGGCTTACAGCTCAAATGGAGTTGGGAAACAAATTTTACAGAGCTTCCCCACACCCAGAATGTCTCTCCCTTCTCAAATGAGAAGTGTTTACAATATATAGAACGTCGAGGCGAGAGAGAAAGAAGAAAACTCAGACTCTACTCTGAAAGCTCAACCACCAACCATTTATGCCCTGCAAATCTACCTACAATCTATCAATTCTTGGTTCCTCATGTCTGTTTGGCATGTTGGATAAGGAAGAATGGCGGATCAAATAAAATCTGGGTAGTTGAAGCAATCAGATTGTATTAATATCTTGAAATAATTTTTCCTATTTTCACCCACCTAACCTTATCCAAAATTAAAATTTTCAGGCTTCCATGGTGTAGAGGATGTCAAGACCTTTCCAAAAAGTCTTCTCTTGCTCAAATCTGAGCTTCCAGTCGAAAGATATGGCCATCTGAAGATTCTACATTGAACTGTGCAAAAATGGCAAAAATGTAATCTTTGCAAAGTGGATCCACGGGCCCGAAAATACAAACTGCACTTTTTGTGAAAAAATGCAAAAAGCACAAAACCTCCCAGCCCCATAGGCCCAAAATTCACTTTTTCCCAAAAGCCTCTGCGGGCCCTGAAATTGCCATTTGCAAAAGTTGTAAAATTTCCAAAGTTTCCCTAATGACCCGCCTTCCCACTTTGGCCTGAGACATGGCCACATGTCCCTTTGCGGGCCTTAGGCAATTTTTCTTCATTTGGCACAAATATCCTCTACGGGCTCACGTGCCCGTAATTGAAATTGTGCTTTTGCGAGCAAGTGCAAAATGCCAAAATATCTCCCACTGCCCCGTCGGTCCGCAATCTTCACCTATACTTAGCTAATTAAATGGTCGGCTATGTCCCCTTTTCGGACCTTGGACACATGGAGGGCTGGCACTAATTTAGGGTCTTTCCTTGGGCCGCACCTTTGAAGATGCACCGATGAGACATGTTGCACCTTCCATGGTTGGTCTCTACCTTCCTCATGTTCTGCCTAAGTCCCTTGTGTTTGACAAAGGCTTTACGTCTGACCTGGGAAATATGGAGGCTTCCGCTCATTTAGAGACTCTGTTTGGACTTGACCTTCGGAGGTGCACTGATTGGAAATGTGGAGGCTTCCGATGCCCTGAGACTTTTCAACTACTAACTCTGTCTCCTTTTCAGACCTGGGACACGTGGAAGCTTCGCGCTCATTTAGGGATTGTCCCTTGGGATTCACTTATGAAGTTGTGTCATTAAGGCACATGGCACCTTCTGAGGGTCTACAAATTTTCAATTGACAATTTATCTTTTTTGAGGCTTTGACCATGTGGAGGACTGGCGCTCATTTGGGGTCCCCACTTTAGATTCTTCCCTTGGAGTTATGCCGGTGAGGCACGTGGAGCCTTTCGTGACTCTGTTATACTTAGCCGATTCGGAGCCTTGAGTGAACACTTCCTTTCTCCATTTTTATCTTGTGCGCTCTGATCTCCTTTAACGTTATCGGCCTCCTTTGACATTGTTTGGTCATCCATTTTCGAGCTTTGCCCCTTCATCGTTGTATTTTCTTGTGGGCTCGCATGACTGAATCGGCCCTTCTGATTTTCTCCCAGTGGGGTCGTGTTTGATCAATTTTTCCGGGGGGCAAAATTGGGATAACAACTCCCTCTTAAATATGAAAAATGTGCATTGTTCAAGGATGTTAAAAGAAGGTAACTAATATCTTAATAAATTCAAGCTCAAACCTTGATTTTTGATCCAAATTTTCCTCTCAACTAATATTTTTCAAGTTGATATTTTTACAACTTGCATGAGTTAAATTGTGTTCCCTATACTCTTACATTCCAATCATGGTGAAGTATGTGTCAGGAGTTATGAATTTATTCATTGTAGGAGCATGCAAATTTGGGTGATTGTTTTCTTCTTCTTTTCCTCCTGCATTTTTTTATTTTAAAGTTCATTATCCCATGCAAGTTTGTTGTAGCTTCTCTTCATTGGCAATCAACATATGGTTGAAGTGCCAATGAGTCTTTTATACAAAATATTTCGGGATGGTGATTCAAAGGTATGATTTATGTGTCATGTCCTTGTTTTTTCTAATCCCATGGAGTTGGCTGAGGATTTTTCATCTTTGGACAACATTAAATTGGGTTTTCTTTCTAAGTTAGCATCAATATCTCCTCTCTTCTATTTGTTCTAGTTTATTGTTCAAAATCTTTTGCTTGGGGATTTTACCTTTTTCAATTATTTGAATCCAATTAGGGGTCACTCTAAAGTTGGGAGCTATAAATCCTCGTATGTGATTTTATATGGAGGAAAGCATGTTCAAATGCCCATATTTCTCTTCTAGATGCTATGGAAACAAAAGAGGCATCCATGTACCTATCAGTTGAGGTGGTCACTATGTTTTCAAATAAAGTAGAGAAATTGGAAAGGAGACTAGGTAAGCACTCTAAATGTAGAAATTTAAAGAAATCTTCTCTGCCTAATGAAGAATTGAAACCACATGTTCTGGGAAGGAGAGGTAGATGACATTTTATTCATGGTGGAAATTTGATGAAGGATTGGTTGGTCACTCACAAAGGAAAGACACAAATTATAAAAATTTGTAATTGCCCCTGCCCCTCTTACAATATTCTAATAAAGATGGGGATGTCAGAATCCTGTATAAGCCAGATCCTTTGTGTTTGGATCCATGCATGCCTACTAATAATTTCATGAGAGGAAAGATAAGCTATGTTGCTCCCTTATTTCTCCCCTTATTTTCTCTATCTAGTAGGAAGAGGAATTTCTCATAAAAATGGAGGTTGAATTGGATACCAAACCATTCCCTGGCCTCTCTATTATATCTTTTATTATGAAGGATTGATTTTTCCTCGAATATCCATCTTTTTATCTTTTGTATGTTTCATGTTAATAGTGTTAACTCCCCTCCTTATTGGTTATATTTTGTAATTTTCTTGAGGTGGTGTAGATATATATTGTCTTCTTGTATATGTATATTTCATGGCTAAGAGTCCCAATAGATCCCTTATTTTATTTAACACTAAAACTAGAAAGCATGAAACTAACCATGAAAATAAGGAAACTGATTTAGTCCTAAAATAATAGCTATAAAATTAATAAGGTGGATGAACTTGGAAATTTTGAATGAGGCACCTCTTATTGCAAGATAACAAAAAAATTCACTTGTGATGGTTCTCAAAAAGGCATTTAGGTCCTTGTACTCGGTCCAAAAATCCATCAAAATAAAGAGCCCGTCTAAAAGGATTGTTGATTTCGTATTGAAAACAAAAAACATAGGGTTTAAAAAGAGTTACCTTAAAATCAAGACCATTGAAACTCATGGGACTATTTTACCTTTTTCTTGGTAATATGTGGGCATATAACTTCTAGTGAACTAAATGTATGTTGATGCTCTTTCTCATCAAACTTGATTTCAACACTTACTGCAACTGTAATCATATTTGTTAGCACCACTTAGTCGGGGGCATTAGCATATCACTCAGACTGATGTCCAAGTGCTCACCCAAAGTGTGTGAAACCTTCTAGGTCCCTCTTTGTGTCATTCATGCAAGATTTATAGTTAGTATAAAACATTGTGCAACACAAAATAAGAGACAAAACTAGAAATCATGACACAGATAACATCAATAAGGAAGCTTTGATCATTCATTCCATAACATATACAATTATTATCAGAATTTAAATACCCATGACACCTCGTTCACTTATCCTAACCTTGACAATCCATACTAGGTTATCCATTACACACAAGATCTCATACTACAAGCATGCCTCTCATACAAGCTCGTGCACATACTATATTTCTCATACATACTGATGCATCCTCAATTACTTAGACATCAAAACTATATATAGCTTGTGGGAAATTTTCCTTCACAACTTTACAATGTTTTATCCTATTAATAAACTCTCTTATACTTAGATTGTATGTTCCTTTGATCTATGCTTTAGTCTTCAACTGGTTGTTCCATTCACATGCATGTTATTAATAGATTACTTGTGCCCCACCCTAATGTTATATCTAGTTGCTTTTTCCCATGCATACTCCATCTTTATTTAGTTCCCTACATGTGCTTTAATGTTTCTTTTATCCATCCATTGATTTTCCTTGCTTGTCATGTCATCTTTGTTTTTCCTATTTTTATACTAGTCAGAATTTCGGCTAACTACTACATTTATTGTTACTACCTTTGTGCATGAACCTTTTGTGTGTACTCGTCTTCTACACCTATACATGGACCTTTGCACACTAACTTATACTTGTAATATTTCTCTCTTTCATTGTCGTGTGCACCTTCATGTGTGGCTCTACTTATCCACTTTCCTCATGCCAACATTACCCCACACTAGGGATATTGTCTATCCTCGGCAATAGAATGAATCAAATAATAAAATAATACCCAGAGACTGTTTGAAAGAATGGAATAATTTATAAAATAATAACATGAAGAATGTAGGTAATACTCTAATAAAATCAAAGAATAAGGAATGTTTTTTTGTGTGCACCAAAAATTTAGGCTATGGTGATGGCAGAAGTTTTGGGAACTCTAGGTTGATCCCCTTATCCAATTGTTTCCACTCTTCCATCTCACTAAATACCTTTTTTGGAGATGTCTCAGTAATATATGGAATATTATACAGAGTTAACTCATCAAATTTATCCTGCATCTCCTTCAATATGACATCCCACTATGTGGCAATGCCCTCTAAACCATCCAATTTTTGCATAACCATCATCTAAACCTCACCATTCATGTCTTCAATCATATCATGTTTTTCCTTTATCACTTCCTTCTTCTTATTGAATTCTTGTAATACATTTTCTCACTCAGCTCTATTTTCCAATAGTGAGACCTGAAGTTTCTTCAATTTTTCCTCATCCTCAGTAATGCATGCATTCAACATCATCGAGATATCTTGGAATTTAATAAAAATATTCTCAACCCTACATACGGCTTCTTTCAGTTATGCACCAAGTGGGGTGTATTCTTATAGCTTCTACTACACTTTGGATTTATTCTCACTTTCATGCTCTTCTTTTGTGGGCCCTTGCCCATTATTTACTTTTATTAGCAGCAATTGTACCAATTCTTCTAGGTACTCCATTTTTGTGTTATGATCGGGCCTAGCCTGCACTACAACATATGGGCATGCATACACAATGTCATTTACAATATTAGTTTATTTATTATATACCTTTGATTCCTCCTTCATATTACTCATCTCCTCTACTATCTATTGATTCTTCATATCATTTCTCTCCCCATCCTTTTGCATTATTCTTATCGCAGCACCCTTGTCAAATTTTCTCCTTCTTACCTTGGTAGCCATTTTATTCAGGGTATTACATGTTTGCTCATTAGATAACTGAGTTGATTCCACCTCCTTCTAGACCTAGGTTGGGTCCTTTTTTTATCTCTAAACTTATAGATTTGGAATTTTAAGAGACCACAACAATTTATTGTTCTACTTTCAAATTTTTGAAAATGACAGTCTTTTAATTATTAGTGAGAAAACTTTCATTTTCAAAAATTTGAAAGTAGAACCGTAAATTGTTGTGGTCTCATAAATTTCCAAAGTTATAGGTTTATATATAATTTTGGTATCATAGCTGATAATTATCCAATATTGTGGTATTCATTTTTATTATTTGTATGACAGTGAAAAGTTCTAAAGGCGAACAAGTATTACCTTGCAATACAGACATATCTACAAAGATGTGGAAACAAAGAATTCGATATCAAATGGAAGAAGAGAACTCAGTCCGTAGAATTGAGAGGTTGGAAACCATGAAAAATAGATTTTATAGGCACCAGTAAGAACTCTCAGATCTACAAAAGATGACTTCAATCAAGCAATATTCCATGGACTCGGTGGTTCGGTCCTTGGCTGAAAATTTTGGCATAGGAAAGAGCCATGAAGAGGAAGAAGATATGGAAGAATGTGAAGAAGAATCTCTAGTTGAGAAGGTAAACTATGATCATACTCTTTTTAAATTTTAAACTAAGGTTGAGATCAAGAGCATTGAAGGAAAAGTAGATGTTGAACTATTAGATAAATGGCTAAAACAACTGGAAGGTTACTTTAGTGTACATAATGTCACGGAGGCACAAAGGACTACCTTTGCACGTCTCAAAATGGAAGGACGTGCTTTGGTTTGGTCGGAAACCCATCTAGCCACTTGTGAGAAGAAGAAACATCCTATTGTCAATACTTGGGAGGGTTTTAAGGAATTGTTTAGAGCTAACTTTTATCCTATTGGCCATAAGATTGACCAGATGATTAAGTGGCAGTATTTTAAACAAGGCAGTGGTCAAAGTGTGCAGGATTATACTATGGAGTTTCAGAGACAAGCCATGTTTATTAATATGGACTTGGAGGATGAGGATATTCTAACCAAGTATTTGGGAGGACTTCACACTTAGCTTCAAAGGAAGGTCATCTCCACGAAGCCTGAGGATCTCAATGAAGCATGTGTGCAAGCCTACTACATAGATGATGAAAGGAAGTAAGGAGAAATGGATTCAAAGACAAAGCATTCAACAAATCAGCCAAATAAAGAGCACAAACAAACAAGTAACAAAGGAAAATGGAAGGGGAAAGGTAAAAAACAAGCCACTACTTTGAATATTTGTAAAGATCCTAATAATTTTTGTAAGAATTGTGATATCAATTTTCATATTGACGCTACATGTTAGAAGTTACATCCAGAGTTACATCCTAGAAGTTTCATCTGGAGTTACATCCAAATAATTGAACCAAGGATTCAAAGAAATCCATGATAGTTGTAAACACAGGATGGGGAGGTGGAAATAGAGGATGATTTTGATGTAGACGAGACGCTTGGATGCATGGCCACTAACATGGACAGCCAAGAGCAAGATGAAGAAATAAGTAAGTTATTCCATATCAAAATCCAAATCAAGAGAACTAAGGTAAATGTTTTGGTATGATATTGCTTCTCAATCTAATTTGATTTCTGATGCAGTTGTAAAGAACTTGGTCTTAAAAATTATGAGCATCCACATCCATATCCTTTGGGATGGGTGAAGAATGGTTTCGATATTCAGGTAACAAGAAGATGTAAGTTCAAGTTTGGGATAAATTCTCAGTATATAGATGTATTTGAGGCTGATGTAACTCCACTTGATGTATTTGACATTGTTTTCAGGATTCCTTACTTGTATATAGGGATACGATATTCATGAGAAGAGATAATTGATATATATGGGTCAAGGCAGGATCAATTACAACATTGGGCACACTAGCGTAAGTCAAAACTTGCTTTGGTAAGTGCTAACCAAGCAAAAAAACTAATTCAGGAAATCATAATCAATTTTGTTTACTTTTATTAAAGGATAAACAAGATGGGGTAGAAATTTCAGATATTTCTAACCAAGGGATGAAGAATTTGGATAACATTATTCAATCTTTTCATGAAGTATTTCAGACTCCCAACGGGTTACCAACAAAACGAGAGGTAGAGCATGAGATTCAACTGTTGTTAGGAGTCTCCTCTACCAAACATCAGAGTTGTATAGGCAATCCTTGTTGTATAGTACAGAGGTAAAGAAACAATGTCAGGAGCTACTAGACCAAAGGGTGATACGTCTGAAAACCTTGCCATGTGGTTCGCCTATTGTGATGGTGCCAAAAAAGGATGGTTCTTAGAGGATGTGCATCGACTATCGTTCCTTAAACCAGATTACCATAAAGAACAGATATCCACTCCCTTGCATCACGGGGGGTTCACTTAGGATGGTATGCACGTGCATTTGAAGGGTATTAAAAAATAACCCTTAAGTCGAGTTTTCACCTCTAGTTAATCAATTGATAATACCCCCTCCCGAGGATGTGCATCAGAATGAAAATACCGTATTTTTTCCATGTACCTTACTTAATTTTTCCAGATATTTACCCCTTTTTATTTCTACCCCAGAAAATATATCATATTTCTCAGATGTATTTTCTCTCGAAATATAGATATCCCAGACCTATTACAAATTCTTATAAATGTAAATATTTAATTATTTATTAATATTTTTCAAATAATTAAGATGGTGAAATTATCATGAAAAGTATACTCAATCCTAGTTTTATGATTTCTTGGTTAAGAATCTCTTATTGAGATTTCTTTATTCAAAAGAGATTATAATTTAATTTTATGACCACACTCATTAAATTGCAATGTTAAGGTATTTATTTTTAAAAACTAGGCTTCAAATGTTTTAGTTTTATATTAAAAATTAAAATTTGCTTTCCTTTATCCCACTTATCTAACCTACCCCCAATAGGTCTGATTCATAATATGAATAAATTAAACCCTTTCACCCCCTCATATCTACTGATATATTGACTTTACTTTTGTTAATTTTAATTACCTCAATATAAACACACGTGTTAGGATATTTCCTAGCTAATGAATCCCCTGTGCCTTGCATAGATGACCTCTTGGACCAGCTTCAGCATGTCAGGTTTTTCATGAAGTTGGATCTCAAGTCAGGTTATCATCAAGTCAAGATGAAGGAGGAGGATGTATGGAAGACTACCTTAAAAAAAAAACATGGTTTATAAGAGTGGTTAGTACTCCCATTTGGTTTAAGTAATGCACCCACTACATTTATGAAATTGATAAATGATGTATTGTGGGAATTCATAAATTCATGTGTCATTGTTTATCTAGATGATATTCTGATTTTTATTACCACATGGGAGGAACATCTAACACATTTGTAACAATTCTTACAATTTCTCAAGGAGAAACAATTGTTATGCAATATGAATAAGTTTGAATTTGCTAAATAATCACTTGTCTATCTTGGACACGTGGTTGGAGGAGGAGAGCTATGAGTGGATATGAAGAAGGTGGAAGCCATCACCAACTAGCCAACACCAACAGGAGCCATAGAGACTAGGATTTTTGTGGGAGCTGTACAATACGTGAGGAAGTTCATTCCAATCTTCTATGTTATTATAGCACCTCTACACACGGTGGCCATAAAGGGTAAGGGTTTTTACTAGGGTAATGAATAAGATAAGGATTTTGAGTTACTGAAATACAAAATTATCCATGTTGAGGTACTTTCTCTTCCTAATTTAGAGCAGCCCTTTGAAGTAGAGATAGATGCTAGTGATTATGTTATGGAATCAGTGTTGTTACAGGGAAGTAAACCAGTATGTTATCATTCTAAAACTTTCACTTTAGCAGTTAGAAGATATTCTATTTATGATAAAGTGATGTATGCACTAGTTTAGGCCATTAAAAAATGAAAACATTATTTATTTGGTAAAGAAACTATTGTGCACACTGACCACAAACCTCTCCAGTATTTGCAAGCACAGTCTAAATTGTAGCAAGCAATGCACTATAAATGGATGGGATTCCTTCAGCAGTTTCATTTGGTTATCAATTACAAGAAAGGTAGCACAAACTTGGTGGAAAACATGTTTTCTAGGCCACCCACATAGGATAAAATCTCCACTTTTACCACTTTCTATCAGATTGATCCATTCACAAAGGAATCTTACAAAGAGGCATATGCTCGAGACAAATATTTTGGGGTGACATATCAATAGTTGCCGTCCCAAATGGCTAAAAGGATGTGTATTGAAGATTGTTATCTCAAATATGGGCTACTTTACCGATGGGGGAAGCTTTTTGTGCCAAAAGAAGAAAGGCTATCTATTGATGAGGGAAGCACATACCTTGAAAGTAGCAGGACATTTTGGTGTTGTTAAGACCATGGCCCACTTGTAAATGTACATGTATCGGCCCAAAATACAAGAAGAAGTATCAAAATTTATAAGAGGATGTAAACTTTGTTGTACAAACAAGCCTAAAACCAGGAAGGAAATTTTGTATATGCCTTTACCGATCCTTACTTGTCCTTGGGAAGATATTTCTATGGATTTTTTAGGAGGACCACCTATGTCTAAACATGGCCATGACTATCTATATGTATTTTTTGATAGATTTAGAAAAATGTGTATTCTTATGGTATGTAAAAAGACCTTAAAATCAAGTGAGGAACCTGAACTTTTCTTTGCTAATGTATGGGTGCATTTTGGCTTGCCAAAGTCTATTGTTTCTAACAGAGATTTTAGGTTCTTGGGGAAGTTTTGGACTACTTTTTGGGACAAGATGGACACCAAGTTACAGAGGAGCACGACTTTCAATCCCTAAACAGATGGGAAAATAGAGGTGGTGAACATGACTTTGGTATAGCTGATTAGAGGATATAATAGCAAATATCCACTGACTCGGGATGAGTCCTAAGCCTACATTCAACATTACTACAACCGGGAATTACACACATCACTATGTAGTCATTGTTTGAAGAATTCTTAGCATATCTACCTACTAATCCACTGGACATAGTGGTTGGGCAATAGGAAGAATGGGAGATACATGATTCAAATATGACTATAGTAACAAAATTCACTGAGAGGATCCAGCGAATATATCTCAAGGTGAAAGAACAATTGGAAAAGTCTCAAGCCAAGTATAAGGCTAGACACAATCAACATCGGAGGGAGTAAAAAATTCATGTTGGAGACAATTTTTTTCTTTACTTTAGCAAGGAGAGACTACAAGGCCAAGAAAGGAAACTCAAGCCACTACGATGTGGACCCTTCACTATACTGGAGAATGTTAGAGGAAATGCTTTTCGGCTTAATTTTCCACCATTTGTACAGATGTACTCAGTAGTAAATTATAAGAACTTACACCTATATGAGCCAACCATGCTTGATGAAGATAAAGGATGTTAGCTATTACCTTCCATAGAGGATTTTGTCTTGGATTCACAAGGAGAATCAGAGGAGGATGTAATGTTACAGTAGAAGATCAGAGAGAGAAGGATAGGTCCACAAGATTCTTGGCAGGTTGTATTCAAGGGGAAGACACCAAGGAAATCCCGGTGGTACTCAAAGGAGAAAGTGAGGGAATTATTTCCTCATCCACTCCCTTGCAAAGATGACCTCTTGGACCATCTTCAGCATGTCAGGTGTTTCCATGAAATTGGATCTCAAGTTAGGCTATCATCAAGTCAAGATGAAGGAGGAGGATGTATGGAAGACTGTCTTCAGAACAAAATAGGGTTTATAAGAATGGTTAGTACTCCCATTTGGTTTAAGTAATGCACCCACTACATTTATGAAATTGATGAATGATGTATTGTGGGAATTCATAAATTCATGTGTTATTGTTTATCTAGATGATATTCTGATTTTTATTGCCACATGGGAGGAACATATAGCATATTTGTAACAAGTCTTACAATTTCTCAACGAGAAACATTTGTTATGCAATATGAATAAGTTTGAATTTGCTAAATAATCACTTGTCTATCTTGGACACATGGTTGGAGGAGGAGAGCTATGATTGGATCTGAAGAAGGTGGAAGCCATCACCAACTGGCCAACACCAACAGGAGCCACAGAGACTAGGATTTTTGTGGGAGTAGTACAATACATGAGGAAGTTCATTCCAATCTTCTATGTTATTATAACACCTCTACACACAATGGCTGCAAAGGGTAAGGATTTTTACTAGGGTAATGAATAAGATAAGGATTTTGAGTTATTGAAATACAAATTTATTCATGTTGTGGTACTTTATATTCCTAATTTAGAGGAACCCTTTGAAGTAGAGACAGATGCTAGTGATTATGTTATGGGATCAGTGTTGTTATAGAGAGGTAAGCCAATATGTTATCATTCTAAAACTTTCACTTCAGTAGTTAGAGGATTTTCTATTTATGATAAAGCGATTTGCACTAGTTCATGCCATTAAAAAATGGAAACATTATTTACTGAGTAAAGAAACTATTGTGCACACTGACCACAAACCTCTCCAGTATGCAAGCACAGTCTAAATTGCAGCAGGCAATGTATAAATGGGTGTCAGAGTTTCATTTAGTGATCAATTACAAGAAAGGTAGCACAAACTTGGTGGAAAACATGTTGTCTAGGCTGTCCACACAGGATAAAATATCCACTTTGACCACTATCTATCAAATTGATCCATTCACAAAGGAATACGGAGAGGCATATGCTCAGATAAATATTTTGGTTGACATATCAATAGTTGCAGTCCAGGGTTGAGAGGACGGGTATTAAAGATTTTTATCTCAAATTGGGTGCTCTACCAATGGGGGAAGTTTTTTTGCCAAAAGAAGAAAGGCTATTATTGATGAGGGAAGCGCAACCTCGAAAGTAGGAAATTTTGGTGTTGTTAAGACCATGGCCCACTCGTAAAGGTATGTGTATCGACCCAAAATATAAGAAGAAGTATAAAAATTTATAAGAGGATGTAAACTTTTTCGTACAAACAAGCCTAAAACTAGGAAGGAAAGTTTGTATATGCCTTTACCGGTCCTTACTTGTCCTTGGGAAGATATTTCTATGGATTTTTTAGGAGGACTACCTATTTCTAAACATGGCCTAATGACCATCTATATGTTTTTTTTTTGATAGATTTAGAAAAATGAGTATTCTTATGGTATGTAAAAATATCTTAAAATCAAGTGAGGAACCTGAACTTTTCTTTGTTAATGTATGGGTGCATTTTGGCTTGCCAAAGTCTATTTTTTTTTACAGAGATTTTAGGTTCTTGGGGAAGTTTTGGACTAATTTTTGGGACAAGATGGATACCAAGTTACAGATGAGCACGGATTTCCATCCCCAGACATATGGGAAAATAGAGGTGGTGAACAGGACTTTGGTATAGCTGATTGAGGATATAATAGCAAATATCCACTGACTCAGGATGAGCCCTCCTACATTCAACATTACTACAACCAGGAATTACCACTCCACTATGTATCATTGTTTGAATAATTCTTAGCATATCTACCTACTAAAACTAGACATAGTAGTTCTTGTAGGAAGAATGGGAGAACATGATTCAAATATGACTATACTAGCAAAATCCATTGAGAGGATCCGGTGAATATATCTCAAGGTGAAAGAACAATTGGAAAAGTCTTAAGCCAAGTATAAGGTTAGACACAATCAACATCGGAGGGAGCAAAAAATTCAGAAGACAAAAAATTTCTTTACTTGAGAAAGGAGAGACTACAAGGCCAAGAAAGGAAACTCAAGCCACTATGATGTGGACCCTTCACTATACTGGAGAAGGTTGGAGGAAATGCTTTTCGGCTTAATTTTCCACCATTTGTACAGATGTACTCAATAGTAAATTATAAGAACTTACACTATATGAGCCAACCATGCTTGATGAAGATAAAGGATGAAAGCTATTACCTTCCATGGAGGATAGTGTCTTGGATTCACAAGGAGAACGGAGGAGGATGTAATGTTATAGTAGAAGATTAGAGAGACCCACAAGATTCTTGGCAGGTTGTACTCAAGGGGGAAGACACCAAGGCAATCCCGGTTACTCAAAGGAGAAAGTGAGGGAATTATTTCCGCATCTAGTCCCCCACTAATCGTTTGTGCATACATCCCAGGTGTGATCATAAGGATGAATCACCACTTCATCAGAACAACCAAATCCAAAAGGAAAAATCAGCAGAATAAAGATCATATTATAACGCCCCTCTATGTAGGGCGGCAGTTCCGTAACTATCCCCTCTACACAGACCAACAGTTACGTAACCTCAAATCTACATACACCAACATTCCTATCACAATGAAAAATTTAATCCATAGCGGTCACGGATTTCAAGCGTCCCAACCATGTTTCTTCCTTAGAGGAATTTTCTCATCTCTAGTGCACGGGAGGACATGGGAAGCGTGTTATTTAAGGAGGAGCATATGCAAGAATTTATCATTGAAGTGGAATGTAAGAAAGTGACAAAAAAACCATTGGAGCTGGAAGTGTTTTGTAGGAGTAAGGTGTAGAAATAGAGCAAGCCAGGTATAGAAGGGAGGTTTTTACATTATTTACCTTATTTGCTCTTGTTGTAATCTATAATTTTTTACAATTGGCTAATAAAAATTGGGAAGAAAGATTAATTTCCCTTCCTAGCTGGTTTTCCCTCAACTTGGGGGTTTCCAAGATAAATGTTGTGTTAAACTATTATCTTTCCTTTGCTACAAAGTAGTTCCATGTTTCAATTTTTCTCACTAATAATTAAAAGGCTATCATTTTCAAAAATTTAAAAGTATAACAGTAAATTGTCATGGTCTCGTAAATTTCCAAAGCTAGAGGTTTACATATCATTTTGGTGGAATGTTTTGTAGAAGTAAGGTGTAGAAACAAAGCAGCCAATGGTTTCTTTCTCAATTTCTTACATTCCACTTTGATGATCAATTATTTCCTATGTTCCTCCTTAAATAACATGCTTCACATACCCTCATATGCACTGAAGAATGAGAAATTTCCTCCAAGGAAGAGACATGGTCGAGACGCTTGAAATCCTCGACCGTTCGTGGCTTCATTTTATTTTTCCATCCATTAGTGACATGACTACCAGTGTATGCAGACTAGTTGTTATGCAACTGTCAATCTGTGCAAAGGGACAGTTACACAATTGTCACCCTGCACAGATGGGAAGTTTTGTAACTTTACAGTATTCTCTTTATTCTTCTCAATTTTTCCTTCTGGATCTGGTTGTTCTGATGAAGTGGTGTTTCTTTGGATCCCTGTGGATCATTTTTGATGCACAAGTCAAAAATTGACTCCTTCTTTACTTCAAATTTTGCATCTTCCATATGTGTTTACAATGCCTAGTAGAGCATCTTTCATGTGCATGGGTGGGCCTCAGCCTTATCAAACATATCACAATAAAACATTTGGTTGATAGGCATTGAACTCTAGAATATGGCCCGTAGGAGCTTATTTGTGTCATCTATATATTACATTTGTGGGGGTATTGGTGGAGTCTTCCTTGTCATCCTCCCTTCTGTGTGGTTCCTTCACGATGTCTCTTGCGTAGTATCATGTTGCATGTGTACTATTTCTTCACATGCGCCTTGGTCCTCCCCAAGTCCTTGCTCCTCTAGATTCTCTTCATTGCATGCTTCTTCATGTTCTTTTTCATTCTCTTCCTCACGCTCCTCATTTATGTGCTCTTCATCCAGATTTTAACATCGTGCTCTTGATCCAACTCTTCTTGATGTTATTCCTCATACTTGAGATGTTCTAATTATTCATCCTCCTCGACATCATGAATAATATGAGGTTTTTACTCCTTTGTTGGATTGGACTTGTATGCACTCCTTGCTGGAATAGTTTGTGAAACTCGAGGAGTTTTCATTGCTCTTTCTTCTTTGTGTCACCTTTGTATTTTCTTCCTCATGTTATGGTCTAATGAAAACACCTTCTCATCTTATTCCTATTCTTCCTTTTTCAGAGGAGTGGGCTTGTTCCAGTACTTGGGAATCCTAATAGTTTTTTTGATGGTGGTGACATAAGGGCAATATCTTGCACATTCACCATCTTTCCATCATGGAGCTTTGGTCATAGGTAAACATAAAAATTTTAATCCTCTTTCTCAACTTCCAAAGTCACAATAATAGTGAGATCCATATTATTTGTCTCCATGGTCTCTTCATATGGCTTATTAGATACATACCCATATGTCTTATGTAGTATATGATATTCATAGTCCACTTTCTCCACATTAAACCTAAGTTATTGTGCATATTTTATTTTATTTATTGTGCCCTTGAAATACTTGAAAGTGAATACAAATGGAAGTTTGCACCATGGCCCCATTTATCCATTTATCAACAAACAATTTATAAGATAGAAGTGGTGCATGACTTAAAACTATACCTACCCCTCCAATACGATTGACAACTCCCTTGGTACGCAACATTCATTATTGTATGTGTCATGCATTCTCTTTTACCATTTCTCAATGCACGCCTTATATGGATTGGATATCACGCCATCACAAGTGTATTTGGTGAATCGTTTCTTTGGATAATTCTTCTCAATAGTATGTTCCCATATGATGTTTCTCAAGCCATCTAAAATTCCTATCTCCCAAAACACAATAAGCAATATAATCGACCCCTAAGTGATTTTCTCTCCTTTTTCAGTATGGATCCTTTCCTCATCTATGATGCTTTCTGCTATGAATAGGGAAATATTATACTTAATAATGTGTTCCATTTTGTTCACAATATGCATAAACTTCTTACGTACTTCCTATCATCTCTTTGAAGCCCCCATCTTATAACTTACCAAGAACGTGGCTACTCTAGTCCCTAGTTCAGTTATGTTTAAGAAATTGAAGGTTTGACTTCCCCTCTGAAATTGTATATTTTTTGTTGGCCCATCTAGTGCTTCCTCTTCGTGCAAGTCAAGCATTATATCTTTTCCGTTATCTCTCAAACTTGTCACCCTGCTAATAATTTTTTCAGTTAAATACATCCTTCTACCCACAAATTAGAAGTATTCCTCATGGAATCGTGACATTAGACACTGGTTTAGATGTGCAGACTTACCAAATAATGGTAACTCAAAAATTTATAGCACTCATATGCCCTCCAAGGTCTTGTGCACCTTATCGTCAAAAATTATCTTTCTTTCTGGTGGTCATTGCCTTAATTCCTGTAATACATCAATATGGATATTTTTTTCATGGCCTTGTGCATGGTGGTTATATTCACTAATTTTATAACTCCATAGTTAAGATGCCCATGGTTTTCCCACAATCAATTCTTGTGGATATTACATTTTTGAAAACCAGTCGTTTGGTTGCTCCTCTATTACCTTCTTAACCTTTGGTGCTTTTTTTATTGGTGTCGTAGTATAGGTACTTAATTACAAACTTTGAATCTCCAAGATTTTGTGTCATCGGTGCAATCCTTCCTATTTCCCAACCTTAAGCACTTTCCTTACTTTAATCTACTTATTTTTCGTAGTTCTACAGACTACTTCCAACATGACCCTATAACCCTAGTCCCTGCTAGCAACCCTACTTCAACTTCTACTATATAAATCAGATGTCACATCCCCTAATTGCAAGGAGATTTAATTTTAGGTGTCATTGGCTGGTTGTTCGTTTATCATCATTGCTTCCTTTGTACACAATTGCTCTGTTTCGCATAAGATCTAGTTCACACGAAATCACAAAATATTTCTTAATTAAAGTCACAAGGTCAGGGAATGACTATGTTCTTCTTCATTTATAGATTTCCATTTGAATGTTTTTCTAGCTCACTTCACTTATGACCACTTTTATCATTAAATGTTATTTTTGCATTTTCTCACTTTATTCTATGTTTTCCCACCTTTTTCCCAAAAAAAAATTTGTGTACGACATTTCATAACCTTTGGGCGCACTACTACTTCCCAAGCTCAAAATAATCTTACACGCATCCTCTTGCACCTCACATATTCTTCATTTGTGCCACTTGCCAAGTAGTTTTCCTCACTACCTCCCTCACATTATACTGCATGCTTTGCCAAGTTTCCTTCACACCGCTAAGCACCGATCACACTTTTGAGCAAGTTCATTATTATGTGTGTGCCTTTCATCTATTTATATCTTATTGGTCCAATAATGAGCTGCCTTCCAAATATAATCCTTGTGTTCCTTTTCACTCTATCCCACACTAAAATCATGTGCGGTCCTCTACGCATCAGTCTAGAACAAAGGTCAGCAAATCTTATATGTAAACGTGTTTATTACAACAAAACAACAAAAATATAAATTGAAAGGGAAACCTAATCTAAATGAAAAAAAATCCTTATAACAAACTTATGGGAATAATTATATTTATAGTAGGGCTTCATCATATTCCCATTAAAATAACTGGGAAACATTGTAATATCCAGCGCATGTAACTGACATGCACATGAATCCAGTATTGTGGTTACTTTAAATGGTCCTAACCAATGCACTTTGAGCTTTTCTGGGTGGAGCACAAACTTAGATTCATAGAGGAGCACCATAGCACCAACTATAAAAGACGTGTTTTTGATATGCATATCGTGTCAAGCCTTTTTTCATTTTTTTTTGCCTTTTGGCTACATCGTGCAATTGTGCTTCATTCATCTAATTGCATTAGCATGTCAATGCATTCTACTACTGCTTGATCATCTACAAATCCTCCTACACACGCAATACATAGGGAGGGTAGCATGAATTCAACTAGTAGAACTACCTCTATCCCAAACACCAATTGAAAATGTGTTTCCTTATTTAACATTTTGTAGGTAGTCATGTATGCCCATAATACCGTTGATACTTTATCATCCCAATCTTTTCGTCCTACATCACAAATTTTTGTCAATGTATGTCCCAAGATTTTGTTGAAGGCTTATGTAGTACCATTGGCATGTGGGTGATAGGGGGTAGTCTTATGATGGGCTGCCATAATTTTAGGTATCAAATCCTAATTTTTTTGTTCAATAAATGAGTTCCCCTATCACTAGTAAGGCTCAATGGAAAACCATATCTTCTAATGATATTTTCCCATAAAAAAAAAAAAATTGTACATTCATTTTTGGGTGCATATTCTACCCACCTCATCAAATAATTTGTGCAATTTATAATGTAGTGTGTGCATGTCATCCATGCAACTAGTGTAATTGGTCCAAAAAATTAAATTTCCCAATTCTTATAAGGCTTTACGCTTGTTATGGGACGTAACGGCATCTCATCACATTGTCTTGATTTTCCTATTCTTTGGAAATGATCATGTGTTTTGGAAAACTCTTTAGTATCCTTGTATAGTGTTTCCCACCAAATTGTTGCCAATAGTATCTTGCAAGTTATAGCCTCACCTACATAATGTCCTCCTGCAATCTTGCCATGCACTTCCTCCATAATGGCTTGGTTTTCAAGTAAGACACATCTGTACAAGACTTCATGTCTACCCATTTTGTATAAATGACCTCCTACCAACTGGTAAGGTGAAACGTGAATAGCTAATTACTTCTTTTCTAGTGTTTTCATCCCATCATGTGCCATACCTAAGTGCAAGAATACCACAATATATTCAAAATCAGTTGGTGTGCATTATAATCTAAATAGTTAGGCATCTAGCATGATGTCCTTGATGTTATGTGTGTCTTCGTTAGAGTTTATCCACGACAAGTGGTTTGGTCCCAAATTACTTTTTTCAGGTTTGAAGATGACTGAAAAACCCAAAGTATTGGAATAAAATGATCCAACAATAGATGTGCCCTTATAAAATTGGCTTGTTAACCAGATACTTAGGTGCCATGTGATTAGTGTATAAGATAAATGGTGTTGCTAGAAAAATATTATCTAAACTTGTGAAGCACAAACACTATAAACAATGCCTCACACTCTGTTGTTGTTTTTCTCAACCGGCATCAACTTCCTACTCATAAAACACATAGGATGGTCCAAATTATCTTCCCCTGGCTGAGCTAATATTACACCAATTGTATTTCTAGAAGCATCCACATGGACATAAAATGGCTTATTCTAAGAAGGAAAGTGTAAAATGGATGTGGTTGTTAATTGTACGCACCCAATTTTGCATGTGCTACATTGTCGTAAAAAAAGTTACAAATGTCCCTAGTGATGATTCATATCCTTTCAAAAGGTGTTCAATCTCCAAAAACCTATTTTCTGTACATATTTGTAGCCTAGACATCCTTACTTAGCCCTCACACACTTTTTCCTAGCTTCTCAGTGCATTCTAGAGTAGTTTTGACCTTTAGTGTCGAAATTGCCGCCCTGCTCGAGCGGCAATTTTGTGACCGCCACCGTGTACAAGGTGACCGTCCTGCGTGAATTTTCCAAAGATTTCACTAGCATTTTGACGCAGAATTCTCTCACATAAATTATGCTTTTAGATGCATTGTTTTCCCATTTTAGATGATTCCAAGGCCTAACTGCCTTGTGGCAATCTATTCTTGCACTTATATTTTTGATTGACGGTTGTTAATAGTTTGAACTCCATCTTCACTTTTTTATGTTCTCCTTTGGCTGCCAAATGGCTTCAACCATTTCCCATCTAAATTCCTATAAATACCATGCTTGTGTGCAAGAAAAACCTAGAAAAATTTGTATTCTTTTTATTGCAAAGTTGTTTCCTTTCTTGCTGGAAATTGTAAAAGCCAATCATTGTTTAATTGTGCTTGCTCTCTTCCACTTGCATTGCTTCCCAGTCTACCAATTCAAGTTGTTTTTGCTCCCGCATCCTTCTTCTTATGTTGTTGTCTCATTCCCATCCGTTGGACTAACATGGACACAATTATAGAAGGGATAAAGTGAGGGGACAATACTCTACAACCAAATTTGCCACTATTCTTGCAATATCCAGGTTGGAGGTGTTGTTTGCTTCACCCATGAAAGTTATCAATTCTGAATTTATCATTTCAAATCAATATCAAATACAGTAGATAAATCCTTTCATTATTTCAATTTTCAATTTATCAATAGATTGGATCAAATTAGAGGTTTGTTTTTCTATATTGTCAGGGAGGTTGCAGGGAATAATAGCTTCTTTGACGCTGTGATTTATTCTGTGTTTCTGAGGTAGGTTTGAAGATTTTATTTGAAATATTTCAATTAGTTAATTGTTTAGGATTATATTAACACCATTTTCACAAGTATTTAGCCACATCAAGTTAATTTCTTGTTCTAGATTCATTTATTAGATTAGAAGCTTTGTTAAAAATAATAGAAAACAACAAAAAAGATTTACTTTGCTAGATAAGTTGTTTTATTGCTTTTGTTCATTTATATGCCAGAAAATAACAAAAATATAGTTTAAATTTGTTTTGTTTGCATAGTTTTATTTGTTATCCGGTTCAATAGCTCCATGCATAACAATCACACGACCAAGAGAACCTAGATTTTTTTTATCGAACCAATAGTACCTCAACCAAATTTAGTGGTACCATTAGCAGACATAGATCAAGGCCTTAGGTATAACGTTTTCAACTCAACTAGGGACATACACAAAATCAGCAGCAACTAGACACATTGAATATTAAAGATGATAAAGGATTTGAGTATTGGTCAAAACAACAAAATTATCAATTATCTTGAGCACTTATATGACCATCAATGGTCCATAACAATAGAAAACCTACGTTTTTTATCCACTAGTTCCATGTAACCAAATGGACCAGATTTTCTCACAAACATAGATATGAGACTTCATCTTCTTGTCCTCGGAACTTTGGCTCGATACGTCAAGAAGATAGAATAACTCAGCATGCTAAATGTCATGGCAAATCAGGATTACAATTTTTGGACTGCTCATGTGCACAGATTACCCGATCACCCTTAGGCATAGATTTCATATCACACTACATGAATATAGCAGGACCACGACCAGAGAGAGTTTATGGTTGCAATCCTATGGTTCCTCAATCACACAAAACTGAGAGCTAATCAGACATAGATCTTGGATTAAGAGTGTTATTATTTAGATCATCACCACTCCCACCAGACATCATTAAACAACTAGACGTCCTAAACGAGCAAGTTGATCGGGCCCTCTCGTTTTGGACAGAACTTGTTAATCATCCATAGAGTTGAATGGAATAAAGCCTCTCACTCTTTCTCATTCTATGACCTTGTTTGAACATATTTACGAGGCCCCATTTAGTTTCTCACGTGTTCCACAACCAATAGACAAGATATCTTCAGAGCTCGATATCGACTAGAGCCTCTGTGTTTCCATCCTCATTGACTTCTCCATTCAAGCCACCTAGGTTAGAGAGGATTTCATTACACTTGATGAGAAAATTCCACGATTGAAAGTCAAAAACATTGTATTGCCTTGATCACCTTCGTTTACCATTTCCACATACTTTTCATCCATTATTATATTCATTACCGCTTGGTTGTCCACATTTTCTACATCAGCTACCTCGGCATGACATCAAGGAGTCGAGTGGGGTTAAAGGCCATGTATTTATTTTCATCTATACAAATTGGTGAACCCAATGTGAAGAGCTAGTCTCTAAATGTTTCCACTTTCTTCATCCATCTTCCTCTCTCCCATTATTTTGTGGGTATTTTTTTACCCCCCCAAATATGTTGGGATACGATGAATATGGTCAACCCATTTAGGGTCTTAAATATTATAACTATCATATGTGTAGACAACAATAGTCACACTCACTTTCTACATGGGTAGACAACTATTCGAGCACCTATCTTCAAACTCCTCCTCCTCAAGGGACCAATGTTGGTTCCTCTGTAAGGATCGAGGAGGTTGGCCAAATCACACAAACAAAACCACTTGAATTCTCAAGCATGACTTTTACTAGAGAGATAGGCTCATCTCCTTGAGTCTTGTTCAGATAACCCATTAGCATATAGTGTGAGCAATTCCCATTTTCAGAGGAGGAGTATTTGGTGCATTACACTAGAAGTGAACAATGCTTCCAAAATATAATGAATCAACCTCTCAATAGGCTGCAAGGACATATCGATGTCTTTCTTCAAAATAAAAATACTACCGCACCACTAACGGAAAACATTTCTAATGAGGGGTGGAAAAATAATGAGCAATTCATAGTGGGATATCATATTCCTCGGCAACCTACAAAGGTTCAAAAGTGTATGCCAAAATAAAACTCCACCCCTTCAACAGGTGATGTCATCTCCGCATTAGTAGAAAAAGTTAGAGAATTGGAACTTATTCAAAATACTCAGACTTCACATACTAGACAAGGAAAAATTCCTTTCCATCCGTAGAATTATGGCCAAGCGCATACTACATAGAATCCTCTGATTTACACGAGTGTTCCTAGCCCCGGGGATCTCTTACCTGGGTCGAGAACCTTGGGTATGCCTCCTCACGCTACATACGGATACCCATCACAGGAACCAGTCAGAAGTGTGTTCTAAAATGCCATGCCATTTGGAAATAGTGTTCCTTGGATTTATGCCTCAAAATCCGTATCAAAACAATCCACACCCTTACATGCACATGTATTTTAAATCGCCACAGGGGGAGATGTATTCTTACCCCAAGTCCATATGGTCAGCCACAGGGGATGACTTATGCCCAAATAAATGTATATGTTGCACCATTTCAACAACTAATACCACCTCCACCTCCCCAAATGGGATTGTCAATGGTTGAGTCATACGCAATGGGAACTTATTCTGAATATCTCAATGAGCCTCTCAATTTCTCTGTACAGAGTGTCATGATCCCAAGACCATTTCTAGACCTTCAAAATTCAAGGGGGGTTGATCCTAATGCACACATTAAGGCTTACACAACTACCATTCAAGAGTTACTCCCATGGGATGCAGTTGTTATGAAGATTTTCCCTAAGACATTAGAAGGTATCGCTTTTGATTAGTAGTATATGATACCAGAGACATCGAGACACTCTTTCAAGAAACTCATGTCATATTTTATCAAATCCTTTGACATGAATAAATTATTGAGAATAGGGTAAGTGCAGCAAGTTGTGTTGGGATTAGCACAAGGTTGTATAGATTATATATCATATCTAAGCATACATGCAATAAAAATGGATATTCTACCATAAAAAATATACAAAACAAGAGATATAAATCAACACCAGATTTAATGTGGTTCACCCAGTGTGGGCTACATCCACCAAGAAACAAGCCAATCTATTATCCAAAGATTTCAGAAGATATACAATTGAATATTTACAATCTTTCACACCTCTCAGATGTACAGTACTTTCTTTCTCTCAATATTCTCTTTCTTCTCCAAGAATTTCTCTCTCACAATTATTTTCACAATAATCATCAACTTCTTACAATCCCTCTTCTTCTAAACCCTATCTTTCATACTTATATAAACATATAAAAACTTAGGGCACTTAGCCATGTAATTACAATCAATAGATATGCTTTAATGCTAAAATTAGATCTAATTCCAATGAGTTAAATAAAACACTCCCACACAGGTAACCGACTCAGTTAGCCTTAACCGATGTTGGTTCCTCCTCCTGACTAATGCCGGTCATAGGTGAGTGATGTTGGTCCCTCCATAACCGATGTTGGTTACTTGCTTTCCTGCAAGTTTAATATAGCATGCTAATTTGAAGTAATTGAGCTCCACAACTCAAAAATATCCCACTTGGAGATAAATTACTACATTATACCTGTACAACATCATTCTTGGATCCTTTCCTTAGCTTTGTTTCTTCCTCTTCAAGTCTCAAACTTGAAGACCAATAGAAGTGGAGTGTAGCTCCAAATTATCTTTTTCTAATGGCTTCATTAGCATATCCGTACAGGGTTTTCACTCGTATGAATCTTCTCTAGTTTCAGCTACCCATCCTCCAATACCTGTCGTATGAAGTGATACCTCAACTGAATGTGTTTTGTTCTAGAATGAAACATTGAGTTCTTTTACAAATGAATTGCACTCTATGACTGTCACTGAATAATTTGCAATCATCTTTCTCCTTTCCTAACTCTTCCATGAACCTTCTCATCCATATCATTTCCTTGCTAGCCTCTGTAGCTGTAACATACTTTGCCTCTGTAGTAGACAAAGTCCACAATCTTCTGCAATCTTGAAATCTAGCTAACTGTCATCCCACCTACTATGAAAATATATCCAGTAGTGCTCCTTCTACCATCCAGATCTCCAGCCATATCTGAATCAACATAGCCACATAAATAAATATCTGAACCTCCATAGCATAACTACATGCTAGATGTCCCTCTCAAATACCTGAGTATCCATTGGACTATTTTCCAATGCTCTTTACCTGAGATTGGCCATAAATCTACTCACAACTCCCACTTCCTGTGCAATGTCTAGTCTGGTACAAACCATAGTCATACATGAGACTCCCAACTACTAAAGCATATGGTACTCATGTCATGTATTTGACCTCCTCATGTGATGAAGGACACTAATCTTTTCTCAATTTGAAGTGTCCATCCATAGGTGTACTCACCATGTTTTGAATCTTGTCATGTTAAACCTTTCCAACACCTTATTGATATAAGCTTCCTAAGACAAATACAATTTCTTTTTCTTCATGTCTCTGTGTATTTGCATGACAAGGATTATTTTTGCAGCTCCTAAATCCTTCATAGCAAATGTGTGAGCTAGCTTTCCCTTAAGCTCACTCAATGTCCTACATACTAGATCTGCAATAAGCATATCATCCACATACAATAACAAAATAATATAGCTCCCATTTTCAAGCCTTCTTGAAATAAACACAATGGTCATATTCATATCTCAAATAACCATGCTCATGCATGAAACTATCAAACCTCATGTACCATTTCCTTGGAGCTTTCTTGAGCCCATATAGACTCTTTTTCAACCTGCACACTAATTTCTCCTTACCCTTGACTTCATACCCAAGCGGCTGCTGCATATAAATCTCTTCATCCAAATCACCATGAAGGAAATCCATCTTCACATCTAGTTTGCTCTAAATGAAAATCATGTACTGCAACTAAACTCAATACAGTACGAATGGAAGTCATTTTAACAATAGGAGAAAATATTTCACCAAAGTCAATACCTTCTTTCTGTGCAAATCCCTTTACTACAAGCCTTGCCTTGTACCTTTTCTGTCCACCCTCTTCTTCCTTGATCCTATAAACCCACTTGTTTTGCAATGTCCTCTTACCTGCTGACAACTTAACCAAATCCCAAGTTTAGTTTTGTTCCAAGGATTCCATCTCCTCATTCATGTCATGCTCCCACTACACGTGAGTCTTATCCTGCATTGCTTCTTCAAAACTTTCTGGTTCACCATTATCAGTCAATAATAAATAAGATAGAGAAGGTGTAAATCTTTTAGAGGTTTACTTACCCTTTGTGACCTTCTCACAAAAGTTTGTGGTACCAGAGGCTCATTATGGACCTCCTAGACATTTGTTTCCAATTTCTGACAGTGACCGATGCCGGTCACCTATAACCAACGTCAGTTCTGCTAACCAATGCAGTTTGGCTCTTTTGTAACTGATACTGGTTCAGTTGACCGATGTTCGGTTAGGGGTCAACTGACACCGGTTATTGTGTAACCCTATCGGTATTATTTTTAAATCTGAGAGTTCATTTTCATTCACAAACTTCTCAATCGGTTCGTCCTTGGGTACCAAAATTTGATCCTTGTACATTCTCTTTTCATTTCATTCAATGTCACGAATCCTAATAATTTTAGAATTCTCTAAATCCCAAAAATGGAATCCAAAATCACCAGATCCATAACCAATGAAAGTGCATCTCTTGGATTTTGCATCCAACTTTTTCCTATTTTCCTTATCAATATGCACAAAAGCTTCTGAACCAAAAACTTTAAGAAAAGAAAGATCTACCTCTTTTCCATGTTCAAGCTTCCTCTGGTATTCCTCCATCTAGTGAACTTGAAGGCCCACAGTTAATCAAATAAACCATTGTATCAACTACTTCTGCCCAAAACTAGTAAGGGCAATCCAACATGTATCCTCATACTTCTAACACGTTCCATGATTGTCTTGTTCATTCTTTCTGTAACACCATTCTCTTGTGGTGTTCTTGGAACCATTTTTTCTCTATGTATATTCCATTCACTGAAACAATAATCATTGAAATTCTTGCTACAGTATTCACCACCATTGTCAGATCTAAGGCACTTTAACTTTGAATTTGATTCATTCTCAACAAGGGATTTCCATATTTTAAAAGTCTCAAAAACATCATATTTATGTTTAATACAATAAACCCATACCTTTCTTGTAGCATCATCAATGAAAGTAACATAATACTAGGATCCTCCATGAGAAGCTACCTGGGCTGGTCCCCACACATCTAAGTGTACAAGCTCCAATTTTTTCTCCTTCTTAGTTGCCCCAACTTTGAGAAATCTCACTCTCTCTTTTTATTTCCAAAGATACAATGCTCACAGAAATCAAGATCTAAATCTTTCAAATCTGATAACTTACCCTTAGCCTTTAATATCTACATTCCTTTTTAACTCATATGGCCCAACCAATTATGCCACATGCATGCATCTGAATCTGAAGTAGATAACACAGAAAAGGAATCAATAACACAGGTAGATAAATATAGCGTTCCTACCTTCTTACCTCTTGCCACAACAAAGGCACCCTTGGTGACTTTCCAAGAGTCTGTTGTGAATGTAACCATGCAACCAGCTTCACCTAGTTTCCTTGTAGAAATAAGATTCCTCTTGAGGCTTGGCACATGCCTCACATCTTTCAATACCCATGTATTTTCATTCTACAATTTTAGATGAACTTCCCCTTTATCAGTAATACTGCAAGGTTCATCATCACCCAAATAAACATGCCCAAAATTACCCTGGACATAATTTCTAAAATAACCCTTATTAGGGGTTGCATGGAAAGAAGCTCCTGAATCTAAAACCCATGATTCTATTCTATTATCCAAATAAATAATAAGAGCATACTTGCATTACCTCTACTACAATATTTTCCTCTTTATTTGACTCTTTACCTTTGTCTGGGTGTTGGTTCTCTTTATCCTTTGACCAACAATCTTTCTTTGCATGTCCTTTCTTTCCACATTTCTAATAGGTAATTCCCTTACCTCTAGATTTAGATCTTTCATCCCTTGACTTTGATTTCCCATTATTCTTATTCTTGGATCTCTCCTTCTTCCTGCCTCTTCTTTCTACATTCAAACCATTCCCAGATGATGATTCCTCTATACTTTTCCTATGAATTTCTTCATTCAAGATTATACTAACCACATCATCAAACTTCAAAATATTATTAGCAGATGTTGTATTACTAATAGCCATTACCAAGTTATCCCAACTATCAGGCAAATAGACATAAGAATAAAAGTTCTTTCACTTCATCATCAAATGGAATATCAACCAATTTTAACTAATTTACAATAGATCAGAAATCATTCAAATGACTAGATGTAGATCCACCTTCATACATCTTAGAACTAAATAGTTTCTTCATCAAATAAACATTTATTTGAAGCACTAGGTTTTTCATATAAATTAGCAAGAGATTTCATTAACTCTACCGTAGAAGTCGCTTCTGTAATATTGGAAGCCACAGATGTTTTCAGGCTCAATCTTATAGATCCCAAAGCCTTTCTGTCAAGAATATTCCATTCTTCATCAATCATCTTCGTAGGTCTAGAATTTTCATCCAACGGTAAGTAAAAATCTCTTTGATACAAATAATCCTCAATCTGCATCTTCCATAATTGATAATTTGGCCGTTCAAAACTTCTCTACCTTGTATTTATTTTCTTCTACCATTATTGTAGCTCCCACTCAATCAGGAAACCCTCTATGTGAGTAAATCTGTCAACACAAAAAACCCTCAAACAAAGTCTCATGATACCAGTTGTTGGGGTTAGCACAAGGTTGTACAGAAAATATATCAGATCTAAGCATACATGCAATAAAATTAGATATTCTACCAGAAGAAATATACAAAACAAGAGATATAAATCAACACCAGATTTAACGTGGTTCACCCAGTGTGGGCTACATCCACCAAGAAACAAGACCAATCTATTATCCAAAGCTTTGTGAAGATATACAATGAAGATTTACAATCTTCCACACCTCTCAGATGTACAGTAATTTCTTTCTCTCAATCTTCTCCTTATTTCTCCAAGAATTCTCTCTCATCATTATTTTCATAGTAATCATCAAGTCCTTTACAATTCTCAGTTTTAAACCCTAGATTTCATGCTTATATAGACATATACAAACTTAGGGCACTTATCCATGCAATTACAATCAATAGATTTGTTTTTATGCTAAACATTAGATTTAATTCCCATGAGTTAAATAAAACACCCATGCACAATTAACCAATGCCGGTTAGCCCTAACCAATGTCAGTTCCTCCTTTTGACCGATAACGGTCATAGGTGACCGATGTCGGTCCCTCCATAACCGATGTCGATTATTGTGCTTTCCTGCAAGTTTAATATAGCATGTTAGTTTGAAGAATTGAGCTCCACAACTCAACAAGTTGGGGGATCAAAAATGGGTCATAAGTGGACGTCTTATTGTAAAAAATAGTAAAATCTCAACTTTTAGGGTTTATTAGCAATACGCGCACTCAAAATTGGAAAAAAATATTTAAATATGAATCGCAACATCTGGAATCTAGTTTCTAAACTACTAATTTTTTAAAAAAATGGACAATCTTAGCTATATTAAATACTTCAAATTATATGACTTGGTTTTTTTTAAAACACCTTAAGATTGTAGTCCGTTTGCCCGCGATTTGGATGACAAAAACTTGTTTATTTTCCCTTTGGTGAAAAGTTAGATACCGCTATCTATCTTAGGATGGATTTTATTTTGTATTTTTTTAGCAATATTTTTTTATGATTTTTTCCATGAAAGTGGTCTGAAAAATTTTAGAAAACAAAGCACTTTTCATTTTCCTGCCATAACTACATCAAAATATATCAAAATCAAATGCTTTTTTTTAACGGGTATATAATTTTTCCACACTTGGGATGGTATAGGTTTTATCACATTCTGACAAATGAAACAAAAGTTGCAGTCTTAAACGTAGACATGAACATTCATGGGAAAAAGTTTCTTAAAGACCTACTATTAGTAAAAAATTATAAAATGATATTTATCTTATTCTATTCACTTTCAAATCAATATTTATACGAAGCTAACAGTCTCCCCTACATGATGCTACCATTTTTGTGACATGTTTTTGATTTTTCGACATGGTTCAAGTCTGTGGAAGATCAAATTTGAATTTTTTGGCCTTTCACACGCCATAATGACCTCCCAAATCTCTGGTTTGGGAAAAAAAAATATATCTCGAGCCTTGAGGGTCGGATTTGATGATACAGTAAGAACCGCGATCATGGTTTATAAACCACAATCACGTTTCTAAAATGGTGGGAAAAATGAGGGTCACGGTTTTTTTTGGTATCAAAGAACCATAATCACACTTTTTATAAAGCACGAGCTCAGTTTATAAAGCATGATCCTACTTTTAGGTTCATAATTTCCCAAGTCTGGAAAAACAGACCGCGATCACGGTTTTTAATTCCACGATCGTGGTTTATAAACAATGATCACGGTTCATAAAATTTGGGATTTGATGTCCACTACTTGGCCCCTCAACTTGTTGCACTTACCCAACAGAAATCACATAATTCCTTCCCATAAAACAAGAGCATAATGAATCAACAACCCACTTTATCCAAAGGTGGCGGAAAGCCCCCTATTCTTCAGCTAGCACTCCCAGTATAGATAAAATGGAGCTTTGTAACCTATTTCTTCACTCCCTTGATAGGGAAACAAAGGAAGAAGTCAAAAAATTCCCGCTAAGGAGCTATGAAGAGGTACTAGAGGGTTGTCTCTGAATTGATCAAGTAGTCATAGACAAAGGTCGTAAGACCTATGGAACAAATGGAATGTTAGTCACTCCTAACTAAGGTAACTCTGGTTACCCCAACAATATGAACAATAATCAGGGACTAAAGGTCCTCAACAAGAATCGTGGAGTTACAACTGACAGTGTTGCCAATCAACCAAAGAAACAACAATTTTACGCCAATGATTAACGTTGTAGACTTTAACCATCCCCAATAACAACAACAACCAAAACAACAAAAACAAGTGCAGACCAAAGGTCCTAGTCAGTACCCAAGCGGGTACCCAAACCAATTTTAAAATCAAGGGCAATGGGCCCCAAAGTTTAATTATAATAATAGCAATTGAACAACGATCAAAATTTTGGACCACAACAAAATGCAAACCAAAGACACCTCGAGATTACAATCCCGATATGTATTGCGGTTTTCAAAGGGTCCGGGGGCATGACGCAAAAACATTTCATGATTGTAACAATTTTACAATGTTTTCCAAAAACTAGAGGTAACTCTTCATGGATATGTTTCTGGAAAATCCGATAACACCAACACAAAACACGTACGCAAGGCCGGTTTCCCCTCAAAACACACCACTTAGGATCTTTAATTATTCTCTCCCTACATGCCCTAAGGATGGTAAACTAGATCCCCATGGTTCAAACAAGGGTACTTTGGTGGGGGGAAATGATCATGAAGCTTCAACTTCTTCAAACCCGCTAGTGGCACCTCCTTTGGATGCTCTTTAGAAAACAAAAATGGTGGGCCTTGTAGAGTTATAAATTGAGCCCGAGGAAAATGCTACCACTAGAGCTCGAGATTATTCATTGCAACCCACAACCATTTACCCATCGAAATCAAATGATATTCAACAAACACTTGTAAAGATAGTAGGGGCATATGATCTAATCAATGACTTAACGAAGACCTTTTCTCACATTTCCTTTTTAGATTTGTTAAAGAACTCCCCTGCTCATAGAGCTACTTTGTTAGAAGCGTTGGTTCTTGGTTATTTGATCAATGTTACTCCCCCTCCGGAAGCACAAGTAAACCACATAGACTTTTACGTCTATCCTCCTGGAAAATCAGAGAGGGATGCTGGATTTGTGTTTGACATTAGGAAAATGCCAACAGATGTTGAAATTGCACGTACAGGTGACCCAGTCTTGCATTTACAAGTATGGATCTACAATAACTATGTTAAACACCCAATGGTTGATGATGGGGTGGAAGTTAACATAGTCCCCTTCACTTTTCTCCAAAAACTACGATATGCAGAAACAAATTGTTCCTCAACATGAAATACATTGAGGAGCTATGATAGCCTCAAGGAAACATCAATAGGGACTATAGTGTTACCGGTTACCTTAAGACCCAAGATGGTTCTTATTGAATTCTATATTATAGATCAGGAAACCAACTATAATATGATTCTCGATCATCCATGGATACATCACATGAAGGCGATTCCCTCCACATTTTTCTAGGAAGTAAGATGCTTTCACTTAGGGAACATCTTCATAGTGCAGGGTGACCCAAAACCTTACAATATACACCTAGAAATTTTGAAGAAGATATCAATAGTCTATTCTAAGTTTGAGCTTCCAACAAACCAGCTGGTTCAAAACCGAAAACAAAATTGGTTCCCACAACAGAGTTAGAATTCATGGGCTTGATTAAGGGAATCCCTGCAGTCAAGGATGAAACCGTCATAATAGAGACAGTGTCATTAGGAACCACGAAAAATGTTTTTGAGTTGTTGAAGAAGGATCTACCCATTCTCCTTTTGTTTAATTTTATGGGCATAGGACATGCCTTAGGACTCGACTCTCTCTCGACAGACAAAGTTTTCATGGTAGAGGTAACAAAAGCAAAGGAAGAAGATATGAAGAATAATCCAACATCCATCTTCTCGAGTAACTATTGGACTCTCCATTTTGATGGAGAAAAATTTTGTTTCGGTACTGGGGTAGGTGTGATTCTTACTTCTCCTGAGGGAAGGGTTATGGCGTTCGCCTTCAAGTTAAAATTTGAGTGTATGAACAATGAAGTTGAGTATGAAGCCCTTCTTATTGATCTCATTATATCTAAAAGGATGGGTGTTTGTAACATTAGAGTTTTGGGTGATTCACAACTAGTCACAAATCAATTGTCTGAAGTATACGAGACTAAGGTCAAACATCTGCAACTCTACAAAATGGCGGTGCTTAACCTAACAAATGGTTTTGACTTCATATCGATTGAAGTAGTTCCACAAGAACAAAAATTTCTTGTGGATTCTATAGAAACTTTTGCTTCCCCGCTTCACCCCAAGCAATGAGTTGGAAGATACAAGCTTCATAGTTTTGTTTCTCGTTGAACCTTTGGTTCGTAAAATACCAACAACTCCAATGTTGACATATGTAGAAGCTGAGAATGAGCCTACCACCCTAGACCAGGTTGAAAATGATAAATCAACTCTTGGGTATTTGAATTCTTATGCATAATTACATCTCACTCACCATGATTTTAACCTTTCTCTTATCCTACACTCTTCTTCCTACTTTTGAAATCCCATTATAGAGTCTTCCCCTAAGGAAGGTCTTGAAATTTATGAGGTAGGAGAATAGGGGGACTTTGAACTACCTCCAGCCCCACCTAAGTTTGAGGAGGGTAATGCCTCCTTAATTGAAGGAACAATTGATATAAATATCGGGACAGAGGAAGAACCAAAAAGTTTGAAGCTGGGGTCTTCTCTAACAGAAGAGGAGATAAAAATTCACATGTAAATCCTTAAAGAACACTCAAAATCCTTCGTGTTTAATTACAAAGAGATGACGAGAATCACTCCTGATGTTGGATTCCATAATCTCGTCATCAAGTCAGATGCTAAACCGATTAAGAAAAATTCAAGGTCGATGAAGCCAGAGGTGGCTCTCATGGTAAAAGAAGAAGTGATGAAACTCTTGCAAGTAGGGTTCATCAAACCAGTTGACTACTCACATTAGGTGTCCAACATCATCCCCATTCTCGAAAATAACGGAAAGATTCACATGTATTGACTTTCAGGAAATTAACAAAGTGTGTCCCAAGGATGATTTCCTGCTACCCTCCATTGATGTTATTGTTAACGCAATAGCTGGTTATGAGTTGTTGTCTCTCATGGACGGGTTTTTTGAATACAACCAAATTAGGATTTCTAAGGAGGATCAGACAAAGACAACTTTCATCACTCCTTAGGTAACCTATTGTTACGCATTTATGTCATTCAGGATAAATAACGTTGGTACAAATTACCGACTTTCCATGATGTATATTTTTCATGATCTTATTCACAATATTCTGGAGTCTTACATTGGTTACCTTCTAGCTAAGGCTAAAAAATGTTGTGAACACCCTGAGTTGCTTCGCATCATTCTCTCTCAGTTAATCAAATACATCATAACGCTAACTCCTGAGAAATGTGTGTTCGGTGTGATGGGGGGTAAATTATTGGGATACATTATTTCCTCACAAGGGATTGATGTAGATCTAGCCAAAATCTAAGCAATATTGGAAATGATCCCACCATCATATGAGTATGGCATTAAGTCTTTCCTCGGAAAGCTCAGTGTAATTCGAAGGTTCATTCCTGACTTAACCTTTTCTATTCATCCAATAAATAATATATTTAAAAAGGATTGTTGTAACACTTGGAAGGAGGAGTGTTATGAAGTGTTTTAATTGGTAAAATAATTCTTTCTCTCACCTCCTACACTCATGCCTCCTAAGTCAGACCGACCTCTCATTTTGTATTCGAGGGCCACGGATGTCTAGTTATCCTACATGTTAGCTCAAGAAGATGATGATAAACATGAGTGTGCAGTATATTTATTAGTCAAACATTGCTTAACTACGAGACACGCTACACTCAGGTGAAAAGGGAGTGTCTAGTTATAGTGTTCGCCACAAAGCGATTGAGACATTATATTCTGAATCAGGAAACAAGAGTGATTGTCAAAACTAATAATTTACGGACCTTTCTAATGCAAGGTTTGTTGTCCAAAAAGGTGGGTGATTTATAACTCTAATGGGAGAATTCAAGTCAATGTTTGTTAATCATAAGTCCGTAAAAGGAAAAATTATTGCAGATTGGTTAGCTGATAATCTATTAGACAGAGGCAACTTGGTTAATATGGATTTTCCTTATGAATGCATATATTATGTGGAAATCAATCCCCCTATTGTTGCATTCCCATGGTACACTGACATTATCAACTTCATTATAGACCACGCATACCCTGAAAGAGCCACATCGCAACAAAGAAGACAGCTACGCATTATAGTCGCTAAATATGTGATTTTAGAGCAAGTGCTCTATCGCATAGCCTTTGACAGAATGTTTTTTAAATGCATTGACAAAGAAGAATCTGAAAAGATGCTCTATGAGTTCCACAACGGAGTGTGTGGAGGCCACTTTGGAGGCCATGCTACCGCTCGTAAAATACATTGGATGTTTTATTTTTGGCCCACGTTAGATCATGATGTAGTTGAATATGTGCGCAAGTGTCATAAATGTTAGGAATTCTCTCACAAGATTCATATACTCGCACATGCTCTACAACCGATCGCAACACCATGGCCTTTTCCACATGGGGTCTAGACTTGATAGGGATTTTTTCTCCTTCATCAACGGATGGCCACAATTTTATAATCATGGCCACAAAGTATTTCACAAAATGGGTAGAGGTCATGCCTCTTACCATTGTACCGAGTTCCGTTATTACAAAATTTATATTGAACCAGATCATTTGTAGGTACGGTGTCTCGCAGGTCATTATATCTGATAATGACACATCTTTCAAGAATGAGGAAGTACATGAATTGTGTGAGAAATTCAAGATAAATCATCACACGGCTTCCCTATATTATCCTCAAGCCAATGGATAGGTTGAGGCCACAAATAAGACTTTAAAGTCCATTCTCCTTAAAACCGTCAAGGGGAATAAAAGAGATTGGCACCTAAAGTTGTTTCCATCTTTATGGGCTTATCGTACATCGATCAAAATGCCACCGAAGGCAACTCCATTTTATTTAGTATTTGGATAAGAAGCAGTTTTACCACTCAAATTTGAGTTTCCTAGTCTATGTATTTCTTTACAAGGTATTTTAGACAAAGAATAATACCAAGCATCACGGCTCTCATATTTAGAGAGTCTTGATGAAGCTCGGCTCCATGTTGAACAATGCAATAGAGCATATGTTGACCAAATGGCTCAAAAATACATTAAACGAGTCCATGAACATGAAATTTGTGAAGGAGGCTTAGTCTTAAGGCTTGATATTTGGATAGACAAGAAAACTAGTGAAGGCAGAAAAATTGAGGCCTAAGTGGTTAGGCTCATACCGAGTCCTAGAGGACTACAAAAATGGGGCATATCATTTATGTACTTTAGAGGGTGAAGAATTTGGCGAATTCGTTAATTTTCTTCATCTGAAGAGATACTACGAATAACCCACCAGCATTCTCATTTTTTTCCCATTGTATTTGCATTACATTATCATTTGTAAACTCATTCTGTAAAAATTGTAGTTAAGGAACTTCTTTTAGAGTAACTCTCAAAAGCTTCTTCAAAACATTGGCAATATTTCAAATCATGAATCTTCAAACACTCACAATACTATCATCAATACTTCTTATCATTTCATCAATTTGACAAGTTGAGATAGAGTTTTGACCTTAATCCTACCAAGGCCTACATACTCGATTTTGCTTTTAGTTTTCTTCTAGCTTAGGAGTCTTTGGCTATAGTCTCGTCTAGAATCTTATCGGTGTCGCATCTATCCCATACACAACTATTTGGAAATAAAACACTCTAAACATTTTACCCATATTTTTTTGTTCGCCTATCTCAACCTTTGGTGTGGAGCCCTCGCATTCTGCTAGTTGTGTGGGGTTAAGGCTAGGGGAAAACTGTCCCTTGCAAAAGCACATCTTAAAGTTTTTTAAAAAATGAGTATATATGTCAAGTCAAAATCAAATACAAAATTTTCATTTACACACTTCCTTACCCTACCAATCCTCGATGTGAAAGTCATGCCTCTTACTAGTTGCATAAGGTTGGGAAAGGAGGGGAGTGCCCTTACTTTCCTATGCCTTGTCCTTGGTGATGATCCCATGCTTCCTACTCGTAGTATGGGGCAATGTGTAGGGGTCTCTGTAAATAAATTAATAAATTAAAAGCAATTAATTCAATAAAATGTGCTTTGAAATCATAAATCCTAGCAAAGTGAATTAGATGTCTAAATTTTCAAGAGATTTTTAAGCCTTAAACCAGATTTTGTTAGTCAAGTGGCCATCTATGGATCTAAGTCTAGATAAATTGCAAGAAATTATACTTTGAACTATGTAAAAAACTTGTGTAGAACTAGGGTGTAGGTTCTCAATTGGGTTTTTTTCAAAACCTTGTCTTGTTAGGTTGTGGAGCTTGTTTTCATGTGTGAAAGTGTTGAAGACTATATACTAAGAGTACTGTACACTTTCCACGATTGTCTCGCTGATTTTTTTGGCCTAAAAAAAATGTGCCCGATATACTGGGAAATGTGTTTTTTCTCATATGGGCGGGATTTTCGACCCATAGGTTTATGGGACAGTTTTGGCCAATGGTTTTAATACCCACGGTTTTGTAAAACTGTGTAAGCAGTTGTCTACTTATGTGGTTTTGTGCATATGGTAGTTATTATGTAACATTGCAAATGTGTTTGAATTTGGGTGTGAATTCTATAGAGTTTGTTGAGCATACCTCCAAACAAATTTGGGTATTGTATTAAGAGAGCGGTGGCTTGTAATAAAATCCAAGCAAGTGATTCTTGATGGACGTAGCCCAAATTGGGTGAACCACGTTAAATATTGTCTCTTTGTGCTTTGTTATTTTATTTTGCAATCTTATTTAAGATTTGGAATATTTTATGCATATTAGTTTCTACTGTTGTGATTTTGTAAGGGATTATTCCACATATTTTATCCCTTATTTCCTAACAATTGGTATCAGAGCTTAGTTTGGTTTGTTGAAGTGTTGAATCACAGGGAAAATTTTAGCTTGAGTGGGAGCTATGGCAGATGATGGAAGATCAAGGGTTGATAAATTTAACGGGCAGAATTTTATTCTTTGGAAGATGCAGATGCAAGATTACCTTTATCAAAAGATCTTTATATTATGTTGTCTGAGAAGGTGAACAAACCCTCGAGCAAGACGGATGCATAATGGGATTTTCTGGATAGGAAGGCACTTGGGACAATCCGGCTATGTCTTCCATCTTTGGTATTATTTAATGTTTCAAAGGAAAATACTACAAAAGAACTGATGGATGCATTAGGGAAGTTGAAGAAAAAACCCTTTGCCTCTAACAAGATATTTTTAATGAAAAATTTGTTTAATATGAAGATGTCTAAGAATGGTTCGGTAGTAGATCATTTAAATGATTTTAATATGGTTGTAAATATGCTAGCTTCAGTTGCAATATAATTTGATGAAGAAGTTAGGGCTTTATTAATTTTGTGCTCTTTACCTGAGAGTTGGAATACCCTAGTAATGGCAGTAAGCAACTCAGTTCCAGCTAACTCAAAGTTGAAGTTTGAGGATGTTGTAGGGGTGATTCTAAGCAAGGAAATGTGAAGAAAAAGCTTTGGGGAATCTTCTACTTCAATGAATTCTTTGACAGTGGAAACTAGAGGGAGACAGAAGAATAGAGGAAGTCGTGGAAAATCGAAAGATCGGGCAAGGTCAAAATCCAAAAGCAAGATAGTATGTTGGCACTGTGGAAAGTCTGGGCATGGAAAGAAGGAATGTTGGGAGCTTCGGGACAAGAAAAAACAACATGAATAAAACAAGGAGGAAAATGTGGTAATAGGTAATGTATGTTAGGTTGCTTTGATTCATTCTTTGCACAATATTGTTAAATCTTGGGTTTTAGATTCGTGGGCTTCTTTCCATGCTACTCCCAATAGGAATTATTTTGTTGATTATGTTCAAGGAGATTTTGGGAATGTTTTTCTTAGTGATGATGAGCCTTACAGTATAGTTGGAAAACAATCTGTTTGGATTAAGATACAGAATGGGAATACGTGGCTATTGAAGGATGTTAGACATGTGCCTACTTTAAAATGAAATCTGATATCAGCGGGCCAGTTGGGAAGTGATGGTTGTATTCTAATATTTACAGCGGACTTTTGGAAGGTTGCCAAGGGTTCTCTTGTGGTGGCAAGAGGTAAGAAGGTTAGAACCTTGTATTTAACCACTTATAGCACTATTTTTTGTAATCTTGTGGCTTCAGAAGTAGATACAACATTGTGGCACTATAGGCTTGGTCATATGAGCCATAAGGGCATGGAGATCATAAAGAATGATTTTCCTGGATATACAGAAACATTTTTGGAATTCTGTGAGGACTACGTATATGGGAAACATAAGCAAGTAAGGTTTCTCAAGGTTGTACCTACAAAGAAAGAGAGTAAGTTAGAGCTGGTGCATTCTCCTGGGGGTTCAAGTTATTATGTTACTTTTATTGATGATGCAATAACAAAAGTTTGGCTTTATTGTATTAGAAAAAATCTGATGTATTTGACACTTTTGTTAAATGGAAAGCCTTTGTAGAGAATGAAACAGGTCTTAAGCTAAAATGTCTCAGGTCAAATAATGCAGGGGATTATTGCAGCAATGAATTTAATGATTATTGTTTTAAGAATAGAATCCGCAGGAAAAAGATAGTTCCATGAACTCCACAACAGAATGGGGTGTCAGAAAGGATGAACAGAACAATAATGGAACGTGCTAGGAGCATGAAATTACATGTAGGACTACCTCTTTATTTTTGGGAAAAAGCAGTGAGCGCAGTTGTGTACTTGATAAACAGAGGACCCTCAAGTTCCTTGGATGGAGGCATACCTGAGGTAGCTTAGTATGGTAAGAAAGTTGATTATTCATTTCTTAGAGTCTTTGTATGTGAGGTGTTTTTCCATATAGACAAGGATGATATGACCAAGCTAGAGGCTAAATCATAAAAATATACTTTCATTGGTTATGGTGGTGATGACTTTGGATATAAATGTTGGAGTATTAAGGATAAAAAATCATTCAATCTAGGGATGTGGTATTTAATGAGAAATTCATGTATAAGCAGCACTTGCAAGAAAACAGGGAAGAATCCAAGAAAGAATATGCAGCGGTAGAGGATCTTGCGGATGGGAAAGTGACACATGAATCAGTTTAGGAACCTCCTCAACATGAACCCCAAACTCCTATAAGAGGAGGTATTCTAGGGTAAGAAGAGAACCTGAACATTTTTCTCCTTCTCTTTATTATTAATTACTCAGTGACAGTGGAGAGCCAGAGAGCTTTGATGAAGCAATGCAGGTATATGCCGGGAAGAAGTGGGAGCAAGCCATAGATGAGGAGCATCAGGCTCTCATGGAGAACTAGACATGGGATTTGATGAACCTACCTCAAGGAAAAAGAGCATTACAAAACAAGTGGGTGTTCAAACTCAAAGATGAAGGAGGAAAGAAAAGATACAAGGTCTAGTTGGTGGTCAAGGGGTTTGCACAGAAAAAAGGTATAGATTTTGATGAGAGTTTTTCTCCTATAGTAAAAATGACTTCTATTAGAACTGTTCTTAGAATAGTTGTAGCAGAAGACTTGCACGTAGAGCATCTTGATGTAAATACTTCATTTCTCCATGGTGATTTGGAGGAGGATCTATGTATGCAGCAGCCAGAGGGCTATGAGGTCAAAGGTAAAGAGGAGATGGTGTGCAAACTAAAGAAGAGCTTGTATGGCTTAAAAAAAGCTCCACGTCAATGGTGTAATAAATTTGATAGCTTCATGATGGAGCAAGGTTATATTAGATGTCATTCTGACCATTGCATGTATACAAAGAAATTTGAGGATGGCAGTTATATTATCATGTGTCTGTATGTGGATGACATGTTGGCTGCAGGTAAAAACATGCAGAAAATAAAAGTACTCAAGAAGCAGTTAAGTGAATCCTTTGTTATGAAGGATTTGGGGGCAACCAAACAAATCCTTGGTATGAGGATTTCTTAGGATAGGAAGCAATGGAAGCTGACTTTATCTCAGGGAGAGTACATTAAGAAGGTCTTGGAGAGGGTTAATATGTAGGATTCTAAACTGGTTAGGAATCCCTTGGCAGGTCATTTCAAGTTATCAAAGGAGCAGTGTCCCAAGACAAAGCAAGAGAGAAACTAGATGTCCAAGGTACCTTACTCATCAGTGATTGGTAGTTTTATGTATGTCATGGTTTGCACTAGGCCTGATATTGCCCATGTAGTGGGAGCAGTGAGTAGATTTATGAGTGATCCAAGTAGAGATCACTGGCAAGTAGTAAAGTGGATCCTTCGGTATTTGAGAGGGACCATGGGGACAGTTTTGTGCTACAGTGGATCAAACACCACTTTGTGTGGTTATCTAGATTCAGCTATGGTTGGATATGTAGATATTAGGAGGAGCACAATAGAAGTTGGTTGCTTTGTCAACCATGAAGGCTGAGTATGTTGTTACCACAGAGGCAAGAAAAGAAATGATTTTGGTTACAGAAATTTCTTGAGGAGTTGGGGCATAATCAAGATGAAGAAAAGTTGCATAGTGATAGTCATAGTTCTATACACCTAGCTAAGAACTTTTTTTTTCACTCTAGGACAAAGCATATATAGTTAAGGTACCATTTCATCAAGACATCTTTGGAGGAAGAGAAGTTAAAGCTGGAGAAGATTTATACCAGTCAGAATCCTGCAGACATGATGACCAAGGTGGTCACAAGGGAAAACTGAAGTTGTGTTCAGCTTTGGTTGGTCTTCATGGAAACTAACTAGTGAAAGGTTGAGAAGCTTGCTGAGAGGAAAACTAGTATCCAAGTGGGATATTGTTAGGTTACGGAACCTATTTTCATGTGTGAAAGTGTTGAATATTGTACACTAATATTACTTTACACTTTTCATGGTTGTCTCGCGAAATTTGGCCTTGAAACAAAATTTGCCCAATATACTAGGAAATGTGCTTTTTCTCATATGGGCGGGATTTTTGACCCATAGGTTTATGGGACAGTTTTGGCCCATGGTTTTGTAAAATACACTAATATTACTGTACACTTTTCACAATTGTCTCATGAAATTTGGCCTCGAAACAAAATATGCCCAATATACTGGGAAATGTGCTTTTTCTCATATGGGTGGGATTTTTGACCCGTAGGTTTATGGGACAGTTTTGGCCCATGGTTTTGTAAAATTTCTTAATCATTTGTCTACTTATGTGATTTTGTGCATATGGTAGGTATTATGTAACATTGCAGATGTGTCTGAATTCGGGTGTGAATTCTGTAGAGTTTTTTGAGCATAGTTCCAAACAGATCTGGCTATTGTATTGAGAGAGCGGTGGCTTGTAATAAAATCTGAGCAAGTGATTCTTGGTGGGCGTAGCCCAAATTGGGTGAACCACATTAAATATTGTCTCTTTATGTTGTGTTATTTTATTCTGCACTTTTATTTAAGATTTGTAATATTTTATGCATATTAGTTTCTACTATTACAATTTTTTGAGGGATTATTCCGCATATTTTATCCCTTATTTCCTAACATGTCTTACTCTCATCATGCTCATTCAAAAAACTCATATAACTTGTGTCTCTTCTGACTCTCAATGTTGAGCCCTTGCATCTAACTGGTTATGTGGAATTGGAAGCAAAGTGAGTTCATTTTATTATCATACCATCATTCGTCACGTATTGCCAATATCAAATGAAATACCAAAGTTTAATTGAAAAGATAAAGTTTAAACATCATAATGTGTTTGCATGATCATATCAAAAAATCATTACAAAACAACAAAAATTAATCATTTTGTTAGCATTTGTCATCCATTACATACATTCTGAAATCATACAAAATCAGATATTCTAAAACATCTAGAGTACACATGTGCAGTAAACCATAAATGCGAGTAAACTCTATGCAAGGAATAGTCAAACCAAAAAGAGATCCATATATGTAATAAATTATGTTTGTATACAATGCCATCACGCGCTAGGCATGGTCAAAATCCTTGCAATGATCCCAAAAATTTAAAAAAAATCCTATAGGTGCCTCAAAAAATGGTAACAAAGCAATAATGGCTCAATAGTCAATGAGTCCCGATGGGACCCCTGACAGGGTGCACGCCTAGGGCTCCTACCATGGCTCTGAAAAGATGAGTTCACTGAGTGGTGTGAGTGCCCATGGGAACAACTAGTTATAGTCTCACTGTGGATCCTCCTCATCATCGCTCGCTCCCTCTCAATTGCCTCATAGCCTGCAACTCTGGTCTTTAAATCTATAATCATCTCTGCAGCCTTCTAGAGAATCACGAAAATGTCAGTGTTGTGGCTAGCCTGGAAATGTTGTCCCACATCCTCCAAAATTTGTGCTCTAGTATTCCCCGTAGGGAGAAGCAGGCAGTCAACAACAGACCTGACAAATAAGGTCTCGCTACTCCTCAATGTTCGCTGCAAAACAAAGAAACAATGACGAGTTAGAAAACTACAAAAAAAGAGATACAAAACATAGCAACTAATCCTTCTATCTAACAGAGTCGGGGAAAGAGTATTCACATACTCAGATCTACATGCATTTATGTGAGGTCGGTTGGTATTGTTGTTGTAGGTGCCTGTGGTGTCTCTTCGACTCCTGAGGTAATGTCTTGTCCCATCATGGACTCCTCATCTCCCTCTACCTCATGAGGAATTAGGTCCTCTGAGACTATGGTTTCCATCTCCGCGTCTGCCTCCTCGCACTCTTCTCTCAATATATCTTTACCTTCATACCACTCAGGGTCACTCTCCTCCTCCTCCATGTGAACTACCCCGCCAGTCTCACCGCCCAACCCCTCATCATCTGACCCATCTTTGGTCTCCTCATCACCAATCTCCTTGCCATCTGACTCCTCTCCAGTCTCATCCCCTATCTCCTCCTCAGAATCAGAGTTTATATCTATTGGTGCCTCCTCCCCGTTGTGAGCGGGTGCATCCTTGATCTGGAGTAAGGATGCATGAGTGGCACCAACTGCCCATCAGGCACGAACAACATGCCTAACTCTAATCGAAACACCTTAAGTCACTATTGTCCAACCGGGGTCGCCCCTAGGACCGTGTCGAACCTCCTTGACACTCTTATATATGGGTGCCACATGAGGAAGCATGTCAATATACGGGAGGTCAAAATTCTAAGGAACTCGGCCAAACATATGATCCTCTACCTTCCCCGTCCTATCAACTAACAAAATAGTACTGGCACAAGCTACCATTGTGGCCTTGTCTTGTCCCCAAACTCCTACCATGTCATGGTAGGGAGTAGTAACTAGGTCATCGATAGTCAATGAAGCCACTGGATGATATGGCCCTCTAAGCTCTAACATCCATGTCCATCTAGCAGCCCTGATGGCCCGTGGATCCTGTATTGGAACTCCCCTCTAGTAGGGGATGATACGCTCATAAACCCAACTCATCAAGAGTGTGGGATGGTTGAATGACTGACCCTGTAGACGAACCACTTGATACAAGTTGTGGTAGGTAGTCCTAAGGATATCTACTCCCCAAGCATAGGTATGGCCATATGCTTCAATCTATGTGATAATATGAGCCTAGCAATATAGCAATGTATCTCCCCCTTGTCCCCAATCAACCACGAAGATATAATATCTGTAATGGCCTTGCAGATAGTAGGAATAGGAGTGGTGGAAATCGATCAGACCTTCATACCCTTCTTCGAGCATACTGAAAATATGGCATCACCCATGTAGGTAGCCCACAAAGACATTGTAGTTCTGGATCTCGTTATATAAAGAGTCAGCATCATCCCCAGTATCAGAACTCCAAGTATCTAATACATATTCTCCAATGTAATCTTCCACTCACCCCTAGCACCCAGTAACCAGAAGGTACTCCGGTCTACATTCCAATAAGAGAACAAGTCACAAAGAATATGACTGGCAAGAGTAATATGGGGCACCTGAGAAATCCTCCATATGCTCGCTCTCTGTAGTTAATCAATCTCATCCTGAGTAAGTTGATCAAGAATCTTTGGGATCTAGTCACACTCCCTCTCGCAGCTTCAACGGATGTATTCCTCCTTCTGCATCCACCAAAATAGAAAAAAGAGAAATTCAGTGACATTTTCAATAGGCAAGCTCATCAAAAACATGGAAAAGCATCAAAAATCTAAAAAAAAATGAGTTTAACGCGTTCTGTTCAGAACCGCTGCCATATACAGAGCGGTGGTCTTGCAACCGTCACCCTGCTCAGGGCAGCGGTTCTAAGCTGATTCGTCATATGGCTGCATGGACCTAGAAAGCTCCTAAAATGCTAAAATCGACCATTTTTCATCAAATAAAAGAACGCCCTATGTGCGCCCCCCCTCAAGACTCATTTAAAACAAGAAATCCTAAAAATAATCCCTCCTAAGCAAAGATTTTGACATGTTTACATTTTACGTTTGAAAACAAACAAATAAGAAAAACCAACCTTAGACCGTGTGGCAAATTTTCCCGCTCGTGGGGGCATGATCACGATCTCGTCACAGACGTTTTGGCTATATCCTCATCAAAAATGGTCACCGTGGGTCTAGAGCTCAAAAATCGCTAATCAAATAGATACAAATGAATTGAAAAATGACTTAGTTTATAATAGATATGGTATATCTAACCTCACTTTTAGTGTATGACTTACATGGTTGGAGCGCTAACGAAGGTAAGTTCTTATCCCCGCGCAAATGGTGAGTTCTCTTGTCATTTTGATTTAGTGTTTATTTTTTGAAAATTTATCTATTTGCACTTGAGTCTTCTTTTTGTTTTGCAAGTAGCATGAGTTTGGACGGTGACATTTCGGCACACAAATGTGTCAGGTATAGCTTTTGACCCCCCATTTCGGGATTTCCATACTCAGACTCTACGTTTTACACCTCTTCGTGGCTAAGACACTTCTCTGAGGGGGCAATATGTATGCACCCAATTTTGCATGTGTTACATTGTCAAAAAATGGTTACAAAAGTCCCCAATGATGATTCATATCCTTTTGGAATGTGTTCAAGCTCCAAAAATCTATTTACAGTACATATTTGTAACCTATACATCCTTACTTAGCCCTCGCATGCTTTTTCCTAGCTTCCTGGTGCATTTTAGACTAGTTTTGACCTTTAGTGTCAAAATTGTCGCCCTACTCAGGCGGCGGTTTACTGACCACCACCTAGGTAGGGCGGTGGTTTACTGACCGCCACCTAGGTAGGGTGGCAGTTTGCAAACCATCGCCCTGTACAGGGCTGTAGTCCTACACGAATTTTCTAGAGATTTCACTCACGTTTTGACGAGGAATTCTCTCACTTAACTTGCGTTTTAAGACGTGTTGCTTGCCCATTTTAAATGATTCCAAGGCCTAACTACCTTGTGGCAATATATTCTTGCACTTCTATTTGTAATTGATGGTTGTTAATAGTTTGAACTCCTTCACTTTTTTTATGTCCTCCTTTGGTTGCCAAATGGCTTCAACCATTGCCCAACTAAATTCCTATCAATACCATGCTTGTGTGCAAGCAAAGCCAGGAGAAAATTTGTATTCTTGTTATTGCAAAGTTGTTGCCTTTCTTGCTAGAAATTGCCAAAGCCAATCATTTTTCAATTGTGCTTGCTCTCTTCCACTTGCATTGTTTCCTAGTCTGTCAATTCAAGTTGTTGCTCCCGCATCCTTCTTCTTCTGTTGTTTCTACATTCCCATCCATTAGACTCACGTGGACACAAAAATTGAAGGGATAAATTGAGGGGACAATACTCTACAACCAGATTTGTTAATGTTCTTACAATATCCAAGTTGAAGGTGTTGTTTGCTTCATCCATACAAGTTATCAATTCTAAATTTATCATTTCAAATCAATATCAAGTACAGTAGATAAATCCTTTCATTATTTCAATTGTCAATTTATCAATAGATTGGATTAAATTAGAGGTTTACTTTTCAATATTGCCAGGGAGGTTACAAGGAATAATAGCTTCTTTGAGGTTGTGATTTATTCTTTGTTTCTGAGGTAGGATTGAAGATTGTATTTGAAAGATTTCAATTAGTTAATTGTTTAGGATTATATTAACACCATTTGCACAAGTATTTAGCCACATCCAGTTAATTGCTTGTTCTAGATTTATTTATTAGATTAGAAGCTTTGTTAAAAATACCATAAAACAATCAAAAATATTTGCTTTGTTACATAAGTTGTTTTATTGCTTTTGTTCATTCATATGCCAGAAAATAACAAAAACATAGTTTAATTTTTTTTTTCTTGTATAGTTTTCCTTGTTATTCAGTTCAGTAGCTCCATGCATGACAATCACTAGACCCATTGAACCTAGAGATTTTGTTTTCAAACCAATAGTACCTCAACTGAATTTAGCGGTACCATTAGCAGACATATATCAAGGCCTTAGGTATAATGTTTTTACATCAACTAGGGACATGCACAAAATCAACAGGCAATTAGACACATTTAATATTAAAGATGATAAAAAATTGTGACTAATTTGTTTTGTGTTAGATAGAAGATAAAAGGTTACAAGGGTGTTAAACCCTAGGGTACATTTAAACTTAATTTACACCAACTAATCTCAACTTTACAATTAATAGGCCAGGTCTAGTTAAATGATTAAATATTTTAATTACTTTACCTCTAAGGTCGATTAATTAAAAGTCATTTAGTAAGGTGCCCTAATTTAATTTACTTGGTTAAGTGTTTTCTCCTCTTTAGTTAATGTTCAATCCTAATATGGTTAACCTCATGCTTAATTAATTTAGTTTCATTATCCTAATAGCTTAAAGTCCTTTTTATTAATTCCTAAAACATACTAAGAACTAATAAAGACTTTGCACCCATAAGGCAATTAAATGGCCCCATTCACCCATCTACACATACCCTTAAGGATTTAATTTAAACATTTAAAAAATTACATTCCTACCAAACAAAATTAGGATTGATCCTCCACCCTTAGATCAATTCAATTGTGGCCACTAGATCCTAGGGTTCCAAACTAACCCTAAAATATCCTTATGAATTTTTATTAAAACTCTTTCCTTATACCCAATTCTCCTCATTTGGTCACTTTTATCTTTGTTAAATTTGTAGGTTGGAGAGAAGGAAGCCATGGGAGCAAGAGAGGAAAAACTATGGAGGATTCTACAAGGAGATCAAGCTTAGATTAGTTTAGTTGTAGTTTTATCATTGTAATTTATTTCATTCAAGGATTGAAGGGGGTTTTTCCTTTCCAAATGGTTTTATTTCAATCCATTTGTATTTGGGGTTCTCTATTTGGAAAAAACCCTACTCCCATTAATATAAATGAAAAAGATTGGTTTTAATTTACCATTTATAGGTTTTATTTACTTTAAACAATAAGATTTAGCCATTATTTATTTGTTGGAAGTCTCCTTGGTAATTTTACAAGCTTAAAATTTTGATTAGGCCAAGTTAAAGTTTGTACAGGCGCGGAATCTGGGAATTTCCATCGTAAAGTGATAGAACTGCCGCCCAGAGTAGGCCCGGCGGTCCTAGGACCGCCACCCTACCTAGGTGAGAAACCATGAACTGCCACCTTACAGAGTGGTGGTTCTGAGACCACCACCTTTCCTAAGCGGTGGTTACGAGACCACCACTCTGCACATGGTGGCAGTCCATGTTCCTTAGGAACATAACCTAAAATTCTGAGTTTTCTCAAAAAACAAAAGTTACTAGGGTACTCAAATGGTCATTCTGAACTTAATTTTACATGTCTAAGTTTTTCATTTGTAAGGTTTAAATTCATTTACTCATTTCTATGGTAACAATTTACTCAATTTAAACATTTCCTATTTTGATGATAACAACAACATCTACAAGAGTCATTTCCATTTTATTTAACAAACTTTCTTTCAACAATGTAAGGGAATGAACAAGATAGTCTAACTTCTTCTTTTGCATGTTTTTCAATTAACATATGGAATATACTATTTCTTTCCTCTTTCAACTACAAGTTTCAAACCATTCTCACAACCAATATTTCAACAAACATTTTAATAAGTTTTCAAATGAAAGTTACTAAATTTTCAATAAAATCTATACAATTTTGTAAGAAATAAAACAACTACCATGAGATAAGATGATTCCCTTTTATAGCTTCTTTTCTATTTCAATAATACTAGCTTTACAAACACATTTCTTTCTTTCCCCTTTTCAACATACAACTACAACAATGAAGGTAAACTTCCTCTTCCCACAATACAACTTTCAACTAAAATTTTACACATGATTTCCATTTTGATTCTTTTCTTTCCATACTACAATTTTAAAGAGAAAAGAATTTTACAACTCTTCAATGAGCTTCCTTCAAATAATATTACAACTTACAAAAAAACATTTCCTTTAAGAAAAACACAATATTACAAATCTTCCACCTATAGTGGGAATAATAATGAGGTTTCTCACAAGAAGGAATTTCTTAAGGACTCCAACAAAATCTCCAAGCTTCACATCACCAACAAGATAGCTCCTTCATGATTTTCTTGATCCACAAAAAAAATGGGGGAGAGGCAACACTCTCCACCCAACCAAAAATATCCAATGAGGAGGAGAATCCATCCTCCTCATTGGCCCCCAAGCCCCAACCACATTGCAATGAAAGGTGGATCCAACACATGACAACAAACAAGCTTCCACAACACAAAACCAAGTATTTCACAACCATTCCAAAAATACAACCAACTCAACTACAAACACAAGAAGGAAAAACAACAAAATATACAAGGCTTCAAGTATGAAAAGCCAAAGGAGCAAGAACCTATGGGGAGGTCACTTATGCCTCCCAATGGGAAATGGGTGCCCACCTTAAAAACCTCCAATACATATCTCAAAACCCCTACACACTCTTATGCCTCCCTCAAGTACTCTTATGCCTCCCACATACTCTTATGCCTCCCTCATTCTCTTATGTCTCCCTCATAAAAGAAACAAGTAAGAAATGCAAGCATTCCTTGTCCAAGGTGGGGCACCCAACCCAAACTCCCTCCAAAACATGAAATAAACTCTTATGCCTCCCTACATGAAATCTCCCCATAGTCCCCTCCTACACCACACTTAGGAAATCTACCCAAGCACCCAACAAGCATAACAAAACACTCAAAACAAGCACATACACACAAAATAAAAGAAGAACATTAAGCAAGAGTATAGCTCCTACCTTTCCATGGTAGATCTTGATCCAAGAGTCCAACACCAAGCTCCTTCAAGCCCAAAAAATCACCAACAAGCTCCAACCAAATCCACAAGCACTCCAAAATCCTCTAACTCCCAAAAATGCAAGAGCACAAAAGAATGAAGTAACCCCCAAACAAGCAAAAGAACTTGAATAAATAGAAAAGGGAGAGAGGAGGGTGAGGTGGCTCCATGTAGGATGCCACATCACTCATCCTCAACTCCACCTCACAAGTCAAACCTCAACCCCAATGCACAATAAATTGGTGGGTGAGTGAAATGACAAATTACTTACACACACAATCTAAGCCCACACCCCCTAAGGACAAACTTAAAGACCCATGTAAGAAAAGTGCAATAAATGTCACTTTTTGACTTACAAAACACTTAATGGGGTCTATTTTTGACCCCCCAATCCATAGGTAGGGTTGGCATAGCAATTTAAGAGGTGTGGGACAAGTTTAACTTGTCCCACAAGCCTTCAAAATTGGCCCTTAAGGCCAAATTCGAATTTCCATGAAGGGGTAGAGTGTACAACACTCAAGATCCCAAGCACTCAACTTACAACACAAAACCCAAGAGCCATCTAGTCTAATAAATGAATTTTTTTTCCAATCCATGATTAGTTTAATCAAAATTAATTACATAAAAGAGACACTTTACCCATTAATGATAAGGGGGAAAAATACACCAAGTAAATAATTAAAATAAATTACATCACTATAAATCACATACTAAAATCATTTAAATAAAGGAAACTAAATAAAAGACAACACATAACCCCTTGGTCACAATTGGAGGTGATCCCCCCATGGGAACCCCCTAACAACAATTCAAACACACATACACAAAAATACATGTTGCCATGGTGACCCTTGTTGAATTCACCTAGCATTCCAATGTGGTTGGTCTCCAATCCCCCCGTTGTTTGTTGTGAATATATATTTACCTACAAAACACATAATACCTCCTTCGGCCTCATGGCCGCATCAAAACATCCAAGATAAAATATGAAATTTAAATCCACAATCATCTACATATGAAACAAATCATCATCTAGGAAATTACGATATCATTTACAATTTCTAACAACATCTCTATTCTACATTTCATCCATGTCAAAATGATCACAACATTAGTTCAATTATCAAGGCCTACTCAGTGTGACAAAAATATCGCATGTTAGAAATATATATAACCATGTCAATAGCATATCATCATCAATATCAAAATGTCTCTAGAAGTCCACACACATCATACTAAGAATCGAAAACCAACAATAGTCTCAGTATCTCTAACATCTACATCATGCTAAGTCAGAATAATACAAAATGTCCATAAGCATAGTCAATAGTGACATAGATCTTGGATTAAGAGCGTTAGTATTTAGATCATCATCACTCCCACCAGACATCATTAGGCAATTAAATGTCCTAAACAAGTAAGCTCATTGGGCCCTCTCGTTTTGGACAGAGCATGCTAATCGTCCATAGAGCTGAATGGAATCACACCTCTCATTCTTGCTCATTGGGCCCTCTCGTTTTGGACAGAGCATGCTAATCGTCCATAGAGCTGAATGGAATCACACCTCTCACTCTTGCTCATTTCATGACCTTGTCTAGACATATTTACAAGGCCCCATTCAGATTCCCGCGTGTTCCACAACCATTAGACAGGATATCTCTAGAGCTTGATATCGATTTGAGCCTCTGTGTTGCCATCCTCACCGACTTCTCCATTAAATCCACCCTTGTTAGAGAGGCTTTCGTTGCGCTTGATGAGAAGATTCCACGATTGCAAGTTGAAAACATCATATTTCCTTGACCACCTTCGTTTACCATTTCCACATACATTTTTTCCATTATTATATTCATTACCGCTTGGTCGTCCACATTTTCTACATCGACTGCCTCGGCACAACCTCAGGGAGTCGAGTGCGGTTGAAGGCTACGTGTTGATTTTCATTTGTACATTAACCTCTCCTTTAAAGTCTTGAATCCCTTTTGTTGCACATCCTTCAAATAAAACTTTCCTTTTTCCTTCAGCATTTCTTCTAGTAGCGCAGTGATATTGGCATATCCCTTGATGAATTTCCTATAATACCCTATAGATCTAAGGAATCCGCGCACTTCACTTTGATTTTTTGGCTCCTCCAATCCCAAGATGACTGTGATTTTTTTTGGATCCACCAACATGCCTTCTTTGAAAATAGTATGCCCCAATAGAGTACCAAATAGTGTTGAAACTATAATAGTATTGATCATCGACTAGTGGTGAGGATACTGACTCCAACATTGAGACAAATTCCACACATAGGCTCTTCAATGACCTAGTTGATATAAACCTATTCATTGAATATATTTTCATCCACACCATTGACTTTGACATCATCCATCCTAGTCTCATAACTCAAGAACAATCAAATCACATAGTCATGGACCTCTTCCAAACCGATGACTCCATTGAAGACCCTAGTCCACAAAAATAGAAAATTAAAAAGTGAAAAAACCACAAAAGGATCTCATATAGCCAACACCTCATGAAGGCACTATTCAAAAAAAAACTCAAAAGCAGGCACCACCTATCAACAAGTACTCTCTACACTAGTGAAGGCCAAGTACTCCCAATCAGAACATCTTCTCGATTCTTTGCACTCTTCACCTATTTATTTCATGTCATCATGAGACGAAGTAATATTGCTCCTACTTCAGTATTTTTCATCTCATCCCTCTTTTGGTTTCTCCCATTTCGGATATTTTCACCTATGGTCTTATCTAGAAGATTATTGATGGAAAATCTTCCTTCCAAAAAAGTTCTATCCTTAACAAGAAAGCTCTAAAAATTATTTACTCGAATATTTTGACCGTTTATCTCAGTCTTCGGTGATGAGCCCTCATGTCATACTAGTCATGTGGGGCTGAGATTTGGGGGCAAACATTCATTCTCTTCAATCACAATGCAAAATCAAAGCAAAATAAATCAAAACTACAATTACACCTTTCGTCTTTCACATTCTTTTGTGATGAACCCACACTTCTTATTGGTAGCATGAATTTAGGAAAGGAGGAAGGTACCCTTACTCACCTACATTTTTTCTTTGGTGATGATCCCTTGCCTCTTACTAGTGACATGGGGCAAAACGAAGGTGGTCGTTTAAAAAAAAATCATTAAAACAATATGAATCAAAGGTGTTTAATCGTAAAAAAGTATAAAGACGCAATTTAGATGCCCATGTTAGGAGCGAAAATCATTCCTTACACTAGATCTTTCCAATCAATAGGCCACATGCGGGTCTAAGTCTAGTCAAAAACATATGAAGTGATAATCATCTTGGAATTGGTCGGGTAATCCGAATTGAAGATGCATCACAATTTCCCAACTAGACCATTGTACACCTCATGTCTTTGCATCCATCATCTTCATTTTCACATCACTATCTCATGTGTCTCACATCCTTCTTAACTTTCAGTGTTGATCCCTCACATCTTAATATTTTTGTGGAGTCAGGGGTGGAGTTTGACATCATATTGCTATATCATCTAAAATACATTCTTCCAATAGAATGAAATGTCTAATATTGTTTGACAATGAGTTCCCAATGTGTACCGTTTGCACATGCATGTTCCCATATCTCCTTTTTTCTATCCTATCCTATCACCTCTCATGTTATATTCCAAATAGTCACGACATTTACCCTTTATTGTATCATCCATCTTCACTTTATATATCTCTAAATCTCGATGAGACTCATAGTTCTTACGGGATTTCAGATTCCATGGTCATTTCTCATGATCACTATCACAACTAGGTCCTTCACATGGATACTTAGTCAAAAATAAATTTAAAAAGCAAATATTTCACAAGCTTCCAAAAACATATAAAACCAAACAAAAATGTACAAAAAAATTGGAAAACCCATCCACAAGAACCTAACCATTTGCAAAAAACCAAAACTCCCCAAAACAGGCAAATATTCCAGAACTACCAAAAACATATAAAATCAGTCAAAAATCTACAAAAAAAAAATCATCTAAACATCCTAAACATTTGCAAAAAAAATACAAAACTCCCAAATAACAACACATTGACTTCTATCTTGGTGTTCGTTCCAAATATCCTACAAACATCAAACCAACCTAATTAAAATCCCTTGCATGTATCCTCGCTTGGGCAATCTCGGCTTTCATTTTCTCCCTTGTATGTATCCTCGCTTGGGGAAATCTCGGCTCTCATTTTCTCCCTTGCATGTATCAGCAATGACCCAGTTAATCTTGAAACATCTTACCCCTTGCTTGGGGGCAAAACAAATCAATCAATCATCACTGTGAAACACATTAGGGATAGAGTTAAGCATCTTTATGTAAAGTTGTGTTGCATTGTTACTTTTCTTTGCTAGTTGACCAAATACAAGTTTATTGTTTATCATCTTGGTTCTTTATAGCCAGGGTGCATACATTTAATGTGTTTATTGGGTTTGTCTTTTACTCTTTTTTTTTTGTGTTTTTTACGCACATAGTGAGTTACTCATCATGGTTCTTTAATAATCATGGTGCAAACTATATTGTGCAAAAGCAAAGCAGACTACTCTAAATTACAAAATCTGAATGAAAGCTTAAGCTACGAGAAAAGTTAGTCCCATCATCATCACAATCAATATCAAATCATAACACAAAATCATTATCATTTGTACATCCTATATCATTTACCAAAATATAATCTACAACAAGACAACTCTACTAACACAAATGACCAATGATTTTTACTCTCATTCCACCACTTCTATTTGACCCTTTATTCTAAACCCTAATCCACATCCCACAACCCTAATTTTCGCCTTTGTCCCTTTGTTTTTCATTTTCTGAGCCTATTTATCCTATGGCATTCTCTTCTTCCTCTTATCAAGCAGTTATCCACTGCTTTATCACATCATCCATCCACTCGTGGGGGCACTCCCTCGGCACAATCTCGATTCGTTGGGTCATCCAAATGCTTCACTAATGCAAATCAGGCAATCCATAATACTTATTTATCATTTGTTCATTGATCTACATGTGTCTACTATCTTTAAAATGGTATTACTTTGTTATAACACTTTAAAGAGGGGCAAATGTAGACACCCTAAAATTAACCATTGCACATTATAACATCTAGAAACAATATTAAATCCACTATTCACTCATATCCCACTTCTAGAATTAATTCAATTAATTCTATTACACTCAGTGTACACCATACACACATTTGGCTAATTTAATTCGCTATGTAAATAAATAAAAATCAATTATCTACTCGCTCTCCACTCATCTCCACTTCACTAGCCAACTCACTTGAGTTGACTAAGTCATTTTACTCAAGTTCTAGAATCCTGCAAACATGGAAGCAAATATGCACATACAATTTGGAAGAATTCAAGAGCCAAGTAATTTGAAATAAAGCCTCTTGATTTCATATTCAAAGAGTCATTTGCACATAATAAATAAAGCATGCTAAAGAATGAAAATGAAATCAATAACCTTCCAACTCATTCAATTCCACCTTCCTCAATCCATGGTTTCTTCATGCATCTATAAATAAGAAGCTCCATTCATTTCAAATCATCATTGGAATCTTGAGGAACTTGCAGTGTTACTCGTTCAAATTGTCATTTGAAATCACTCTTGCATGTCATTATGTTGTCAAATTGATCACTCAATCACTAATCCATTCGTTCATACCAATCAATCAATCCACATTGTTTGTAGCTTAGCTTCACTTCCATTCCGAATATCTTGGAGCATCTACAAATCAAAAGCAATCTTTGTCTCATCTGAATCCATCAAAAGTGTCACTCGACCCCACTATTCAATTGGTCCAATTTGAGGTTGCAAGGAACGTGTTTGAGAAAGGTTTGCACTTTGTTTATTGTTTCTTTCTTTCTCTTGTATACAATTGGTTCTAATTAATATGAGATATTATGTTATGATGAGGGTTAACCATCATAAAAATTATATAAAGACACATCTTTGGGACATGGAAAAATGATTTTCTTCTTGTATAAATATCAAGAATCTACGCCCAGTACATGGGAGAACACCAATACCATGAATCTAATGTCTCCTGAGTTTTTTTTGTAGATTGCATCTTTAATTATAACTTGACATTTTGTTGTTAATTTTATGCCCACGGGTTCGAGTGTTATCCCTCTAAAGATATTTTTTTACTCGGTCGTCAAACCTTTTTCTGATCATATATAAGATAGCAAAGGTCTTTCTATCAATACATAATTGTAAGATAAAAGTTTCACTACAAATATTCACTCGAAAACTATTGTCAACATATAGTTATGATCCCTATATTGTTGTTAATAATTTGATTATTATAAAGGTAAATGTGGATCAATAATATATTTTTGAAGTTTTCCCCCCTCAAAAGTTGTGGCATTCTCACTATCTTTCAAATGTCTAGCAATAAAAGTGAATTAGATGGTTGAGTATTACTTAGCAAATGTTGTTTCTTCTAGTGCTTTGTAAATAATGTCCTTATAGACATTGGATCCGATAAGTTATTCTAGAGTGAATATCTTGAACTTATTTTATCATTAATAATGAAGAAATATATACATATGGAGAGCTAAAACAATTTACAAAAACCTTAAACATATCTAAGAATATTTTTACGAATTTTACAATTTTCTATAGAATTCATATTCTTGAACATGAATGTTGGCATTTTATACAATAACATGGTGAACAAAGGAGACTGATCCAAATATTGTGTCATATAAATGTGTACATGTGAAAGCATGACATGATGGAGTAGTGTTTATTGTTTCTATTGATCCACAACATTTACCTATCTATAACAATAGAATTATTACATATATAAACAAAAATTTACAATTATTTCTGATCAATTACTATGGTCTACGAAATATAACTCTAAAATAATACCCTCTAAACAAGCATATGCACCAATCACGGTTGTGCAAGCACATCAGTGTTTGAATAACATCACAAATTTAAATGAATTACTTAAGAAATGGAATCAAACAAATAGAGTCTAGGGTGATTCAGATCTGGTACAATTACTCCTTCAAAATCAGAATTTCAAATCTAGCACAAAATGGGAAACAACTAACCCAAGGGGTGTAAGAGAGCACAAGTTTACCAAAATACAAACTTGCTAAATGAGTTACAATTATAATGCGACACAAAAACCCGTTACATTGAAATGGGTTAAATAAACATTTGAGACAAATACATCCAAAACCAGAGAAAGTACGGAGCATGCGAGATAGAGGCGTATCTTGAGTATTGCAAAATCTGGTCATAGTTATCTACATCTGACAATGGAAATGAGCTTTTTGATGTGAAAACAAGCTAACCCAAAAAAATGTATCAAACTAAGAACCTTGTTTGGAGTGTGTTTCCTCCTAACAGTGTCCCAAGCGTCTAAATGCCCCAAACAAACATGTAGGCAGGTCCAAACTTTTTGTATGAGTGCACTCGCTTGTTCTGGATTCCAACAACTTCACTCAAATTCCCATGTTTTTACTCCAATTAGCTATAAAACAGATGTTTTCTTCTTGTCATCATGATTGGAGAAGCTCCAATAACATGAAACAAGTATTGTGGTGTATCTAAATATAAAAAATGTGTGCCTTTAATTACATGTAGAATACTTGTAAATACTTGATAGTTTCTCTTTAAAATGCCTAATATGCTTATAATTGTTTTCTAATGAATTCAAATGAAGACCCTATTGGCTACCAAATTGACCTCCAACAGTTAAAAAGCAAAAAATATGGGACCAAGGAACGACTGCACTCTAGCTAACAAGGGAAAAAAATGCATGCCAAAAGTGTCAAGATGCTCTTGACAAGCGCCTAAAGAGTAAATATGCTCCAAACAAAGGAGACAAAATAGGGTAGCTTGGAAAAGACCTCAAAGGTTAGTTAGAGGGTGTTGAGGGGAGGGTCAATAACCATCAACAATTGACAAAATGTGCCGATAACACCTAATTTGAACCAATAATCAGGAAGTACACAAACATGCTAGAATCATGCAATTTTTTATTATTTTGAAAATCAATAGGAAATTGAGGTTTGTCCATGCCCTAGAGCTACAGAGCTCTAACACAAGATGAGCCCCACTATAACCCTCTAGTTGGTGCACAAAGGACCCTCACCACGTACCGCAAGTAAGATCGTGAGATGTGAACTCGCGACATGGGCCACCTAAAGTGGTTGCCAATGCCAAGTGAGCCACCTCGAATGACTAGATGACAATGAAGACTGTTTCATATACATATACTTACATATCCAACATGGGGTCCAGCTTGGCTTCGAGTTACTTTATAGCAAATAGATGATATACATATACATCAATAATATAGTTACATATACAACATGGGATCCACCTTGGCTTTGACCTATAAACAACCCGGACACCTTCTATTCCTTTATAGCAAATAGATGACAATGAAGACAAACATATATCCCAAGCCTCAACTGATGTGGATCCTACTTAATAATTTATTTTCATTTATGATTGCAATTTGAAAAATGAGAATCATTAAAATCATATCTCCACGGTTGTTTTCACAAGAAGTGAGGGGGAGTGCACCATGAAAACGGACACTTGGGGAGTTTGTTGATCATGGTTGAGTGGAGCTTGACAGCCTTCACCAGGCGAGATACGTGGAGATTCAAGTCCCTGGAAATAATTTGGGTGGATTGTGTTGCTATCACTAGAGCCTAGACAGGGAGCAACTCCGAATGAATCAAGGTCGCTGTACTGGGCTGGAACCATGGATTGAAGGGAGACGAATTCTATGCTAACCCAAGCCAGCCTGTATAAATCCTTGGACCCTGCCAAATTAGGAAAAAATGGGAACTTTCTACATGATTTACTAACTTTGCTTATATAAAGCTCATATGAATTCTTCTCCAGCTTGGATCAATTCTCGATCACTGGTTGCAATATACTTCATCTGCTCAGCAAGTGGAATTTGTTTTTGACAGTCACAATTTAGGGCTTATCAGGTTACACGAAAGAACTGTCATAAGGCATATCAATAATGGAATCGGAAAAGGGTTCACTCCCTTGCATTCCCTTCCTTGCATGCTTATGTGGTTGCAGCGGGTGTCAGTTTGGTTAAATTTAATGAAATATCTTAGATATCTTAAATACACATCTACAAAAAGGTTTGTTAAATTTAATTAAAAAGCTTAGATATCTTAAATACACACACATACATATAACTCTTGGATATGTCACCAGGTTCACGGTTCCAAAATGATTAACTCCACCTTCTCAACAAATTTCTCACTGACTGATGACGGTTGGCCTCAATCCAGCTGCACCACACAGCTCCAGGCTCAAGAAAAAACTGAGTTAAAGAAAATGTTCAGAACTCAACAATATGTCCGAACATATCAAGATATATCTATCAACATCCACAAATAAACACTGCCTACAACAGTCAAATGGACACAAATGTAAGGTACGCCAATTTTATCGACATCTCACAAGGTTATAGTCGCTTCTCCCACCCCCTTATCTATCAATATAGGTACGTTGTGTCCCTAAGCATAATGAGTCAATTAAACTTGTCCCACTTATGGTGTCCAACACTATAATCTTTGAAATCTGTTTAAATCTATGGGTGGATTTATGCATCCAGCATTCCGTCCTTTTAGATTGACAAGAAAGGTAAATTTACAAGCTTTGCTTAGCACCAACTTTCAAAGCTCCTCGTCATGTTACTCTGCTAAGTAGATACAAGACTTTCTTTGACGAAGAGCTTGAAATCTAATACCTGAATTAGCTTCGAAATTTCCCAATAAGTCGAATACATACAATTTAAAAGGAACTGGCCCATTTTGGAGTGAAAGTCCTTTTAAGCTAACATGCATCTAAATTTATAAGCTTGCAAATCTCCTCTTCATATTGCTCTTCACTAACTAGATACAGGATGCCTGCATGCTTGAGAACTTAAAACAATTCGGTATATAAATTTGCTTTGAGCTGTTCTATAGGACTAAAGAAGACTGAAATTAACCTTCAGGAACTGCAGACGATACTCAAGATTTTATACCTTTGGGTTTCTATATGCTGAGAATTTATAAGGCTTCAAAGAGATTCGCAGCACAGTAGTAGAATGAGTCAGGTCAGGGGGAGCTTCCAGGTCAATTAAGGGTGTAAATCATGCAAGCCAGTAAAATAATTTTGAGATGAATGTATGATATGTAACAATCATGTTTTTTTTAAAAACAAGACTATTTGTAATCCTTTTCATTTTAAAAATCTTACCATATTCACAGCTAATTATTAACTAACAATATATTAGAACAGATATCTTAAATACATCTACCTGAAAAAAACACAGAAGGCTTGAATAATAAAACAAAAACAACACAAAAAATCCAACTAAAAGAGGGGCTCCAGATTCCACCATATGGCCAAGATATTATAATCTTTCAATTGACTTCTCCAATAGAAAAAGAAAAACTTGTTAGTGACGGTCAAAGGGATATCAAATTTAGCATCAGATTTTACTATTAAGTATTAACGCACACAAATTACAGCCCCACACCACCACCACACCTGGCTGCCATTGTAGAATGCCTATCAGTATAATTAACATGCACCAAAATCCAGATCACTAGCAAAGCTGGACCTAACACTAATGAACATAAAATTGAAAAAAGGGAGCTAGGACTTTATGCATATCCGGCTCCCTACAAATTCCCACTAATAACAAGCTAATGCTTGGGCTGCAGACCACTGATTTCCTTTAAGCACATTGACTACAGTAGCAAAAGCCTCTGTGCCTTATACGTTTTGTGTACCTTTTTCATCTCTGTATTTTGCCCTCTGGTAAGCATCTTGTTCTTTTCAGTTTCAGAATTAGGCCCTTAGATTTCCAAGAACATTATCACTCTCGGTGCCAGTGCTCCTTTATGAAATCCTCATACTAAAATATCCGATTCCAACTTTGCAATCTCCTATTTTCAATAAAAAATATAGCATTTTCAGTGAAAGAAAAGATATTTCAATCTCATTATTCTGAAGCCGATTTCTAATGCTATTATCGTTATGTCCTATTGTATATTATGTTCTAACAAGGATTCACTATAGAGCTACATACAATAGGACACCCGTAAGCTTTGGTAGTAGTTCAAATTAAAATTCAATTATGGATCTATTTATCAAATTTCTTGCTCAAAATTGATGCAGGAGTGCATTTGAAGTATATATGCAGTAGCTAGAAATTGCAGCAAATCATATATGAAGACAATGTTGCCGCAACATGTCTTGCCACCTCATTAGTTGAAATTAAAAATATTGCGGAACACTGAGGATCATTCCAAGTTTCACATGCCAGATTTTACCATACTCGAACATTTTCTGCTATGAAAGAGGGGGTGCAGAATTAACTCGGAGCACAGAAGAAACTAGACATGGTTAATGCAACTATTAAACCTGAAACTCTCAAGTCAAATGCAAATTCTGGAATTGCAAAACTCAAGCCACTTATTCCAATTGATCCAAAAATAGAGCGACTGAAAGAGAACCAATGTAAATAATGATTTAGATAAAATATTTTATGGAATGGTAATCTTGTTCCACATGTATATTAACTATGTTCATTAAGCAATCAACACAAATTTGCAGGTGTTTGCGCCTTTTCATTTTACAAATCAAGCTACAGCTAAAACAGAAATTCTTGTGAATTTCTTGATAAATAGTTTCTCTGCGGCAACATCACCCAATCATTCCAAGCTACCTCCATGTAGAACCACCAAGGCGGATCACATCCTCACTATTGGAATCCTTTGCAGGGAAAGAATTCTCACTGTCCCCCTTTTTTGCACTTGAATCCCCATATAAATCACGGAGCTTGGCAAGATTATTGGGTAAGGCACTCTTATCTTTAGCTGTATCCTTCACAGGACTGAGTTGCTGTTCAGCACTCATACTTCTGTGTCGTCTCTGTGGACTTCGACTTCGGCTCCTACAAGCATCCCTATCACGAGATGTCCTCTCACTCCTCTGCCTGTCATTATCCCTACCATCACGGTCCCTGTCTCTGGGGTTGATCCTATCTCTGCCTTTGTCTTTGCCATTTCTATCATAATCCCTACTTCTCTCCCTGCTATGCCGGTCATAGTCCCTGCTCCTTCCACCATCACGCTCTCTGTCATAATCCTTGCTCCTCTCCCTGTCATGTTCCCTATCCCTGCTTCTTTCGTCCCTGTCATAATCTCTGTTCCTCTCCCTGTCACGTTGCTTATCCCTGCTCCTTTCCCTATCATGATCCCTGTTCCTCTCCCTGTCACGTTCCATATCCCTGCTCCTTTCCCTATCATAATCCCTGCTTTTCTCCCTGCCATGCTCCCTATCTCTACTTTTTATTTGTTCATCCCTGTCCCTTTCCCTTCTTCTTTCTCTATCTCGATCTCTCTCTCTCTCCCTGTCTGCATCCCGATATCTATCACCATTTGCAGATTTTGAAATATCATCACTTCCATTCCTGTCACGAGGCAATGTTCGACGAACAGGTGAGGAATCGCGAGTAGAAGCACGATGTGGTGCACGTTGGCCAAAAGATACAGATAATGCAGCTTTCACTGAAGGCGGCCTCCGAGCAGTGTCATCTGAACCATGGCGAGTTGCATCACCAGTTACCCCTGAAAGCCGGGTGGGAAGATTCATTCTTTCCAAATGAGCAGTAATTTGGCGCATTATAGGTACTGGTATACGGGGGAAAAGCGTATCAAAATAGTACTGCATGCACACAACGTCCTGAAGCTTAGTAAAATGATGTCAAATTATGCGTGCAATATCATTACAAAGATGGATTTTTCCATCAATCATGTACAAATAGCAAAAAGAAAAACAGGCAATTACTCACTCTTAAAAATGTCAGAAAAACATAAACCTACGTATCCTACACATCAAATAAGTACTAAATAACAATCTTACAAATATAAAATAAGTATTAAAACAGGTGCACTAAAACAACAATCTCACAAATATCAAACAAGCATCAAAACAGCTATCTTATTACAAATATTAAATAAGTACTAAAATAATAATCTAGAATATGACAAGCAATAAGAACATGTCTAGCAGACCTATGACTGAATTTACTTTAATCTGGATTTGGATAAGCCATAAACTGAAAATTCAATTTTTCAAATCAGAGTATGCTGGGGAACAATCTATAAATTGAAAAAACAAAAATCTTATTATATGTATAGTGTTTGTCATCAAGATGGCCATTTAGCTCGTCTGCACTATGGCAAGTCACAGCACAAACTGTAATTCAACCTAAGGGCATCAGCATACTTCTAAAAGTAGCTTTACAACATCGCAAGAACGAATTAATTGTAGACAAAAACAAGGAATAAATTGAACAGAAGCAGTTATCTAAGAATAAATAAATGACAACCAGTTTGTAACATGTTAGTATCAATAAGTAAATATTGAGATAAGTTACAAGGAAGGTGATGTTTGTGATCTATCAACACAGCGACTTCTCCAAATAGAAGTGTATTAACCTGCCCCTGGATTTGGTTTCTCCTGATATAAATCCTCAAGATGATAAAATTCACTACATTCCAGCACCCTCAAACCATGAGATATTGTATTAATCTGTACAAGTCATGAGATATTGTAATTCCTTTCTCAAACCAAAGGATGGCAGAGCAGCCTCTTGTCAAAACAAGGATCTTGTCATATTTCAGATTTGACAAAATCGATTTGCAGGCTTGGCACCTAGTGTCAAAGGAAGAGAAGAGAGGCTGCCCAACCACCTAGTGCTTCACTTGTTCCCATGCCTTCCAAATTGACTGAAGAATAAAGGACCCACGAGGAGCAACAAGAAAGCACCCAAATAGTAAGTCAACCAAATGAAGTCTTTTTCATCTCTCTTGACCCTTCGGAACCTATTGCCAATATTGAATCTCACACGAACTTTCCAAGGTTCAATTCCAGTCAAAGCCCTCAAGTTTTATTTACTTTTTTGCACTTAAAAATTTTTAAAAACCATGTGGGTACATACCCACAGGCCCTGGGTATGTCCCGGGTACGGATTTCCATACCTGGGAAGTACCCATGGCCTGTGTGTACGTACCCACAGAGTACCCACAGCATTCCAGTACCCGGTACGTATCAGGTCTGGTACGAAGGGGTCTAGGGCATTTCCATGCAGTCTAGGTGGCATGTCTTCGTCGTGTGTATAATTCCTTGGGATATCAGAGGCTTTAATCTAGGGCTTCTGGCACTGAATCTTTGAGACAAGCATTTTATATTTGCAAGAAACAAACACATACCTCAGACTTTATAGTGAAAACTTGCACAAGTTTTTCAACTAATATGATGTGTATTTTCATTCTGGCAGTACCGTACAGTGTGAATGGCAGTACCGTACAGTGTGATTTGTCTGAACTATGGTTTGTATCTTCTAAGATTGAAACATGAGGGTTACCAAGGATTTTGAAAACTGTGTCATTTCAATTGACCATGTAAATGTGGATGCAATTACTTCTATATAAGAAAAACAACAATGCTGGATGAATATTTATGCACGGAAGCAGAATCATTCTGATAAACCTACCAATCTACAACTAAATTTGGATGCAATCTGTACAAGAGAGTCTTTTTGGGAGGAGGGGTGGCTTCTCATAGTCAAAGAGAAAATGTGACTTCTCTGTCAACTACTAGTAGTTCACATCAAGAATATTTTATCGGAAGCAAAAATCTCATTAAATTTTTATTTTGGGAGACAGTAAAAATATAACTTTTTCATTAATCTCTGAGAAAGAAAGAAAGAAAAACAGCAATTGCATTATTAATTTGAAAATTCTATGCAGATAATGGATGAGTTCTTGGAGATGAGAAAAGCTCATTGCGCAAGACACGCACAAATATTTTAACAATTTGTTGCTTGAACAGGCACAAGATCGCTTTGAAGTACTATGCCAGGTGATCTTTAATACTCCTGTATGATTTGGTGTGTGTAACAGTAAAAAGCATCATTCAAGGACTCTATAATCAAGTTTGAGTTTCAAATGCTGCTGTTTTTCACAACCTGACAGTTTCCAGGGGAAGATACACTTCCAGTTGTCCATTAGAAGTCTGGGACAAACCTACACGTCATAATTGAATTGATTCCTCTGAAATCAATGCAGTCCCATAAGAGGCTTTTCAGCTTATTTCACTTTGTACTCCAGTTTATAGCTTTGCTTCTATATTGATTCCAAAGAGATCACAACCTGATACTTTCGAGGGGAAGATGCATTTCCAGTTGTCCAGTGAAAGTCTGGTAGAAATCAACATGTTATTATTGAATTGATTCCTGAGAAATCAATGCAGACCCATCATCATCTTTTTACCCTATTTCACTATGTACTCCAGTTTATAACTTTGCTTCTAAATTGATTCCGAAGAAATCTCATGCTGTTTGCGCTTTCAAGCATATAACCTGTGATAAGCAATTATTGTAGGTACCTGTGCCGCTATGACTAAAAATATAGAGTTTCAACAGCTCAGGGACTTGGAACTTAGTTGTGAGTTGCGTTATTTGTTGAAGATGTGGAGTCTAACTACTAGTTGAAGTGGCAATTTGCTATTTCCTTGATTCTGAGAGGAATGCATGTGGCCATGGATAAAAATAACATTATATTATTAATCGACGAGGAGTTGTTATTTTTATGTTTATCTTATTTATATGCATGTCTTATTTATAAACATGCTATTATTTAGGCTGCTTGTGGTTGAAGCAAACTTTTACAAAGAGGTGCACAAGTTATATATGTGTGCATAGATTTACTATTTGTAATATGAAAATAACAGAGAATTGTATCGTATTCCTCAGGACTGAATAAAGGAGAAGGTTGGCTTGTTTCTGGTGGATGTAGCCCACATTGGGTGAACCACATTAAATCTTGGGTTTATCTTTTGATTGCATGTTTATATTATTTCTATTTTAATTTCGTTTTATATATCATTTGTGTTTCGATCCTAACAACTGGTATCAGTAGCAGGATTTTGTTTGGGCAGAAAAAGCTCGCATGATGGTTTCTTGTTTGAGTGGGAGAAATGACAGAAGATATCAAGTTTAGGGTTGAAAATTTTAATGGCCAGAACTTTCACCTATGGAAGATGCAAGTGGGGGACTATCATATATCATAAAGGATATTTATCTACCATTGAAAGGGAAAGCTTTAGAAGTTGTCAATTATGAAAGGTGAAGAATGAGATGTTCTTGATTGGAAGGCATTGAGAATGATATGGTTATGCCTGGTAGCTACGGTAGCTTTCAATATTTGTATGGAAAAGACAACGATAGATCTAATGGAAAAATTGGGTAAATTGTATGAAAAACCCTTAGCCTCCAATAAGGTATATCTCATGAAAAGTTTGTTTAACATGAAGATGTCAGAATGGTAATTCAGTAAATGATCATTTGAATGAATTCAACACGGTTGCTAATCAATTAAGCTCTGTAGGAGTAAGCTTTGATGATAAAGTTAGGGCTCTTTTGATTTTGTGCTCATTTCTTGAAAGTTGGAATACTTTGGTTATGGCCGTGAGTAATTTTGTTTCTGTTTCAAACACTTTAAATTTTGATGATGTTATTGGTGTGATTCTTAGTGACGAGATGAGAAGAAAAAGCATAGGTGAGTCATTTGGTAATGCTTTGAGTGTATAGAACAGGGGAAGACAGAAAGAAAAAAACAAAATGTCGTGGACACTGTGGAAGGTCTAAGAAGGAAAGATATAAATCTAGAAGCAGGATGGTATGTTGGGATTGTGAAAAATCAGGACATGCAAAGAAAGATTGTTAGTCTTTAAAATCAAGGAAAGATCAACCAGAAGAGAGAAAAGAGGCAAACGTCAGCAAGTGATGTGTTACAAGATGATCTTATTCTTTCTTTAGACAATAAATCAGAATCTTGGGTTTTAGATTTCGAGTGCTTCATTTCATGCAACTCCTCATAGACAATTATTTTCAAGATTATGTTCAAGGGAATTTTGGGCAGGTATATCTTGGTGATGCTGATCCATGTAACATTTTTTAAAAAAGGCAATGTTCATGTTAAATTGCAGAATGGTAACACTTGGGTGTTGAAGAATGTCATGCATGTTGCTAGCTTGAGGAGGAATCTAATTTCTACAGGGCAATTAGGAGATGATGTTTGTCCATGGTTGTATTTACAGTAGATTCTTGGTTAGTTACCAAGAGTTCTCTTGTGGTAACAAAAGGTAAGAAAGTAGGTACTTTGTATTTATCTACTGTTAGTATTGATCCATCTTCTATTTTAGCTACTACAGGTATAAACACAACTCTATGGCATCACAGACTTGGAAATATGAGTGAAAAAGGGAAAAAGATTTTACATTCACAGGGAACATTGTTAGATTTGAAAAACATAGACCTGAACTTTTGTGAGCATTGTGTGTATGGGAAACAAAAGCGTGTGAGATTTCTCAAGGTTGTATCAACCAAGAAGGAGCACACGTTAGAGTTTGTTCATACGGATGTGTGGGTGGCGGCTCAGGTATCTTCTCTTGGTGGTTCACGGTATTATGTTACTTTTATTGATGATGTTACTAGGAAGGTTTGGGTTTACTGTATCAAGAAGAAATCTAATGTTTTTAATACTTTCAAGAAGTGGAAAGCTTTGGTTGGAATGAAACATGTTTGAAGTTGAAGTGTCTTCAATCAGATAATGGTGGAGAGTACTACAACAATGAATTTAATAACTATTGTTCACATAATGGAATCCGTACGATGAAGACAGTTCCTAGAACACCACAACAGAACGGTGTGTAAGAAAGAATGAATAGGACTATCATGGAGCGTGCAAGGAGCATGAGATTGCATGTTAGATTGCCCTTACAGTTTTGGGCAAATGTTGTAGATATTGTTGTTTACTTGATAAACATAGGACCTTCAAGTGCTTTGGAAGGTGAAGTACCAGAGAAGGCTTGGACCGGTAAGAAGGTAAACTATTCCTTTTTGAAAGTTTTTGGTTGTGAAGCATTTGTGCACATTGATAAAGAGAATAGGACCAAACTAGAAGCTAAGTCAAAGAAATGTACTTTTATTGGGTATGGCACTGATGATTTTGGATCCTAGTTGTGGAGTTTGGATGAGAAGAAAATCATTAGGAGTAGGGATGTTATTTTCAATGAAAGGGTTATGTACAAGGAACAACTACAAGATAAGAAACTCGAAAAGTCTGAATATGTAGCACTTGATGAGATAAAAGATAAAGAAGTGCTCAAAGGGCTGGAAAATCAACAAATTGGCCTCAATTCTAGCATAGTCGGTGTTGATTCTGTAGATCAAAATCAGCAAGAACAGTAAGAGCCTCAAAATCCAAAAAATCTTGTGAGACATTCTACTAGGGTAAGTAAACCTCTTGTACGATTATCTTTGTATGAGATTTACGATTGTTTATTGACAGATAGTGGAAAACCAGAAAGTTTTGAAAAAGCAATGGAGGTAGAAACACGAAAAAAGTGGGAGCAGGGTATGATGAGGAGATGGACTCCTTGGATCACAACCAAACTTGGGATTTGGTTCAGTTGCCTACAAGAAAGAGAACATTGCAGAACAAGTGGGTTAACAGGTTGAAAGAAGGTGGCAAAAAGAGGTACAAGGCAAGACTTCTTGTGAAGGGATTTGCACAAGAAAAAGGTATAGACTTTGATGAAATTTTCTCTCTTGATATTAAAATGACTTCCATTAGAACTGTTTTAAGTTTGGTAGTTGTGGAAGATTTGCATCTTGAACAATTAGATGTAAAGACTGATTTTCTTCATGGTGATTCGGAGGAAGAAATATATATGGAGCAGCCACATGGACATGAAGTCAAGGGGAAGGAGTATTTGGTGTGCAGATTGAAGAAGAGCTTGTATTTGAGATTTGGCAGGTTCATGATAGAACAAGGTTACTCTAGATGTCATTTTGATCATTGTGTTTATTTTAAAAGACTAGATAATGACACCTATATTATCTTGTTGTATGTAGATGACATGCTTGTGGCAGGGTCAAACATGTAGGATATAAATGAGCTAAAGAGAAAATTAACAAATACATTTGCCATGAAAAATTTATAGGTGCAGCAAAAAAAAATTCTTGGCATGAGAATCAATAGAGACAGGAAGAGTAGAATATTGACTTTGTCTCAAAAAGAGTATGTGAGCAAGGTGTTGGACAGGTTTAGGATGCAGGATGCAAAACTAGTAAGTACACCATTGGCAATTATGCTATGGAGGGTCAAAGGTTTCTTTACACGGATAAGTTGATGCAGACATGGGTGGAGATCTGGATGGTAGGAGGAGTACCACAGGTTATGTATTCACTGCTGGTGGCACGACAGTTAGTTGGATTTCTAAATTGCAAAAGATTGTTGCCTTGTCTACTACAGAGGCAAAGTATGTTGCTACTACAAAAACAAGCAAGGAGATGATATGGATGTAACGGATCATGGAAGAGTTGGGAAAGAAGCATAAGGATTACAGGGTATTCAGTGATAGCCAAAGTGTAATTCATCTTGCCAAGAACTCAGCATTCCATTCGAGAACCAAACATATACAACTCAGGTATCACTTCATTAGATCGGTTTTGGAGGATGGACAACTGATGTTGGAGAAGATCGATATAAGTCGGAATCTTGCCGATATGTTGACAAAGGCGGGTGACAAAAGAGAAGACGGAAGGTTGTTCGGCTTCGATAGGTCTTCAAGATTGATCTTGAAGAAGAGAAACAAGTTAGAGAAGAGTCTGAGGATGAGTTGTAACAATGGGTTGAAGCAGTTTGCCTCCAAGTGGGAGATTGTTGAAGATGTGGAGTCTAACTACAAGTTGAAGTGGTTGTGTTTTTTTCCTTGATTTTGGGAGGGAATGCATGGCCATGGATAAAAATAGCATTGTCTTATTAATAGACGGGAGTTGTTATTTTTATGTTTATCTTATTTATAAGCATGTTATATTTAGGTTGCTTGTGGTTGAAGCAAATTTTTACAAAGAGGTGCACAGATTATATATGTGTATGGATTTACTCTTTGTAATATGAAAAAAAAAAAAAGAATTGGTATTGCATTCCTCAAGACTGGATAAAGAAGAAGGCCGACTTGTTTCTGGTGGATGTAGCCCACATTGGGTGACCCACATTGGTGTGAACCACATTAAATCTTGGGTTTATCTTGTGATTGCATTCTTATATTATTTTTTGTTTTAATTTCGTTTTATTGCTCATTTGTGTTTCGATCCTAACATTATTGTGATCAGCGTTGGGAATCACGTATTGGTGTTATTATTGAATTGATTCCTAAGAAATCAATGCAGTTCCACCATAGGCTTTTTACCTTATATTTTGTTATGTACTCTAGTTTATAACTTTGCTTCTAAATTGATTCCAAAGAAATCTCATGCTGTTTGCACCCTCAAGCGTATATCCTTAGCTAAACAATTATTGAAGGCACCTGCACCACTATAGCTTAAAATTTAATATGATAGTGTATCAAGAGCTTAGGAACTAGGAACTTAGTTGTGAGTTGTGTATACTATGATCAGCATCAGGGATCGTTTATTGATTATAGTCATGTTCAAAGCAAAAGCTAGCTATTAGTATCTCCTCATATTAATTCCTTGGATTAGAAGAGAGATCAAGTTCTTTATGGACATGCTTCTAATGCTATCTTAACATTAAGTATATTCTATCAACTTTGATTGCATTGGGCACATTATCACATAGCTAGAAGCATCCAACCTAGCCCTAAAATTAATCCTAGCCAAAGGAATTAAACAGCTCATTGTTATAGTTGACATGCCAAAAGTTATCTTACACCTCATAAATTAAGTGGACATTGACAGCTTGGACAACTAGCACGTGTAGGATGAACTTTAACTGATTCCTTTTGAAATATCACTTTTCACATGACAAAATAACCAAAAAAAAAAGGTGACTAGCATCAAGTAAGCATTTATACAACTATACATGGATAGCAATATTCATACCCCAAATTTGGAACTCCATCAGTTGTTTATGCTAGTCATTTTGATATTCCATCATTTGCTTGTGCCATTTATTTGGACCCCATCATTTTTTTTATCATTTTAATGGACTGATCAGGTGTTTCGGAATTATAGATTGCTATGTTGATGGCATCTCTGGAACAATATCTATAAATCATAGTTACCTAAAGACATGGGAATACGGAAACTGGTAGGAGCTAAGTCACAAAGTTCGAGTTCGAGTTTAAGTTCGACGAGGATAAAATTTGGTTCAAGTTCGCCCAATGGAAAAACTTCAAAAAAAAAATTGCCGATAAGTTCGATGAATAGAAAAACATAAAAATATTAAAATTAAATAAAAAATAAAAAACATTATAAAATTATTTAAGACATCATTAAATATATATATATATATAATTAAATAAAAGCTATTTCATATTATATTTTTAAAAATATATATAATAAACAAATTAAAATTATAAAAATTTTAAATAAAAGTTTTAAACTAATTTAAAATAAATATATATATATATACAACAAATTTTATAAAGATTAACTAAAAATTTAGAAATAATAATAAAGATTATAAACTAAAAATCAAACAGAACCTAAAAAATGGTTGAAACCAAAAAAGTAACATAATAAAAAAGTAAACTAAAACGAAACCTAATATATTGAATTGAATGTAAAAACTAAAAGGCAAGAATATGCATCGTGAAGAATAAATAATATGCAGCGTGAGGAAGGTGGACGAAGACTCGACCAACAGTTGCAGCTTGTTTCATTGTAGACGACAACCATGCACTGCTATTCCAGTGTGAAGAATAATGGAAGACTTGGCCGACTGTCCACGATTTCTTCTTGTGCTTCTCACAGCAGTGCTATTCCCGTGACTCTGCCAACGCAGCTACAGCAGGTACAACCTAAACCAATGCACACAGTGTTGGCACCAATATCACAGTGTATTGTTTGCTGTTCGACCTAATAAAATATTTGATGTGTTTAGCAAGTGCGAACTGCACAAATTTAAACAAACTTTTTAGGGCACCATAGAAGTTCGACGAATTTCGAATTTTTGGCCAAAAAATCAGCGAACCTTGTGACTTAAGGTAGGAGTATGAAGAGGGAGACACCATTCAAATTATCTGAATAAATGAATTAAGTGCAAGGTAATATTATATATAAATGAGGTCACCAGAAAATGTGGGTATGGAGATGGGGGCACGGTTCTATCCTAGACTGGAGTTTCCTGGCAACTATGCTATTAATTATGTTGTTTTATACAATGCACTGTGGCCTCCAATGCCTATGGAGCTTTGATTTTCTATTAGTTTGTTTCATGTGTCTACATAGCATGACTTAAAAAAATTGTTCGACATGGTGACAAAATTGAAAGAAACATATTATAGTGTCAAAAATATAAGTGGATGAAAGTCATTCCTGTTTCAGGATGAAAACATGAAGCATAAAATCCAGAAACAACGTCAAGCTGGATTGCTAATGCAACTTCTAAACATCCACATCCATTGAGAAAGAAATCTACAAGGCCACATTATGTCTATTTTTGAGACTGTAGTAGACTTGACTTGATTTTGTTTTGTGTTGGTATAGCAAATCATTTCCATGCTCTCCAATCTGATCTTGGAGATGAGCTACCAAAGATTGGAGGTGTGTTACTAGTTATGATTAAGAGCTGCTAGCACAGGAAACAGTGATGATAAATAAGAGAACATATGTTACTAGCTATGCTCAAGCAGCCTCTATCACATAATCTGTGAAAACAGGTGGTTCAAAGAAGGAACGAAAGTTTGCCAATGTCCAGATATTTGTCCAAATGCGCTTGAGATTAATTACAGACTGCAGGTACTTCAGTCCAAGATTAATAACAAGGTCAAAAAAATGATTAATTGAACCTTCCACTAAATTATAGGTTTGCATCTAGTCTACAGCAGATCATACTTTTTTGTGTATGCTGTCAGAAGCCCTTTTATGGGTTTGTTGAAATATGTAACTATGCAAACTTGCAATCCATAATGCAGGCCATCAAGATTTCTCGTAAAAAAATAAATGGAAAACATTTTTACTTTGCATAAAAAAATCATATTAGTGAAAATAAGATGATAACAGTAGGTTATGCTAGTCATTACAGACAATTTAGTTCATCCCCTGCAACAATGTAAGTGATCTATATGCAAAACGAGTTCAAAATTTAAATGTGAATTGCATCTCTGAATATTTACAAAATATATTCATCGCCAATGAGAAGTGAAATTAACAACAAACTAAAAACTTGGAAAATTACAAAACAATAGATGAAATTTTCCAATATACAGTAAAATGTTCATTAATCTTGCTCAACTAAACCATGTGTAATACATGCGACAAGAAACTGTATCATCATTTACAACACTAAATACAGAATGTTTGCATAGCAAGTTAAAATCTTAAAGAAGGAATCCCAGAAAAATGTCAAGCAACAATTTGAGAGACAACTATAAATAGCTTATTTATCAAAAAAGAAAGAGATACATTTTTAAGGACACTAATACTTGTATAATTAGATGACATGACAATTAGTTTTGTCACTAATAAGTATAGAGACATAGAATTTAGAAAGACAATCAACAGATCAGACTGGTTCACACAACATGCTGGGACCAGTTATCACTTCTTCAAGATCAACATTACAAACCTTTTACAGAGATGCTGATAAAGATCTGCTCCACTTCTCTTTCAAAAACCTCCAGAGGATGATCCCATGCTCAAGGCTCGCATGAACAACCGTGAGTGATCAAGACATAAAGCCAAAATACAACTAACATTCAAATATTTTTGACATAGATATTGCATATTTAAGTAGTTGAATATATTCACTCAAGTTGCAATATTGACATGGCATCCCAACACACAAGAAAAATAAAATAACTTACTTCTAGGACATTGCTATCACTACCAGTAGAAAGCAAAACAAAATTTACAGACACAATTCTACAAATGTATATTAATAAATGTGAATACACTGGGGAAAAAAAATAACTTTCAAACAACACAGAAGTAGTCCACATGGTATATAACACAATATCCCTCAAGCCACAAAGGTTATGGTACTAACCTGGCCTAGAAGCAGATCACGGATATAAACACCCATCGTGGTCATTCGTCCATTTGATCCTGGAGAAAACTCCTGATGCAAATATATAGGAAGTAATGAAAAATGATTTAGGTATTTAAGAAAAATCCACAGGAGAAATTCATTAAATCAAAGTTTATAAAGAACAGCATAAAACATGTTGCAAAACAATGCAAGACTGTTAATTCACAGAAAATGACTGCTGCATCTTTTTGAAAGTGGGGAAATTTCAAATTATGAAGCGCATTGTTTCCTTTACATACAAGTACTAGAAGTCCTATTATTGGTCAACAACAAAGTAAAACCATAATATTGTTTACACAGTTGAACTTTTATACCCTGTCAACTTCACATCCATTTTCAATTTTCATCGCTAATTACTGTTTTCTGCATAAATCTAATTAGTTGTGGAACTTCCATCATTGATACGACACTAAAAAGTATTGTCATTTAGAAAATCAAATCTTCAAAGAATCCACAGATACCTCAGCCCTCATGACATCTGGTAGTCAAAGACTGTATAGTCTATTTAGAAAAAACATATGAGGATCAGCACAATTACAAAACAATTGCCTTCAAACTAAATCAGATTGTTGTGTTTCTATCATTATAAAAGCGATCATTGATAGCGTAGAAAGCTGTAACAACCATAAGCATTTTAATCAAAGGGTGGCCATGCCGAAATGTAGTGCAATATCAGTAATAGATTCATAAGTTGGGAGTACAATACCATATACACTGAACAAGATTAAGATATTAGTTTTCTATAAAGAAAAGAATTTATACTCCCTGACATTTCCTCTCAAAGACAACACCATTTCCATTAAAAACACTGTTACAAGGGTTCGTCCCCCTCCCCCCGCACCCTGCCTGATATGCTTTCAGTACAGATACGTGCATGTACAAGTGTGGATTCGCCATGGATACATCCTGGATACATTTTGACGTACCGGGACATTTCCACTGCGAACCGGCAGATTTGAGCGGCAAAAGGGTTAAAAAAAAGTTTTTTTTTTTTTTTTAATTTTAACTTGGTTTCTATGCTGCTGCTTTCGTTGGGGTCCATAATATTTCTATTGGTTAAGATTTGGATAGGTTTATATTGTAAATCTTTTCCGCACATTCTCTGAGCAATGAATTGTGAAAATCATTACATGCCCCAAGGTTAGGTTGTAGTATGAACCTTTATTGAGTTGGCTTGGTACAACTCTCTTGTTTCAATGAGAGGATCTACAATTTAATACTCTATAATCTAACCATCAGGAATATTTGATCACTTCTTTTCATTTCCTTAGTATTTCCCGTGCATATGCGATTCAGTCAGTTTTAAACTATGGCTCATGTATTAACAGAACATGCTGCATATCCATATACGAGTCCTTACTTGGTGCTTATCTGATACACCTAGATATGGCAACCCAGTCATCCCAAGCCATATCCGTCGAGCCTATAATAATAATTATAAACAGTTTTAATAAGGGGGGGAAAAGGAAACCTAAAACCATAGTTACCAGGTTGCATACCCTCAAAGCTATGATTTTCTGGGATAATCCCTAGGTTGCATGCATGATGCAGATGAACATGATTAGAAGGTGATTTTGGATAATATGAATGCAAAGACCAACCATTGGACTGACCTCTTTAGTTATCATTGGCAGGTTAGAGTCAACCTAATTAAATAGGTCCTTTATGGCCACCATTGCAACACAAAAATTAATCTCAAAGGAAATGGATGAAACACGAAGGAATATAATATTCATATATCATAGAAATGTAAAATCTGAAGTATATTGAATGTTTTGAACACTGATCGTACTATATTTTTCAAGTTTTTGTACTTCTTATGGACTAAAAAATGAGTAAAATGAGTGTATATGAATTATGTGTGTGTGTCAGTGTGTATACACGGACGTATCCAAGACATATCATACCCAAGGGTTTTTTAAAATCGGCGTATCCATGTATCAAACCCATACCCATACCCGTATCTTGGCAACATAAGATTAAAACCCCTAAAAAAACATGAATTTTTGTAAAAAACACAGCAGCGCCTCATTTGCAATCAAAGTCACAGATTTCAACAATATCACCGGACTTGTAGTGGAGGTTTTACAGAATATTGCCAAAGTCACTGATTTTCAGCTGCAGCTGCCGTGGTAGGAGGTTCCTGCCTTGGTTTTAATTTTTATCATTTTTAAAGCTCCTATACAGCTGCATTTAAGGCTGTGGGGACACGGCAATGGCTTGCATCATTGAGGTGCTGTGGCACTTGAATGGCAATGCTGTTCAAGCGCCACAGCACTTCAATGATGCAGGGCCATGCAGTAGGCCCATAAAGGCTTTAAATTTTAAATCTTTACACTTTAAAGTTTTAATATTTAATTTTATTATGAGTTTAAGTCTTTAAGACTTTAGTCTTTACGTTTTTTATTTATTATTTTGTTTTTAATTTTTACTTTTTTAATTTTAATTTAATTTTAGTGTCAAATTTTAATTTATTTGATATTTAATTTTATTATTATTTAATATTTAATATTTTATTTAGTTTTGGTTCTTAAATGTTGATATTTAATTTTAATTTCTAATAATTTTTAAATTATTTTTTCATTACTAAATTATATGATTCAGGTTCACATTTGTTAGTTTGTACTTTGCATGCCTATTTGACAACATTTTGGTGTTACAATGTACTCTTCCCTCGATATATACTGATCTGTTGTCGACATCTAATTTAATATATATTTGTGTCTGTGTGTGTGCGTGTGCGTGTATCTGTGTGTGCATGTGTATCCGTGTGTGTGTGCATGTGTGTGGGTGTGTGCACGTGTGTGAGTTTGTTGCAGTATCCCTGTGACTATCTCCTATTTTTCTGAAAAAAAGGCTTACCGGTACCTGTATCCGTCTCCTCATATCTGTACTCATCTAGTAACCACATTTTAGAAGAATGTTTTCCCATAATGTACAAGATGGTATGAAATGGTCACGTGCGTGTAGAGAGAAGGGAGTAATATATATAGTACGTTATACCCTGAATTTGATCCTTCCATCATTATAATTCTAATGTAACAAAATATACACCATATTTTGAATATCTATATGTACGGAACCTCATTTTTAATGTGAGTCCTAAAGCTTGACCATGCTAAAGGTTTTCAAGCATTAAGGACATGTGATCGATGAGGTTAGTATGGTGATGAGGATCAAATGAGAACCACCTAAGTCCTAAAAAACCTATTGATGATAGGCATTGGCACACTGAAAGTAACTAATAGGCTAATAGCTTTGCAAACCAATACTTACCATGCAGTTTGATTCCAGAAATATTTCACAATGCAGTTTCTATAATTACGAAAGCAGAGAGGAAATCAGACATCTTTTGAGACAAATGGAAGATGCATTTCAAACAGCTCCGATGGTCTGAATTCAATGGTATAAATTCCGTGAAAGGACGTGATATCAGAACTGATTTGCATATAGAAGTTGAACATCTACCAAAAATCTGATGAAGACCTGAAAAGAAATGCAGCATAAATTAAGCATAATTTGATGGCTCCCAACACCAAGAGCTGTGGAGTACAAAATTCTATCCAAGGAGATCGAATGCATAGCAGGTAACTCTGTAACAGTCCAAGTACAATGTCGAGCAGCCAGGCGGATATCAAAAAGATGAAAGAGCAACCTCAGCTAAAAAACTCAATCCTGCATATTCAATTCCTTCATGAAGCCTTGCACTGGTAAAATCATATCAAATACTATTTTGTTTCCTTTTGCAAAATCACCATGTATTGAGAAAATCACGAGGACCAATCATCCTCTGATTCTCATCTCGAAGGGCTGGCAAGATTGAGAATCTCAAGGAGTTTAGGATTTTGAAGACCAAGTTGGCCAAGCAGGCCAAATTTTTGCAATGTACTGCATTTTGAATTTGTATGGTGACTTTGGTCTGTTTTTCTATTTAGCTTGTTGCGTATGTATAGATTTCTGCGGTCTTAATAGAGTTGAATTTTTGGCTTCTACATGTTTCTATGCACTCTGACCCAGCTTTGCAATTGACCCTCAACCACAGCATCACAACAGGACTTTTAGCTCATCAATCAAGGACTACATTGCTAGGATACGGATATGAGTATCCGTTTGGATACGGATACGATATGCGGATACGTCAATTTTAAAAAAACCCTTGGATACGATATGTCTTGGATACGTCCGTACATATATATTAAAAAATAAAATAAATATATATATAATATTTTTTTAATTTATTTTTATGTACATCTACTCATTTTACTCATTTTTTAGTCCATAAAAAACTGAAATAGTAATACAAAACTTGAATCAATGTTCAAAACATTCAATGTACTTAAGACTTTGCATTTTTATTGATCATGTGGCTGCCATATATATGAATACGAACAAAACTTGAAATTTGAAAAATATACTAGGATCCATGTTCAAATTTTTAAAACAAACAATATACTTAAGATTTTACATTTCATTGTTCATGTGGCTGCCATTACATTTGATATAGGAATACAAACAAATCTAGAATATATCATCTAGATTTTCCTCAAAATCAAGTTCATGTGTACCACTTTGCGCCAGCTCCACTCTCATTAACTCCACTCTCCGCTCCTTGCGAACTCCCTTTGAGCGTCATCTTCGCCATCAAATAATGAAAGTTGGGGCAAGCATGGCTATTAAAAAACACGTATATACTGCTGGATACGCCCCTGATACGTGATACGTACGGGGTACGTCACGGATATCCGTATCCGATACGTTTCCCAAGGGGATTCGGGGGGGGGGGTTTTGTTTGGAGTATCCGTTGCAACGTAGATCAAGGATGCAAAGTATCTGAGCATACAGAAAATTGATTGAACTAGTTATCAAAAAGAAATCTAGAAAGGTAGAACTTGGAGGTTGCGAGGATTTCATCCATTTGTGAAACTTAATTGTGGAGTACACTTTTGCAAAAGTGCAGCATAGAAACTAATATATTAAACAAACAAATCAAAAAATGTTCCCAATATCAACAATCAAATGCATGCTTTCACTTGAGGGTTAATAAGCAACACTACAACAATTTGTCCCTGAGTTGACGAACGTCCTATCCTTATACAAGTTTAAATACCTGTAACATATTTTTTTAATGAATAAATTATTGTCATGTATATTAACTATCATTGATTTTCTATTTGCACTTTCATATGGTAATGATTATTTATTATGTGTTGTTCAAAGAAAGAAATTATATTAATGTCCATAGATGACCAAAAGTAGGTCAATGGGACACAAAGATGTAGCAATTAGCAATAAAAAGTTCTAAGAAGAATCCTAGAAGCGAACTTAAGAAACAAAGAGTACAACAAACAAAATAGAGCAGCGTGTCATTAACACAAGTGGCAAAGAAACCAATACAAATAGCAATGGGGGCAAACAAGAGCCCCAAAAGCATGTGCCAAAGAAGACTGGAGGCAAATCTCATTGAATGTCTCTATCTATGTCTGAAGAAGAATCATTTGATCCATTATCAGTCACTATGAAAGATCTGATAATGCCCGTCAAGGAGTAAACTGGGCCAAAGGAGCCAAGTTGGGGGATCCTCGGAGGAAGTAAGACACTTCCTCTAGAATCACCCCTAACTTCCAAGCCCAGTGTAATTCCCGTAGTAGAAAAGAAGCTCGTAATATCTTTGCCCCTGTGGGCTGGGGGGCTAGCTAGCAAGTAATAGATCCATATCATCGGAGGGGGGCCAAGCCACGCTAATGGGAAGGAGCGAAGGCAGGCTTGGAGATCTAAGTAGCCTAAGAAATAATGATGTGCTGAGAGAAGCACTGCCTAACTGATCTATCAATTTTAATGTGTGATGTACTAGTTTCCAAAGGACACTTAGTGCTACTAATCACCTGGATGGACTCAAAGAAAGAGGTGATTATATGGGGTCTTTGGGGTGTCTAGGCTCCTATAGGAATCCATGTTGGAGGGGTGACAACCTCACTAAGATAAAGAGCTAGGCACCGCTGGTCCATATATCTGAGAAAGGTAGCTATAGTGTTGTCAAAGTCTTGATACAGGAAGTGATATCTTCCCCAAATCTCGTAATAAATGGGGCATTTGAAAATGAAGTGGTCCTCGATATCCAACTCCTGAAGGAAGCAAAGATGACAGATCTAGTAATAAAGGAGAATTGTGATGATCAATTTTAACCCATAACTGATGGGAACATACTCTCATCTAGCAAAGGGGAAACCTCGGGCTGTGAGGCCAATGGTGTTAGAGATAGTGAGGATGACGAATAATACCATCCGCCACTTATAAGAAATGCTCAACATAAAAAACAAGTTTGGGGCTGAGTGGCACACGAGGGGAAGATATAAATGGTCTGGGTATATTGTTCGTAGATGTCCTCTTTGGCAACTCTAGTGATGGCGTCCTTTGCAAGAAGGAACTCAGAGGGGGACATCCCGAGAGTACATGAAAGAGGGGTAAGCCTATCAATAGAGATGCCAAATAGAAAGAAAGGGGCAGCCTAATCTCAAACTACCAACAATGTTGACATCTAGTGGGGGACTAGTATGTTTATGTCAGAGAGTGTGTATGGGTAGAAAGCGTAAATATTGATGTCTGTAGCAGAATTGCATTGACCAAGTGACATCATAAGTCTCAAAGGTAACATATGGGGGTTAAGACCCTTAAGCACACCCTTCAAAATGTAACAAACCAAAAAGACCTCTAGAGTGAAATCTATTAAGGATCAATATAATATATATTTACATCGTAATAAGGAAGGATGACATCATCATAAATGGTAAATGGATATCTACTATCCAAGAGATATAATTTAAATGGAAGGTCTCTATGGCCCACCTTATATACTAATATAAAGTTAAAAATTAGGTAACAAAAAGTCGCTATAAGTCCCTCCTCAAAAAAGTCTTGAACTAGAGTGAAATCCCTTTGAAATCAATATAATATATATTTGTATCGTAAAAAAGTAAGGATGACATCATCATCAATGGTATTGTAGTCACTAAATCACGCACTCAATATGTACATCTAGCCTCTAAATACTTCATCTATATGCATGGTTCCTAAGCAAGAGAACTAGTCATTAACAACCCTTTCACTTTGCCTTGACATTGCTTTTATCTTTTTCATCCTTATTGCTTAGTGTTTTTAACCTGCAACTTGAAGTTTTACATACTAGCCGACATTTTTCTCGGATATGATTTCACCATTTACCTTTTTGAGTATCTTATATAGGATCACCCATTAGGTACAGGAGCACTCTCAGGGGCTATTGTCCCCTTTGGGGACTTTTGTCCACTCTCTTTTTTGTTGATTTTTCGGATGCTACTCCTATCTTCTCTTTGTTTATCACTCGTAGTTGGCTTTTCACTTGTTAACGACGGAACTTAAGCAAAGAAATCATATATATATATATATATATGATTTAACCTCATTAGGGGTGGCAAACATTCAAGGGGAACATACAATTACAAGGAGCTAATATTTTCTATTTACTACTACATCAAGGACTGCATGTTGGGATTGCATACTTCACTGCATAGAAGGGTTTATTCTGAATTCTATACCACACATTAGTGTTGGGACGAAGTATTTGCAGCCATAGTTAGCTAAGACTCTGGGACGGCGGGACGGGTTTCCGGGAAGGCAAAAAAATTGAAAATTTGGGGATGGCGGGGGGACAGCAAGGGAACGGCTAATAAAATATATATATATATATATATATATATATATATATATATATATATATATATATATATATAATTTTAATTTTACAAATATAACATGAATAATTCAATAAACAAAGACTTAAAATTGAAAGTTTGAAGATTGAAACCATTAATGATTAATCCAATTATTCATCACAAAAATCCTATATATATTATAAATTTATATTCTTTAACAGCAATAATAAACAGCAAGAAACCCTGAATACAGGCATGATTTAAATATTGGAGGGCTTACCCAATACGCTAAAACAGAGCACCAAAAGTCAGCTTTATTAAAAGAAATGCTAACCCAAGTTTAGCAAAATACAGAATACCCAACTAAAGATCAACGCACATAGCAAAGGAAATAAATGGCGACCTTTGAGCCATAGGAAAAACTCGCCCGAAACGCAAATGGCAATACTGCAGAGCTCACAGCTTCAAACTCAACTCAGCCGCATGAAATAGCGCCCACCTCGAATGAAAGCCTTACCTCCAAACGGCTGAGCCAGGGTCAAAACAGAGTTCGCTGCTCAAGCTAGGGCATGAAAATACGGAGCTCGAAGCCTCTAGAATGGCATCAAGTGAACCAGAGGCTTTAAAATGCAGAGCTAGATCAGGGTTTTGAGCAGCACAAATGGTGGCCACATTGAGTTGAAGACAAGGCATTAAACCAAAAAAAGGAGCTCCAAAAGCAAAATCATGGCCACCATTCAAAACCAGAGCTCACAAAAGCCCTCCAATGGTTTCCGTCAACAAACTTGCAAGAGTTTTAAGTTGGAAATGTAGCAAGGTCGTAGGGGACGTCGTACCCCATGTCTCCTTGCACCCGGGACGTCCTGGGTGTATTCCTTATTTGTAAGGGACATCCCCCTGTTTTCTAGAAAAATGGGACGGCAGGGAAACGTCCCGTCCCCGTCCCCAAGACATAAGGAAAATAGGGGGGACGCGTCCCCGCGTAACACTGGTTCGGTGCGCAGATACATCAATTTAAAAAATCCTTGGGTACGATATATCTTGGATACGTCCAGACATATATTTTTTTAAAATTATATATATAAATATCTATATATATCTGTGTGTGTGAGTATATTTTTATATACATAATATATATTTGTGTGTGTATATATATTTTTATATACATATACTCATTTTTTAGTCCATTAAAAAACTGAAATAGAAATACAAAACTTGAATCAATGTTCAAAACATTCAATATCCTTAAGACTTCACATTTTCATTGATCATGTGGGTGCCATACATCTGATATACGAATATCATGTCAACATGAATACAAACAAAACTTGAAAAATACACTAGGATCAATGTTCAAATTTTTAAAACATACAATATAGTTAAGATTTTACATTTCATTGTTCATGTGGCTGCCATACATATGATATAGGAATATCAAGTCAACATGAATACAAACAAATCTAGAATATTTCATCTAGAATTTCCTCAAAATCAAGTTCTTGAGTGCCACTTGCACGAGCTCCACTCTCCACTCGTTGTGAACTCCCTTTAATGTCATCTTTGCCATCAAATATTGAAAATTGGGCAAGAGAAATTGCGTTGGCATCCAAGTGTGTGGTCTCTGTAAGAAGATCCCAAAGTTTGTGAGGCCCTCTAACATAGTCCTCAAACTTGTGTGACAAGAGGCAAAAATTAGAATGCACATATACCAAATACTCGGCTTCTTTAGATGCCAACTTGTTTCGTTTAGCTGAGTGGATTAAGGTATAAGTACTCCAATTCCTCTCTACGGAAAAATTATTAGCCACCTATTACAACAAAGTTAAAAAATTCAATTTCAAATTAGTAACATACTAAGAATGTGCGAAAAATAATCCTACTAACTTAATAAAATTTAAATTTTCAACAATTATAAATTTATAAATGTTATACATGTGAAAGAGTTTTTATAGCAATAGGACGTAAGTACTTGGCATCATAGCCATGTACACGCCACCATGTGTTTGGGCTCAAGATGCTCTTGTCAAAAAGAGCCTCGATCGCTCCCATGTTACCTTTTGAAGCTACAAACATGCCCATTTCATTTTGGACCAGACTGGCTATAGATGGATCAAAAAAAAGTCTTCTAAATGCTGCCTCGGTTCCATTTGCAACTTCGGAGTCAGAGAATGGTGGTTGTCAGTTAGGTAGCCCAAGTATGTCAGAGCTATAATACTTTGGGTTCAATATATTAGCAAGGAGATGTAAGGGGTTGGTCATTTTATTCCACCTCTTCATGACCACACTCTTGACCTCATTGTAGAAGGTCTCTTTTGGATCTTGTTCTTTTATCTGTATGACATCTCTAATACATTCAAGCATAGAATCTATTCCATCATATATCTCTCCCAAGCATGTCGCATTAGTATCTACGAATTTGATCATGGAGAGAATGGGCTCTGTAAAATTGAGCAAGTACTCAACTTTGGCCCACCAATCATCATCAAGGACCCATGATTTTACCTTTGAAGCTTTTTTTGTATTTGACTGCCTCCACACTGTCCAAACATTGTTGATCACCATATTGCTTAAAGTGCTTGAAGCCTCTCTCACCTTCACAAGTCGTCTCAAAACGAGCATATGAGAGGTAAATCTTGTTTCTGCAACCTTCAGCAAGTCCAACCTTGAGAATCTCCTGAATATGGCCTATGACATATGATGGTTTGTCATAAACATTTGAATGTCATTTGCCTCAGTGTAAATTTGCTCACTCCATGGGATTTTCCCAAATCTTTTGGAGCACCAAATTAAAGGAGTGGACAGCACAAAGGGTCCAAAAAATGTGCTCATATCTACCCTCTATAATCAATCTTGTTGCTTTACAGTTTTAGCATTGTCCGTGATGACTTGGACAACATTTTGGGGGCCCGCCGACTCAATTGCCTCTATCAAAATGCCAGCAATAAATTGTGCATCTTTGACTTGCCCTTCATAGTCAATGGCTTTTAGGAACATTGCCCCTTTAGGGCATACTGCAACAACATTTATGAGGGGTCTATTTCTAACATCTTTCTATGTATTGAGTATGACAACCATGACATATCCAAATCCGACCACCACCACCAACAAGGATGTCTACCACTGTCACATGTCTCCAAAGAGGGGAATTAGGATCATGTTTCATGAGAACTATTTCTTTCACATTGTCTATCATCCTCCTCTTGCTCTCTCAAGTACTCTGCCATTTTTTCATTTGATATTTTAGGGCACTTCTTTATCCACACACCTCCAACCCCAGTCAAATGGATTTTCAGTCCAAAGAGGGGAATTAGGATCATGTTTCATGAGAACTAATGTGTTTTCAAAAGCTTCTTGGCCTTGCACTCAAACTGAAGTAGAACTTAATGCCAGCCTAATCTGTTTTTGATCACCAAGATCACCATAACAACACGAGGTGAGAGTATACACATTGTTAGGATGTTAAAGGTTTGCCTTTACGTAAATAATAATTAATAATAAAAACAATGGCTTACTAAATTATAAGTGATGTCATCCTAATTTGTTTTTTATCACCAAGATCACCATAGAGGTGCAAGGTGAGAGCACACACAGAGTTAGGATGTTTAAAAAAATAAAAACATTTTGCCTTTACATAAATAAATTAGTTGTCATCCTAATCTGTTTTTGATCACCAAGATCACCATAAAGGTGAAAGGATTTTTTACTAATTATTAAATTAAAAAACCCTAAACCATGTCATCCTAATTTGTGTTTGAACACCAAGATCACCATAAAGGTGTGAGGTGAGAGCATACACAGATTTAAGTTGTGTTTAAACTCTAAACTTTTTTAAAAAATGCAACAAAAATAAATTTTTAAAAATCGTAAAAAAAAGGATGATTTAAATAAAAAATACATGTAGTGTAGATCCTTGTTGCAATAGATCCTTATTGCCTCCAAACAAATGCTACCCTCCAAGGACCAAATGCGATGTCTACTCTTTTAGTTTTGAATGAATGATGAATTTAAAACAATAGCTTCCTCTATACAAACTTGAACTTTTTGCAAGCAATGGCTGCCCCCTAATCTCCTCCTCCTTACAATGGTGGACTCCAAACAAAAACTCCTTCCAATGTTTGCCTTCTCTAAGCTCTTCAACTCCTCTTTGGCTCTTTGCTCATACACTTGCAAAAACCAACAATGAGTTGTTTGTGTGATTTCAAATGAAGGGGTGAGTGGTATTTATAGCTTTTTGAAGTGTTTAGGGTTTAATATTTTATTCATTTAAAAATTAGGGTTCATTTTTTTACACTGACCAAGTCAAAAAAAAGTGTTTTAATGCCTTAAAAGGCGTATTTAAGCTTGGGTTCGTTGCAGGTACATCTGGGTTCTTCCAGGTAGATCTGAACGTACCCATGACATACCCGAGAAGAACCCAGATGCACCCATCACATATTTGTGTCCGTACTCTGACGTATCCATACCAGATACGTATCTACTATCAGGCAAGGTACGAGGGACAAGGGACGTATCCTGGCAACGTAGATTTATGTCATCATCTATCACTATCAAAGGGCCAATGTAAGATCCAATAATGCTCCTCTGGGAGCATCTAGGATAGGTAGCTAGGTTGGGTAATTCTAGGAGGAAACAACGCACTCCCCCTATAATCCTTCTTGACATCCAAGGCACAAGAAGCTCTTGTGGCAGCGAAGAAAAGCATAATTTGTACTTGCCTCCACACCCTTGGAGGCAGTTGCAAACAAGCATATCCATTATGCAAGGAGTAGATTGTGCAATGATGAGCACTGCCTCACAGACCTACCCCCCTTTCTATGTGAGGCAACAATATCAAAAGGCACTTGATGCCTTAGGGATAATCCTTGTTACGAGGAATATTGCAGTTGCATTTTAAATGCAACTCCTTTGCCACTTTGCATTTACTTCCCCCTTACTATGTGGGAAATAGGGACACTAGGCACACACTTAAAAGGTTGGCTCAGACAACAATTAGTGTTACTTCGTAACTCTTTCCTCTTTTTCCCTCTACTTAAAGAGCCCTAGGGTCTCTTTCTCAATGAATTTTTAGGGCTTTTCTAAGGCTTCTTCTAGTGTTTGTACATATTTTATTGTCTTTTTATTTTGTCTTGGAAGAAGCCTAATGCACATCGTGCTATCTTGTAATCGTTTTGGGCCAACCCTCATTAACATGGAGTTGGAGTTTTCTTCCATTCTACCAGTTCCACCATTTGACAAAGTATCTCGACATTTTCATGGTATATTTTTTGTGGTGACTTATTTTATTGCATACTTTCACTTATTATTCATTGTTTTAGTAGAGCTAATCTTAAGATTATTTCTTTCATTTTTTATACTCCACGAACATGTAAAAATGCAACATCCATGCAAACACATTTTAAATATGTTGTATTGTATTTCTTAAAAACTGGTGTGTCTCAACGTCTTCATGGTATATTTTTTATGGTGACTTATTGTATTGCATATTTTCACTTATTATTCGTCGTTTTCGTAGCTAATCTTAGAATAATTTCTTTCATTTTTAATACAGCACGAACATGAAAAAATGTAATATCCATGGAAAAACACATTTTAAACATGTTGTAGTGTATTTCTTAAAACTGATGTGCTGAAGACACAAATGACAAAATAAAATGTGTTCTTCCCTTTGCTACCATCATAGCTTTAGTACTTTCATAGTTTAATTACTAATTAATATCAAAAAAACATTTATATAAAATCCCTTGGTCCTTATCTAAATTCCTTATGGCCTTCTTAAAAGCGACTGTAAACATTGCATTTTGCCAATGAACCTGTAAAGTTTGCTAAAACTTTTCCATCAAAATTGATCAATTTGCACATACTTGCATAGATCTTCTATGTCATGGTGTTGAGGAGTGTAACATCATACTACTGAACTACGAATACTCCAATGGAATGTAGTATCGAGCAGAAATTGTTAAAAGAAATCCCCAGATAACTGACAGCAAGCAAGCAGATAAGAAGTATCTCTTGCCTGAAGAATGATATTTGATTATGAGATCACCAGTAAATTACTCGCCCAGCTGCCAGGCCATACCATTACCAATTAACATTGTATATATGTATATCATCTTTATAAAAAAAAAGTGAAGAATGGACGCACCTCATCATCTGTAACATATGGCTCAAACCAACCCCACAATGTCTTGGGGTCTCCAACATAACGCAGGTATAGAAAACCAACCTACAAAAAAAGTTTCCAAACAAAGTATCATTCAGAACAAAAACATGAAAAAAAACAGATAATTCACAAACAAAATTTTGATAGATGTAAAACAAAAAATAGGAAAGAACAGCATAACTAATTAAATATTAGATTGCAAAAACATCTCAGCCTGCAAAGAAGTAAAAAAAATCCCACTTAGGTAGTTGAAATGCATGATAACAAGCACATAGGATGACACTAAAACAAAAACTATGAGTTTCCAATTTCTTGCAATTGTCAACTTTTATGTGCAGAGAATGTAATCTTAAAATATTGCTGGCAACAACTGTACATGATAGCAAGCCAGCCAAGTTATTATGCATGGCCATACATGTCAATTTTCAGGGGAAGAAAGTCAATAGACTGTGAAAGACAATTTCTTTCCATACAAATTTCAATCATATGGCAACAATTACCGGCATTGTTCTATGCAGAAGAATTATAGCTCTTTCCAAACAAACTGATAACCTGGAGATATAGATCTATAAATACAAAGACCATAAGGAAATCCAATTTGCAACATAACCGCAGACTGGAATTTCAAAAATAGCATGCAACATTGCAGCTATATCAAACTACATTCCATGCATATGAAAACAAAGGTGAATTTTAAGTTCTTAACACAGATAACCTTAAATGCACATGAACAAAAACAACCAAGCACCACAAAACAATCTATAGTATACCACAAGAAATGTTCAACGGCTGTTGTTATCAGCTATGTTCTAGCACATAACTCTAAACATACTTCTAGTGATGAGAAATTTATCAAGAATATGTCAGTATATTCCCAATAATACACAATAACAACTACTGTATAAAAAACAAATGACAGCCAAAATATACATTCAGAGACAGATCACAAACACGGCAGGAATCTGTTTGGCTTTCTGGTTTAAATAGATAACAAATACGTGCATACAAATTTCCATTGCTTGTATCCAGTTTTGGGAGTACAATGTTAGGGTGATCAATCATTAGTGAAAATGGGTTTGTACATTTGTAAATATAGACCATTGTATATTATAGAATGTTGAGAGTCGGGTAGAAGGTAAAAAGTCATGTACGCAGAAAGTAGAAGATTAACAAGAATGACTGTAAATAGTATATAATCATAGTTTCTTCACAAATGCAAAAGTTTGAAATGTGAAGGTCTATCGTACTGTAGTGTGGTTATCTTAAACATTTCTGTTTATAAATATGGGCACCATTAATCCAATCATGACATCAAATCCACAGTGATCTCTTGAACCCATGAGAGCTAGCTTTGTTTGTTGTTCAAACTCTCTAGAGTTTTTAGACACTTCAAAATTCAATCATAGGGTTTGAGCTCCAAGAGTAAACTTTAAGATCGAGATCCTAACAGCTGTATCAAAGGCCACAAATCAAAATTCAAAATTTCAGATTTCTTATTCTAAGTACTTAGACTTCAGCTTTTTCAAGAAAGTATGCTCTAGGGTTTTTCCAACTTTCACGGTTTTTAGATTTTAGGTGCCAGTTTTTCAGAATATTAGCAATTTTCTTATTTGGTTTGTATATATTTTTATACGTAGAATGAGTTTCTTGATAAACAGAGAATTCGGTTTCAAAACCATGGGTAACAATTCCTGCATTCGAAATGTTTTCAGAAGTCGGCAATGCTTAAGGAGTATGATATGCATAGATGTTTTCTTGAAACTGCACTTTTGTTTGACATAGAAGATGTTCTTTTTCTGAATACAATTGGATAGGAGGCATATCGCTTGTGAACAGTAGTACAGAGCAGTGGATGGATACATGAAAATAATTTTACAGGTTTTATGAAGCATAGCAAGCAAGCATAATAGCTTGAGATCTTTGTTTTTAATATTTATGCTTGATTGAATGTAGACATTGCTGTCATACAGAATGTGTATCACACCAGCCACTAATATTTGATGTACTCATTTGAGTTTAGTACAGTGTTACATAAAAATAAACGGACACAAAAGTGGAACATTCAGGACAGGACATTGGAGAATTTAAAATGGTAAAAAAACATATACATAGATCAACGCATATACATAAGTCAAATTATATACTTATATTCACATAGTTTGATTAATTCAATCCTATATAGCCTGTTTCTTTTGGGTAAAACTATTGGGGATCAACTATATGGAGATATCTTTTTTGCCCCAGCTACGGCCGTATAAAAAATATAAAGCTTAACTATTCTAGCCCAATAATCAGGAATAAGCCACTAAGTAAGTATGCAATGAGAGGTATGTATATTGTTTTGTGTTTTATGTTTGCTTTTGGTAAAATGAAAGACAATTGTTGTTTTTTGTTATCTTTTTGAGTATTTATTATATAGCAATTTTTAGGGTTTCTAAGCATGTCTTTTTCATTATTTAAAGTCAAATTGTTAAATTCAGAGTTTGCAAACTCGGTGAGTATTCGCCAGAACCTGCAGCCAAGTTTTGGGAGATTATTCATGCATTTTTTCCAAAAGGCAAATACTAGTGAGTTTTTGGCAATTATTCGCTACGTTTTTGACAAATACTCACGAGTTTCTGGAGAGTTTTTTCTATTTTTTTTTTTTTTAAATTGGCAAGTTTTTTAGAAATTGTATATTATTGTTATGTATCACTTGCGTAGATATGCAATTTCTGATGATAATTTTCAACAAAACTCATCATAAGTTCATAAGACTTATCAGCTGGCTGTTGTATGCACATGATGATGTGATTTTGTACTCTATTTGTATTCAAATCTAATAGAAACACTTCCCCCACATTGTACTGACTCATCTTATACATTTAGTAATTATATTTTGCATAAGTCTATGTTTTTTAACAGAAATTTGCATATATTTAAGTTGCATAGTATTGCCAAATATTCCAAGTAAATTTTAATGGATCTGCAGAGTATTTGCCAAATACAAGTCTGCAAACTATGGTGTGTGTGTGTGTGTGTGTGTGTGTATATATCAGGTTAAACCCAGTGGTTTCGCCTCGGGTTTTCCTAGGGTACACATGGGACGGTCCAGGTATGGCTACGGGTCCTTCAGCAAAAAGAGCCGGCCGCACCCAAGGCAAACCCATACCTGAACAGGGTACATTCTGAACCCGTAACATAGGGGGACAAATCAGTAACGTAGATTCATTCAGTTCAAAAATGTCTTTATGTCTGCTCTCTATTTTTTATCTTAGCCATGTGTATTAAATGGTTGAGGTTTTCTTATGGCAGAGGTACTAGCATTTGGGAATTTGTATTTGAATAAAGGTAGTTTATTTTCCTAATCCTTCAGCATTTAGAATTTTCAGCTGTTCCGATTTCAGATTCAGCAACCTGAGATTTTTGTTCAGAATTCAGTTTTCTTTTCAGTTTTGAGCTTCAGAATTCTGTAAGATATAACCAGGCTGTAATTGAGCTCATAACACAAGATCCTGTGGTAAGGTATCAAATGAATAAGGAAATGCAAGAATACTGGCACGAGAACATACAAGCCATGTGAGGAATGAAATAGAACCAAAAAACACATTGACAAAACAAAATGAGCCTGAAGTTATAATAAACAAGAGTTAATGACATTGGTACAAAGAAAGAGAAAATATATTAATGGGGGGTACGGTTCAGGTCAAGGGGTCCAGTCGGGCCCAAATAGAGTAGAGACATGGACATGGATGGATACTCTATATAGCTCCAACCGGCCATTCAAGCTCTAGTCTAAAATGAAATTGGTAAAGGGGTGCCCCCGAGCGAAGTGAGCCGCCTCCCCTCCCACCCCCCTCCATCTTTCTGATCACTTTTTCTGACATTTCTAGCACCTTTTGTATCAAATTTTATTGATAGGGCCTCGGGAAACTACACAATCCACAGATGACCAAAAGTAGATCAATGGGACTCGAGGATAAAACTATTAACTACAAAAAGATCTAGAAAGAGAGAGTCCTTGAAGCAAAACAACAAAAAGTACATAATAGAAGTAAAGCATTGTGCCACTAACATAGGCGGAAACGAAATCAATACAAATAGCAATGAAGGGGAACAAGATCCCCTAAAGCATGTGCCAATGAAGACTGGAAGGAAATCTGACTGACTATCTTTGTCTCTACATGACATAGAGGAGTCAACTAGACCACCATCAATTCTTATGGAAGATCCGGCAATGTTGGCATGGGGGTATCCACAGTCAAATGGAGCAGGCTGGGAGATCCTAGGAGGAAGCAAGGGACTTCCTCTAGAATCACTCATAACATCCAACACCGATGTAACTCTTGTAGTAGAAAGGAGCCCATAATATGAGTTTGTCTTTGTTGCCCAAGAGAGATGATAAGAAGTAGATCCATGACGACGAGAAGGGACATAGCCACACCAACGAGTGGGAGTAAAACCATGAGGCCAAGGCGGAGTAGATTGGGAGGTATGAGTACTCCAAATAGTAATGGTGCACTGAGAGAACAGATGTCTAACTGAAATATTAGCTCTGATATGTTAAGTATCAATGTCCAGGGGGAGCTTGTTGCTGCTTGTTGCTTTAGTGACCTAGAAGAAAGAGGTGATCAACAAAGGGGGCTCTAGAGCCTCTAGACCCTTCCTATAAGGATCTGCGCCAAAAGAGATTGCCTGACGTAGATAAAGAGATAGGCATCATTGGTCTGGATATCCAAAAGAAGTAGACAAAAGTGTTGCTTGAATCCCTGTAGAGGTAGTGGTATCTTCCTTGGATCTAATAGTAAATTGGACATCTAAAAATGAAATGTTCCTCGGTTTCCACCTCCTAAAGCGAGCAAAGATGGCAAATCCAATGCTATCGGAGAATGTGATGATCAATTTCAACCCCCTATCTGGCAAGGAAAAACTCTCATCTGGCCAAGGGGAAGTCTCCAACCGTGTGACCAAAGGCGCGAGAGGTAATGAGGGTGACAGAAATGCCATCTTGCGCCTATAATAAATGCTCACCATAAAAAGCAAGCTCGGGGCTTGTTAGAAGATGTGACTAGAGAGGGCATGAAGAGAAACCAATATGCACACATTATAAATTGTGTCTGTCATTTTATAGTACATGAGATAGTTGCAAAATGGTTGAAGTGCTTACAACCATACATTCATTAATACATAACTAATAGTGACTTAATTATAAACTATGACCCTTATATTTTAACAACCCCGCACAAGGCTTACCCTACAGAATGCAAAAACAATAATTCTAATAGAAAATTAAAATAACAAAGCCAAACAGATCCACACGTTCTTCAAAAGCTCTCTATGAAACCATTTATTTGATCAAGTAATACTCCATTAAGTTGCCTTGTAACCTTCGTGAAGGCGTAGTACTTGAGCTCAATTCCAAACCTTTCAAATTACAAACCTTTCAAATTATTGTGCAACCATCCATATTACAAACCTTTCAATTCCAAACCTTTCAAATTACAAACCTTTCATATTACGCGACATCCACGGTGCTCCATCAAGATGTCTCATGACCCTTGTAAGTGTATAATTCTCAAGATCCACAAACCCTCGAACTAAGTAACCATCCATGTTGAGCTTCATCTACACTCGATCCCTACCTATCTTCAAAGTGTGGGCCTTCTTTAAAATATGTATTCTCCATCAGTGAATTCTTCACCACATTCAGCATCTAAATCTTCAACAATGACTACATTAATTTTATTTGGTATGCCTTCGAATTTTCCTTTGAGAACATCATTGGCTCAAATGCTACAATTTCGTGTTGTGTGACCTTGTTTTTTGCCGTCATAACATTCAATTTCCCCTTTGTCTTTATCTAATCTTCTAAGGTTATTTCTCGAGTGTAGCACCATCTCATATTGATGATCATCTTTTGTATCTTCTGCAATCTTTCTCTTTTCTTTAGCTAAGAGAACTGAAATCATGCATTCCGGAGTTTGAGAAGGCAATTGACATTGTTGTGGAATTTAGAAGGCAGATTGTTTAACAAAATGGCTTTGGCATCTCGTCATCTACCATGGCATTAACTTCCACTAGTTGTCTAATAAGAGATCTTAAATTGCTTATATGACTAGACATAGTGACTCCAATAGCCATCTTGAATCTAAAAAGTTGAAGCCTTATGGAAACTTTGCATTGCCCGCTTTTGCTCTAAACAATTTATTTTGAGTAACCCAAAATTCCATGGTTGATTTTTTTAGGTCTATATGATGTAACTTACAATTGGAGAGAGCAAAACCAATAATGGCTTTGGCTTTGGCTTTATCATGCTTGCTCTGGCAATCCGATAATTTAGTTGCATCTTTAGATATTTCTCTTTTCCACTAACTATTCCCCTCAAAATCTTATTCATCAATTGCATTTGTATTTTAACTTTCCAAGTGTGAAAGTTGAAACCAGAATATTTGTCTAATGGAATTTCCATTCTCAGAATAATCAATACCTCAAAAATCTATGGAGTAGTTTTGACCTGAAAGCCAATGGAATCTTCATAGCAACAATCAAATTGACAAACAATTCCACGTAGAGAAATAATGACAATTCTATTGAGAGTTTAATACCTTACAAAAGAAATTAAATACCTCGTCAATATGTGATTGTTGTTTGCAGATTTTTGTTAATCTCTTACGCCCTCGGATTTGCATACTCGAACAAGCTATAAAACTTGTGCCTTTCTTTTAAGCCATCTTTCTGTTAGAACTCGCGACTTTCAAACTATGTCTTTGTTGGCATATTTTAGTACTCGTCGAATCTATATTTTCTCATGCCCTAATGGCCTCTTTCAGGCTCAAAATGACTGCAGATATTATTGCAATCTTTATAGCAACAGAGACAACTTTAATCTTCGCATTTTTATACATATTATTTAAAATCCTTGTGTGCCCTCAAAACTTTGAAAGTGATCTAATGGCATATATTTTCTTCACCTGTAATTTGCTACTAATATACGCAATTTTATTCTTTCTATTTTTATTTTTTTTAAAGAAATTGCGACTGAGAATTTGCTACTAGCATTTCCTAAATGTTCTTCCTTCATGCCTAGCGTTTCTACACGAGCTCTTAGGAATTGTCTATCTTCTCACCTCTTAACATACCTTACCAAGCACCAATGGCTTTGATAACAATGTTAAAATATGTAAATAAAGAAGGAATAGAGAAGAACTAGAATGCACACATTATAAATTGTGTGTCCGTCATTTTATGATGAACAAGATAGTCACAAAATGGTTGAAGTGGTTATAGCCATACATTAATTAATACATAGCTAATAGTAACTTGATCATAAACTATAAGCCTTATATTTTAATAAGACTAGGCAACTCAAGGGGGGTCCAGGTGGTCTTGCTAGATTGTATGCAAACGTCCTCTCTAACTCTTGTGATTAAGTCCTTTGTGGGAAGGTGCCTGAGGGGCATCTAAGGAGCACATGAGAGAGGGTAGCCTATCAATGGAGATGTCAATACAAAGAAGAAGCGACCTAGCCTCAAAGTACCAACAAGGTCGGCATCTAATGGAGCCCAGTGAAGCAATCCCCTTTGAAGAGCAAAGTGCAAAGTATGGATACCATAGTTATCAGGAGATGAGTACAAGTATGTGGAGATGGGTACGAGTACTGGTACGCCATTTTTTAGAAAAGTGGGAGATGAGTACGAGGAGACGGCAATATATATATGAAATAACTAGAAAAATACTATTGTACATTATTAATTTATGTATATTCAGAATGCATTGAAACTTAAAAGTAGCTATACTTTTTGAAGTAAGGAAATCAAATGTCGACAAAAGATGAGTAATTCTATTGATATTTGATATCTCACATATTGTGGGAAGAGTACATTGTAACAGAAAAATGCAAACAATACCTGTGTGTGCGTGTGTGTGTGTGTGCGTGTGCATCCATGTGTGTGTGTGCGCGTGTGCATGTGTGTGTGTGTGTGTGCGTGGGTGGGGAGATAGGAGGAGACATTAACAAAGGTTCCAGCATATGGGAGACGTCTCTGTACGCATCTCCCGTATCCTGTACATGTACCCGTACACGGTACATGTCCCACGTGGTGGGGGACGCATCTCCCTACAACAATGATGGATACCTCTCACAACATGTAACTAAGGTTCCTAAGGATCTAAGACTGTGTATGTAGAAAGTGAGCTTGTAGATAGTCTTTAGGTGTAACACCTGGGTAAAAAATTCAACTTGGACAATGCACTAAGGAATTGTCCCTTTGCAATGAATCATGTATTGTAGCATAAGGGTCTAGACCCTCTTAAAACAAGACCAATCAACAACTCCCAATCTAGGTCCCCAAATCTTTTCAGCTAAGCTAGAATAGAGTTGAGTCAAGAACAAAATCTATGGAGTAGGGGGACCAGCATCGAGTAGCCTCCAACATCCCATCCAGTCGAGGGGCATATCCATATAGAGAGTATAGAGGGCGTCGATGGTCGAAACAAGGCTAGCTGGCATGAGGCCGAGGTATACAATAGCTAACAAATAGATATATATAGGTGCCCCGATCCCCCATCTAAACTCTATATAGCTCTAGCCTACTCTATATAGATATTTAGGAAGATTGAACCATATAAAATTATGGGCTTGATGATTGTGTCAAAAAGGCATAACTTGGAAGGGATATCCTTGAAGTGGATTTGGAAACATTGGCACTCCAAGACAAAAAGAAAGGCATACCCCTTACAAAGGCACAAGTGAGAAGCGGGCTTCATGTCAAATGATGGACAAGATAATTGGACCCCTAAAGAGATGTAGGTTGATGTGATCTCAAAAAACTCCCCTTTGTAGGAAAAATGAAACTTTGAGAAGATTGCTTTAAAATATTGAAAATCGTGACCATAGTTTTGTTTAGGTTGATGACAAGTTGTCAAAGATCCCAAAACCAAGCAAGGGCATCAAATAATCATTGTAAGCCCTTTGGTAGCATGTGAGAGAACAAAATCAACAAAAAGGATAGCTTTAACCACCTCATGCAATAAACAACCATCATCTACATTGGCACTCCAAGGCAAAAAGAGAGGCATCCCCTTGCGAAGGCACAAGTGAGAAGCGAGCTTCATGTTAAATGATGGACAAGATAATTCGACCCCTAAACAGATGAAGGTTGATGTGATCTCAAAAAATTCCCCTTTGTAGGGAAAAATGAAACTTTGAGAAAGATTGCTTTAAAATATTGAAAATCATGACCATAGTTTTGTTTAGGTTGATCACAAGTTGTCAAAAATCCCAAAAACGAGCAAGGCCATCAAATTGTCGTTGTAAGCCCTTGGAAGCGTGTGAGAGAACAAAATCAACAAAAAGGATAGTTATAAGCACCTCATGCAATAGACAACCATCATCTACATGGGTACAATGCCATCGATGCAAATGTTGAATGGGGTTGGAGAGAGAACATCCTTACTTAACCCCAATGGTTCCAAGTGCTCTGGATATATTGTTTGTTGATGTCCCCTTTGACAACTCTCATGATGACATCCTTTGTGGGAAGGAGCCCTAGGGAGCATCTAGTGGGGGGCAGTGAAGCAACCCTCTCTAAAGAGCAAAGCACGAAATATGGATGCCTTTCGCAACCTGCAATTGAGGTTCCTAAGGATTTGAGTCTATGGATGTAGAAAGTAAGCTTACAGATAGCTTCAAGGCATAACGCCTAGACGAAAAATTCAGCTTGGATAATGCACTAAGGAGTTGTCAATTTGCAACAAATCATGAGTTGTACCATGAGGGTTTAAACCCTCTCAAAAAACATGACCAGTAACAACTCACAAATTAGGTCCCCAAATCTTTGAACCATATAAAATTGTAGGCTTGATGATTATATCAAAAAGGCATAACTTGGAAGGGGTATCCTAGAAGTGGATCTGGAAGCGTTGGCACACCAAAACAAAAAAAAAAAGAGCCCAGAAAATTGGACCCCTAAGTAGGAGTAGGCTAATGTGATCTCAAACAATTCCACTTTTTAGGAACATTGAAATTTTGAAAGAGACCGCTTGAAAATAATGAAAATCAAGATCATAGTTTTGCTAAGGTTGACCACAAGTTGTCGAATATCACAAAAAACGAGTAAGGGCAACACGTTGTTGTTGTAAGCCCTCGGTAAGGTGTGAGAGGACAACATCATTAACAAAAAGATCAATAATTATAACCAGCTCATGCAACAGACAACCATAATCTAAATGAGTATGTTGCCATCAATGTAAATGTTGAATAGGGTTGGAGAGAAGACATTGTTGCTTGACCCCAATGTTGCTCTTCACAAAGTCAAAGAAACCATGAGCAACACGAAACTATCCAATAATTGTCTCATAAATCCTCTAAGCAGTGGAAATCAAATTTGGGAGGCCAATAGCAAAAGACTTTAGAAGACCTACGATGGGCTTTTTCAATAATAGCTCGAAGGAAAAGGAAGTGGTCAATAGTCTGATCTCTAGTCATATACAGAGTCAGCAGTGAAAAGAGGGAGGAAGTAGAAACCAAACAAGAGAAGGGAGAGATTGGGAACATGGTCAATGGTCAATAGTCTAATCTCTAGTCATATACAGAGTCAGCAGTGAAACGAGGGAGTAGAAACCAAACAAGAGAAGGGAGAGATTGGCAGCATGGTCAATGGTGCAGTCATAATTAAAGTGGATTGTGAAGTGATTATGTTGGTTGGCAGGTACGGAGGTGAGGGGGGCAACATGAGAGAGATAATGTGAAGGGTGGATGTCAAGAAAACATGTTCAACAAGCAAAAGCTAAGGAGAACTAAGGAAATCAAAAATGTGGGGGAATGGTGAATCTGTTGGTGAGAACATGGTCCACAACACTTGTACCGCCGCCATGGGGAAAGCAAGTGAATCTATCAAAGTCTAGGAAGAGAGGAAGCCCGTTGAGAATGTGAAGGCTATGAGATTCACCAAAATAGAGAAGTGTCTAAAGGGTTTGATGTGAGAACTCATACATGTAGTTAGCAGTGAAAGGGAAGGAGAAGAAACCAAACATGAGAAAGGAGAGTTTGGCAGCATAGTCAATGGTGTAGTCATTATCAAAGTGGATTGTGTATTGCTTATGTTGGGCGGCGGGGGGGGAGGGGAGGGGGGGGGCGGGCAATATGAGAGAAACATTGTGAAGGGTGGACGTCAAGACAACATTGTCAACAAACAAAAGCTAAGGAGAAATAAGGAAATCACAAATGTGATGAATAGTATCTATTGGGAAACATGGTCCACAACACTCATATCACTACCACAGGGAAAGCAAGTGAGTCTATCAAAGTCTAGGAAGTGAGGAAGCCCATTGAGAATGTTAAGGCTATGAGAATCACCAAAACAGAGAACTGTCTTCCATAGGTTGTAACCATAGAGTTCAAATCAGCAGAGGATCTTTATAGACCAAGCTCCTCCAAATCCAACTCATGAAGACATAACTTATCCTGTGCAAGATCGTGAATAGGCATTTGGAGGTTTCATGTACAACCATTAAAATCACCCACAAGAATGATATCACCAATCCTAGAGCACATAGAGATCTACGGATAGAGGTCCAAGTATGGGTCCCCGTCAACATGAATGACGAATGGCGATGTGGAGGGGGAAGTAGCATACAACTATGAAGACATCCCATAAAGAAGGTGGACCCCTTTGCACCTGCAGCCACATGTATCTAGAGTAGACATCGTAAGCCTTCAATAAAACTTGTGACCTGAGACTATCCTGAATGAGGCGAGCACCGCCACCTAAACCATAGACACCACCGGTGTTAGGAACTAAGAGATAAAATATGCGGAAAAATCCCTCACAGAATTGCAACAGTAGAAACTAATATGCAAAAAGTATTACAGATCTCAAATAAAAGTGCAAAATACAATAACACAACACAAAGAGACAATATTTAACGTGGTTCACCCAATTTGGGCTACGTCCACCAAGAATCACTTGCTCAAATTTTATTACAAGCCACCACTCTCTCAATACAATACCCAGATCTATTTGGAGCTATGCTCAACAAATTCTACAGAATTCACACCCGAATTCAAAGCACATCTGCAATGTTTTTCATACATCTATCATATGCATAAAACCATATAAATAGACAACTACTTAAGCAGTTTTCCAAAACCGTGGGTATCAAAACCATGGGCAAAAACCGTCCCATAAACCTATGGGTCAAAATCCCGCCCATATGAGAAAATCACGTTTCCCGATATATCGAACACATTTTAAGGCCCAAAAAATGAAAAGTGTACAATACTCTTAGTGTACAGTCTTCAACACTTTCACACATGAAAATAGGCTCCACAACCTAACAACCTGATCTACAAGTCTCTCAATGAAAGGCCAAAACCCGCAACTACCCTATAGTTAGAGGGAAGGCTCACTCAAGGCTCTCGTGAATCTCAGTGAGGAAGATGAGATCTCATGAAGTGATAACATCTTGAAAAGTACCTAGAGAAGACTAAATAATGCCACTGCAGTTCCAACAAGCAATGGAAATGCTACACTCGCCCACCAAGACTAGAGGTCGTCATCACGCTAACGGTCCACAACGTGTCCACCCAAGATGGGGAGAATCACAAATGACAATCCTACAATCTTTGATAACAGCCAACAAGTTTTCTTTACAGACAGCTACAACCTACATATGAGCTTTCCGAAGCTCTTCAACCTGGAGCCTTGTGAGATTTGCATCTATATAGATTTTCTACAGGGGGATAAAGCTTTTTTTCTTTAAGAGCTTGCAAGCGACTTCTGCAGTTCGGAATTGGATAACAAGTGTTGTCCAACATGGAAGGACTAACAAGACAATGTTTACTAGAGAAGAGACTGTCAGTGATATAGTTGTTGTGTGATGGTTGGACACACAACATTCAGATCTGAAGCAGTTGGGGTTCATGAGAGGACTTCTTATGTGCATTGAGTATAGCGTGTATCATGCAACCTCTATAATGATGCGAACAAGACATCATAGACCGCCAGTCATTCAAGAGGGTTAATTATGGTCAACATTGAAGTAATTTACCATCTACAAATTAAAGGTTTGTATGCTTGTAAATAATGGATATTCCAAATTGCAGAATGTAAGAAAAAAACATGTATATGAGGATTAGTGTTATATTATGGTACGTCAGAATGCCTCATAGAGGAGGGTGCATGTGTGAGACCCGGGCACACTTATGCAGTTGTAGAGTACTGCAGTCCTAATCTTGAATGTCCTATTCTTGGCTGTCCAAATTTAGCAGTTGCTTTCATGTAGTTTGTTTTCTAGTTTTGAAAAAGCCAAGTCATTACTTAGCAGCTTGTTTTTGTAAAATTTGACCGTCAATTTAAGGGTGTGGATCCCTAAGATAAAATTAGGTTGAGAGTTAATTTAATTTTAAGACGAATCCAAATTTTACAATCTAAGCTATTTACAGGATCTCTTCTTCAGCTAGAGAATAAGGCCTAGGGCAGGGGATTCATTCATTCTTTCTTTCTAGAGTGTGTTCCAAAGCATTGTAGCTTTTGTTTTTGATTAATAAAACAATCGTGTGATTTGGAGCAGATATGAGCATTTCCTTGTTAGTGTTTATTGTAAGTGATTGACGATTCTGGCATTTAAAATTCAGCAGTTTTGATTGGATTTCGGTTTTGAGCTATCTAGTTGAGGATTCTTGAAGATCAAAGTCTACTTACCATAATGCAAGGAAAATTTCAACATAGTATCAAAGCACAGTTTTTGGAATCTTCCAAATTCCGTGTATAAAGAGACTAATTGTCTTGAGTACAGAGTTGTCAGAGGATTTAAGTGGGCAGTATGTCGAAGCTTCAGTGATCAAAGCAGAATTGTGTCAATAATCGATAAGTGGCCCTATGAAGGGTTGTGAGCTGTGAAATACTACTTGATCTAGTAATCAAAAATTGAATCTTGTTCAAACAATGGCAACTCCTAGTATGCAAGTCACTTGTTGGAGGGATCTTCTAACTATGTGGCAAAGAAGTTGAGATTGCAGAATACCCTAGAAGAAACAAAATTGTGGTAATTTGTGAAGAAGGAGGTTACGCCTCCCACAAATCCCAAAGATCTGACAGAGTACAAAAAGAAGGCAGTGGAGGTAAAGTGATACTTGTTGGATTCAATGAAGGACCATCTGATCCCTCATATCACCATCAAAGAAGACTGACAAGGAGATGTATGATGCCTTGGGAACCTTGTACCAAAGAGAAGGTATCCAGGGTGATGCTTCTAAGGAAAAGCTCAACACCACCCACATGAGTAAGACAGATACAAGGGCAAGCTATCTGATGAAGCTAGCAAATCTTAGAGATCGGATTGGTGCAGTTGTTGATGAAGTCAAAGATAATGAGCTAGTTTGGATTGCTCTAAAAGGCTTCAAAGTTCAATCCATGTGGCTCAACACCACCCACATGAGTAAGACAGATAAAATGGTAAGCTATCTGATGAAGCAAGCAAAACTTAGAGATCGGATTGGTGCAGTTGATGATAAAGTCAAAGATAATGAGCTAGTCTGGAATCTGGATTGCTCTAAATCTAGACAGTCTGGATACGGGTACGAGTAATGACTTCAATCCATGTGGCTCAACTTTGTTCAAGTTAATTGTGGTTGGGAGATGTTACCTAACTTCAAGTAATTGTGGGAGTTTTGCTTTCATTGAAGAAGAGATGAGACTACATCACGTCTAGAGAAAACGACACCTCAAAACAGTTTTAAGGATGATGTTCCAGACCAAGCCCTCATCGAGAAGGTGAGGAAGGGAGGTACCAGTAAAGCAAGGCTTGGAAATGGTCAAAAGAAGAAAGAAGACTCAAGGTCTTCTAAACACCAAAAGAAGGATTTGAGTCATATCAAGTGCTTCAATTGCAATAAGCATGGCCACTATGCTTCTTAGTGTCCACAAAGAAAGCAACAAATTATATTAATGTCCACTGATGACCAAATGTAGAATGTAGGTTAATGAGACTTAAGGGTACAACAATTACCAAAAGAAAGATCTAAGAAGAGAGAATCCTAAAAAAAAAATAACAAAAAGTACATAAGAGATAATGCAATGTGCCACCGACATAGATGGTAATGAAATCAATACAAATTGTAATGAAGGGCGAACAAGAGGCCCTAACGCATGTGCCAATGAAGATTGGAAGAAAATTCCATCAACTATCTCCATTTGTAATTGAAGTGGAGCAGTCAACTAGGCCATCATCTAGTGAGGAAGATCTAACAATGTTGGCCGAGGGGTAACCAAAGTCGAAGGGGCCCGACTAGGAGATCCGAGGAGGAAGTAAAGCACTTCCTCTGGAATCTCTCCTAGCATCCAACGCCAAAGTAGCTCCTATAGTAGAAAAGAAGCTCATAATATGAGTCTATGAAGCTCCTGTGGTCTAGAGGCTAGTGTTATCCCAATTTTGCCGGATCAAACACGACCCACACAGAAGAAAAAAGAGAACTCGCATTCAAATCCAACAATCAGGCAACAGCGGGACTCGAAAATGGAGAAGCAAGGTCGGCTAAGGAGGCAGACAGTGTCAAAGAAACCAAAGGCTCAAAGGAGAAGAAACGGAGAAGGCTCTAAGTCTTCGGGCTCTGCAAATGATTCAAAACGAGCCCCAAAATTGGCTAAGTATAGAGAGTCAGCGGAAGCTGCCAAGTGTCCAAACGGCGCACCTCCAAAGATTGAATCCAAAAGGGCATCCTCAAATGAGCACGAAGCTTCCACGTGTCCCAGGCCCGAAAAATGATAGAGCCGGCCAATGAAAAGTCCGAACAAGCGGAAGGAAACATGTGTCAACTCGGCGCAATTTCAAGATGGGAGCCCAAGGCGGAGGCTCAAACTTGCGCCAGCCCTCCACATGGCCAATGGTCAACGGAGGTCAAATTCAAAAGTGGGCCTAAATTGGTTAAGTATAAGAGTGTCAGCGGAAGCCTCCACGTGTCTCAACGGCGCAATCACCAAGGCTGGGGTCCGAAGTGCGGAGACTCAAATGAGCGCCAATTCTCCACGTGTCTAGGGTCCAACAAAGTCAACAAAGGGAGACAGAGCAAGCCCAAAATCAACTAAGTATAGAGAACCAGCAGACGGCGCCACGTGTTGCATTAGCGCAATTTCAAAGGTGCAGCCCAAAAGGCAACCCCCAAATGAGCGCCAGCTCACCCACGTGTTCAGGGCCCAAAAAAGTAAGAGCGGCCGTTGAAAAGTCCAAGAGCCTACAGAAGCCTCCACGTGTCACGACCACGCAACTTCAAAAGTAAAACCGGGGGGCAATTTCCAAATGAGAGTGAAGCCTCCAAATGTCCAGGGTTAAACTTTTGGCCCTGCCAAGCAAGGAGACTTAGGCAAAATACAAAGGAGCCCAAGGAGCTCGCAGAAGTCACCACATGTCAGTCTGGTGCGATTTCAAGAGCATAAAGAGCCGAATCTTCGAGATGCGCGAGGCTGCCACGTGGACCCAGTACAGACAGACTCATTAAACACGGCGCACCCGCGATCCTAATCTTCAAATGGCCATATCTTTTGACTGGAAACTCGGATTTGGGCGGGAGAAGACTTTTTGGAAACGTATCGACACCCTCTACGCCATGGAAACATAAAATATCATTCTTAACAGGCTTTAGTAGGTGAAAAATGGGAAAACGTCTTCCAGGCCGTTAATGCAGAATCTAATTTCTTCAACTACCAAATTAGATTTAATTTGATCCGCCGTTCTTCTTCCTTAGCACGCCAAGCAGACATAGGGAGCCAAAATCGACAGATTGTAGGTGGATTTGAGAGGGGCATTGATTGATGGTGGTTGAGCTTTCAAAGCAGGATTCAATGCATATCTCAAGGTGGTTGAACCAGGATTCGAATTCTTCCCTCCTCTCTCTCGTTCTTCCTATATATTGTAATGAAGGGGCATATTCAAGTGGTTGGTCGTTTCTCCTTTGCCCCCTCTCTCTTTATTCCTTTGGTAGAATGCGGAGTCTAAACCTCCTCCCATGGCTGTGTAATGGCATTTTCTTGCCTCTTGCCCACTGATGATGTACCGTGTAACATTTTGGAGCAATAAAATATGTTTCGTGATGCATATGTCCATCCTTGGCTTATTTTGTTGTCTCTTCTTACCTCTCATCGTTGCAAGGTATATTGTGCATACTCTGATGTTTGTTGCAGGTTTTGGGAGTTGTGCATAATGGATTTCGAAGTGGTGTTCTGTGTGAAAACTATCTTTGGTCTGTGGTGCCTCTTGTCCACCCTCTCCTCTGCTCACCTCTCTCCACTTCAGGCAGTTGGATTTGTGATCAACCACTTCCTTTTCTGGTGTATCACCGCTTAGTGTAGGCTCTTCCACTCTCTCTCTCTCTGTCCCCTTGGAATGGTTAGATTAGGATAGAATAGGTTCTGCCTGCACTGGAGTAGCTTGTGGCAGATAGATTAGTAAGCAAGAACCGGCTTTCTGCAGAGGTCCATCTCAAGTTTTGCAAGTCCCACAACTTGAGACATGGTCCCATATTGTGTAATCACACCGAATGCCCCACTTCACACCCAAGCCATTCGGGAGTGTTGTGATTCTGCAATAGCAGCTAGTCGATGAGAAGTAGATCCATGCTACCGAGAAGGCACAAAGCCATGCCAACAAGAGGGAGTTGAGCTACAATGTCAAGGGGGAGCAAGATGGGAGGCCTAATTACTCCGAGTAGTGAGTGTGTTGAGAAACATGTTTCCTGACTAGTCTATCAGCTCTGATATGTGAATTACTGATGTCCAAAGGGCACTTAGCGTTGTTTGTCGCCTAGGTGGGCTAGGAAAAAAATGGTGATCAACAAGGAGGTTTTAAAGACTATAGACTTCTCCAATATAAATCTACACCAAAGAGAGATAGTCTCACGTAGATAAAGAGCCAAGCACCACTAGTCTAGATATCTAAAGAAAGTAGAAATTGTTTCCTAAAACCATATAGAGGCAATGGTATCTTCCTAAGATCTCCATAACAAATGGGTCATTTGATAATGAAGTGTTCCTCAATCACCACCTCATAGACGGCATAAAAATAGCAGATACAGTCTTGTCAAAGAATGTGATGATCAGTTTCAACTTGTTACTAGTGAGAGCACACCCTTATTTGTCCAATGGGAGATCTCAAGTTGTGGAACTAGTGGTGTTGGAGATAATGAGAGCAACAAATAATACCATCCACCACCTGCAAGAAATGCTCGGCGTAAAAAGCAAACTTGGGATGCAACAGCTCAAAGGGGGGCGGGGGAGGGGGGGGTTCCAAGTGGCTCGGATATACCATCTCTAGATGTCCTATCTGGCAGCTCTTGTGAAACTATTTGTGGGAGCAACAGAAACAATTTGCAGGAAGAGCAAAAACTTCAAGAGTGGACGAGTTGACTAGCAAACTTGATGCAAACTTTGCCATGGCGTTGTGCCTTTCCCCAACACAATCTCAAGTGTCAAATGGTATGTTGACAATAGCACCTTGAGACATGACTTCGATCAAGGCAGCCTTCTTCAAATTGAAGAAACAACATAACAAAATGCAAGTGGTGCACGGTGACAATACCAAGCACTCAATGACTGGGATGGTCTATCCCATTCCACAAGACAACAAGTGAAGTTCTAGAGTTGCATGAGCTACTTAATGTCCCTATTATGACAACGAATCTCCTTTCAGTTCATTGTCTAGCAGATTTGAAGTGTAGGGTTGAGTTTGATGATCATCAAGTAATCATCAAGGAACATAGCAGAATAGAGAAATACAAGGGTCAGTTTGTAAGGATTCTCTCAAAGAGAGGGAGTTGACTATGGGGAAACCTCTGTTCCAGTTGCCAAGTATACTTCTATCAGGTCCATTATGTCTTTAATAGCTTTTTTGGTTAGCAATTACGTTAGATAGATGTTTAGACTTTTGAATGGCCTAATTGAGAAAGAAGAGTATATTAATCAGCCAAAACGATCTGAGGTGCATGGGTGAGAGACCCATGTGTGAGGGTTGAAGAAAGCTCTTTAAGTGTTGAAGCATGGTTACCCAAGATTGATGAGTGCCTGTTTGGTTTGGGCTTCTCCAAAATAGCTACAGCCCCCAATCTGTATTATCTATTTGATGGATTTGATTTGTCAGTCTAGGTCTTGTATGTAGAGGACCTAATACTTACATACGTGTTCAAACAAGATCATTACCGGGTGCAAGGAAGAGTAGGCCAAAGAATTTGATATGAACATTGCACTAAATCATATTTTGTGGATCTGGAGGTGTGACAGAGGATGAGTGAGGTTTTCCTCGAGCAGGGAAAATACACAGTTGATATTCTAAAGAGGTTCTAGATGATAGATTACAAACTCATCGCCGCTCCTATGATACCGAATCGGAAGTTGCATGCTGGCTTCGATTCAAATTTGGCATATCCTTTGGTGTACAGGGAATTGAGTGGGTCCTTGATGTATCTGATTAATAATAGACAAAATACATGTTTTGAAGTGAACAATTTGAACCAGTTCATTGTTGAGTTGAAGCAGATTCACTAGGTTGCTGCAAAGCATGAACTCCAATACATGAAGGGCACAATACGTTTTGGTCTAAGATATAACAGGGATGATTAGTTGATGATGCATAGATTTCTTGATTCTAACTAGATAAGAGATGCAAGTGACAGGAAGAGTACTTTAGGAAGGCACTTCCATTTGGGTTACAGAGTCATATCCTAGTTCAGTAAGAGGCAAACTTCAGTGGCATTGAGTTCAGCAAAGGCACAGTACATGGCAGCTAGCACTGCTAGTTGTGAAGCTATCCAACTTTGCAAGTTGATGGCAGAGCTGACAGTTGAGAAAATGGAGCCTACAGTCATTAATTGTGACAATCACAATTTGTATCAAACTCTACGAGAATCCAGAGTTTCATGAATGCTCCCAGCACATTGACATCAGACATCACTTTCTCTAAGACAGAGTTCAGAAGGGAGCAGTTACTCTAGACTATGTTTCGACACATCAGCAGGTTGCAGACGTGCTACGAAAGCCTCAAGCTAAGGGGAAGTTTGAGATGTTCTAAGAGAGAATGGGATTGGTGGAGAACAAATTCAGTAAAAGGGAGTGCTAGATTTCGGTAATTAAAAATGCATCCTACATCAAGGCACACGAGTGGAACTGGGGCACACTTCAGCAGAGCGAACAATAATATAGAACAACAGTCCTAATCTTGGCTGTCCAGATTTAACAGCTGTTATTATGTAGTATATTTCCCAGCTTTTAAAAACCAGTTCTGTATTTGTAAATTTCAACTTTGTCTATATAAGGACGCAGATCCCTCGGATAATATTACATCAAGGGTTAATTTAATTTTGGGATGAATCCAATTATAGGATCCAGGCTATGTTTAGGGTCTCTTCTTCAGCTATAAAAGCAAGCCTATGGAGGTGTTTTACTCATTCAGTTTTTGTAGAGTGTGTTCCAATGCATTGTGACTTCTGTTTTCTGATTAATAAAACAATGATGCGATTTGGAGCAGATCCGAGTATCTTTCAGTTAGCATTTCTCTATAATGTGATTATAGATTATAACATTTAAAGTTCAGCAGTCTTAATGGGCTTTCAGTTTTGAGTTATCTAGTTGAGGGTTCTTTAAGATCAGAGCCTGCTTACAATAGTCAAACTTTGCTTGTAATATGTACTTATTTATGGTTATTTATTTACTTCATGGCAAAGGCAAAAAAACAGTAAATATAACTTCTGTAAAGTTCTACCCATTAAGGTATAATACAGAGTGGCGAAGAACCAATAACAAGAATATAGACTTCATAGAAAGGAAACCAAATAAGAGTTAAAAATAAGTACACAAATACATCCAATCATAGATAAAAGCCAAGGTGCGCACATAAATAAAACTGAACGCAATCATAAACTTACAGCTCTGATATACGGAGAATCTTCATGTTTGAGTAGCCCATGCATCTGCTTTACTGTCAATTTCATTGTAAAAAACTTGTAAAGAAGACAAAAGGCAGTTGAAGGACCCCTACAATTCCCTGTCATCCACGGTTCTACATGATCAACTTGATTATAGATCTCATCAATAACTTCATGGTAAGTCTTCAGTCTATATAGCTCCTTGAAGTAATCTGAAGAGAGGATGTTCATGCAAAGAACTTTTTCAAGGAGAGAATCGATCGATTTCCCACATGTTTGTACTTCCATTTTTCTCTTCTACCAATCTTCCCTGAAACAAAACCCAAGACCCTTACTGCTGGAATGTGAAATGAAACCTCTCTATTACCAATACAATTCACTGAAATTCAGCATCCACCTGCTCTGCAGTTTCCTGTCAAATTCACCGATTCAAAGAGATTGGACGGTAGAATAAAACGTACCCACCAAAGTTGCTTTGATGTTCACACAGCAAACTTCAAAGATAATTGGCAGAAAACTAGCTACGCAAAAGCATGAACTTTGGCCAAGGATAATCAATTCAGCGAAAAACCCTGAAATAATAATCATTTTTCAAATTCATATACATTGTATTGATATCAAAAGCTAGTTTTTAGTAATTTATAATCTAAAATATAGCTACAAAACCATTACAACTTACATTAATATCTAATATTTGCACAATTTGTAGAAACCAGCTTAAGACAACACTTCGCATAAAAGTGTTGCAATGATAGCCAGTGCAATTCTGCTTCCAACTATTAAGCCTGCAAATAGAAACATTGTGAGGATCGCATTTTACTATTTTAGCCTTAGAGAATAAAATAAGCATTTGATTTACAATTTATCACTCACTGAAATGAATTTTGACATTTAAATCATAGTTCCACCAGAAAGTCCCTAAGTTAATATACAGCATTAGCAAATTACAAGCATTTCACTCATCATTCAATGCATTTCTTCTGCCCAAGTACAGTACACCTGGATCAATTACCATACTGAAACATAATCATGATAAAACAATTAAGTAAACCACCCAAAAAATGTAATTTGTACAAGTAGATATGCAACAACTGGTAAACAAAATTTCAATCCACACCTGAATTACACATATGCAATACCTGCACCACAAACTTCGGAGTCTGAAGAAAACCATAACAGCAATGAAACGGCCAGAAAACTTTTCCAACACCTCAGGATCATCTTCGACCTCTAAATTTTCCTACCCATTAGATAAATAAGCAGCACCATATACTCCGAAGTCTCTAGAAAACCATACAAGCAATGAAAAGCCCAGATAAACTTTCCAAGTTTCCAGGGCCTTGGAATCATCTTCAGCCTCTAAATGTTTTCCACCCATTAGATCAAGAGTGCTCAACTTCACTCTTCCCATCATCAACAATTTGAAATAGAAACGGGACAAGAAACAAAGAAAGATTCACCCAAATAAAAAATATAAAAAACAAAGATGAAATGTGTATATACAAAACCCAAACCTTTTTTAAATTCCTAACGACTGTAGCTCCCTCTATCTGAATCCTGCATAATGCTATTTTTAAAGATAAATTTATCAACACACCACAGAATTGAACATCCACATAAATCTTACCCTTCGATAATAAAAGATGAAGAAAAGGAAAAAATCCTATGTAGTGTATCCTAACGAGCAAGCCCTGGCATCCTTTCAAAAACATCTCAATACTGTAAATACAATATTCCCTACGTCGAAATTTAACTCTTAATTACTTTGAGCCTTCAAATGCCCTTGCCAGAACCAGCACTAACCCTAAACGAGAAGCTCGCATAAAAGAAAGAATTTCAAAGGTCTTCTAGAACTACTTCACCGCTAATTGAAAAGGATATAGACTAAACACATTCAATATCAATGAAAACTATCCTGCCAACAGCTTCAGAAAAATTATGTTGCACCAGAACTGAAATTAAAGATATATTAATCAACACACCACAGAATTGAACGGCGGGAAAACTCACTTCCAGCGATTTCAAAGCGCAGTCTGATTCTCCGGACGAATGATGTCCGGTCAAGAGAAAAATAGGAAGATTTGGAAATTTTGTTGGGCGCGAGCGAAAGTGAAACCCTGTCATCGAGGGTTTGAAGGACCTCGAATGTCAATCATCCCTTGATCCTTTAAATTTGGAGAAAGAATATTGTCTTAAAAGAAGCAAATTTGTGGTCAAATCATACAACCTTGAGAGATGTTTATGAAAATATTGTTTATTATTTTATTTTAAATTAATATTGAGTTGATTTTATGTTTTTATTTATGATTGTCAAATATTTTATATAAATTTTATTGAGAGTTAACAAAAGGGATTCAAAAATGTTTTTAAAAAGTAGTTATAGTTAATAATTTTAGTTAGGAACTCTTGACTATGGATTATTTATAGTTTTATTTTCGATATAGGCATCGATATGATATAGGTGTAGGTGAGTTACACTACTAGTTATTTATATGTCGTTGGGGTTTTAGAAGAGGGTGAAGTGAATACTTCAAGGAAAAAGGTTTATTAATTTGATTTATGTAGTCCTTGATTTAATTAGGAAAGTTATTCTTGAATTCACTTTTTTTAATTCTTGGTTGGTCAAATGATCATGATACTCCCTCCACTGGTCTTTTTATTGCAGCTACTTAGATTTGGTGTTTATTAAGGAACTATAGGAACAAGAAAATCATAACTTATTGGAGGGATTAATCTAGCACTTCTAGAGTTATCACAACTGCAATGTAGCCCCCTTCTATCACTTGCACAAAGCATTGCAACTAGATGACAAAAAAATTGTTGTGGGACTAGAGAATGAACAATTGGAAAGTGAATTATTGATTGCTAATGGCACAAGGATGATGCTCATTACAAACTCATGGACAAAAGCAAGTCTTGTCAACAGTGAACTTAGATTTGTTTAAAGTATTGTCTACAAACAAGGGTTAGCACCATTTGAACCACTTATGTATGTAATGGTTCAATTCGATAACTACATGGGTAATCTTTTTGTTGATGCAACCACAGCTATAATTTCACAAACCCCTCGAGAAAGAAGTTGCATTTGTCAATTGCCTTTGAAATTGGCACAAGGATTCACTTTCCACAAATTGTAGGTCTTAACACTTAACAAGGCCAAAATTAACACAGGACTTATAGAAAGACAAGTTTTGACATTTGTTGATATATCTTGTATCCAAGCTTTACCTAGACTCACCATCTCCCCTCTTTTCACTTATGATTGGTTTGAGAGATTGAAGAGTGGAAAAGTAATCAAGAAGATAAATGAGGAAGAACAAAGACTTCAATTGTTGGGCGAACAAATGTATACACGAGGATGGATATCATAAACGTATTTTTTAACTGTAAATATATCATAAATGTATATTCATGTTTTAGTATTTTTTGTTAATATATTTTTATTTCAAATTAAATTTATATATTTAGATGAATAAGAAATACTTTTTAATTGGCATTTAATGTGATCTATATTATGCATTTAGATGAATATGTTATGCTACAAGTTTCAAATCAAAAGGAAAATGTTTGCATGATTTACGCATACAAAATTTGATGCGAAATTATAAACAATCATCAAAATAGAATACGATCATACCTAAATGCTCGGGCCTCTCCACGATGATCTCCCTGTCTCCTCAGGTGCCCAACACCTTTATCACCTCGTCATCACGATGAGGTCTGGCTCCCACATATTTTGCCCACCTGTCTCTAGGCACCAAGATCATATATCCTCTCCATTGTGATATGTGCATCTATCTCAAATGCATGACCATTTGTACCCCAATTAGCATCAAATATCCTCTATTTGGCCATTGCATCTTGTATTCTTTGAGCCACGATGTTAGTTGTTTGGCTTCCCCTCCTACGGTATTAGGACATACTCCAACCTATGGTCCTATATTTATGAATCCTTTATCAGATCCCTCATCCAAACCACTAATTGTTATGACCAGTGGTAGGCCCTAAGCATCCCCACTGCGCATTTATTACCTCTGGCCAGGAGCACCTATTGTCCATATCCTAAGGCGTCGAAGTGTTGGTACTCTTACCTCTACTCATGTAGCCTCTCTGGTATGAAAAGGTTAGTAGGGTGGCAATGGTGGTATCATTGTTGGCATTAGTTTCCCAAACTATCTCGGGACCCTACTCACTATGTTGGTCTCCACCCAATAAACATAGTGTCATGTCACCTCTGTGATAGTATCTAATAAATTTTCCCTGGGCCAGTTGGGCCACCAATCTACATTCCCTAGATGTAGGGTTATCATACCACATCACCTAGACCCACCTGTGCTAGTGGCCGATATACCCAAAGTGCTCTCATTGTAGGCCTTTGCGCCCACTGAAGCATTCTCGTGGAATTTGTTGTTACTACATGTGGTGTCCCTATCAACCTGTACATCGGGAACCTCTCATAAATCCAGGCCTATCGATAATATCACTTGTCCCACGACCCTCTGACCTCTGTGTCACACTCTATATAGATCTTGCACTAACTACACCCATATGGTGGTGCCCTGGCTAAATATGACCCCATGATCCACTACATATTTGCATATTGTTATCAAGAACAATCAGATGGTGTTGGAAAATGATATAGACAATGTAAGGTTGATGAGAGGGAGAATATGACCCGATAAAGGGATAACATGTGTGATTGATAAGATTGGATGATGGATGAGGTCTCAAAATAGAGGAGGAGGGATGGTTGACGGACGAGATAGCATTTGATCGTGTGTCATGATATTGAGCTAAAGGATGGGGTCCTAAAATTGATGGTAAGGGTAGACCTGTAGATTTGATAGACTTGGATTATGATAAAGGATGAGGTCCCAAAATGGATGGTAAATTTGAGGCCTTAGATGGTGTGTGCTTAGATTTTGTAGCATTGATTTTAGGTAAAGGAGGGTGTTTTATGACGGATGATGAAGGTGAGGTGGAGAATGTGATTGATTTCAATTCTGTAACATTTGTGTTCGATAAAGAAGAGGGACTAGTGTCAAATGACAATGGCGAGGCTATGAATGTGATGGTAGTTGATTGTGTAGTGTTTGATTCATGGCAATGTTCTAGGCTGGAAGGTAAGTGAGTATCTGGGAATATGATCGGGTCTAATTCAGATGAGGGAGGTGTTATTTCTAGACATGATTGAGGTGGATTATGTGATTTTTCATTTTATTGATTAATTCAACAAGTGATTGGATATTGAGACCTTTAATTACAAAGGATTCTTCAGTAACAACATCCAAAGTGGAATGTAAGGGTTGTGCGGAGGTAATGGATGGCTGTACAGTGGACACAGACGATATTGATGTGTGAGAGTTATCGAAAAGAGGATCCATGGACTTTAGCCTTTAAGGGAAAGCATTGGTGATGAATAGGTCCTCTTATAAGGAAGATCACATGTAATGTTGTTGATGACGTAGCTCAAGGGATACATAGTATTTACAAGGACTAAGTTTATCGAAGGTGTTGGGTCAGGAAGATAGGTAATGTCATCATGTGTGGTAGTTTCGTCTGAATCGTAGAAAGACCTTAGGGAATCAGATAAAATGTGTGTAATCTCATCTGAATCGTAGGAAGACCTAGGGGAATTGAATGAAACATGTGTAGCCTCGTCTGAATTGTAGGAAGACCAAGGGGAATCAAATGGGGCTTGTGGAGATTGAGGATCGAGGTGGCCTTCTTTGAGGGCTTGGATTTCTATTTTCCTAGCCATGGCAAAAGCTTCATCAAAGGTGAAAAATGTATGGATTTGAAGGGTGAATGATATGTGATGGGAACATGATCGAGTAAAAAACTTGATTAATTTCAACTGCGGAAGTGGAAAAGACAATTGATTGATATTGCTCAACCATCTAGTGAAAAAGTCTCCAAGGGATTCATTTTTGGATCGTTTGATGGTAGAAAGGTTGGAAATGGTGATTTACAAGTGATATTTATAGCGAAGTGATTAAGAGATAACGGGGATAACTGAGCGAAAGAGAGAAAAGAGTGTCGAGGGAGGGAATTATACCAGTCCAAGGCAAGTCCTGTCAACGACATAGTGAAGGTTCTAAGAAGGAGATCTTGATCATGGATGACGAGATAACACAAATGTCTAAAGGATAATATGTGTTGTTAAGGGTCCTCCTGGCCATGGAACACGGTAAATTTAGGAAATTTCCAATGCGAAGGATAGGGCTTATATGGTACTAACAGATGGATGGGTTCATTACAAACCCGATCGTAAGTGAGGACTTGCCTGGATCCTTTAGTAGTGGTTTATAAATTGTCTAATCTATTTGACAAATATTGTATGAAACCATTTGTAAGATTAAATGTGAAGGAATTGGCGAGAGGACGTAATTGATTTGACTGATGAAAATGTGAAGTAGTATAGTTATGTTGTAAATAAGCTTGATGTAGAGATGGATGAGGGGTAGATTGAGAGGATATTATTGTGAAGTGGGCTGTGATAAAGTGATGTGGGGAGATGCAGAAAAATGTTGAGTATGTTGTTGTTGTTGGATTTGAGGAGTTGATTGGGCCTAAGTAGGGATATGTGTATGGATTTGGGATGTCTGAGGTACTGAAAACAAGATTGAAGAAGAGATTGATTGATTAGGTGAAGGATAAGGGATATCGAGCTTCTGATGGAATTGTGATGAAGAAGGGGATGTTGAAAAGATCGCTTGATGAGATACATTGGACATAAACTAAGAGGCAATAGTTTGGAAATAGTTTGGTTATGAAGAATAGTCATGGGTTTGTTGGGTGGGGTTATTGTAGGATTGTTGAATTGGATAAGAGGTGGCAGTTCCATAGGGAACATAAGATGGCTTAGATGACTCTAGAAACAGGTTAGAGTGAGATATGACAGGTTGATAAAATGGGCTATAATGTTGTACCGGTGTAGATAATGACGCATATATATTTTCATGAAATTGCTAGCAAACAAACACATAGTTTCCTAATCAATAAAAAACAACTAAAAGGATGGATTTACAAACAACAAATAATCAAGCAGAATTGATTTTAAATTTTTCTTGATTTAATTAAGAAAAGTGAAATGTGAAAAATGCATGATTGGGTCTTAGGAAAAAGGAAAGCTATGGCTGGTTTCAGGTATGTTTATGCGCGGCGTCCTCGATATACCCAAAGTTATGTGAGGCCCAACTCTATATTGTTGTCAGTACAGGCGTGGTATTAGGGCCTACCCCCTCACTTCATGGTCATACTACGATAAGGGAGTTGGGTGCTAAGCCAATGTATACCGACAAATAGATGTTTATACTTGGCCAGAAAGCTGAGTTGGTTTCCCCGTTGGGTGATGAAATCCCAATCAGTTTCACCTGGGTGGAAGTTGTTCGAATGCATTTTTTATTTTAAAGTGATTTGGTTGTGTGTGAGGGAGGAGAAGTGAAATGCAATGAATTTACTTGCCTATTAGACTATGTGAAACAAGAAGGATGTAGATTTAGTTTGTTTTAAGACCCAAAATGAAATGTTGAGTTTCAATGAGAACAAACAGACAAAAATGCAAAACGGAAAGCAAAAAGGAAGATTTTTAAGACTTACCGTGAGAGCACTCCTATTATATATATATATATATATATATATATATATATATATATTAGATTTTTAGGGATTTTTCAAAAACGTGCAATAAGCAAATCTAGAAACCAAGATTTCCAGTAATTATACCCTACAAACAAGTTAGAAAAGCAGAAGGCAGAGAGCAAGATGCATAAAATAGATTATGGGATGATAAGAAAAACATACAGAGAAATCACAAGCGATTGGGCTAATCGCAGGTGAATACTAGACAGGAATTAAAAAAACAAAAGTTATTTTATTAATGAAATGAAGCAGAAAAAAAACAAGGGATGGGGTATCCCACTGGGCATGCCAGAATATTCGGGAGAAATCCTACCAGTATTCAACCTGTGTTTTCAAGAAAGCTGATATGACCTTCCAAACCTCAATATGGCGAGGTTTCTGTGGTACCCGCAGATGTGGATTGTGTTTTATTGCGCTCCGTGAATAAAGTGGACAAGGCTTATTCTCTTGTAAGCAAGCCTGAAAATAAAAAACACTCACACAAGATGGAGTTAGTAAAATATATGGCAGATTTCTTGGTAAAGGCCAGTCCCTCGAATTCAATGGACTTCCTTATAACGAATGTCAATCCACGTTCAAGAAATTAATTTGGTGATTATAGAATAAATGATAAATAAACGAATACAAAGAAATGATTCAAGTTATTAAATGATGAGTGATCAGGAAAATGATGTGAAGGAAAGACACTTACCTAATTTTAACTGAAAATGTGATATTACCTAAGTTGAGTAGGCCTTGGAATGATGATTTTGTCGATGGTGGAGCTCTGGATCTGATGAAAACCACCCTCTGATGTTTTGATCATAACTTTTGAACTGTAACTCTGTTTCATGAACCAAAAGAAGCATCAGAAAGCTAATTTTAAGATCTTTTCAATGGTTTAGAGAATCACTAGTGATTGTATGTGAATCTCTAATGATTGGGCCAATCTCTAGCGATTTTGGGAATCACCAATGATTGTTGTGAAAAAGTACAGTCTGCAAAAAAGGAGGAAAACATGACTTGAAAAAAGTGTTAAAAAAGTTTATTAAGCTTGGAAATGATGAAAAATAATGTACTAAATCCAAGGAAACCACTTACCTTTCATAATTTGAGAAATTAGAACAAAAGATGAGATTACCCAAGAGAAAAGCAAAAAGATTGCCGACGTGATTATGGACGTATGAATGACGTTTGAAGAAGCTTTGTTGGACGATCTCTAGCTCTGTGAGAGGTCTATGATGAAAGAAGAATGAAGTTACAGAGTCATATCCACCCACCATTCAATCTCAAATGGAAGCCAAGAACCTCTATTTTATAGTGAAAATGGGAGAGAATTGTCAGTGACTGGGGCAATCGCCGACGATTCAGGTTAGTTCGAGTTTGTTTGAGATATGGAGGATTTTCTTGTTATTTTGGTGTTGATTTTGGAGGATTTCAAAAGAGGTTATGATGAGAAGTGAGAGAGACTTGAACTAGACTAAATTAGTTAGGATGAGGATGGGGGATTTTTTGGAAAGTTGTTTTAGTTATAACTAGTTAAGTCTAGAGAGGTGGTTGGGGATTAGTTAGCGGTGGTTAAATGATATTTAGAAGATTGGTAAAGTAACTAGTTACGACTAGTGAGTGTAAGATGGGTTGACATGGTGAGGTGGTGAGGGTGAGGATATTTAATTTAATTAATTAATACTTAGGGATGTGATGACATAATTATTAAATTAATTAATTAAAGGGTAGAAGTGGGTGACCTAGGTCATGGAGTGTTATTTAAATGGTGCAACAACAAATTTAATTAATTAATGGAGGGTATAAGTTTATAAGATGAAGACTATGTTAATATGTTAATTAACGATGGATGTGGATTTATACGAGTATGGCGACGACATTGATGTTTATATAAATATGAGGGGTGTAATTATGTGATAATGACGGGGGTTGGTGGACATTGACATTGGAATTAGTGGTGCTAATTTTAGGTGTCTACACCACTTTCTGTATATCTGGAATCCCAACTACCTGCACTATGTTAAATCAGACACATAACATGCTCTCGTCATATGCACTGCTCCCCATAGCCCATATGGCCAATGTTATCCGCTCTACGACATTAGGTGTTAGGTCACAATGCATAAAGGTATCGCCAATCGGTAATGTTGCATTATGACCATAATCTCACACCATTTGTTTTGACCTATTACACGACTACTTTCGGCGACCTTTGATTTCCACCTATTTTTAACACCATATCACCATACGACATCTCAACGCCATGACATACATCCCATAGGCCCCTAGCTAGGTGATTTATGTCCTATTTTACTAGTGATCTTATAATGTCTCCTTTTAAATTTGCTTCTCTAGGGTTGTTGTAGCATTGATTGTGACCACACATGATAGGACGAACAACACTATCATGTATGCATAGGTGGGAATATTTCATTTTAGCTATCCCTTTCAACATTTCTTTCAATATTTACTGTTATAACATAATATTAAGTGTTTTTATAAACCATAGTTTATAATTTTAAAAATTGAGAATATTTATATTCTTAATTATTTAATATAAACTGCATATTTATGGTTAATTGATTTTTAATTAAATCAATTCATTTAATTGGGGTACTTCGTGAGAAGACACACCCGATCATATAATTTAAATATGACCCGCGGGGTCAAATGATTTCATATCATTGTATTTTATAATTCACGTGGTGAATTATCATGGGAGAGAAGTGAGGAGTTGGAGTGTTTAGATGGACTGTGTAATTTGTTTCTCAAATAACATAATTCTCTCTTTGATAATGTTTTTTTACCCCTCAGAGATTTTTCCAAGTGATATTTGTGTTTAGTATCATTTAATTTATTTACTTTCATGTTAAATGTAATGTTTAATTAATTATTCAATGTGGTTAGCTCATTTGCTCAGACCTCACATGATATCAGAGTATGGGTTATATGTTAATTAAATTAAATTAATTTAATGTTTCCTAAGGGTTGTAACCATTGGTAGTTGGTTACAACCCGTAAACTATTAATCCCCCTCATTTGACACATACGACCTCTATCAAATTTAATTCACTGTTGTGCGTGAATAAAAATTTGGTTGGCGAAAAACCTTCTCGGGCCCTATGTAAATAAAGGTAAGGGCTAAATATTTGTGAAATATTTCATTTAATGTTGTATAGTTTTCCAAATTATTTGCAAGAAAAAGTATAAATGTGGGGTAAAAGAAGTTAAAAATAAGTTACAGAAGGTCTCCCATTGAGAGATAACCTTTCTCGAGAATAGGGATTTAAATTTTCCTGTTGGTTGGGTTTAATATCCATGTAATGGGGCCAAAAAATAATGTATTTAATTCCAAAACAAAAGCTTCTAACCCAAGTTTTAAATCCTATAGCCTAGGCTCTCCAAAACATTTCATAATTACTTTATTGTATTAGTCTAAGACCATGTATAAAGTTTTGTAAGGGGGTTTGTATGTATACACAACCACTTTATAAGTTTTATTACCTATCTAAACATTAATCATAGGTTTATGTTTTCAAACCTATACCCTAAGTGCTAAGCGACCCACATGAATACCTATATGTTTTTAATCCTAAAGCAGCCTATGTATGTGTTTTAAAACATTTAAAAACTTAAAAAATGTATTCAATACCTTAAGTCTTCTATTGTTTTTTGTTTTGGACAAAGACCGTGTGCATAGGTTTAATGAAACTTTGTTAGCATTTTTTATACCAGGCTTAAATATATTTGGTTGGGCATGTTCATTTTTCCATATTCCTCCCCTCTTCTCTATCCCCTCCATAGGCCTCCATATGGCCATAATAACTCTTATTCTACCGACAAGGCTTGGTCTCCACGTGGCCATCCTTAATGGCCTTGTCATGACCGCTTGTCATTTTTTTGGTAAAGGGACTTTAGTCCCACATTCAAAAAGATAAGGGAATTTTAAGGCTTTATAAGCCTTTTCCTCACCAGTTTTAAACATGGCTTTGGCCACATCACACTCCATTTTGTTAAACCCTAATTTGGGGCGTAAACGTGGTGAATTGTATAAGGAATGGATGAGTTAGTTACTATGTGGCTCAATAGTTGGGTTGCTCTTTATGGCAAGTTGCGTGGTTTAAAAGGCTCGGTCGTGTTGGTGATGAAGTGAATAAGGAGGTGGCTGAGTTAGTCCTCCATGTTCTGCATAAAAGACTTAATATGATATGTGGCTTAACAGAAAGTAACTCGTCGAGTTACTAAAAGAGCTCGGTTGAGTAAAGGTGGTCTAATCATACATAAAGGATCTTTTCTCCAAAAATTTTACATTAATTTTTTGTTATCAAAAGAAAAATTTAACTATTTGTATGGTTTTTTTAATTTATTGATAAAAGGTTTTGGAGGGACCTTACCCAAGTACAAACGGTGGCTCAAAAGCCAAGATAAATAGGAAAAACAAAGTGGCTAACAGAAGAAGGGGGTCACTCCTGAGCCAACAACAAAAACAAACAAAAAACTAGGGCAAGGGCCATTTGCCACTAAGAAAATCCCTACTACGAGCATAACTACAAAATGCAGCACCACAACATGAAGAAAACAGTAATAAAGCAACTGCAATCGACCAACAAAAACACATATACTAATTGAGACACTTATTGTAAACTTTGGTAGCAACCTAGAGATCTTGGTATAGGTTCAAGGCCAAAGTGATGTTTGGGTCCCTGTTCGAGTCCTTGAACTTCCTAGAGAGCTTGTTATTCTTCCATGCAGAGGTTGGGGATCATGCTGATGTCACAAATTTGCTTTATGTTCACTTGCATGAGGTCAAGAACCGCTTCTGTGAATGGCCAGAAGATTGTTGTGTTTCTCCTCCAAATTGTTGAGCTTATTAACCTCCTCTTTCAGTTTGGGAATAGAGTCATCACTTGATTTTTTAATGTCAGATTTAAGCAGAAAATCCACATTGTCTTCTAAAGTTTTCAAAGTCTCAACTTGAAATTTCAACATTTCATGTCCAGGATCCTTATCACTAACCATAGCACCCTATTGGGAGGTGGCTCAATTGAATTATCACAATACATAAGGTTCTTAGTGCAAATTCGGGGTTGTTGAGGGGGGAGGTGGGGTAATTTGGGGGGAAGGATCACTAGCAGTCAGACATCAGAAAGGTACTGGTGAATGAAACAAATGACTCCTTGATGCAGTGACATAGTTCTTTTATGGCCCTGAACCTCCCCAATTGAATTTTCCATGGAATACAGAATGTAGTAGGACAAACTCACCTTAGCCTCCTGACGGAAATGTTTTAAGAGCATCAGGTGATGAAGTGAAACTGTGGAAAACCTTCCCCTCCAACGTGACATACCTAACCATTATACGAGCTACATCATCAAATGGATTCAGAATTTTATCACAGATAATCCCTTTATTTTTTATTTCCAAGCTTTCCCCATCATCGAGGAAGAGTTTTTCTTCCACTTCCTTGTCAAATTTATTCCTGTAAAATTTCTATTGTCCATACTGAGCCCAGTGATGAAGGAAACAAACTCCTCAAAATTATTAAACCCTTTGCCTTTATATTCGATCTTCCTATCTTTCCAGTTCTCCATGAATTTTAGAGAAATGAACCAGTCGTGACCTTTAATTCTCTAAATAAAATCAGGGAAACCCCCAATTATAAGGGTTTCCCAGAGCTCAACATTTTTCTTTCCCTTGAGGATTGAAAATCAGTTCGACATGACAAGGAGCTCCACCCATAGTGTGGACCATTGACTAGTGCAAAGTGCAGAGATGGAATCAACTACGAACAACCTTCCTCGTAGCTCTCCAGCAGCACAAAAAATCATAAGTTGTAGAGGTGAAATGTGTTGTCTTTCCCAAATAATAATTGTAAGGCCAATGTTTCATTCTTAGAGTGTATGGTAAATTGATTACAATCTGCTTCATGAACCCTTTGCCAAGGATTCCACACGTGAGAACATCTCCATTTAGGGATTTATATTAGCTTCTTTAATGATAGACTGGTGTGCTTTATGAGGGGTGTCTTGAATATCATATCATTCGGGTATAATTATTGATACATACTCCTACATTATCTAAGACATCCGCATATTTGTTCCCTTCTCTATATACATGTTGAAAGATGATGTTGATACCATTGCATATAGTTAAGGCTTCATTGATGAAGTCACTTATGCTTCTATTAGGGAGTTAGTTCTTAGTAAGATTATTGATAATGGTCATTGAGTCACCTTCCATAATGATATTTACCACTTTGAGATTTCTAGTAACTTTGATTCCCCAGAGAGCAGCAAGTGCTTTCGGATAGTGATTTGTTTGCTTGCCCGTGGAGCCTGAATAAGCAACAATAAGGTGACCCAAAAAAAATTGTAAATTAACTTCTGTTGCCATTATTTGTATAGTTAAATTATTTTTTGATATTAATGTTTTCATTATTTTTTGAAAATTATTGAAGTAAAATGCTCTTGTTTTGACAAATAGATAAATCAATATGTTTTCTCAAAAACTAAAAAAAGTTTACATTTCAACTAAATAAGCTGAAATTATAGTCAAATTAATATATTTTTGTGTAAGTATTTGTTTGACATGTCAAATTTTGACATGAATAAAGGAAAAAACCATTGAAATACGATCGACATATTTTCTTGAACAACGACATGGGGACTTCCTAAATCACTTTAAAAACCTTGTTTGTTCTCATTTTGGATTATTACGTAAAAATGGGGTCTAATCATTTTACAATTGACAAATCACAGATGTTGAATGGATCAAACTTACAACATCTAGAAAATCATGTTGAAGGCAGAATTCATGGCTCACAAGCTCTAGACGATAGTGAATGGTACGGAGAAGGCTCTGACCAGTAGACAAGTGATAGTGGACAATGTAGTTGCATATAAACATAAGGTATATGAGGCAATGTTCATAATATTACAGAGCATGCATGATGGTTTCCTTCTTCACATTGGGAATTAAAAAAGTTTGTGTGAGGCTTGGATGTGGCTAGAATCAATGCATGAAGGTGCGCGGTTATTGAAAATTATAAAGTTAATTCTTGAATTGATGATGACTCCCATGAATGGAGATGAAAAGGTAATCATTTTTTAGCAAAGATTAAAAATATTATATCTCAACTAGATGGTCGTAATTTTAATTTGATCCGTGATAAATTATTATGTTTCATTATTCAAATGAACATCCATGAGAGATTTATGAATTTCATTTAAATTCTAAATTCTAGATACCAAACTAAGCAAGACATCCCTAATTTGTCTACTTTGAGTGCTCTCCTACTCCAGGAAGAGCAAGTAATGTCTAATTATGATTCAAAAGAGAATGCCACTTAGACACTTCTCGCATAGAAAAACTAAGAACAATCCTTATAGATTTAACAAGAATTAAAAAATCAAATTTTAAACCTCATAGTAAAGAAAATAAATCTGGAAATTTAAGAGTCAGTTTTAATGGAAATATGTTATAATTATGGGAAATTTGGACACAAGAAAGAAGATTGTAGAGTAAACAAAAACAATGCAAATTTCAAGAATAAAAAATGGAATAAACCAAATCAAAATCAAAACAATAATGAAGAGAATAATCATAAATCTAAAGTAGTTACTATGTAAATTGTAGTAGTCACTACCAAAGAAAATGAATAGATATATAACAATGGTGCATCGAAGCACATGTCGTATAAATATAATATTGTAACCGATATCAAATGATCTATATAGGTGATCATTCGATTCTCGATATTTAGGGTAAATGAAAAGCAAATGTTTTTGATAGGTTTTATAAATGATGTTTTGTATGTTCTTGAATTGAAAATGAATTTGCTTTCTTGTTCTTAGTTAACTCAAAATAAATATAGTGTATTTTTTGTTCAAAGATAAATTAGTTATATGTTACTAGTTTCTAAAGTCATAAAAAAGAATGGATTATATGTGTTTAAATTTTTTTGCTTCTGCTTCTTAGTTGTCTACTCAAAAATAGAAGTGATGTTCAACTGTAGCATAAACGACTAGGTCATTTTTAAGAGCGTGTATGGCATGTCTCGGCTTAACCTAGTTTCTGGTCTACCACCTATCTATCATGAAATGTATGAAGGGGTGCTTACGTGGGTAAGTAATCACCAAGACCCTTCCTTAGTCATCTTGAAAAAAAAATCACATAATCCATGGAATTTGTGAGTAGTAATGTTAGAAGACCTTTAAAAATTCCATCTCTAATTGGTTCAGTGTATGTTGTGATTATTATTACATGATTTAGTCATTATTACATATATGTTATCTATTTGTCTTATCATAAATTAAAGGATTAAAGAACATAATGAAGATATATATGTTGTTGATAAAACATTTATAAATTCTAAGTTAGTACGTGATTACTAAAAATAGTATTATATGTATATAAAATGACACTTGGAGACACATTTACATGTTTGTATTGGAGATGTCCAATACTGATTGCATCTAATTTCTTTTCAAGATTAATGTGTTGAAATTATTGTTTCAAAAATTCTACATATTAGTAATATGACATGGTTAGTTTTTAAGCTATTATGATTTCAGTTGTTATACAACTTGTGTATTAACCTATCATGTAAGATTTATATATGATTAAAAATGAAATCCATAATTATTTATATTATGATTATTATGATAATGCATGTTTATATGAATATTGTGATTCTAACCATGTTGATATTGTGTTAGATAGAAAATCTACATGTGGATAAAAAAAATGTGGTTATGTGTGTTCAATGTTGGTATAGGTGCCATTACTTAGAGCAGTAAAAAACAACTGACAGCCTCCATCTCTTCTATTGAGGCAAAATATAGAAGTGCGGTGGATAGCAACGAAAGAAGTCATTTGGCTAAAGCGGTTTGTTCGAACAGATACACATGGAAATTAAAAGAAATACTCTTCTTCTATGTGATAGTTAGAGTTAAATAACCCTTGTTAAGAATCTAGTTCAACATTAGAGAACAAAGCATATAGAGATTCATATGCATTTCATCTAAGAGAAGGTTCTCTATAGTGATATAAGTATCCAATACTACCCAACTGAAAATCAAGTTGCAAATATGTTTACAAAGCCATTATGTGATGCAAAGTTCTGCAATTTTCATGCAATGCTTGACCTTCCAGAGTTTCCATTAAGGGGGGAGTGTGCATGGCAATGTCACCTCCTAATGGTTCGGTCGCGTGTTCTCCTTCTCCTTTATACTTTTAATCCATTATAAAACACTGTAAAAGATATTTTTTATGATCTTTGTAAACTTATAACTATAATTCCATGGTGTACATTCAAGTGTGTTGTGTCTATTGTAAAGGAGGTCCTTATGTTATAAAATGTTTGTAGAGATTTCCCATGAGAAAATGTGAGACGTAGTCTCATAAATTATGCTTAGCCTAAATCATAATTTTCGATTTATGGATTCTAAATCCTTTTGTACCAAAACGTAAGATGAGCATGATGAAGGTGTATAAATTCTTCAAAAATTGATATTGCTAGCGTAAACCTTAACTATGGTTTATGGATTTGTAAATCATGTTGTATGAACAAGTAACATCGGGCACATATTCCCCACTTAGTATTAAGGGGGAGTATTAGAACATGATATTAAATGTTCTTATAAACCATAGTTTATAATTAAATAATTTAGAATATTTATATTCTTAATTATTTAATATAAACTATGTGTTTATAGTTAATTGGTTTTTAATTAAATTAATTTATTTAATTGGGGGTACTTTGTGAGAAGACATGCCAGATCATATAATTTAAATATGACCCACGAGGTCAAATGATTTCATATCATTGTATTTTGTAATTCACGTGGTGAATTATCATCATGGGAGAAAAGTGAGGAGTTGGAGTGTTTGGGATGGAATGTGTAATTTGTTTCTTGAATAATGGAATTTTCTCTCTGACCGTGGTTTTTTTACCCTTAGGGGGTTTTTCCACATTACATTTGTGTTCAAATGTCATTTACTTTATTTGCTTTCATGTTAAATGTAATGTTTAATTAATTATTTAATTTGGTTAGTTTATTTGCTTGGGCCCTCACACTTACTTTTAGTATCAGTGTTACAAACTATTTTTTTCTGTTAACCACCCCATGGCTTTGCTACTGTGACATCCGTTGATCAACGGCTAGTGGGCTTAATGTATACACCTAATTTTTCACTTTTTATCTTTCATACCTGATACTAATAATTTCCTTTGTGTGTAGATAAGGGTCACCAATGCATCTATTTCTAGAGCAGGTGCTTTAAGAGGCCTATCAGAAATGGAGAATGGTTATTCACGTAACCATTATAGATTAGAGACAATACATAGAGAGACTGTCGTTATTTTTCTCTTAGCCTTAGTTTTTCCTTGTACTAGTTATCCTTGTCATCTCTTAAGTCTTGTGTATATCACATTCACAACTTTTTGCTTGCATCTCACCACTTTGCTCCTTATTTATCCACATACATGATCTACAACACATTATCTTTACTTTTCATGACACACTACCTCTTTTCATTATCTATGGCTGACACCCATCATCTGTGGCGATGATGTTGGTGTCACATTTTCTCATGGTGTCCTATATATACCTTCACCTCATTTGAAATTCATAATAAAAGGAAGCAAGAATCATTCAAACTTCCATTTGCTCAACTCTTTGGTGTCATCTTTGCATCTTCTCACCTAGGTCCTTGGTTCATCTTGCATCTTGCTTGGATTGGATTAGATACTCTTCTTCTTGGATGGTTATTTGCACTATTAGGTCACTCTATAGTGATTCTAGGATAGGAATGGTGTTCCCCTTCTCTGCCTAATAGTGAATATCTCTCGGAGTGCTACTTTTCTAGAGAGATAGATGCATCAGTGACCACCCCTATAGGTATAAAGGCGAGAGCTCTAACTATCTCTTATCATTTTCCAAAGATAAGTTCATTTTTTCCTTCATTGTGCTATGTTAACTTAATATGGTACATGTTTTGATGTATTCTTATCCATTATTAGCTCCTTATATACCATCACTCTCATTTCAGTTTCATTTATTCTTCTCCATACCCAACTACTGATATTTCAGTAGGGTTCCTTCCTCTATCTTGACCATGGGCCTTGAAAACCATAGGTTGATCTAGGTTGACATGCACTAAAAAATAGGGGTCAAACATAAAAATTTAGAAAAAAATGCATAGGATAAAAAAAAATGTACAACTTGGTCAGAACCACACAGATGGTTTCCTAGGGGTAGTTACACCAAATTTCTCAGTAGGTTCAAATTTTCACCTTTAGTGGCTATTTCTTGGCACAATTTTATATTCATTCAATCTAGTATAGATTAGAACAAGGGGGCATGAAGTATTTCACCCCTTCACCATGACACTTAGTTTTAGTTATATCTTCAATGATCTTGGAAGCATGGGGCCTCCTTTCTCTATCTATATTTTAGTACATTATAACTTTTATTCAATGGTGTGGCACATGAGAAAGGCATAGGGGCACTCGTTCTCTTTTCAATTGTGTGTATTTATTTGAAAAATCAAACTTGGATCCATATACAATAGCGAGGTCTGCGGGGCTATAAGAACGCATCAAAACAGTCTTCATAGGTAATCTTTCCTTGCCTCTTGCATTTAAAGGGGGAAATATCAAATTTTCTCAATGACTTTGACACACAATCTTCTTCCTTTGTGGGGATGCTTCAATACATTATTATTCTTCTCTCTTTCTTCTTTACTTTGTGTTTGGTTATATGTACCCAATACTTTAGTTTCTCCTCAACACAATTGGGGACTGATCACACCCGATCCTTTAACGAGTTCAACAATATGAATATCAAACTACAAGCAAAGCATGATATCTTATTCCTCCACAAGACAAAAATGGTGTATTCCTTCCACATTTTTCCATCTCTTTATTTTCATTTTATACAAATACAAGTTTTGCATATTAAACTTGATACTTGATTTAAAGCTCAATTTTCTATTATGGAAATTCACTACGATTTGTGTTGCAACTTTCATCATGGAGCATGCCAACAACAAACACAATGGGGGATGACTATAAAACAACCTCTAATCGAAGAAAAAGTGAGTCTACACACTCAAATATCTCTTCCTTTAAGCATTTAATTTTCATGTCATACTTAAAGGGGGGGGAAATGTAGACACACAACTTTTGCCATTTATCCATTGTCATTTATAGTTTTGACAATGTACTCTTGCTAAGATAAACACACTCTTATTATCCTCAATTAGCAAATCCCAGGGTCCTTTTGTATAGTTTTCTTAGTCAAACACACTGATATGTATACATATTTTTGTGAGTCAAATGTTGATGTAGCCTATAATCTTCTATGAAAACCCCAAAAAAACCTAGGCGCACTGGCACATCACCCAGCCTGAGCTGAGCGCTTCACCCAAAATGCACAAAGGTATCAAGCCCCTCTTTAGAGTTGTTTGTACATAATGTTAGCGTGATGAAGATAAAACATATATAGAACCATACATAACCATAAACATTCGACAGTGCATAACTAGATCTAGATCTTAGATAATCATGAATTAAACAATAACTACGATAAGATTAATCATACAAGAACCAGTTACGGTCATTTTTAACACCATTATCCATCTAATATACTCCATTACATTAACATTATAAAACATATAAGCTTATTACATTACAAAGTATTACCATAAGCTATGTGTGCATTAGATCCAGAAGTAGAACTCTACAGTAAATCTGTCTCTTAGAATCCCCCCAAACTATATAGGTCACTACATATTTATAGGGGTGGGGACTTTCCCTTCACCACCTATGCACTTCCCAAAATAGGTCGCATGCTGAAAATAGCCACGCCGCCTTTACAATAACATGCACACATGCAAGTGTGCTAATAATAGACATCCTATAATTAACTGGAAGAAGTACTATTATTATCATGAACTCATGCATGACACTTATCAAATGCTCGGTCCCAAAATAGCCTCTATGTGTCACGCAAGTCTCCATCCCGATATGTGCTCTGCATGTTATCTCCAAAAATAGCATGTATCCAGGAAAATGGCTAAGTCCCGAATCAAACTGTCCTAGTGTGTGTTTCCTTTTCTATCCTTCTACGCCTTGTTCCTGCACGTGAATCTTTTGTGCATCTTCTCCTTAGAATAATATGTCTGCTCAACATTACCCCCCACTAAACTAAATTATCATCCTGACAATGGGGTTTCTTTATGATGACTCTAAAGAATAAAGAATAAGAATGTAAAGAATACAAAGAATCATTGTACAAAGAATATACCTCTACTCTGCAGCACCCTCCTCTTAAATTGGGAGGATCAACTCTAGATATTCACTTTTGATCTCCGCCTCCAATGTCTGCTAGTCATCCAGCGCGGTCATTTTCTTCTCTAGAATGTCTATGGCTATGGAATCCAACACATCCTAAGTAATCTTTTCCTGTTCATTCTACAATAATTGGACAACACTGGCCATAGCAGTCATCATTCCCTCTAAAAGATCCAATTTTTATGTTATCAACTTCCCAATCTCATACATTCTTTCCTTATGTGGATCTTGGGCTACTGCAAGGGCTTCGTGCTTTTGCTTTACCAATGCCAATCTTTCTGCACACCCTATTTTTTCATCCTTCATTGCCTTTAGAACTTTGTTATCTTCAATTATAGTTCTGGTTCTAATTATAACTTCTTGTGCTGCAAAAATATTCAGAGCCTAGTTTGCTTTCTTCAACTCATCCTTTAAAGTCTGGAGCAATACCTCGTAAGTTGAAATTTTTCTGAGTAAAGAGGCCTTTGTTATCTCTACTTCTTGTTCAACATCTTTTGGTGTTGGCATTCAAATTGGTCCATCTTCTAGCACCAAATCAACCAATGTGCACACATAATGCATTACAGAAGGAAACTTCTTAGGTACCTTGGCTCTAAATGAGGCCTTACCTTAAGGATGTAATCACCAATCTCCTCTACCATGTTAATGAAGGCCTCCTTTTTTGTTCACTCTCTTTCCTTCTCTGCTTTTAGGTGCTTTATCTCCGCGGTTTTATCCTTGTTATCTTCCATCAACACTCTAATGGTGGCGGTCTTATCAATATTCCTCTGTGCCACCTCAGCAGATACCTTGACTAAGGCATTGCTTACCTGCTCATTAGACATGAAAGTTGGCTTTATGGTCATGTGCCTAGTCTGAGACTCCTTCTTCACTCTCCTTCACACACAAGACTCTTCACATACATCAAATTCGCGGTTCATTCATGTGAGTCTCCATGGACCAGATAGTTATTTCTGTGCACGCATAGTGGCCATATCTAGGTCCATCAACTCCCACTCATATAATCCCTTAAGCTCCATTGTGCCCTGAAACCGGGCGTGGACAATCTTACTTGTGTCCTTAGCATAGCCCATACTTGGCACAACATAGTCTTCACTTCTCCTTATCCTTGGCCCCTTCGGAACTTGAGTGCCAAGGTTTGGAGTTGACCCTTCTACCTGAGTTGTATCTAGCATGCTCGTTTGTCCATGCATAGTTTCTTCTACTTCTTTCACCCCTTCTTCTTCATTTCTCATCTCTTCATCTCTGGGCTCCTCCACATCCTCTGATTGCACTGGGGTTCCATGCGCCTTCTCTTATGACTCCTCTAGCTCCTCATTAAGCTTCAACTTTCTCCTTTTCTTCGCAAGTGCTTATTTCTAAGGGGAGAGTCAAGGTGATCTTCTTATAGGCTGAGGTGTTCCCGCACCTTAAGTCCTGGTTCTTTTAAATACCCTTTTAAACTAGTGCTCTTTAGGGACTACTTCCACGTCCAAGTCCTCTTCTTCTTCTTGCGCCTGTGGTGGAGTATATGCACACTCATTCTCTACTCTATCTATGGGCTGCCTCTGACCTCTATGATCTAAGCCTCTACTATCTTTGTGTTCTTCTTCCTCCTCGTTTACCTCTATTATCATTGCAGACCTTGGAGATGGTACATTCTCCATTGTATGTTTGCTCTTAGGAGGCTCTAAGAGCATAAATTTATTCTCCACATACTTATTATTCTCCAACCTAGGCTTGATATCAAGATATATGAGCGCGGCTCCATTGTCCCCAATAGCCAAGCTTACTAGCTTGATGTTTATGACGTCTCAAATGAGCCTCTTAATGTAAGCAGTCTGACTTGGATATACATATGTTTTCTTGAGAGTGTGGTAGTCATAATCTATCTTTTCTGCGTCGAAGTTCAACTGACATGTATTAGTGAATATGTGAACTGAAGCCTAGAAGTAGTGTGCTATGAAGGCATAGGGAAGTTTGCACCATGGACTCCATGTCCCATCATTCATAGCAAACCACATGATGCATAAATGTTGATACATCATGAACTGTATTTCCTTACCTACCACCAAGGGCAACTCCTTCGGGATGTGTCACTCCTCCTCAAATGCTGCACGAAGTCGGTCATACAACATTTTCGACCTTTGTTTAAATGGGCCACTCATTGACCCTTCACACAAATATTTCTCAAACCTCTCCACAAGGGAATTCTTCTCTGTTGGGTATTCCCAAACTTTGTTCTTTGGCCCATCAGGCCCTCTAATTTCTACAAACACCAAAGATAGTAGGATAACGCCAAAACTTATCTTCTCACATGTGCGCATTTCCTCAATGATAGTTTCTGCAATGTAGCCCACCAAATTATATATTTCTCCCTCTGTCATCTTCTTTGCAGTGTGTAGCCACATTGTGTTTACTTGCAACCATCTCTCTTGATCATTTAACTTTGTGAGCAGATGCGCAGTTGCTTACACTACAAGAAGCTTCTTTAATTTATCTATGTCCATTATGCACGGACCTTTGGAGTATCCCAACTCCTTGCTAGTGGCTATAATAGTTGCCTTATCAGTTAGATCACTTAGGATATCTGTCCCTGTGCCCTTCAGTCCTATAAATGTGGTAATCAAAGTTGTTATGATCCGTACTCTCTGTCCAACAAAATAGAAAAATTTATCATGGACTTTGCTCATCAACCATTGGTATAAATCCTCTGGTTTCAAAAATAAGGGATTTCATATAACTGATAATCTCCTACCCTCTTCAGCAAATTATCTCTAGCGTCATCATACACTGGCATATCGCCCACCATGCGCTTGTTGGTCTTTTTGTTCAACAACGCATCCAGTTCTCCTCTGTTATCAGTGGTGCAATGATTATAATCACTTATCTTGCATTGGAGAATGTGTGGATCCTAATCTTGAGTGACTACCACTCCTTCTAGGTATTGCATCTCTAAGAAATTACTCTTGGGAGTAATCTCGAACTCCAATTCTACCTTTTTCTTTCCTTTCGTGCCTGTTGTAGGTGCTTTCTTAGGTGTTATTGCCAAAATCTCACCTTTTTTCATCTGTATTGAGTAAGCTCAAAACCTAGCTCAAATCTGCATGCCCTAGCTCCTTCTCAATGTTTCTGCTTCACTCAAAACCTTCACCAATGGGGATGCAAGCTTCTTCTGCACACAAATCTGCTCTCCACGTCTGGTTTCATAACTTTCTGCACCTCAATATGATTCGTTTGGCTCGGTCACACTTAGCTCACTTGGATACTTGTGATTGTAAAGGTAAAAATGAACCTATATCATGTCCTTATATAGATTTTCAAAAAGTTAGTGCATTTATTGCTCCACCTACCAACAATTCTCTCATTAATTGACCATTTTCATAATTTCCGTGCGGTATAATTTTGTGCCCCAACTATAACCTTCTAGCATGCCTTCCTACCTTCTGGCTACAGACTTATCTTCTATGCACTTCCATGTGTTGAGCACCTCGCCACTGTGCCTTCCCCTAGTAGTTTACAAGGTTGCTTCTTACCTCACGTTATATTGTTCCTTCATTTATCTCCATCTATGGTCTTCTTTAGAAGCAATTTCATTTCTAACAACTCCTTTCCATACTTGAATATCACATGTAACAATTTGTTCTCATGTGTACCCAGTTGTGAATAACAAATAACAACCACCCCACACCAATGGTATGTGTAGTCCTCTGCTCATAAAAATATGTTAGATTGTAATTAGCTTCCAACGCGTCAACACACTTATTACACAAAACACCAAACTAAATTTACAAAGCATAGAGACAAAGAACGAAATAAATTAAAGGAAATACAGAAAGGGAAACCTATACTAAATGGCAATATTGCCTTATTAAAAACACCAAGAAGACTTATTTATAGTAGGGCTTCAGCCTACTCCCATTAAAGTAACAGGGTAACCGTATTCCATCAAGCATTGCTAACTGGCAAGCGTTTGATTTAAGTATATGAGTAGTAACATACAGTCCTAACCAATGCACCTTGAGCTTGCTTGGATAGCACAAAAACTTAAAATCATAAAGAAGTACCATCTTTCCAACCTCAAGCTTCTTGTCCTTGATGTGCATGTCATGCCATGCCTTCTTCCTGGCCTTTTCCTGCTTCTGACTCCAACATGCTATGGCACGCCTCTCATTCAACTGTATCAACTTGTCAATTTTTTCTTCTAATGCTTTCTCATCAGCTAGACCTCCAATGCGTGCAATATGTAATGATGGTAACATGAATTCCATAGGAAGAACTGCTTCTGTGACAAACACCAACTGAAAGGGTGTGGCCTTATTCAACCTCTTGTAAGTTGTTCTATACGCCCAAGGCACAACATAAAATTTATCATCTCAATCTTTCCTTACAACATCACAAATTTTTGTCAAGGTCTGGCTTAATATCTTGTTGAAGGCCTCAACAATACCATTTTCCTAAGGGTGATAAGGTGTAGTCTTGTGGTGCGCAACCATAAATTCATTTAATAATATCCTAATTGTCTCATTCAAAAAGTGTGTGCCCCTATCACTTGTCAAGCTCAACGGACATCCATACCTAGTAAGAACATTTTCCCATAAGAACCTGACTATTGTAGTTGTTGTACAATCCTTTATAGGTGCTGCTTCTACCCACCTTGTAAGATAATTTGTGCAATTAATGATATAACATGATCCAGTTCTACGCGTGGCTGGGGTAATATGACCCACAAATTTGATAGCCCATTTTTCAAATGACTCACACTAGGAATAGGTGTCAACGACATTTCATCTCGTTGCCTAGGTTTTCCAAGGTGCTGACAGTGATCACACACCTTACAATACTCTTTACAATCCTTGTATAGAGTCTCCCACTATAATCCAGCGAGTAGAATCTTACTTGTAGCGTCACCTGCATAGTGCCCACCTGCAATACCACCATGAGCCTCTTCCATGATATCTGTGTTCTCATATTCTAGTACACACCAATAAAATACGTCATCTTGGGCTAGTTTGTATAAATCACCACTGATCAACATAAAGGGTGCCACACGAATTGCAAGTTGTTTCTTCTCTAAGGCTTTCATTCCTTTTGGCATCGGACCTGTGCGTAAAAAGACAACAATATCCTCCAATTCTGAAGGCGTGTGATTTAACCTATATAGCTGTGTATTTGGCATTGTATCTTCAATTGTTTACACGTCCTCCCCCGACTGAATCCTTGATAAGTGGTCTGGACCAAAATTACTTTTACCTAGTTTCACCACAACTGTGAAATCAAATTCTTGGAATAATAGCACCCATCGACATATGCGCCCTTGTAAACCAGGCTTATTTACCAAGTATTTTAATGAAAATTACAACTATAAAATACAAAAGGTGTTGCTAGTAAATATTGTAAGAATTTGTGCAGTGCATAGATCATTGACAAGGTCTCGTGCTCTGTTGTTGTATAAATCTACTCTGCAGGGGTCAACTTTCTACTAGCAAAATAGATAGGTTGGTCTATATTACCCTCTCCAGGTTGAGCTAACACCATGCTAGTGGTTGTGCCAGAGGCATCGACATGCACGTGAAATGGTTGGTTCCATGAAGGAAAACGCAGAATAGGCGTTGTTGTAAGTCTCTCCTTTAGTGCCTCAAATGCGTGTTGATGCGGTTCTCTCCAATAGAATGTGCCTTTCCCTTTTAGTAACTGTTCCAGGGGTGTGGCAATCTTTGCATATCCTTTGATAAATTTTTTGTAATGCCTTTTGTGACCGAAGAATCTGCGCACCTCACTCTGACTAGTAGGCTCTTCCAAGCCTACAATAATAACAACCTTAGTTGGATCCACTGACAAACCTTCTTTATAGATGATGTGCCCTAAAAAGTTCCAAAAGGTGTAGCAAACATGCACTTCATGATGTTTAAAGAGATGTTTAACTATCTACATCTTTCAAACATTAGGCGAAAATTGTCACAATGATCCTTAACAAGTCCATACACCATCCAATCATCTAAGTAAACCTGTAGGAAGTTGTGAATAAAATCTTGGAATTCTTAAACAACTGTGCACGAAAATACAGTAGGCGCATTTTTCAAACCAAAGGGCATAATAGTATATGCAAAAATTCCCCATTTAGTGGTGAAAGTCATCTTCTCTTAATCCTCCTGTGTAATTCTAACCTGATGATACCTAGAGAATCCATCTGTAAAAGAATAAACTTCGTGCCCTGCAACGCCATCTAATATTTCCTCTGTGAAAGGTCTAGGAAAAGGATCAATCACATATGCAACATTCAGTTCCCTATAATCCACACAAATCCTAATCCGACCATATTGCTTTATACTGATTACCACGGGGCTAAGCCACTTTGATTCCTCTAGGGGCTTGATGATGCCAAATTTCAACATTTTGTCAATTTCTTCCTTAACTTTTACGCACAGGTTAGGGTTCATCCTGTAAGGTCTCTTCCTGACCGGGTGAGATCCTTCCTTTAACTTAATCTTCATCTCTCCTAATTACTCATACACTCCTTTTAACTCGTGGTAGCCCCTAGGAAATAAGTCTTGAAAATCCTATAGTAACTCAATTATTTTTTGCCACCTTAGAATTAGACCAATAGTCCCCAATTATTACCTCTTTAGGTTCAGCATCCGTGCCAATGTTCACTTTCTTGGTCTTCATAGGTTCATGATAGGCGCGCACATTTTTATCCACACTGTCTAATACCTTGCGCGTACCTACTGAATGATCTATATCGATATTTTGTACTTTTTCATCATCCACTATGTAGACCATCTTAAATTTTTTCCTTCTCGAAACAAGCATGCTTAAGTAGTGTGGCATCTGTCTCTTCTACTTCATCAAAACATGCTCCTAAGTCTACCTCACCAAATAACTTCTGAATGATTTCTTCAGCTTTTGCACTATCTCCCATAGTTAAGTGCTTTATAACCCGTAATGCCTCTTCCACCGAAGGTTTAGTAGAGAAGTAGTCAAAAGTCTGGGTCCTTCCTGCAATCAAGTCCTGCCAATTTTCAGTCTCCCTATGTAGCTCTGCATAAACATACCAAGCTCATGCATAGCCTTGTAAAGTGGAATAAAGTTTGTGCAGCCAAAGTGAAGGTGGTAAAGCTTCATGCCCCTCTGTCCAAAGTCTCTCAAACTACTGAACATGGTGTTGAATAGGTTGATTACCATGATATATGCAAATTTTAGTAGGCACATTGCTCCTGAAGAATCGAGTGGTTAGAGCAATTTTGACTTCATTCCATTCTATAATATTATCCATGTGAACCATCCACCAACGTTTTACTATCCCGCGCAAGGTATACACTAAAACATTTCTTCTTTCAACTTGATTCATCCACTGCCCCTCCATGGCATGAAGGAATACCATAGGGTCTCCATCTCTAATGTACCAGAGTACAAATTTGCTACCTATCCTCCTAATACAACAAGGTGTGCTTCTTCGCACAAATGCGCTTCTTACTTCGCACCCAACCATACCATAGGTGCCATGTGCCCAATTGTCACAAGCAACACTTGTAGTATCACTAATAGAATGTGCATCTTCCCACTGGAGGACTCCTTCCTTTGGTGGCTCAAGTAATTTCGGATCTCGAATGGCGCGTACAGAAATCCTGTTCGGGTCTTCCTCACTCAAAGGTTCAACATAAGGTGCAGAATTTCCATCTACCAACAAGATAATCACTCTCTCCGCCTTGTTCTCAAAACTTATATATCCCTTGTTGAACCGTAAATCAACATTATTTGCATAACACCAAGGGTGCCCAAGTAGAGCTGGGAAGTTGTCTGCTTCTACAAGTGCCAAGACCTCAAATTCCCCAATGAACTTGACCCCTTGTATAATAATGGATTCATCTTGTAAAACTCCTATAGGAGTGGCCTTAGTTTGATTGGCCATGAACAATACATTAGAAGACAGATGTAATGGAGGTCTGCCCATCTGCACCCATGCATCCAAAGTAAGCACATTCACTTCCGTGCCTGTGTCAATCAATATATTGCTCAAGAGCCATCCATCTACAACAACATTGAGGGCGATCTCCTTGTCATAATCCAAGCTATGAGGGGGAAGATCGACATGCAAGATCTACTGTCTATTCTCAATACCTGCGTGTGGAGTGTTTCCCTTTAGCCAATTCCCTATTAATGGAATGATATTCTCTTGGCACAACATTTTACAGACCTCTTTCAAGTCATCAATATCCGATTGGACCGTCTCTACTACCTTCTTTTGTTTGAACTTCCGTGACTATTCCTTTAAACACTGTATTTCACCCTGGAGATTTGTGAGTACCTTCATGGTTTCTTGATAAACCTCCTTCTGATGTGTAGGATCTGGGTACCTTGCATGTAAAACCTCCTCCTCAGTGATGGTAGGCTTATGTTGTAATGCCTCTCTTGTGTGCGCAACTTCAGTGTGTGTAGTAATCTTCACAAGAATACCACAAGTTTTGATGCTACCTTTGACATCCACTGATTTCCACAACGCACTGTATTCTAACCATCCTCATGCCTTTATTCTCCTGTTTATGTTGTTGCTAAGATGATCATATAATTCTATCCATTCCTTGTAATTATGGTTCTTCCCACAAAAATAACATGTTATATTCTGAGGACATTCATGCCTGTAGTGGTCTGAAGATACACATGTAAAACAAGTTCCACGAGGGAACTTGCCTTGTCCACCACCACGGCCTCAGCACCTGAATCCACCACAACCTCTGCAATGACCTCCTTCAAAGCGCCCTTCGTTCCGATCATAATGCGCTTGAGTGTGATCATGATCATGGTGCTCACTTTTGCCTTTAGAGTTATCTGTTATACTTGTCTGTCACACACCAATATCTATGGCATCATGAATCTGACCAATCAACATGTAGTCTTCTGTATCATGAGTTGTGGACCAACAAATTTTACAATAGCAAGATACATTCTTCCTTATCACGTGTTGTAATAATGGGCATTGGCTTGCATCATGGTCCAAATGACATATCTCATAGTCCAACAACAATGAACGCATTGATCTATGAGGAAAACCATCCTTAGTGTGCCCTTCCACTTCACAATTTGTACATTAAATCCCAGTGTGCGTTTCATGAGATGAATTGGCCGATAGTTTCTCTAACTGCTTATCATAGCTGCAATCTATGCTTCCAGAAATGGGCTTACTCCAATGTCTATACTTCTAACTACATCAGCATGCAAAGCTGCTTCAAGTGCTTTGCCCGGGTCTGTATATGTCTTATGTGACAACACCCTTCTAAAAGGTGTAATCAATCCCCCAACGAACTACTGTGCATGTTGACTTGCATGAATATCATAGGAAAGTTTAGAAAACAATGTTTTGAAATGGGCATCATACTCTTGAACACTTTCAGCAGTGCCTTGCTTAATATCCTTGAGCGCACTTATACTCTTCTGCTCAAACTCAGGGATATGAAAATCCTTAAGGAAAACATCCTTTAATGCTACATAATCTACACAAGTTTGATCAGGGTCAAACTTCCTATACCAAATGTGTGCGCATCCTTGGAATGTAGTCGTAAATTGACTAGCCTCGCGCTCAGAAGCCATGACTCCTTTTGCATGCCACAATATCTCACACATGTTCACGTGTTCAACAACATCTTCTGTGCCCTTATACTCTGGAAGACAAAGAGACATCTCCATGTAAATATTTTGGGGTTGGTGTGGACCCTGCACACCTGATCTAAAACCTCCCGTATTACCTCTACCTCTAGAACCACCAAATCCACCAGAACTAGAGCCACCTATGCCCCCTGATACTCCACTGTAGCTAGAATTGGAGCATTGGATGTACTGCCATGTGTCCCAACAGTGGTACTAAACTGAACTCTTACAGTCTACGAAGTTGTACTACTCCCAAAAGTGAGTCCAAAATTCTACATGCTTGGGTTCCGTGCTGAAGATGTGCCTAAGAAGGTACCTCTGATTAACAAATAAGATGTTTTCCCGACCACAGATGTACTTGCTATCTGACTTACTCTTGATCTTATACTGCCCAAACTAGCTTACTGACTATTGATTGTACTAGATACTGGAAAACCCAACAAGGGCTAGGTTGCTTAGTAGATTCAGATGCGCGCCTGCGGCCCATGTTGTCTTTGTTGGCATGCTCCCATGTGAGGCTAAGGAGGGTTCCCTATCATGCTTTCCTAAATGGGGGATTTCTAGATGCTTGGGCTCCATGCCTCTCGTGTGAGATTCAAATCCTTCACGAGCCATCTCTCTCCTTAATGCCATCCACTCTGTAATATTACGCTACTTCTCTATCTCCCTCTCGCGTGCCTCATTATACTTAAGCTACCTTTTTTCTCTCTTCCTCTCTACCGCTAGGTCTACCATCTTTCACCAAACTTGCTCCTATCCCTGCGCATGGTGGGGTTTAGCTAGCCATCGATTTTTCTTTTAAGTTTAGGGTTACCATCAAGATCTTTATCGCCAATGGAATGCCTTGAAAATAAGTTCCCTTAGGATAACATAAAAACTAGAACTCAGCTACCTCTGGGCAAGAATAAATGGGAATTGAGTACTCCAAAATATAGCTATTCAAAACACCATAGAACCAAGTATCCACAGCGTGCGTCTAACTCAGATCTTCCCCTAGATTATTTATCCACTCCTCAACATCATAAAGGGCCTAAAATTCTTCCCACATCCAGACAAGTGTGCAATACCTCCAATTCCTTTTAGATGCATAAGCAACTAGCCACTCATACAACTGTACCAGAAAGATACCAAAGAATCTCTCCTACAATTTAGTCAATCAAAACAAAACACTTTTATTATTTTAGAGAGAGATATTTATACAGATATTGATCCACAATATATGGGATCTAATCCCTATCCTTATCCTCCCACAAATCACTCCAAACCGTACAAACAAATAACAAACTACCCATTTATTTACCTCATGGTATATTACTAATTTACCATGGAAACTCTAATTTCCCAACATTCCCTCCCTTAGAGTTGACATGGGTAGATACAAAACACAAACAACTCAAAAAAGATAATCCTCATCGCTTGAAAAACCTTCAGTATTAGCATTTGTGTCTTGTTCTTCAGTATCATCTTCTTCAGTAGCCATGGCCTTGTCAGATAGTTTTCCATCAAGTAGATCTTTTGCTCTTTTCATGCAGTTGAGAATAACATGTCCTGGCTTCCTACAATAAAAACATATACAGTTTTTGATATGTTTTGATCTTTTATAGGAATTACTTGATTGACTAGCTAATGCTGCTTCTTCTTCTTCATCATCCTTGCTTTCCGTATCGAGTAGCGTTGCTATTATGCTCTCCAAGCTTGGATTTAGTTTACTTAAAGTAAACACCATATTGGACATACTTTTAGGCATGCTATTTAGTAATATGGCCTTTGCATCATTGGGTTTCACATTTTCGTTAATGCCATCCAGTTGGGCCATTAGAGAGCGGAACTTGCTGATATGAGATACAATATCTCCTCCTTCTTCCATTTTCAACCCATATAATTTCTGCTTCATATTTATCTCTGCATTTTCAGTTCTTGATCCAAATAATTGATTCAATGCTTCCCATATTTCTTTGGATGATTTTTTGAAATCTACATGATGTAGATACGGTTTGGATAATCCGAGGCCAATAATGGCCAAAGCTTTTTTATCTTTGACTTTCCATTTTTGGAGTGCGTCTACATCTGTTGGTGCAACCGATCCTCCATCAACAATGTCCCAAAGATCCTTTTCAATCAGCAACAGTTGGATTTGGATTTTCCATGTATGGAAATCCTTTCCATCGAATTTTTCTATCTGGTTCATTTTTTCCATTACCAAATCACCAATGAAAAAATAATAAAGTAATCTTTAACAACTCAGAGCAATTTGAAAGATACACGTCCAAATCTAGTAGATCTGTCCTCTGGATCTCCCTTTCATGCACAGCTGGAACAGGTCGCTGCAGATCTGATATGTGGATGTCAGATCTGTTCAAAGGAACACATGAAGAATGAGTATCTTGGACGGTTAACCTCAGATCTCCCAGTGAACTCGCCCTCTCAATAAATCCAAAGTGCAAATATCTTGTGGGGTGCGGATCTCATGATGTGATGTAAATAATGCCGTAGCAGGAGCTTTATAGATCCAACCATAGGAATGACCGATGTGAAGATAAACCAAATGTGCAGATCAATTGGAAAAGAAAAGGATCCGGTACAATTAATACAAATGTATTTACGCAGCTAGCACAGAAAAAAAACTTTGCTATATCAATGACCTCCTCAAAGCTGGATCACATGTGAGAAGTAATTTGAATCTGAGTAAACATATGCTAACAAATGCTATCATGAACTAGAAAAAACAGCTACATATCAATCGACCTCCTCAAAGCTTCATCGATCCAATAAATCAACGCAATGAATATAGATGTAATCAATCAAGCTTTCCAAAAAGAGTTTGATCCAGAGACTCTTCTAACGCTTCAAAATAGAGTAATGCACATATAAGTTGGTCCTCTCACTGTATGGTGATCAGCAGGTAGAAAGATTCAGCGTTGTAAATCCGTGGAGACGTGGACAGGATGGTAGGTCGAAGCTACCATTGGGGACGTGGAAAAGTGCCAAGCGGCCAAACAAATATATACACCTATGCAAAAGTTTACACAAAATGTAAATCTGGTATCTCCAGCTACTAGTACTGAGAAAATATCTCCAAAAATAAAATAATAAAAAAATGTCAATAATATTCACAGTGGTCTGCACTGTAAAATTATTGGCAAATAATAGCCTCTCAAATGATAGGACCAATTGACATGGTCTACACTCAAAGGATCCTGTAGGGAACAAGGCCAGAATTACAGAGAGGTCCCTCACGGTGCCTGCTCTGATACCAAATCAGGGAGTTTAGTCAATCAAAACAATACACTTTTATTATTTTAGAGAGAGATATTTATACAGATATTGATCCACAATATATGGGATCTAATCCCTATCCTTATCCTCCCACAAATCACTCCAAACCGTACAAACAAATAACAAACTACCCATTTATTTACCTCATGGTATATTACTAATTTACCATGGAAACTCTAATTTCCCAACTTCGTCTCTTAGTAACCCTCTAAACTACATAGTTCACTACATATTTATAGGGGTGGGGAATTTCCCTTCACCACCTATGCACTTCCCAAAATAGGTCGCATGTTGAAAATAGCCATGCGTCTTTACAATAACATTCACGCATGCAAGTACGCTAATAATAGACATCCTACAATTAACTGGAAGAAGTAATCTTATTATTATCATGAACTCATGAATGACGCTTATCAGATGCTCGTTCCCAAAATAGCCTTTACATGTCGTGCAAGTCTCCATCTCGATATGTGCTCCGCATGTTATCTCTAAAAATAACATGTATCCATGAAAAAGGCTAAGTCCCAAATCAAACTATCTTGGCACGTGTTTCCTTTTCTATCCTTTCACGCCTTCAAATGCGCCTTGTTCCCATGCGTGAATCTTCTGTCTGTCTTCTCCTTAGAACAATATGCCTGCTCAACAAATGCATAAAATTTATAGACAAACTGCAATTGAGAAGATGCAAACTTCATTTTTCATGTTTATTTATGTGTAAAACCTTCCAGTTTGGTCAAGATTTGTTATTCGGTCATGGATGACTTATACGATCGTGCATTGACATATCCTACTTCTCTACTCACAGTTTCATATTATTTTTTGGGTCCTTTACTCCCTTTGGGCCAACCTTTCTTTGATAATTTACCTTCATAACCTTGTATAAATAAGTATAATACAAACTCTCTCATTTGGAGATCTGGAAATCATATGTCACTACATTGACATACTCTTTTACATCGATCACAAAAGGAACCTAAGGCTCCCTAAATATCACCAAATCTCATGTGCATTCATTAGGGTAACACTTAATATAGGTCTGAAGCATCATTATAGGTCAAGAAGTCAGGTTATCTCATTTGCAAATACTTAAACATACATTCTCTGAGTATTTTAACAAGAACCAAACTCAATTAAAGCATTAGATCAATGAGGTCCCAATCACCAAACCATAGTTACATTCATTCATTGTTAGGTAGAGAACGTAATGGGGATTGAGGCCTCTTCAAAGTAGTGCCAATGTCAGTGGTGTATTGGGGTATCCAAAAACTAACCAATGTTTGTTTTGTAGGATCTCCCTCACATGGCTAGGATTTGAGATCTTACTCAAAATTTTAAGAAAGGCTTCACAATATGATTGACAATTAGGATTGGAAAGTGACAAACATTTCCAAGTAGGTGACACTCCCTTAAAGTTATAAAACCATATTTAAAGTAGGTCTAGAACTGTACAATATGTGTAAAATTGTACCATCTATCATGACAAAATTATACAATCCTACACTAGCTTAGTTTCTGACTATAATTTCAATGTAAAACATTATTGGGTTGAGATTCCTTAGTTGTAGTTGTTTACATGTACACAACTTCCCAGAATCATTTATAATCAGCTAAGTGCACTTATTCCCTTGTGTTTTCAAATTTGTAACATATCGTATAAACATGAATGCATTGTTATGATATTGTATGATTAATATTAGAAGTTAATTGGTCAAAATAACCCGATGTATCTACCCTTTACATCCTTAGTGTACTTAAACAACTAATGTTATTATATTCAATAATAAAAAGGGTTTAAAAACCCACTTCTTGCCTGTAAGGAATTGACAATTTGTCTCAATCGTCGTCATAGGGATAACTTCAAAATCTCCTTGCAGGCTAAGGTCTCCCACTTTGATCTCCATATCTTCCAATCTTCTAATTGGATCAACTCTTTCGTATTCAACAAAGCTTAAGGTAACGAGGCTATATGTTAGCGTGGGTTAGTCCATGTCTTCCCAAGTAGACCTAGGCATCATATGATTGTGATTACAAAATCAAATATTACATATTTTATTTCATTTCCCCTAATATGATGTCTAGCTTTATTTCCATGTCCCATGAATTCTTAGTCTTCACATATCATACCAACTTGTTAGATTGCATTGGCTATTTGGTTGCACTATCATGTTAGGTTGTGGAGCATGTTTTCATGTGAGAAAGTGTTGAAGACTGTACACTAAGAGTACTGTACACTTTCCATGGTTGTCTCGTCAGGGTTCAGGGCTAGGTTGGGCCTCGAGCAAGGGTCCAGGGGTGCAGCCCCCGAGAATTTTTTTTTTTGGCCTTAAAACATGCCCGATATACCAGGAAACATGCTTTTCTCATATGGGCGAGATTTTTGACCCATAAGTTTATGGGACGGTTTTGGCCCATGGTTTTGATACCCACAGTTTTGTAAACATGCTTAAGCAGTTGTCTACTTATATGGTTTTATACATATGGTAGGTGTATGTGTAACATTGCAGATGTGTTTTGAATTCGGGTGTGAATTCTGTAGAGTTTGTTGAGCATAGCTCCAAACAAATATGGGTATTGTATTAAGAGAGCAGTGGCTTGTAATAAAATTTGAGCAAGTGATTCTTGGTGGACGTAGCCCAAATTGGGTGAACCGCATTAAATACTGTCTCTTTATGTTGTGTTATTTTATTTTGCAATTTTATTTGAGATTTTTAATATTTTCTGCATATTGGTTTCTACTGTTGCGATTATGTGAGGGATTATTCCACATATTTTATCCCTTATTTCCTAACATATCCAACAATGTTTAAAGTAAATTTGTCACCTTCTAGGACATGCCTTCATTATGTAATATATTAACTATTCTCAATAGGTCTACGAAGGCAACTACAATTCCACCTTGTTTTATAATTCACATGGTTTGACCATAAACCTATGCTCAGTCTCCTCCCCACTTGATGTTTTGGTTCCGCTATTCTAAATAGGATTGAGTAATATTATTTCTTCTTCTGGAAACTCCTTTATGTTCCATGTGTTTTCATACTTGACCATTTTAGTCAATCTTTGGAAGTGGGTACAAAAAATTTCATTGTCGCTCAGTTTTGGACAGATTTAGGGATGACATGTAAGAAAATCAACAACTTTAAGTGTTGTTCCAGGATGCAATGCCTCTCATATGAAACCATTCCGAGATGTCGTCTTCATCAAGACTATGCAACCAACACTCAAGACTATTGTAGGGATTTGATGAAGGCGATAAGGGTGGCATATATCAGAAATCACATTTCAAAGCAACAAATCTAGTTGTAGATTTGTAGAATTGGGATAAAGTTCAGTTGTAATCAGTTGTATCTAGTCGTGTTTAGGATAATCAATCTAAGGTACAATTAATTCATTTTATTCTTTTATGATTATGTGAAATTGCCTTAGTGTGTTGAGTTGTAAAAGGTTCATTTAATATCATCTTAATGAAAAGAAATGCAAAGGAAACATGTACAACTCAACACATAAGGAATTTTTCATTTATTTATAAAGAAGAGTACAATTATCTCACACAAGCCATGGGATATGGCTAGCAATAGAAAGGAAATGCACACAAATATAAAGCTGAAAATGAAAGAAGTAACCCATCATTACTTGAATTGAAGATTATTTTCAAGCTTTTCTGAATTGCTCAAATCATCTACTCTATTGTACCTGAAAGAGGAAAAAATAGATCATGTTAGAGCTCAGGACTTCTAACTTCTTATGTTACTAGTTTTATATGTTTATGAATCATTATAAAGAAATTACAAATGCAATGATGCATATTTTAAGAAAAAGAATAATTAAAATGCATATTTCATGGTATGATGTATAGAAGGAAGATCATATTTTGTATTTAATGGACAAAAAATACAATTTTATAGGAAAATAAAATTGACAAAACTTTACCATTAAATTCAAGTCAAAAGAATAACAATGCTCATTAATGGATTAGGTACAAATCTTTGCAAATTATCTCATTGCCATTTTAGATGATGTAAGCCTTATACAAATTTTAAGATTACATATGCATAACTTTAGCAAGAAGAAAAATAGGCTAGAAAAAAGAAGTTTTAATCTACAACTAACATTGGACAATTTGCAATCTCAAAGACCAAATTACCAAGAATGAAATGAAATTTGGTGTGTTTTTTTTGAAACCACAAGTTCCAAATAACTCATCAAAGCCAAGACACTTAGTGTATTTCAGCAGTAAAAAGTTGTCAAATGTAAGCTTCAGATTTACATGATACACAAGTGCAACAATTTTCATCATGCATTCACAAAAGATTACAAATGAATGAGTTCAATAAGTTGTAGGTACGTTACCTTCCCATATCAAAGTGTGTTACATAACTTCCAATTTTTTAAGACAATATCAAATGAAACAACAAGATCTAGTAGATTCTAGAATAAGGAATTTCCATGATAGCACACACTTCAAGTTTGAAAAAATAACTATACAACTAAAGGACCATTAAGTAGTAATGAAAGAGTATAAACTTTTCAGAAAGAATAAAAAAGAAAGAGTGCATTCTTAAATCTACAATAGACCTTGCATTGAACAATATCATTTAAATATAAGTCGTCAACTTCAATGAATTGAAATAACTTCCCTTATATTATCTGCAACTTCTAGTTTTGCACTCAAACATATAGATTATAGACCTCCGACACCAAAATTTAGAAGGGAATACATATTTGGCAAGAGATACTACATGTGTTAAAGTGGCAAGAGAGACCAAAGTTTTCAAAGACAATTTGCTACATGTGTTAAAGTGTTTTTTCTATTTTTCAAGCAAAGTTGCAATCATCAACATAAATCTGAGGCATTTCTCTTAAAAAACCAATAGTTTACACATAAACACAGAAGTAAACAATGTATTTTCCCCTCATGTTTGCAGCATATGTAAATTTCCAGAATGTACACTTGTGCGTGACATAAGCTACAAACAAAGCATGTACTTGTAACTACAGGTTCACCCTTATATTTTAGAAATGCATTGCCAAAAGGAAGAAATATCAAGTATATACTTGCATGGACTCAACAAGTCTTAAACAAAGATCAAATTATGTAGCATAGACCTCATACAAGTCAAGCCTGGGAAGTTTTGAATTCAGTGCATATTTGAAGAGCCATTAGATTGAGCAAGCCTTCGAGTTAATTGCAATGGGTGCTCCATTTAAAAATTCTGCTTATGGATCTCTAAGTTAGAAAACTCAAAAGATACAAGTGGAAACCAAACCCAAACCGAGTTGGAAGAACTCAGTAGATGAAGCGACATCATCTTCTCAAAATAATGGAAGTTATAGATCACAGATAGAATGTAACCTCGACATGGAAAGTTATAATAACAAAATAACGAGCTCATAGAACGAAGCCTAACAAGGCACACAAATGGCGAGCTAATCACAGGAGCTGAGAACTAAAGCAAACTGGAATGCATGAGATAACATTTTCCTGCAGGATGACCCCAAACTATGTAGATTTTGTAATACTTTGATCTACCATCCATAAGCATGTGGGGTTTAGGAAGGTGTATTTGGGAAACTTGTGTCTATGGCGTCCTTTGTATCCAAAGTTTGTGTACCAAATACTGAGTCGAGGTTTCTTTCCTTCTTGCATCTCTTCTTTTATTCTTATTATTATATCCAATTTTGCTTTCATTTTAGAGTTTACACTCGCAATTTCCATGTACTCCTCGATCTTACCCACCCTGATTGTAACTTCAATAGCTTGAGCTTTATCCTTAAACATTGTTTGTGTAATCATGAATCTGATCTTACCGCAAAATTCCCTCCACACAAAAATAGCTTTTCTTGTTTCGTCATAACTAGAGTTAGTTTTATTTATTACGGCCGGCCCTATCCCTCACGTAAGTTCGCAGGGGGTAGTGAGGTGGCTACTGACTGGGCACTTTCCAGTGTTTTCACGGAGTTAAAAAAAGTTAACGGAACCCAAGTCATTTCAATACTTCCCTGACTGCTCAACTATACCTATCTATTCACATTTATTGTTATGAATATGCTGCGCTGTAGCCTGCAGGGCAATACATCATTTCAAAGCATCATTTCAAATATTTATTGAATGCTACCATTAATTCCTTGCTACCTAAATTATATTCATTAAACTATTTACTCCACTTTTTGGTGCCACTGTTCTGTTTTTTTATTATTTTTACATAAATGAATTTATTTAAGTATTGCAAAAAAGAACAACACTCATATTTCATTCAGTTTTATGGAAGTTAAAGGAGATTTCTGAAGGTTGGCTGTGAGAAAAGAACATTGCTCATGACAGGGAAAATTTGGAAACAATTTGTACATTGCAAATCAGGTAAGAACATTACATTTTTTAAAATCAGTAATAAGTTCAACTCATCTTGTTTATTAATTTATTAAGTTTTTGAACTACTTTGCCAGTCATTTACCACAACATCATTTTATAGTCATCTATCAAAGTTGAAAGGAATAACAATTTGGTTAGTGTTTGCAAGATTTATTTGAAACAAGGCTAATTGAAAACAAAGAAATTATAAGTTGAATGGTGATTCAGATACTTAAATCTAATATTCAAGGTAAGATTTTTCCTGAGAGAGTTTTTTTTACAACAGTACAACAACATATTACGTTGTCGCCCAATCTAAATGATGGAATACGTTATATTTACAAGCTATGGTCATTATAGTGTATAAAACTACGATGCCACATTCTTATGTGCCTACGGGATCTATATCAAAGTAGGTTGCTTTCCCACGTAATACGTTGTTGCGTCAACGACATGCATTTCTAAAGATTGTTTTGCACATCATAGTGTTATGAAACTATTCAAATTTGTTTCATTCAATTACTTTGAAATAATTTCAAATCCATTCCCTCCTACTATGAGTACAACAATTTAACAACATATTACGTTGTTACCCCTGATAACGATGATCTGACTCATTACTAGGCTACATAAGATACATGGTGTACTATATAAAACTATAATTTAAGATCTTAGTGTGCCTACAGGATCTATATCAAAGAAGGTGGTTTCTCAACGTAATACGTTGTTTCTTTGACGACCTGCATTTTTAAAGTTTGTTTTGCACTGAATAATCTATTCAAAGTTGTTTCATTCAATTAAATTGGAATATTTTCCAATTCATCCTCTCACACTTTAATTTCGACACGACGACAACGTATTACGTTGTCACCCGAACTAAATGGTGGAACACGTTATTTTTACAAGCTATATTCATTATAGTTGGTGTACCTCTTAGCTCGGTAAATCCTCCTCAAGGAGCATGTCATGTTCTCATATTCATGTTCTTGTTCTTCTCTACAATCTTGCCCTCAATCTTTCTTTGTATGCATACACCTATCTTTTTGAACAATCAGCATTGAAGTCTGACTTCCAAGCATATAACCAATGACAAGTACTTTGAGTAAGGTTCTTGACTGCCCTCACTGTCCACATTTACCTTTTAATTCCTAGCTAGTAGTCCATTTATCCAACCTCAACACTCCATTTCTTCTTGAGTTCTAAAAAAACACTCTCTCTTTGTCTCCATGCAAACTGTCTTAACTCAACAACACTCTTTTATGAACCTTAAATATCCTTGAATGCATATATAAAACTTCATCTTTGTTCTCCCTTGCGGAGATAATCCTTTATGAGACTGTTATGCACCCGATTTATCATCAAACAAGGTCTTCAAATGATACCATTCAATGATCAATTCTGCCCTTCATAGGTTTTAGCCCACATGTGTACAATGTAGGATCATCAAAGTATCAAATCCTATTATTATGTTGTCACCCATACTAAATGATGGAACACACTATTTTTACAAGATATAGTCATTATAGTGTATAAAACTGCAATGCACCATTCTTATGTGCCTACAGGATCTAAATCCATTCCCTCCTACTATGAGTACAACAATTTAACAACATATTACGTTGTTACCCCTGATAACGATGACCTGACTCGTTACTAGGCTACATAAGATACATGGTGTACTATATAAAACTATAATTTAAGATCTTAGTGTGCCTACAGGATCTATATCAAAGAAGGTGGTTTCTCAACGTAATACGTTGTTTCTTTGACGACCTGCATTTTTAAAGTTTGTTTTGCACTGAATAATCTATTCAAAGTTGTTTCATTCAATTAAATTGGAATACTTTCCAATTCATCCTCTCACACTTTAATTTCGACACCGACAACAATGTATTACGTTGTCACCCAAACTAAATGGTGGAACACGTTATTTTTACAAGCTATATTCATTATATATTATGAATGATTCCTCCAATCAGGTTGATGATAATGAATTTTTTCTAGCCTATGTTGTTTAGAGTGGTGGCATGTTTGAGACCTAAAATTATTTCCATACTTTCATATTGATGCTAGTGATGATTTGTGATACCCTTGAGAGCTATTTTTGGGTTGATTCTCTTCTATAAGGCAACAACTGATTTTAAACATTTCTCAACCTTGAATAACTTAGAAAAGATACTCTATTATCTAATCTGATGATTTGGTTCTTCGCAACCTTTGGCTATTAAGTTATATTCACCAACTTCTTTGTGCATCTATAGTTTTGGCTTTCATGAGAAAAAGGATAGATCATGATCTACATACTTCATGCTTCTTTTTCAGATTTCCTATTGTTGCATTCATACTTTTTCCTATTGAAAACATGAGTGGAAATCATTGTTGAAAAGAAAGAGGCAGTGAGATATCATGTGAGGGAGAAGGATTGGTTTTACAATAAACAATATTCAAATAATTCTAGTTTTTTTTAGTGATATGAGAGTGAAATTAATATGGCTAGCTCAATTTTATGAGATTCTTGATGTCGTTTTTACTTTTTTTGTTGACCTGAATTTTTTTAATAATGATCCTCAATTTCTTTAACATATTGAACATTTGTGAATGCAGGTCTTATCATTTTAGCGTCAGCTATAATATAAATATCAAATGGTTAGTGTTATTGTCTAATTGTATAGTGTGTTAGCTTGAGCATTTTTTTTCCAAATTTTAATAATTTGTAGTGTTATTAACATCAATGTATAATCAGAGAGACTCAAAGTGGAAGCGCTTGTTAGACATTCCTATCCAATGTCCTCCGGAAGGACTGTTCTCTGCATTAGATGTAGTTTGGAGCAAAGTTAAAGATAACCGTGGAGTGGAAGGGGATTTTGTTGCATGGGTAGAAGTTGGACGAGTAGATGATTTTATTAAAGGGGAATGTCAGCGGACATCATTTCCAACAAGTTATTACAAACGTTGGAGTCATTCATCACCCATAAGGGAAAGTACACACCGGGTTCGAATTGATAGCACCATCAGTTATATAATGTACGATGTGGAAATGTTAGGTGATGTTTTTAATGCAGTTTTAAAATTGTTGTTTATTTTATTATGACTCACTTTTAGTGACATTTTGCAGATATTGGTGTAGCTATGGGCCTGAAGACTTTAAAGAAGAGGATGATTTGCCATATGATAAGTCCAAGGTTCCAACTAGAGGGACGGGGAGTAGACCTGGACGTAAACATATAAAATGTGGTTGCCAATGCAATTTTAATGTGCGCATTCTTATGAAAAGAAGTGAATATGCACTTATCACATATCCTCAGATGGATCATGTGGATAACAACAATCATATATGCCATGGCCAAAAAAATCACAAATTTGAAGGGACACGAGCTTATTATGCGCCACATATTAGTAAGGAATTGCAAGAATGGGTAGAAAAGTTATTGTTATTAGGAATGCCAGCTGATATTGTGTTGCAAAAGCACCGTGAAATGGTTCATGAGAAGCTAACCTTGTTTGATGGGAAAACAAAACGTGATGATTTCTTGTCTTCACATGATGTTCAAAATATTGATACAAAAATAAAAGCAGCAAAGTACATGTATGATAGAAATGATGCCCAAAGTGTGAGAGTATGGCAAGATCAAAATCCAAATATATGTTTTGAATACCAAGAGTATGAAGGAAATGTTGAGGAAGATGGTCACGTGCCGTTTATCATGGGCATTCAAATGCCGCAACAACTTGAGTGGATGTTAAAATATGGCCATAACAACATACTTGCAATGGATGCCACTTTTGGGACCAATGGAATGAAGGTATTCTCTTTTACATAATCTTATCAATAAAAAATTTCTGCAAAAAATATGTTACATTTTCTTACCAATAATCTACTAATTCACATTGTTATTGCATTGTCAACTCTCCATAGTTCAAACTCTATACCATCCTCGCATTCGATTCCAAACACATGGGCCTACCAGTTGCATGGGTCATAATGTCAAGAGCTACAACTAGTGACTTAACCCAATGGATGAAAAAGCTGGTGAATAGAGCACATGCTCATATGCTTGAGTGGAAACTAAATGCTTTCATGGTAGATGATGCTACAGCTGAAATCAATGCTATTAGGTTGTAAATTACTCTTTGTGTATATTGTTAGAATATATAAATTTAAATTATAGATATTAAGTTTGCTATCAAATTTTTAAAATTCTAATAAAATTCATTTTCAAATACAGAGAAGTTTTTGGGTGTGAAGTATACTTATGCAGCTGGCATGTAAGGAGGGCATGGTTGAAGAATCTTGTTGCCAAGGTTAAGGAAGATCAAAAAAGACGTGTAATGTTTAATAGGTTGGGGGAAATAATGCACCATTCAAATAATGAGGAGAGTGCTATTCAAATGGCACAAGATTTTGTTACAGAATTTGTGGACGAGATAAAATTTATTAAATATTGGCAGGAACACTGGCTTCTAAGAATTGGAATGTGGGTGAGACATCTACGGACTTTAAAGCATGCTGGGCAAGAAACAAATGCTGCAATAGAGGCATATCACTCTATACTTAAGAGTAAGTGGTTATCCTCCATTCGAAAAGCATCTCATCGCAGGGTTGACTGGCTGATACATCAATTAATCACAGTTGTTTTTATATATTATTGGTGGAGTCAATGTTGTAAGGAAAGTGGGTTCTACCGTAACTTCAAAGTGGAGAAACTAGAAAATAACCAATGGCTGCATGCACAATCCATTCCTGATTATTATGTCACCTTCCATACCTCTAACCCACGGTTAGCATGGGTTCGTAGCCAGACGGATGATACTTGTCACTATGAAGTATGGTATCAAACCCCACATTTGGCAATGTGTGAATGTGGAGTGTCAAAGAATGGGTACTTATGTAAGCACGTAATTAAAGTGAATATGATGAAAAAGAATTCAATGAGAGAAAACTTTAATGTTCAGGTATTCTGGGCAAAATGTTTTTCAAGATTTTCCAACATAGTAATTTATTGTATCTAAATTCTATTAATTTTGGTTTTTATTCAAATCTTTGATTTATTATACTAATTTGTAATGTTCTCCAGGGTTTATTTTGTGCTCCAAATGTTGCATGTGGAGATGAACATGTGGTTGACGATCCTTTTGGTCAAGCATGGAATCCTCCAAACACCTGTGAAGACTCTATGCATGTTTTGCAACAAGATAAACATGTTATAAATGAAGAAGATGAACACTTGAGCCCACAAGTGAGAAGGATCAGAAAAATAGTAGATAACAGTCTTGTTGGTCCTCTAAACAAGTCATTTCTTACTTTATTAGAGAATACACTTGTGGAAACAACAAACCGATTGAGGGGAAGCCAAATATCTTCTATATTAGGTGTGCAACATCCTGAGGCACAACCATTTAGACCTGTAGATGATGGATTCAACAATACACTTCATCGAGAGAGAGATTTTATAGAGAAGATGTTGAATCGAAGGCGCCCATGTCCAACAAATAGGAAAGCTAGTTTTCCTATTGTAAAAAAGAGTCGTGTATCACGTCGACTAACATGGGAGGATGAATTAAAAAGAGCTGCAGAACGAGATAGGGAAAGGGGGCTTGTTGAAGAACGTGAAGATGAGACCAACATAAATGGAATTTAAGGGTAATTTTATGGAACAACTATTGTTATATAGTCTTTGTATATTTTGCCCATTTTGATAGTCCATAGTCCATAGTCCATAGGTCATATTCCTTTTGGTCTTTTTTCAACCACAGTGTGCAATGTCTATATAATTGTGTTTGATATGCAAATCTATGAGTGCATTTTGCAAATATATATCCTTGAATCATAGACTTCTATCTTGTAATCATTCTTCCCTCATATCAATATCAATATTTTATCCTTTTCAAAAAAAGATTGCAGATATTATATTTTGTTTTTGTTGCAGAAATTAAATTTTATGTGTTGTAAAAATTATATTCAGTTTTTGTTGCAGAAATTATATTCATTCCCTCCTACTTTGATTGCAGCAGTTCAACAACATATTATGTTGTTACCCTTGAGAAATGATGAACAAACACATTATTAGTTTACAAGATATGCTCATTATAATATCTAAAACTGTGATACCATCTTTTTATGCTCCTACATGATCTATACCAAAGTAGGTTGTTTCTCAACGTAATACGTTGTTGCCTCAACGAAATGGATTTTTAATGTTTATTTTGCATTTTATAATGTTATGTATCTATTCAAGGTTGTTTCATTCAATCACTTTGTAATAATTTCCCACTTATGCCCTTCTACTTTAATTAAAATAGTTCAACAACATATTGTGTTGTCATCCGTAATAAATGATGCAAGTTTCAATCTTTATACAAATTTGCCACTTTTTAACAAAGGATATCCATTTATCTCTTTATCAAAGTTACCCTAATCATGTCTATACAATTTTTTAACAAATCCATATGTGAAGCGTGAAGCATGTTTATGATATATATACCTTAGAAAATTTAGAGGCCCAGATTTGTGAAATTGGCTGCAATGTTTACATGGTATTAATGGTCTTCTTGAGATACCTTAAGAAATCCACAGTCATTCATTCACTCATTCATCCACTAGTGGAGAGAAAATACTATAATATTTTTCGGTTCTATTTTACACTTGACCATGCATCTCATTATTGGTCAATCGTCTTCTTACACAACTGTAAACATCTATTCTATTATAGAGCATGGTCACTAATACATCTCCGTTTTTTCTGGATCTAAACCCTCAATTCATAAGACTGAATTGCTAACAAATTTTTTGTTGCAAATAATGTTTACTATTTATCATGTTAGCTTCCTTCTAAAACATGTTACAACCAATTCACCAAGATAATTATCCAACAAATTAATTTCTAGCTTCACACTAGCTTTCAACACTATAATTTAACCACTTGTTTTTAACCATGCCGATTTAACACATAAAACTCTTAAGCTTGTGTTCTACGTATGGCATAGCTGGGGCTAGATAGATATTCAATGTTTGAATTTACCTATAAGCTGTGCTAAAACACCATTAACTACATACATGATTTCAGTCCTTTTCAATCAAATTGGGAATGCTCTCTTTGAGAGTTTAATTTGCTTTTCTTTCAATTTTAACAACTAGGTTGAAGATGAGGACCCTCTGTCTCAACAAATTAGAACAGATTTAGTGGATGAATATATGAAAGAGATTAAGAATTTTCCTCTATTTTATGAAAGACCTTTTAGAATTTTCTCACTTATACGACTTCTATCGGCGTATTAAGATTATATATACTGCAATTGCACTTGAGGTACAAGAAACACCGGAACGGATGCAAATGCAATGTTCTTATGGATTTGTTCTATCATGTAGTCGGCGACACTAAACATCTAAGGTAGCAGTGTTGTCTGTTGGTGCAAGAGAATGGATTAGATGATTGCCTAAAACACTCATTGTAAAATGTGGTAGTGAAGGAAAGCTATATGTTTTGGAGATTTGGAGGAAGGACCTCTCACAATTGCTCAAATACTCCTTTGAGTGAGGAACAATAAACAACAAGCTTTTGAAGGGTTCGCTATCATTTTTTTTGCAAATGCAAGAACATTACCCCACACTTAGATAGTTTCCTATGGGGTACGTCCCTTTCTTGGTCTCATTTCCTTCATCAATCTCAAAACCATCGTCAGTAACTATCTTTGGGTATTGAGCCAAAAATATGAGTGTAACAAAAATATTGTCCACATAGGTAAACACTAAAATAATTTTTTTAATGAAAACTTCATTTTTGAACAATCTAAGTGCAATACATGAATGTGAATACGTGAGAAAGAGATCATGTTGCAGAGATTGAAGGCAGAAAATAAAATAGAAAACATATTATCAATTGATTACTGCATTATCAATGATTACTACCTTTGTCAAGATGTTGGGAGGATTTGAAAAGTTTGTGGAGCTTGGCTTTGCACCTGCCAATTGCATTTGCTTGAAAGTTTCAAGTTATTTTCAACTAACCCATTTTTTTGCACATCCAAAAATCATTACCGTTCATTAGACCACATACCTTTTAGGCATTTTGTCGAACAATTCACATGCTTGCACATTTTGCATACATATTTGTCAGGGCACTTGAAACTAAAACATCTGACCAAATTCCCTCTCCATAATGCTTTAGTGGATGTCCACACACTATTTCAACGGTCATGTTTTGGTAGAGGTTAGGAGTATGCTAGAAAAGGTGAACCGATCAATGTGGACACTTGTTGGTGGCATTCGGTGAAGCAAGTCAATGTTGTGTCAGGATGTCCTTGTCTTCTGATAGCTACAAATATGGTATTCCATGATACACCCCCGTGTGTGAAAAAAAAGAGCTTTCAAACAGGTTATTTTATAGCTCTTGCAATAGCTAGGTGTTTACTATGCCTATGGACAAAAAGATAAGGTGGCGATCTGAAAAACATCCCTTCTCTATAATATACTTTGGCAGATGTCCACACTCATTTCAACGATCCTATTTTGGCACAGGCTCGGGAGTATGCAGCAAAGGTGAACTGTTCAAATTGGAGACCTATTGAATGCATTTGGAAAAAAAATTTCAATACTTCATGAGGATGTCCATTAGTTGAAATTGAAGGGCAAGTTGCCCATGACTCCAACATTCTGGTTTTCAATCTGAGTCTCTCTTCTAGAATTTTCTCATGTCATTTGTTGCCCTCCTCTTCATTACACCAATGAGCTGCCTTCCATATACCAATTGAGACCCCTCCCATCAAATGTTGCAAAAGACACCCTAAACAGTGACAATACTAATAAATATGAGAAAAAAATGAAGGAAAATGTTGATAAGAAAGTTCATGTAATATTTCAATATTTATAAAATTGAATTTTCAATGTTTCTCGAAGATCTATAAAACATGTGTACACATATGCACTTCCCCAAGAACTTACATACATATTGTTTTAGCCAAACAATAAATAAATATCTAAGCGTTTACACTATTATATGTTTTAATAATATAAACAAAAACTATAAACACAATAAAAATAGAAAATACTTAAAGAGCAAAAAAAAGTGTGGTATATTAAGAATAAATTTCAACATATTGCAAAGGTCATAGCAAACTCGATAACTTTAAATACTATTAATAAGATACACGTGTATAGAGAAGGTATGCATAATCCCATTCATCTAATATGGACACAATACACAAGCACAGTCATACACACAACACACAAGTACAGTCATACACACAACACACAAGTATAGTCCCAGTCAACAACATCCAATCACCTGTAACCTGACATTCCTCTTCTGCACACAATTTCTATAGCTATTAAAACTAAGAAGAATGGAGATTGACAATCTATAGTGTTCTGCTATGTACCAGATTCATCTATAATAGGTGATTAAATTTAATATGGTTATTCCAATTTCTCAACGCTGCAGCTTACACAATTATCCTCATTGAAGTTCCTGTTTGTGCTACCTCACCTCTCATACATAATGATGAGAATTGTTCTGAATAGGCACAAGGTTTGCATCTCAATAATATCATAAACATAACAGAGCAGGTCGAAGTGAACATTCTGAGTTGTCAGTCATGCAAGCCAAAAATATGTACAACTCCAGGCGAGCACACATTGGGTTTCTCTCACTTCTCTTCATTTGCAAGAAGACTGCATAGCTTTGATGAAACGCATGCTGTGGACCCCACCATTCAGCCACAGTTTGCACAAAGTCTACTTCTTCTGTGTCCAAGCAGCAATACCAATGTGAGTAGAGGAGCATTTACGCATTCAACTAGTAATTGCTTCGCCAAAGTTTGATTCATTCTCTGAATTTATCTATCTAAATCTCTCTAAAGATTTTTCATCAAATTGCACTAATGCTGCAGGGAACAACTGACACAAGAAATGCACGCAATAGACAAGGGATGATGGTTGTGGCAGGCTGCTCTAACTAAATGAATCGGTAAGACCTTCATCAGTTACTGTAAGTTGTTTGCAAAGTGTGTGTTGTTTGTTAAGGTATTACATCTAGTTATATAGGCAAACAATAACAGTGTGTATATTCCAATGCATTGAATGCCAGTATTTGTTTTAACTTTATGCAGGGGCGGCGAGTGATGTAATCAGTAGGTGAAGAGGATGTAAAATTTGATATAAATGCAGTATGGGAAGACATACCAAAAGGTAAATGCCCAAAACTAAAATATCTGTTGTTGCCGACAGAAATAAAAATTAGAAATTAAAAAATCTGTAAACAAGAACAACAAATATGGTTGTAAAGAGGGAGAGATGCATGCTTATGATGTGGCATATTGGAAAATATACCAGAAAGAGTCCTAAATATGGAGAATTTTTATTGTTCTATTTTTGCGGACGTCCATATCCTGTTTCAAACTCCTATTTCAGCACAGACTGGAAGTATGCTAGCAAAACCAATCAAAATGGACACCTGTTGGGTGCATTCGGTGAACCATTACGACTGACAAAAGAGTCTCAGCAACAATAATAAATAGTCTCAACAGCAATAATAAATGCTACTAGTAAATTTGTCAGGAAAAACTCTTGCCCGAAAATCTTGACTCTTTCCAGCAAAGAGTCCCACAATAGGTAACGCCTTCGGTATACAAATAATTACGTGAAGAGGCCTACTGGAATTTGACGCTTTCCAGCAAGGTCATCTTCAAAGGAGACACCTCCAGTGTAAAAATGTTTCTATTATATATATATATATATATTATATATATATAATTTTCATAGAAAAAAAAGAAAATTGTTATTATGAAGATTTATGGGCAAAAATATTTGTTACATAATAGTTTTGTGACAAAAATGACTACATAATAATTTTGAAACAAAGACGTATAAAATTGGATGTTATATTAATGAAAGTAGCCAAACTCATTACATTTTACAAGTCATGTCAGAAGAAGAGCCAAAAGAGGATTTTGGCATAAAATTGGCACTACATATGCATCTTACATTATTTTCTCATTCAAGGAGAAAAACCATAACATTAAACTTGATTTTTTCTTTGACATAACTGAGTATCTTGGCAATTGTTTTACAAATAATGATACAATTGATTGTAATATCAAAACTTCAACAAATTAAAGTTGAGAGCTCTTCAAATTTCTCCGTTGCTTGTTAACAGCAATGGAGTTTCGTGCTTCGATCCATCCTTGAATTTTTATTTTATTTCCTTTCATCTCATCGGGCGTAAGGTGTGTGTGAACTGATGCAGCACTCTTGATACCCTTTAATCTTTTTCCCTGATATGTTTACAAACAATGGGCATATCAGTAAATAAAACTATGCAAACGTAAATGATAAAATAAGTTTATCAAAATTATAAATAAGATATTGTGTGGTCACCTGTTGTTGGGAAGAATGGATCCTTTCTGAAAGTTGCATCTCAGTATCACCTTCACTATTACGTTGCTACAAAAATGAAGGATTATTGATGCAAATTATTTCCTACATTAACTCGAAGAAAAAAACACAAATATTTTAAATGTTTTTATATTTGACTCCTAGAAGAAATTAGCAATGTAAATCTTAGTTTACGTAACTTACCAAATCAGATGAAGCATGACCTGTATTATGTATAATTTGTATGGAATCAAGAATATTGGATAACATTTTTACTTTTCTTACCACAAGCTTATTTGGTTGTTCCTCTTCATTCTACAAACAATCAATTCATATAAATACTATATAATACAATTAAAGAACATGATTGTTAGAAAGAAAGAAAATTATAAGTAAAATGATATTGGGGTAAGGGAAGCTCCTGTAACAGCTGCAACAGTCAAGTAAGGGAAGCCAAGTTGGTATGAAAAGTACATAGTTTCATCGTGAATAATATGTTTCCATCATATAAAATAGTGCACGAAGTTGGTGGACAATTCCGTGGACATAAAAACCTGAAATTCAGGAACCGCGATCGCGGTTCCTAAATTTCAGGTTCCTGAATTTTAAATTACCGAACCTAAAACCACGATCGCGGTTTAGAACCACGAGCATGGTTATAAACCGCGATCGCGGAACTCTGAGACAAAAATTAGCAGTCCCGCGACTCCTTATTTTCCCCATTTTTCATTTCAAACCGTGATTTCTCCTAGACGTTTTTCACTCGAGCTTTGAATACCACCTCAAAATTGCTCATCGGACTTCTGGATCGCGATAGATTCAACCATGCCACCAAGACGAGGAGGTAAGCCCCCGATTTTAATCATTTTTTTTGCATTTTAGGTTTTTTTTTTGCATTTTCATGGGTTTTTTGAAATGTTTGTTTATGTATACAATTTTCTTGTTTTATCAGTTGGTCGGCAAGCTCGAAATCATGCAAACCATCAAAACATTCCTCAAAACCCACCAAACATTCCTCAAAACCCTCCGAACATTCCTCAAAACCCTCCTCCAAACATAGATCCGCCTCCTGTGGCTCCTTCTGTCCCCACTGAGCCAGCAGGAACACAAGATAATATCATTGGAAGAATCTGAGAAAATAAAATTGTCATTGAGAACCTAATTCAGACTATAAGACAAAATCATGCCACAAATCCATCCCGCATGACTTTAGCCAATACATTGCAAACATTGATTGGCGAAGTCGAGTCCGCAACCAACCAAATACATAGATGGAATACCTTTAGAGGTGACTGTAGGTGGTGGTATGCGGATAAACTATCCCATGTGGCCGTAAAAGACAAAAAAATTGGAAAAGACCTCATTTGTGCATTATTTACCGACCCTAGAACCAATGCCCCCCGCAGTTACTTGCAAACGGTTCCCAATCCATTGGTGCCACGATGACCGAATCAAAAACAATTTTTGGGACCGATGGTGGATGGTTTTTGATTATCCACCATGCAACAACAATGAGGTTCCTCTTTATTTTTTGAAGAAATTATATTGCGAGTTCGTGCTCAATGAGGTCCCGAATTATTTTGACTTTTCTGACTTTTTTGGTCGAGGAGGTGGCTCTGCACAGAGTAGACCTGGTGCACGCATAGGTCAACCTAGGATCCCCCATGCCCCAAAACCCCCACTGCCTTCAGTTATCCCTCCTACAGTGAAGGAGGTTGTGGAGATTGATACACTGCATGCATTGAGGGAGCTCACTGACACTCTGACCCAACATAGTGACCAGATTGCATCTGGTGATGTTGGTGGAGGTGCCAGTTCTAGCGCACCACACCACTGTGGATCATGTGGTGCCGTATGCACTGCGGGTGAGACATCATTTGCTGGTTCACAGGATTTCTTTTCTATAGATGAGATGCTGGGGAATGTTTTTGGAACTGGTGCCACTGATATTGGTCTTTCACAGGTAAATTTCAAATAAATAAATTAAATATATATATATATATATATATATATATACAATAGTTTAATTCACATGTTTGAGATTTTAATATATATGTATTTGATTGTACGTCATGTACATACATGTAAAAAACTAATTTTTTATTTTATTTTAAATAGCAAGAGCCGGTGAAGGAAACATCCGGCGTCGACATGCTAGCTACTGCAGCTGGGCGTGTTTCAAACGTAAGTTTCAAGTTGTACAAACTTACATTTTTAATTTCATTTGATTGCACTAGATTATTATTATAATGTTTCACGTGTATGTTGTACATATTAATATGTTTGTCTTTTATACACAGGAGCCTGGCGGGTCATCATCTGCTCTGGGAACTGAGGCTACTGGCACGCCTCACATGAGTTTTACGCAGGTTAGTAAATCTCTTTACACTTTGTTTCTAATTACTGGAAGTTCACGTGGATTGTACATGCTTTGGACCTCTGTTATGTGGTGCACAGTCATGTAGATTTTAATATTGATTTGTACATGTTTTTTGTATAGCTTATGACTGCTAGAGAGACTCCTCCATATATGCAGACTGTGGAGGCTGCTGTAGATACTGCCATAGCATCTGCAGATCCACTAACTGAGGTACAATTTTTCAAATTTGTTAAATTTTGGAGGTTCATTATTTCTTATTACTTAAATCTACAATATCAAATTTTGTATGTATGTGAAATATTTAATTTGAAAATTAATTATTTGTATGTAGCTTACCCCTCGTGAGTCTATTGTTGTCCCTGCGATGCGTCAACAACAAATTGATAGGGATCATGACATTGCGGTAAGATTTCACATGCATTTTAACTAAATTGTACAAGTTTCTAAATTTTGAATGTATTTTAAAATTTTGGGTGTTAAAAACTTGTTGTTTATGAATGTGCAGGTTAGGTTGCAGGCATGCTTAGAGACACCTAGGACCACACGGATGAAATCCGTAGTGGCATCTCCCTCCACTACATCCCCAGGTCGTGGACGTGCTACTTCTAGCAGGGCGAAGAGAGGGAAGATGTTTCATGAGTAGATTCATAGTCCACCTGGATGTACATAGATATATATATGGGCCATCTGGTCCTAGTGAACATGTTTCTTCATATAGTCCATTGTATATATATAGCCTTTTGCGACCGCATGTGGTCCTATATACATTATGACACACTTAGTTCGAGATGTACACATACATTATGAACTTACATATATTTTCAGAGACGTGCGTCTGGAGCACACTTTGTTTGATTCTTATATATCCATGTGTGTTGGTTTTCATAACGATAAATCTGAACTATATGTTTGATTTGATTTCATTGCATGTATGATATCCTTCTATGTATGTTTTCATAACCATTTAAATTAGTTCTAGATATGTATGTTTGATTTAAAATTAAAAAACCATGTCCCGGAGCACTACATGGTACAATTGTTAAGCAAACCTATTCCATTAAGCAAAACCATGCTAGGTGAACTACAAAAGGGCAAAATTTACGTACAATTACTTTTTTTTAAAGCTAACACTCAATCTGTTGCATATCAACTAATGCAAACATTGATAGAAATAAGCGAGGTCTAGAGTTCATCTTGAACTATATATGAATATTTAACGTTACTTATGGTGCAACATTGAAGATTTTACAATTTTCCCGATTTTCAAGTTTTACAATTTTCATATTTCTAGAATTGAAGATTACACAGAGGTTTCAAATTTTTTTCTTTGTTATCAAAACTTATTATTTTTAGTAAGGCTCATATGCCAATTTAATAATAAATATTTAATCATGTCTTCTTGTATTTGGATTGAGATGAAATTTTTTCATTAGATTAGGTATTTTCATATGGTTTCCTGCTTCAAATTTCAAGTGTTTTCGATCTCCAGAATTGCAAGGATCTAAAAAGGCAAGTTTTTTCTCTGAAATTTTAAATGGGATGCTATAAAAAATTAGGGTACCAATGGAAAATATTTTTAGATCATCTTCAAGGAGTTCATGAGTAGAAGTTACGGGCAAAATTGCAGGGGAAATGGAGCAAAAATGAAGGAGATATGAGCAAAAATGTGATTTTTGCAATAGGGTTTCTTGAAAATTTAGTAGCATAACTAAATACTAGCAGCAATGAAGGAAAAGGAAATATTAAAAAGGGATTAAAAAAATGGCTAAGTGTATGTTTATACTCACCTCTTAACATTAACCTAGCTAACTCACCTTCTAACTCATCCTTGACCATTCTGGATTAACCCGGGTTACATGGCATGACAGGGTAGGGTTACAAGCCTTAAGTGACAAAGGGACTTAAAGGGGTGATAATGTGTGAAGGGGTTAAGTATTCATGAGAGGGGGCAACATAATCAAGTTGGGGTGCTGAGGAATTGAATACCTAGTGAGAATGTTACAAGCCTTAAGTGACGAAAGGGAGAGATTTCATGTGGTGGTGCATTCTGATGTCCCAAGTTGAAAAGGGTAAAAATTTGACAGTAAGCCCTTATTAGTATTCTTAGGTTCCACCCATCACATGAAGAATCCTCCTCTAATGAAGAATCAACTCATGTCTTCCATAGCGGAAGATCTTGAATGATGAGGCTTTTCCATAGACCATCTTGTTGAATCTGGAAACTACAAATGAAACTTTCTCATCTTCCAAGATGTTCACATGCTCCAATGTGTTGAGTCAATTCTCAGGAATGGCATTGATATTTCCACATTGACTAAAATATTTTTCATTTAACTCTTCATAGGATTCTAGAGATATAACCTATGATCTCTACAAGGGCTTCTAAAGTATTGACTATTGAAGGAAAGGGTCACAAATATTTTCCTGAACCAATTCTTAAAATTTGAATCCTGAAGATTCTTCATGTGGAATTATTCTCCCTGAGAGGAGTACCAAGCTCATGCATTCTTGTGCCAAGATCTTCCAAAAATTTTGATACATTCTCCTCATGGGATTCAAAATCAGAAATGGCTTCTTTTAGAGCATCAAACCTCTAGGTGATGGTATGGGACAAAATGTCATACAAGTTCTCTGAGTCAGATGAAAACACACCTGAGCTCACCAAGGAATGAGAATCAAAATTATTCATCTCACTCGCAAATGGGAGATTATTTTCCCAATGGAATTTCTCTTTCTTGATCTCAACTCTATTCCTATTGATTTTCAAAAATATGACCAAGAACAATCTAAACAAAGAGATAATCTCAGGAAATAGATCATGTTCCCTTTTTCAAGGATCATGCTCACCCAATGGTCACATGTCCTTCTTTGCAGTATGAATGCTTGATCTTGCTTGATGGACTGGGGGGTTGAAGTTTCAGATCTACATTGCTTCAATTTGAGGCAGAGATGATTAATCTCATGCAATCAATGATGGCACTTATGAATAAAAGGTCCTCACACATGTGTTCCCTTAATTGTTTGATGATTTACTTATACTCCTAATTCTGTGTAGTGATCTGTGATGAAGAATCCTATTACAATGCAAAAATAATGAGCATGTAAGCACATAGCTGGGGCAGCAGAGGATGGAGAGAGATCACCACAACAACATAGCTCAAGAGAGAAAAGCAAGGACAGTGATGAAGCACCTAAGAGGACAGAGGCAAGTCCAAAGAGAACAAGAGAGATGGAAGGTAAACAAGTGACATTGAATGTTTTGAGTCCTAGGAAATGAACGGAGGCGAGGAGTGAGAAGTCATGCCTCAGGATGTCATGGCACCGAACTGACTGTGCCGACACATCTGGGTGGCCAGGTGAACGCTAGAGGAGGTGGTGTTTTGGTGCGCGACAAGGTCGTTGCTTTTGGGCTACTTCGTTCGGGCGTAGTCCCTTAAGAGCCCTGAGACCAAAATATCGTTCAACTTCGACGGGTGACTACTCAGACTCCGTGGCACCTAGAGATGCCTCGTCTGATCTGACACCTTGGCGTAGGGACCCTCTACAATAGCCTCTCTCAGTTTTTTCCTTCTCATTTCGGTGCTCTCGCTGCCCTATTGTTTGCAAACGCGTGAAATAGTGCAGTTGGAGCCAGTGTAAGGTTGTCAAATGCTATATTTTGCAAACGGTGGGTCGTGGCACCAAACCGACTGTGCTGACATGTCTAGGTGGCCAGGTGAATGCTAGAGGAGGTGGTGTTTTGGTGCGTGACAAGGTCGTTGCTTCCGGGCTACTTCGTTCGGGCGTAGTCCCTTAAGAGCCCTGAGACCAAAATATCGTTCAACTTCGACGGGTGACTACTCAGACTCCGTGGCACCTAGAGATGCCTCATCTGATCTGAACACCTTGGTGTAGGGACCCTCTACAATAGCCTCTCTCAGTTTTTTCCTTCTCATTTCGGTGCTCTCGCTGCCCTATTGTTTGCAAACGCGTGAAATAGTGCAGTTGGAGCCAGTGTAAGGTTGTCAAATGCTATATTTTGCAAACGGTGGGTCGTGGCACCAAACCGACTATGCTGACACATCTGGGTGGCTAGGTGAATGCTAGAGGAGGTGGTGTTTTGGTGCGTGACAAGGTCGTTGCTTCCGGGCTACTTCGTTCGGGCGTAGTCCCTTAAGAGCCCTGAGACCAAAATATCGTTCAACTTCGACGGGTGACTACTCGGACTCCGTGGCACCTAGAGATGCCTCGTCTAATCCAAAACCTCAGTGTAGGGACCCTCTACAAAATCCTCTCTCAGTTTTTTCCTTCTCATTTCGGTGCTCTCGCTGCCCTATTGTTTGCAAACGCGTGAAATAGTGCAGTTGGAGCCAGTGTAAGGTTGTCAAACGCTATATTTTGCAAACGGTGGGTCGTGGCACCAAACCAACTATGCCAGAAACATGTCTAGGTGGCTAGGTGAATGCTAGAGGAGGTGGTGTTTTGGTGCGTGACAAGGTCGTTGCTTCCGGGCTACTTCGTTCGGGCGTAGTCCCTTAAGAGCCCTGAGACCAAAATATCGTTCAACTTCGACGGGTGACTACTCAGACTCCGTGGCACCTAGAGATGCCTCGTCTAATCTAACACCTCGGTGTAGGGACCCTCTACAATAGCCTCTCTCAGTTTTTTCCTTCTCATTTCGGTGCTCTCGCTGCCCTATTGTTTGCAAACGCGTGAAATAGTGCAGTTTGAGCCAGTGTAAGGTTGTCAAACGCTATATTTTGCAAACGGTGGGTCGTGGCACCAAACCGACTGCACCGACACATGTCTGGGTGGCCAGGTGAACACTAGAGGAGGTGGTGTTTTGGTGCGCGACAAGGTCGTTGCTTCCGGGCTACTTCGTTCGGGCGTAGTCCCTTAAGAGCCCTGAGACCAAAATATCGTTCAACTTCGACGGGTGACTACTCAGACTCCGTGGCACCTAGAGATGCCTCGTCTGATCTGACACCTCAGTGTAGGGACCCTCTACAATAGCCTCTCTCAGTTTTTTCCTTCTCATTTCGGTGCTCTCGCTGCCCTATTGTTTGCAAACGCGTGAAATAGTGCAGTTTGAGCCAGTGTAAGGTTGTCAAACGCTATATTTTGCAAACGGTGGGTGTGGCACCAAACTGACTGCGCCGACACATCTGGGTGGCCAGGTGAATGCTAGAGGAGGTGGTGTTTTGGTGCGTGACAAGGTCGTTGCTTCCGGGCTACTTCGTTCGGGCGTAGTCCCTTAAGAGCCCTGAGACCAAAATATCATTCAACTTCGACGGGTGACTACTCAGACTCCGTGGCACCTAGAGATGCCTCGTCTGATCCAACACCTTGGCATAGGGACCCTCTACAAAATCCTCTCTCAGTTTTTTCCTTCTCATTTCGGTGCTCTCGCTGCCCTATTGTTTGCAAACGCGTGAAATAGTGCAGTTGGAGCCAGTGTAAGGTTGTCAAACACTATATTTTGCAAACGGTGGGTCGTGGCACCGAACCGACTATGCTGACACATCTGGGTGGCTAGGTGAATGCTAGAGGAGGTGGTGTTTTGGTGCGTGACAAGGTCGTTGCTTCCGGGCTACTTCGTTCGGGCGTAGTCCCTTAAGAGCCCTGAGACCAAAATATCGTTCAACTTCGACGGGTGACTACTCAGACTCCGTGGCACCTAGAGATGTCTCGTCTGATCTGAAACCTCGGTGTAGGGACCCTCTACAAAATATCCTCTCTCATTTCGGTTTTTCCTTCAAACCTAGTGAAATAATCAGTGTAAGGTTGCAAACACTATATTTTGCAAACGGTAGGTATGGTCTTGTAAACACTAGAGGAGGTGGTGTTTTGGTGCATGACAAGGTCAAAATTGCTTCCGGGCTACTTTTTCGAGCGTAGTCCCTTAAGATGAGACCAAAATATTTCAACTTCGATTTGACTAAGACTTTTTCAAAATTTACAACTTTAGGGACCCTCAAAATTTACAACTTTTCGGTGCACAAATTTACAACGTTTTCAAAATTTACAACTTTTTCAAAATTTACAACATTTTCAAAATTTACAACATTTTCAAAATTTACAACTTTTTCAAAATTTACAACTTTTTCAAACAATGAAAGCTTCTCTTAGCTTCGAGAATTTAAAATTCTCTACTAACAGTGCCAACCACGTGAAGGTGGAAGCTTTTCTGGCACCACTAACCTAAACATAAAAGTGTTAGTCAAAGAAATTTAAGTTTCAAATCAAAACCATATACTATCTATATATACAAAATACACAAATTTAAAATAAAATATATTCAAACTTAAATCTAGATCTTTAAACTAACAAATTTATATATATATGAAAAGAAATTATATATACCAGACATGAGCATTGTAAATTCATTCCAATGAACCATCAGGATCGGATCTACTCTGAATAGCAGACAAGATTGCTTCATGATCTGACTCTTGAACCTTCCAAAGAATCTTGTTATTAGGCCTTCCTCGATATCTATACAGCTGAATATTTGTCGCTAGAACTAGATGCGAATATAAGAGTATTTTCCTGTGTGTCTCAAAGTCTTCAAACACCCAAACAAAGGAGTTTTTTAATGGATACCGTCGAAGCCAAGTTCCAGTAACTACCACTGACCCTGTAGGATACTCAATATCTTCGCCATCTATAATAGGAGAAGTCAACTTCTTTCTTTCCTCGATGCAACGACATAAGAAATAGTTTGTTCCTTCTTCATTGTCTTCTGTCACAATTACTGCAAACACATGTCCTACAAAAAAACAAAGGTTGAACAACTCAAATTTAAATTACATATTAAAATTTCAATGGACATAACTCAATACAAAAATTAAATAAATAACCATAAATACCTTGTCGCACCAAAATCAAAATTTCGTCAAAGTCCTTGGATGTTGCAACTTCATCTGCAGAAACAAGTCGTAATGCTTGTGGAGGTTGATAACTAGGAAGCGGAGTTAGAGGCCTACAAATCCATCCATCCACCCATTCTTGTGAATCACACTCAGCAGTGACAAATTCGATACAAGATGCACAAAAACATGTCAACTTTCTTGTCCATACAGCCCACGAAGTAGCGTCTGAGCTACAAAATGAGTGCATATCACTGGACCCAGTGAGTGTCATACAATCCTCGTAGTTAGCAATTTGTTGTTCCTCTATCAACCAAAAATATCTGTGAACTATGGAATTTTCTTGAGAACCTCGGGCCATGTTGTCAGTACACCATTCCACTATGCTCTTTGCATCTTTTAATTTAGCACCATCTTTGTACTTCAACTCTTCTCTTGCAAGAGCTCTTTTCACACATGCCCCTGCACCGTCATGCTCTCCTTTTCCATGTCCAGCCTCAGTGAAACTCCAAATATGTTGCACACCCATCTTGACGTGCATTCTGCTCATCCAATAAAACATTCGTGCATTCTTAAACTGAGACGTGTAATTATCTGACCATATATAATGTTGTTTGAAGTGGATGTCCCTATCAGACAAGTTTCCATAAAATAACTGGAAACACCCTTGCACAAATTCAGTAGAATGAGTACGATCATCACTGATATAAAAGTGGTACTCTCTTAAATTTTTTTGATCATTCTCTGTACTGTCAGGAGAATGTAGAAATGCTATATGCACAAAAATGGCAACTTGTACTGAGTTGTAATATTGCGATTGAACCTCCATTTGTGGTTGCAATGTGTAATTCTCTACAAAATCGACCACTGAAACAATAGTACCAATAGGAAATGTGTCTTTGCATAGCTTGAACTGTTCATCCAACCATCGAGCTCTATGTGTATGCCTAGCATACTCATAAACAATTTCATCCTTAAATTTTCTCAAAAATTGGAAAACAGGCATTTGTTCTGTAACTAGCTCACACCGTTTAGACTCTTTTCCATCTTTCAACTGGTATGCAACTGATTTATATTTATCAAACTCAACTAAATTATGTCCTATTGTACCTTCAATTTTCTCATGGATGCAACTTTCCAATTTAGGTAATCCGCCGCATGTACTACAACTTCCATCTAAACAATCCTGACTATAAAAAAATTGTCCAACTTCTTTTTCACAAAATATAGTAGGAATGAAATCCCTGGAAGATATTGGTGGAACTTGAACACCACATTCTGATAACATAGTTTCAGAATGAAAATTAGAACGAATACGTAAAAATTTAGCATAATGCATCGCAAATTCAACATGTTGCCTACAACAACAAGTGGTGCGAGCGTGGTTGATTTTCACATAGAATGGTTTCAACATTTCAAAAAAACGTTGACTAATTTTAATTTCCAGATTCTCTTGTTCAAACTTACGAAAAAATTGAGTTTGAGTCATATCTAAGAAATGCTTTGGATGTGGTTCACGATTAGTAGAACCAACTCTCTGTTTTATAACATCTCTTGTATTAGGTGAAACTCTAGTGTTATCATGCCAAAATTTAATAACAACTTCTCTTATAGCATCAGAATTATTTTTGTCCTTACGCGGTGCTCTAGCAGAAAATGCCCAAAAATCGTGCATTATTGAGTGATTGAAGGATATTACGTCTTTCAATTGCTTTCATTAGAGTTTTTCGATTAACTTGCAACATTCGACTTGTTTGCGTAATCAAACATTTTTTTATTGATTCACTTACAACACTAGTAGCAAGTACACGACGCACAATATTACTATCCCTAGTGCGTCTCTTGACACCAACAGTGTGATATGCATCATGAAGGTTTTCAACAATTGTAGAGGTTTGACCACGTATATTAGATGTTGTCAATCCTAAGGTGTTTAATGTAGGTCTCATTTTAATCAATTTCATCAAACTAACCAACAACTGACATCTTTGGGAATCATTTAAAATTTCAAAATGATTATCCCAAATTTCAGTGGCTTTTCTTCTGATTTGTCGTTCAGAAAGTTTGTCAGACATTGGTTTCAAAATGTTTTCATCAATTTCAATAAAAAAATTAGGTTTCTTACGTAAAATCCTAGGAGGTGTTTTTGTCAAATTTTGCCTGTCTACAGTTTCAACATGAATTTCCTTATTCACATTTTCATTGTCTCCTTCAATTTCAACATTTGCTACATCATGAGTATTTAATTCTTCTTCAACATTGACAGTAAAAACATCTTCATCATGAGTATTTAATTCAACTTCAACATTGATAGTAGAAACATTACCTGGTTCTTCATTGCTTACAATAGTTGGGGTTGAAGATGAACCTCTTCTTGATTCACGAAGTTTCCGCATTCGCTCAGCATTTTGAATTTTGTTGGCCTCTAATTCGTTTGGTGTTTTTTTACTTAATGACTTCCTTTTTTGACTTCGTTTCTTGTCTCCCATGATGTTTTGCTTCCGGTGATAAGAAAAACGTGCAGAAAAAGATAGAATTTCACAGTAATTCATACGGTAAGGTCAGAGAGTAAAAATCACATGGTAATTCAGACATTGGGATGTGTGTAAATATGATTTATGAACCGCGAGCGTGCTTTATAAACCGCGATCGTGGTTTATAAAGCATGCTCGCGGTTTGTGTTAAAAAAACTGCGATCACACTTTATAAACCGCGATCGCGGATCTATCTGCCGAACCTAAGCCTCGGGAAATCTTTGTTTTTCCCCAACCAAAGCTATGGAAAGGTCATTATGAAGTGTAAAAGGTCAAAAAACCTCAAATCTGCTCTTCCAAAGACTTGAACCATGCTAAAAAACTGAAAACATTTCACAAAAATGGTGCCATCACGTAGGGGAGACTGTTAGCTTCGTAGAAATATTGATTTTAAAGTGAATAGAATAAGATAAATATCATTTTATAATTTTTTACTAACAATAGGTCTTTAAGACATTTTTTCCCGTGAATGTTCATGTCTACGTTTAAGACTGTAACTTTTGTTTCGCTTATCAAAATGTGATAAAACTTATACCATCCCAAGCATGGACAAATTCTATACACGTTAAAAAAATAATATTTGATTTCGATATTTTTTGATATAGTTATGGCAGGCAAACGGAAAGCGCTCCGTTTTCTAAATATTTTCAGACCACTTTCATGGAAAAAATCATTAAAAAAAAATATTGCTAAAAAAAATACAAAATAAAATCCATCCCAAGATAGACAACTACATCTAACATTTCACCAAAGGAAAAAAAAAAAAACAAGATTTGGTCATCCAAAATGCGGGCAAACAGACTACAATCTTATAAGTTAAAAAAAAAAAAAAAACTAAGTCATATAATTTTAAGTGTTTAATATAGCTAAACTTGTCCGTTTTTTTAAAAAATTAGTATTTTAGAAACTAGATTCCGAATGCTATGATTCATATTTATATAAATTTTTCTAATTTTGAGTGCACGTATAGCTAATAATTGATTCGCCAACAGTAATTGCTCCAATATGTGGAAAATGCAATAGAGCGTCATCTACATATGATTCTTCTATGCATATGACAATGCAATCCCTTTCTAAAGATCGTCCATGGCATTTTGTTCCTGGTTTAGTTGCATGAATTTTAACAATGCCAACCTTTTTTACATGGTCAAGCTCTAGGAACATAAAAACTTCTCCTCCTATTGTGAATTCATAGGCAGCCATGTCCTTCACCTCATTCTTTGGTTTGCCCGATTCCACCTTAACAAATTTTGAAAAATCAGTCACCTCAATCAATGGATCGGCCATATTTTTTCCTTTATGATCCTCTTTGTTGATATTTTCTTTATCATGCATATCATTTCCCTCACTTTCCTTTGTTCTAAAGGAAATAGGTGTTATTTGTATCGGTGGTTCATGTACCCATGCACTTGAAGTGTATGCTTCAACATTATTCTATTCCTCATCACCCTGAAGCAGTAAAACCCAATTTTTCAAGTGCAACAACATAATAATTAATTGTATATAAAATATGTAGGTATAAATGCCAAATTAGCAATATGATTAAGTTTTAAGCACTTAAAATATATAGAAAACACAACTATTTATATTACTAATTTACAACCGTACCTTGTTTTCTATTTGATTGTTGTTTACATTCTTTTTTCGTATCATATTTTCCCCATCAACATCAGTTGAGTCCTATTCATGCATTCAAGTCATGAAACATGTTAGAATCACATTTACACAAAATTTCAACATGTTAATGAATGAAAAATGGCACTTTATTATTCCAACAATGCTATTAATGTTTTTAATTAAAGCATGTTTCCTTACATGATCAACATTAATGGATTCTTCTTGGATAATATCTTGTACAAATGAAACGTTAATTTAAAACAACATAAAAAAAATGTGAATAAACAAAATTAAAATAATTTTAAATTTAAATTATAACAAAAATAGTAAATACCTTGTCCTTTTGTCCATTTAGTTCAGAATTTGTACAGTCAGTTTTCATCAAATCCGTTTTATATTGCAGCATTGAAAGGGTTTTTTTCCTTCTTTCCTCCCTCTTTTCTACACTATCATACTCCTCTACAAGCTTGGAAATCAAATCTTTAGCTTGTCGGCTAAGGGATGAAAAATATTGCACTTTTTCTTCCCGACAATAACGCTTAATTAACCTAGATTTGTACATATATTTAGAATTATTCAAGTGTCAATCAACACTTTGCTTTTCAACCATTTTTTGTACTGTTTTTTTTGTTTTCCTTTTATACTTCCCGATCGCACGTTTACCCGACTTACGCCTATGTAATGGAGGGAGTCCATTGTGATCATGGAGGCGGTGATAGTTGATGTCTTTCAAATGCCATTTGATTCCTTGCATTTCATACTTGCAGCAAAGAAAGACCATGCATTTGAATCTGTCCCTCTTTCCAATTTCTTTTATAATTTTACACTGCTGCAAGTACTATAATTTACATCCAATAATTAAATAGTTTATGAGTAACAATTTATGTGTAGGAAAATCCTGTAACTCTTTAGTTGAAATTATTATGAAACATGTAAAAATATATGGACACTAAACGATCAACAAATTGGAAAATCCTAATAAATTTAAGACATACTAACATAAGTTGAATACTTGAATAAAAGTGTTTTATTCATGCAAAACAAAAATTCTAAATAACACTACTTACTGATATTTGATGTTTGCACTCATTGGATGCTTTATGGCTCGGACTAGGCACCCAATCTTCATCTTCATCCTCCTCCTCTACTTCATAATCTTCATCATTCTGATCACTATTGTCATCTACGTTGAGTTCCATGTCAAATTCTTCTTTAACATGACTATCCTTACCCTTTTCCTTTTCAAAATCTGAATTCTCTCTTGTTTGATCAATAAATGCTTTTTCTTCTTCAAATTTTTCATCGTTAATCTATGTTTATATTACAAAAACAAACACTATGTTGTCAGAAATAAGCATTTGATAACACATAATCCACTACAAAAATTATATTTTAATAAAAAACAAACAGTCACATTTCCTTACCCTGTTTCAAAAAGGCCATTGCAGGCATGTGTTGTCATTCTTTTTGTTTGTGGTTGATTTTTTCCACAACCACTATCTTTATTCATTTGATTTGATTTCTTTGAGGTTAAAAAATTAAAATTTAAAATTAATACATAATATATGGTCATGCAGAATCAAAATAAACAATATTGATGAAAAAAAATTGTTCAAAAGTTTCATCAATACCTTTTTCCGTTACTTGCGATTCAATTTTTTGAATGTCGTCCAATGTTTCAATATTTATTGCACTTGGCCTATGGTTGCATAAGAAGATGGTGTATAAGAAAATCAACTTAATTTCAATAACAATATAATGAATTCTATAATTACAAAATAAATAACATAGTGAAAAGATGAGAAATGAAGCATCCCATCCGTAGATATTGAAACTACCTAAATAACCCATCTGCACCATTCACTCTCTTTTATTACCAGTCATTTAACCAACTCATAGACAAGTTGGTGTCATTATAACCAAGGCGGTGTCTAAAGCTGTATGCAAAAGGAGAAAGGAAAATCTTATTCAACAATACTTCTTCCTAAGAAAACATACAGAAATTAAACATGCATGAAAAAGAAACACACAACAACTAAACTACTGAAATAAATCTGCAGTAAATAAACTATGCTAAGAAATAACAGAAAAATCCTCCTCCTTGGGGAAGAGCGGCTTTTGGCCATTCTCTTCCCTTTGGATTTGGAGAAACTACAATTAACTTTTAAAACTGCACTTGTATTGATTCAAAACTGATTTACAAAATATGCCCCCTTTTCCAAATATATGGAAGAGGTATTTATAGACATTACTCCTAGTTTACTTGGTCCACACTCCAAGAACTAACTACCTATTCTTGGGTGGATTTATTCAAAGCAATAAATACTAAACAAACTTGACTACAACAACCCACTTATCATGGAGAATATTTCTACAACTCATCCCTTTAATCTAGGAACACAAAGTGGGAGAGTACTTATTCAACATTCCTAATACTATTCCACCATTTGCTCATCCTTGAAACATGGAGAGAAAAAGGAGGAGTGCTAAGTCCATGACTTTGAATTCTTCTTGGAATGCCACATGCATTCATGACTTTGGATTGCCACATGTTTGGATCTATATTCTTGGTTGATGACGTGGAAGCAAAGAGTAGGCTGAATAGTTCGGTGCTCCTTTACATTATTTTGGAACAAACCAAAATACTTTCACTAGCTGGGTGTTTCGTAGCTGCGTGAAGAATTTCCATAGCTGGGCATTTCCATAGCTGTGTGAAGAATTTCCGTAGCTGGGCATTTCCGTAGCTGTGTGAAGAATTTCGGTAGCTGCAATCTATGAACTTGGAGTACAGTTGCTTATGACCTATTTTCTACACACTATTGCATTCCAACTTTAGAAGAAATATCAAGAAATAACAACAATTAGATTGCAAATAGATTTCTAAAGAGATGATAAGATAAATCCTATATTCTACCTTAAATATGATATCTGTTATTAAAACTACATCTAAATTCACTTGAAAGCTTTATTTTGAGAGAGAGAATAAGAATGTTATTTGGTGATATAATGAGACATATTTTGGTCTCATCATTTCCCCCACACTTAACTTCTTGCATGCCCTCATGCAAGCTACTGATCTTCCTGTAGAATCTGATTTTGTCAATACTTCTGCATCTTTCAAATTGTCTTCTCCTTTTTTCATGATAGTAGCAAACTGAGATTTTAGAAGTAAAATTTTTACTTCTTTTTTATTCATGCTCTCATGAGGTTTTCCGTAGATAATGTAGAGATATTTTTCCCACACTTAACTCTTTGTTTCCTCATGCATTCTTCAAAATATTTGGAAGAGAGTGAGTCTCCCCCACACTTAGCTTTGTGCATGCCCTCATGCAAACTATTTGCTTTTTTTTTTTTAATTCAGCAGCTTATAGATCTCAATTGCTGTAAACTAAAAAGACTTCATCTGCATCATTTTCTTTGTTACTTGACTTGATCAACACATGGAGATCTTGAAAATTTTCTCTTTTTTTTTTATGCTTTCGAGAAGTGAATCTATTTGTAATTAAAACAACAAATAACAATATTCAAGAATAGAAAAATAGAAGTTACCATACCATACTCAGTAGTTATCCTTGCTTTCATCATGTTGTATAACCGTGATTTCCATCTGCAGCTGAAAAAACAAATAGGTATGAAGTCAAAGCCACTGCAACATAGAACTTTTCAGTAGAAAATGATTTCATCAACCAAGTCGGCATAAGAGAAGCAGTCATATGAATCCAAGAAAGACTTTGAAGTGTAATTTTTGGTTTTTGTTTTTTTTTTGGTTTGGGAAAAGCAGCCATTTGCTGGTTTTCAACTTTCCCATTTTTTTTTGAGAAGATTAACATTGACTACTGCATATCGGAGGAATTTTTGGTGTTTTCAGAAGTTGGGAAAATGAATTTTTAACAAAAACTGAGACAAAGAGGGTAGCATGGAATGAATCAGGTACTGAAAATGAGGAGTACTAGCAGAATACTTGCATGCATCATAAGATATATATATTTATTTTTAAAAAAAAACAATCTTCAGCATGTTTTTTTTTAGCAGCATGCATTCAAAATGTGATATCTTGGTCGTTTCTCAACAAAAATGAGAAATTCAAAATGATCTGGAAATCTTAGATTGTGTAGAACAAGACCCAGAAATTGTTTGAGTGATTTCTTTACGAGCTGCGAGCAGTTTGGATCAGAAAACACTGTTATCAAAACAGTCTGCAACATGTTATTTCTTTTGAGCAGCGTGCATTCAAACTATGATATCTTGGTCATTTCTAAATGAAAATGAGCAATTCAAAATGATCTAGAAATATCTCATTTCATGTAGAACAAAACCCAGAAATTGTTTGATCTATTTCTTTATGAGCCATGAGATCAGTTTGCATCAGAAAATGTAGCTATTTTTCATGCGTGATTTCCGTATCAGATGATTCTTTTTCCTTTGACCTCCTCTTTAATGCGCCATGTATGTTGATTTTGTAATTTCCTGCAGTAATTATGTCATCTAAAAAATAGATGCTTGCAACAATTAGCTCCTTCAAATTCAAATCTCCAATAATTATTGAAAATAATTTAGAACAAGTCTCTCTCATTAAATAAATAGAGTCAATTTAGGAGCACTCTTTGCATGAGACTTAATTGATTAAAAGATATGCAATCTGTAGCATTCATTGCATGCAAATTTATTTCCTCTTTGTATGTAAAATTTATTTCTAAATCAATTAAGTCGACATGCAAGGAATATCTTAACAAAATTTGACTAATTCATTAAATAAAAGAGATAAAATAGGAATGCATGTTATTTGAATTTTTCTAACAACCGCATGAGTCATTGCATGCAAAAAGGAATGTCTCACTTCATTAAATGTAAGAGTTAAAAATAGAATTCTCTTGTTGCATGCTTGAACTTTTCAACCAAACGAGTTGTTATATGAGAGAATAATGCATACCTTTTTGCATTTGTCTACCATGTTCTAATAACTTTCATTATTGTTGTAGATTCATTTTTTATTGCAGGAATTTGAGTTGCAGAGATGGATGTTTTTTTCCTTCAACATGATGTTTCCTTCTTCTGTGACAGAAGCAACTCAACTTTTCCTTCAACTCTCAATCTGTTTACACAAATATTCCACAGAAATCTTTGTCTCGGCTAACCTGCACAAAGTTAGTTTTTTTTTTTTTTTTGCATTTCTTGCATGCATGAACTGGTATTGAATCTAATACATGCAAACAAGAAATATTTAGAATAGGAAACCCAAATCAATTTAGACCCTACAGAAATATATTATGTTACAATTTTTATAAAGATTAAGAAAACTTATCATCAAATTCCTATTGTATCCATTCCATCACACCAAAATACATGGGTAACTAGCCGCTGTAATTGTTGTGTATATAGGAAATAGAACTAGGTACGGGTTTTATTTGATGATAATACATATTTCTATTATGAATTTTTCATCCATATGTTGATTAAGGTAGTCAGTCTTATCAACAATCTATAATATCATATTGAAATTCTCAATATGAATATAATAGAAATATTTCTTAACAGAATAAATAATTGTATAAACACATGTCTGATGGACTAATATGAAATGGTGTTTCCATGTTATTGAGGAGGGGGTTTCTTTTGGAAATCTCCATCAAGTTTCTAAATCTAATTGCAGAAAAAAATTTAATCTATTTGCAAAAAAAGAAAGAAAATGAAATTTGCAGGAAAAAGAAATTGCTGGAAATGAAATTACAGGAAAAGAAATTACAGAAAATGAAAAACTTGAAAGAAAATAATCTAGTTGCATGAAAATAAATTCTAAAGAAGCTATTGAATAAGAATCTCCTATCACAAATCTTGCTAAGAGGTATTCTACTGTCACTAGAATACTCTTTTAGAAAAATCTGAGTCTCCTAATAACACCATGATCCCCGGAAACGGCGCCAAAAATGACGGGTCGTTGTATTACCAGTCATTTAACCAACTCATAGACAAGTTGGTGTCATTATAACCAAGGTGGTGTCTAAAGCTGTATGCAAAAGGAGAAAGGAAAATCTTATTCAACAATACTTCTTCCTAAGAAAACATACAGAAATTAAACATGCATGAAAAAGAAACACACAACAACTAAACTACTGAAATAAATCTGTAGTAAATAAACTATGCTAAGAAATAACAGAAAAATCCTCCTCCTTGGGGAAGAGTGGATTTTGGCCATTCTCTTCCCTTTGGATTTGGAGAAACTACAATTAACTTTTAAAACTGCACTTGTATTGATTCAAAACTGATTTACAAAATATGCCCCCTTTTCCAAATATATGGAAGAGGTATTTATAGACATTACTCCTAGTTTACTTGGTCCACACTCCAAGAACTAACTACCTATTCTTGGGTGGATTTATTCAAAGCAATAAATACTAAACAAACTTGACTACAACAACCCACTTATCGTGGAGAATATTTCTACAACTCATCCCTTTAATCTAGGAACACAAAGTGGGAGAGTACTTATTCAACATTCCTAATACTATTCCACCATTTGCTCATCCTTGAAACATGGAGAGAAAAAGGAGGAGTGCTAAGTCCATGACTTTGAATTCTTCTTGGAATGCCACATGCATTCATGACTTTGGATTGCCACATGTTTGGATCTATATTCTTGGTTGATGACGTGGAAGCAAAGAGTAGGCTGAATAGTTCGGTGCTCCTTTACATTATTTTGGAACAAACCAAAATACTTTCACTAGTTGGGCATTTCCGTAGCTGCGTGAAGAATTTCCGTAGCTGGGAATTTCCGTAGCTGTGTGAAGAATTTCTGTAGCTGGGCATTTCCGTAGCTTGTGAAGAACTTTCGGTAGCTGCAATCTATGAACTTGGAGTACAGTTGCTTATGACCTATTTTCTACACACTATTGCATTCCAACTTTAGAAGAAATATCAAGAAATAACAACAATTAGATTGCAAATAGATTTCTAAAGAGATGATAAGATAAATCCTATATTCTACCTTAAATATGATATCTGTTATTAAAACTACATCTAAATTCACTTGAAAGCTTTATTTTGAGAGAGAGAATAAGAATGTTATTTGGTGATATAATGAGACATATTTTGGTCTGAATGTTCGCTATCTTTATAAAACTTTAGACTTTATTGTGAAAATACAAATTAAACATGTGGTGGCTATGTGGATTTGTTTGCTTGGTCTTTGTAGATTACATAAGAATATAAGGCTACCATTATTTCTTAATTTACAGAATCTCTTCTATTTGATGTGGTTCCTCAAAATGCTAAACATTATGGTTTTATGTGATAAATCTATCCAAAAGTGGGCATGAGGTTGTCATTCAAAAGGTAAGGAGATTGATGAAATACAGACAAATCAAAGAAATCGTTGGAAGTAGTTGTATTGAAGTCGATAAATTTTTCCATGCATTTCACAGGGACAAATCATACCAACAACAGAGGATGCACGTGACACCCAAAAAATAAGAGATCTATGCATAGTTAGAAATTTTTTGTAGAGAGATAAAGGCAACAAGGGGTATTTTCTAGATTTAAGACATGTTCATTTAACAGAAAAATAGTTCAAGCCAAAAATTTCCACCCTCAAAAACACATTTCCAAACATTCATAAAAACAAATATATTTTATGAAATCAAAAATTATATATTTTTAAAAGAAAACTAAAAATCTAAAACTACATAAAAATAAATTTGGAGCAGAAAAATGTCTCAGATATAGAACAAATAATAAATTACCATGGGCAATAGAGAGATCTCTTGGGTGGCTAGACTGTTTGGAGCTACTTATAGTGAGACCGTCATGCTCATGCCGTCTTGGAGAGAGGATGATCCAAAGCTAGAGATTTTGGGGTAGGTTATTGACAAAGCGAATGAAACACTTAAATTCGTGATCATGGGAAAATTTATAGGAATTTGACCCAACATCAACTTTTTTAGGGGTTGGTACAGATGAAAGTGGAGATGTAAAGTTGAGGTCAAATCCCTGGCTGGAGAAAGTATTGTATTTTTATTTTCCTAATACAAAAACATAAAACTAGTCCTGGAGAAAGTATGTAAAGTTGAGGTCAAATCCCTGGCTGGAGAAAGTAATGATGAAATGTGAGAGATTTTTTTAATGTGATTTAGGATATTTCACATGCCCTTATCCACATGAAATGAAATGTTTTGGGCTAAATACATGTGATTTAGGATTTTTTAATGTGTTTTATAAGACTGTTCTGAAGTATCTGATTATATTTACTTTGGGGTTTGTTTTTGGGTTTTCTGGAAATTGATGCATAATGGTATATCTGATTATATTTACATAGCATTTGTTATATTTTCAGGTAGAATCGAGCACAAGGAATGAAAAATTGGAGCTGTTTACTATAGTCTCTTTTAACATTAATTTTATTTGAGAGTTAGCCTTCCCTTTCACTTCTGGGTGGATTCAGACAATTGTTATGTTTGGACAAGACCCTAAAAGCTAAAAGTTACTACTTTAAAAAGTAGTGGCAAAACAATACAATTCAATGCTTACTAAAACCTAAAGAGTCAAAATAACACAATTAATTTAGTGATCCTTTTCGTGTGCGAAATCCTTCCTGTTTGCTAAGCATTTCTGTAATATATGGCAGGAACAAAAATTCATATAAAATGACAAATTACAGCAAAAAAGATAAAATTGCAATTTGAACAAATTTAGGTGAAAGTAAGTGGTTAAAAAATAATGATTCAGTGAGTAAAAAATAATGCGGATTCCTAGAAATTACTCTGATGAAATCATTTTTTGTACTTATAATGTGGATTCCAATTAGTGGGTAAGAGACTAAAAAAATATGGAATTATGCATTTCACATGCTAAGCATTTCAATAAGTTATAGATAATATTTTGCTATAAACAGAAGTTAAAATAAACTTAATAATTGTGTAATCTCCACTCCGATAACAATTAGAAAAATGTAATACAAAATAAATTCGATGATAGTTAAGTGCATCATATTTGATAACTTTAAAACAAAATATAATTTGTAATCCAAGTAAATTTCTATCCCTGCTTTACCACGTCAAGGATGCCTTGTTTACTACATCAAACAAAGTGACAGGGGGAATGCAGACTCAGCAAGCTGCAACTTTAATGTCTGCTACTCAAATATGCAATGAGTATTCAGATTATCTAACATCGGGAAAATATGGGGCACTCTGGATATATATTCACTAAATCCATAAAAAAAAAATTATGCAAATTATACTCAAAGTGAGAGCTTGCAATGATGAGGTGTTGAGCAGGGAGAGACACAGAAACTAGAGCAGATAGGGTGAAGAGCCAGAGTCTATGCAAAGAAAACAAGGCAAATCAACGATGAATTTGAGCAAAATTCACAAAATGCAAGAAGTAAACTTGGAGTTAATAGATTTGGGTTAATGAAGGAGAATCTAAGTGAACAAGAGGTGAATAAACTTGCACAATGATGATTCAAAATTAAGCTTAGATGAACGGCTGAGAAGCTGAGCTAGTAGGAAAAATCAGACAGATTAAATGCAGTTGAATCGAGCATAAATTAACATTGCAGATGGATCGCATAAATTAACATGAAGATTCCTTGTTCAAGATAAATTTGAGACTACAGGTTCAAAGCAGGGGAAGATTAAAAGCATTGCACATGAATGGATCATTAATTAACACGATTCTACATGTGATTTATTAAGAAGAGAGTTAATGTAGGCATGGAAAACAATTTTCCAATGAATTTTGAAGATATGTTTGCACAAATTGTTTCATTTGTAGATAGGAAATACATGTTTTCACCTCTTAAGGCAAAGGAAAATATAGATCTAAGTGGTCCAGAGATATTTTTGAACAAGTTATAAAAAACTAGAGGTTTTAAATTTTTGTGCCTTCTCATCTAGTTGTGTAAAAGGAAATAGAGCAATTATGTTCACAACATGAACATAAATTGTTGACAGGAATAGAAATTAACACTCTTGAACCAATCCATTCTTGTGAGTTAAAAAATAATCTGACAAGAAAAGGGAAGCCCTAATTAAAAAACTATAATGTCACAGGGGTAACAGAAAGTTTATATTTATCATTGCAAATTTCTTTCAATGGAGTAACATGAAATTCATTTATATTCATATGTAATACATGTTAAATAATTAATCAACAACTGAATTAGTAGCGATAATTTAAAAGAAATGAAAAACACAAAGACAAACAAGTACTGTAAACAAATTCAGAATCTTAGATAAAAAATTAAAAACCTCACTAACTGAAAATTTAAGGAAAAACTTTAACAAATATAGAATCTTAACAAGGCTTATTGAGGAAGAAGAGCTTCTTCCTTTTATCTCCTCCCTGCTCTGTTTTTTTCTGACATGGTCTCCGCCACCAAAACTTGCATAGAATCACAAATCTTGCAAATTTGTTTGAGAATCAAATGAAAAGGATAAAGGCATCCAGAGAAAACCACACACAGAAATTCAAATGTAGAATGCATACATGAATTAAAAAAATCCTAAATCACATTAAAAAAATATCCTAAAGGCAAATGTGAGAGATTATACACATGCCAGGAGCAAACAGAAAGGATATTTCTAGCACAGAATAACATGTAAAAGAGAATACATTTCATGGCATGTAAACCACGTATTTTTGGAAATATCAAACCACGTATTTTTGGAAAGATCCAGCATAGAATAGCATGTAAAACCATGTAAACCCACCTCTGAAATCCGTTCTTTGGAGCAAACAGGGGAAGCACCTGGGAGGACATCAACTCTGGAGGAAGCACCCGGAAGCTCAAGTTGTGCAGCAGAGATCCCTTGTTTCAACAACTCAAATCAGGGGCATGGAAACTGCATGGAAACCACTCAAACAGGGGGCTATGGCAGGTAATATCTTTTTGAAACTGGCGGAGCTATGATTTTTGAAACTAGAACCGTGTGACAGATGCACAGGATTTGACAGGAGTCGCTGATATGATGGCCGACAAAACCGGCAATAATTATTAGCTTGTTAGGACGGGAATGGAGACGGATTTAGACGGAAATGAAAACGGAGAGTCGTTCAAACACCACGAACACCATGTAGACCGCTGTGCCACATCACACCTATTTGTGAACTAGCATGAGGGATAGGGTTAGTGATTTATTACAACATAAAACATCATATCATATTCAGACATAAATTCTCCTAGCTTCTACTTTCTCTTCTACAAGTCTTGAATTGTTGTCATACTCACTTCATCCTCTTGAATTCCTGAACTAGAGCCTCACATACTTATTTTAACATAGAGTTCACCAATTCCATTGAGTAGAAAAACTCTAAAGCTCTACCTTGCATAGCCTCGAGAAGCTCATGTTTTTTTATGTTATTATTAATGACTCCTTTTAATCCCCATTTCCTATCACAAGTCAACAAGAACTTTTGTGGTTGTTTTGTTATCAAAGAGGGAGACCTTCACCTGTAAGGATATTTTGAAACTATCGATATGAATATGAGTGAGACAAATTGTCCAGTCCTTTCAGGGAAGAAGTGGGTGTTTTACACCCTTTTTATTATTGAATATAATAAGATTAGTCATTTAAGTACACTAAGGATGTAAAGGGTAGATACATGGGGTTTTTCTAACTAATTAACTTCTAACATTAATCATACAATATCATAACAATGTCTTTATGTTTATATGATATGCTACACATCTGAAAACATAAGGGAATAAGTGCACTTAGGTGATTATAAATGATTCTATGAAGTTTTGTACGTGTAAACAACTACAAATAAGGAATCTAGACCCGATAATGCTTTACATTAAAACTATAACTAGAAACTAAGCTAGTGTAGGATTGTATAATTCTATCAAGATTGACGATACAATTTTACACCTATTGTACATTTTTAGACCTACTTTAAATTTGGTTCTGTAACTTTATGGGAGTGTTGCCTACTTGGAAATTTCTGTCGCTTTCCAATCCTAATTGTCAGTCATATTGTGAAGCCTTCTTAAAATTTTGAGTAAGATCTCAAATCCTATCCATGTATGGGAGTTCCTACAAAATAAACATTGCTTAGTTTCTGGATACCCTGATGCACTGTCAACATTGGCACTACTTCAAAAAGGCCTTAAACCACATGACGTTCTCCACCTAACATTTGATATATGAATGAATGCAACTATGGTTTGGTGATTGGAACCTCGTTGATAATGCTTTAATTGAGTTTGGTTCTTGCAAAAATACTTAAAGAAAGGATGTTTAAGTATTTGCAAATGAGATAACTTGACTTCTTGACCTGGAATGATGCTTCAGACCTATATTGATTATTACCCTAATGAATGTACACAAGATTTATTGGTATTTAGGGATCCTTAGGTTCCTTTTGTGATTGATGTAAAAGAGTATGTCAATGTAGTGACATATGAATTCCGGATCTCCAAATGAGAGAGTTTATATTATATTTGTTCATACAAGGTTATGAAGGTAAGTTATCAAAGAAAGGCTAACTGAAAGGCAGTAAAGGGCCCAATAGATAATATGAAACTGTAAGTAGAGAAGTAGGATATGTTAATGCAAAATTGTGTAATTCGGTCATGAATGGATAACAACTCTTGACCAAACTGGAAGGTTTTACACAGAGAGAAACATGAAAAATGAAGTTTGCATCTTGTCAATTGGAGTCTGTCTATGGATTTTACACATTTGACTCACAAAATTCATCGATCATATCAATGTTTTTGACTAAGAAAACTATACAAGATACCCTGGGATGTGCTAAGTGGAGATAACAAGAGTGTGTTTATCTTAACAAGAGTACATTGTCAAAACTAGCAATGTCAATGGGTAAATGGTGAAATTCGAGTGTCTACATTTCCCCCCCTTTAAGTGTGAGATGAAAATTAAATGCTTAAAGGAAGAGATATTTGAGTGTGTAGACTCACTTTTTCTTCACTTAGAGTTTGTTATATATTTATCCCATTGTGTTTGGTGTTTGCATGCTCCATGATGAAAGTTGCAACACAGATCGTAGTTAATTTCCATAATAGAAAATTGAGCTTTAACTTAAGTATAAAGTGTAATATGTAAAGCTTGTATTTGTATAAAGTAAAAAGAAAGAGATGGAAAAATGTGGAAGGAATACACCATTTTGTCTTGTGGAGGGAGAAGCTCTCATGCTTTTATTGTAGTTAGATATTTGTATTATAGAACTTGTTAAAGGATTGGTGGTGATCAGTCCACAATTGTGTTGAGGAGAAACTAAATTATTGGGTATATATAACCAAACACAAATTAATGAAGAGAGATAAGAATAATAACATATTAAAGCATCCCACAAAGGAAGAAGATCACGTGTCAAAGTCATTCAAAAACTTTGATATCCCGCCTTTAAATGTAAGAGGTAAGGAAAGATTGCCTATGAAGAACTCAACTGCTTTGATACGTTTTATAGCCACACAGACAACACTATTATATATGGATCTAGGTTTTATTTTTCAAATAAAGACACACAATTGAAAAGAGAATAAGTTCCCATATTCCCTTCTCATGTGCCACACCATCAAATAAAAATTATAATGTACTAAAATATAGATAAAGAAAGGAGGCCCAACGCTCCCAAGATCCTTGAAAATATGACTGAAACCAAGTGTTGTAGTGAAGGGGTGAAATAATTCATGCCCCTTGTTCTAATTTATACTAAATTAAATGAATCTAAAATTTTGCTAATAAATAGCCACCAAAGGTAAAAATTTGAACGTACTGAGAAATTTGGTGTGACTACCCCTAAGAAAAACCATTTAAAGGGTCAAAACCATATGTACGGTCTTGACCAAGATGTACGTTTTTTATCCTATGCATTTTTTTTCTAAATTTCTACGTTTGACCTTATTTTTTAGTGCATGTCAACCTAGATCAACCTAAGATTTCCAAGGCCCGTGGTCAAGATAGAGGAAGGAACCCTACTGAGATATCGGTAGTTGGGTATAGAGAAGAATAAATGAAACTAAAATGAGAGTGATGGTAGATAATGATCTGATAATGGATAAGAATATTATGTTAAATAACATCCAAACATGTACCATACTAAGTTAACATAACACAATGAAGAAGGAAATGAACTTATCTATGCAAAATGATAAGAGATTGTTAGAGCACTCACCTTATACTTGTAGGGTGTTCACTGATCCATCTATTTCTCTAGAAAAGTAGGACTCTGAGACATATTCACTATTAGGTGGAGAAGGGGAACACCATTCCTATCCTAGAATCACTATAGGTGACCTAATAGTTCAAATAACCATGCAAGAAGAAGAGTATCCAATCCAATCCAAGCAAGATGTAAGATGAACCAAGAGCTAGGTGAGCAGATGCAAATATGACACAAAAGATTTGAGCAAATGGAAGTCTGAATGATTCTTGCTTCCTTTTCTTATAAATGTCAAATGAGGTGAGGGTATATATAGGACACCATGAGAAAATGTGACACCATCATCATGCCCATAGATTATGGTGTCAGCTATAGATAGTGAAAAGAGGTAGTGTGTCATGAAAAATAAAGATAATGTGTCATAGATTATGTATGTGGGTAAATAAGGTGCAAAGTGGTGATATGCAAGTAAAAAGCTGTAAATGTGATATGCATGAGACCTAGGAGGATAAGGATAACTAGTGCAAGGAAAACTAAGGCTAAGAGCAAATAACGACACTCTCCCTATGAATTGTCTCTAACCTATAAAGGTTACATGAATAACCATTCTCCATTTCCGACAGGCCTCTTAAAGTACCCGCTTTAGAAATAAATGCATCAGTGACCCTTATATGTACAAAGGAAATTATTCATATAAGGTATGAAAGATAAAAAGTGAAAAATTAGGTGTATACATTAAGCCCTAGCCATTGATCACCACATGTCACAGTAGCAACATAAGGGGTGGTTAACAGGAATAGATAGTTTGTAACACTGATACTAAAAGTAAGTGTGAGGTCCGAGCAAATAAACTAACCACTTTAAATAATTAATTAAAAATTACGTCTAACATGAAAGCAAATAAAACAAATGACATTGAACACAAATGTAACATGGAAAAACCCCCGAGGGGTAAAAAAACCACGGTTAAAGAGAGAATTCCATTACTCAAGAAACAAATTACACAGTCCATACAAATACTCCAACTCCTCACTTCTCTCCCATGATAACTCACCACGTGAATTACAAAATATAATGATATGAAATCATTTGACCTCGTGAGTAATATTTAAATTATATGATCGAGCGCGTCTTCTCACAAAGTACCCCAATTAAATAAATTAATTTAATTAAAAACCAATTAACTATAAACAAAAAATTTATATTAAATAATTAAGAATATAAATATTCTAAATTATTTAATTATAAATTATGGTTTATAAGAACATTTAATCTCATGTTCTAACTCCCCCCTTAATATTAAGTGGGGAACATGTGCCAATGTTACTTGTTTATACAACAGGATTTACAAATCCATAAACCATAGTTAAGGTTTAGGCTAACATATCAATTTTTGAAGGATTTATACACCTTAATCATGCTCATCTTACCTTTTGGTACAAAAGGATTTGGAATCCATAAATCAGAAGTTATGATTTAGGCTAAGCATAATCTGTGAGACTATGTCTCATAGTTTCTCATGGAAATTCTCTACCAACATATTATAACACAAGGACCTTCTTTACAATAAATACAACACACTGGAATGTACACTATGAATTTAGAGTTATCACTTTACAAAGATCATAAAAAATATATTTTACAGTGCTTTACAATGGATTAGAAGTATAAAGGAGAAGAAGAACACACAATTCACCATTAAGAGGTGACATTTCCATGCACACTCCCCCTCAATGGAAAATTTAAAAGGTCAAGCATTGCACGAAGCTTGTAGAACTTACATCACATAATGACTTTGTAAACATATTTTTAACTTGATTTTCAGTTGGGTAGTATTGGATATTTATATCACCGTAGAGAACCTTCTCTCGGATGAAATGCATATGAATCTCTATATGCTTTGTTCTCTAATGTTGAACTAGATTCTTAGCAAGCGTAATTTAACTTTGAACATCACATAGAAGAGGATTGTTTCTTTTAACTTCCATGTGTATCTCTTCCAACAACCACTTTAGCCACATGGCTTCTTTTGTTTCTTCCACCGCACTTCTATATTCTGCCTCAGTAGAAGAGATGAATACTTTCAACCACTTTTTACTGCTCTAAGTAATGACACCTATACCAAACTTGAACACATATCCAGATGTAGATTTTCTATCTAATACAATATCAACATGGTTAGAATCAAAATATTTATATAAACATACATTATTATAATAAGCATACTATAAATCATTATGGATTTCATTTTTACCCATCTATAAATCTTACATGATAGGTTAAAACATAAGTTGTATAACAACTAAAATTGCAATAGCTTAAAAACTAACCATTTTATATTACTAATATGTAGAATTTTTGAAACACTAATTTCAACACATTAATCTTGATAAAAAATTAGATGCATTAAGTATTAGACATCTCCAATACAGACACAAAGGTGTCCCCAAGTGTCATTTGATATACATATAATACTATGTTTAGTAATCACATACTAATTTATAATTTATAAATGTTTTATCAACAATATATATATCTTCATTATATACTTTAAGACTTTAATTTATGATAAGAAAAATAGATAACATATATGTAATCATGACCAAATCATGCAAGAATAATCACAAAATACACTGAACCAATTAGAGATGGAATTTTTAAAGGTCTTCTAACATTACTATGGACAAATTCCATGGATTATGTGGAATTTTCTTCAAGATGACTAAGGAAGGGTCTTGGTGATTAATCGTAAGCACCCTTCACACATTTCATGAGAGATAGGTGGTAGACCAAAAACTAGGTTAAGCTGAGACCTGCCATACACGCTCTTAAGAATGACCTAGTCTTTTATGCTACAATTGAACATCACTTCTATTTTTTAGTAGACAACTAAGAAGTAGAAACAAAACCTTTTAAACACATATAATCCATTCTTTTGTATGTCTTTAGAAACTAGTAACATATAAATCATTTATATTTGAACAAAAAAACACTATAATTATTTTGAGTTAATTAAGAATAAGAAAGCAAATTCATTTTCAATTCAAGAACATACAAAAAATCATTTATAAAACCTATCAAAAACATTTGATTTTCATTTACTTGGAATATCGAGAATGGAATCATCACATAGATAGATCATTTGATATCAGTTACAATTTTAGATTTATACAACATGTGCCTCGATGCACTATTGTGAAATATCTATTCATTTTATTTGGTAGTGACTAATGAACTTTATAGAGTAACTACATTAGATTTATGATTATTCTCTTCATTCTTGTTTTGATTTTTATTTGGTATATTCTATTTTTTATTCTCGAAATTTGGCTTGTTTTTTGTTTACTCTACAATCTTCTTTCTTATGTCTAAATTTTCCACAATTATAACATTCCATCAAAATTGAATCTTAAGATTCCATATTTCCTTTCTTTACTAGGAGGTTTAAAATTTGATTTTTGATTCTTGTTAAAAATTGATTACCTTTTCATCTCCCTTCATAAGAGTCGTCATCAGTTCAAGAATCAAGTTTATAATTTTCGATAACCGCATACCTTCATGCATTGATTATAATTGCATTTAAGCCTCACTCAAACTTTCTTGATTCTTGATGTGAAGAAGGGAATCATCTTGCACGCTCTGTAATATTATGAACATTCCTTATTTACCTTATGTTGATATGTATCTACATTGTCCACTATCGCTTGCCTACCGGTCGGAGCCTTCTCCTTTCCATTCACTATTGTCAAGAGCTTGTGAGCCATGAATTTTGCCTTCAACATGATCTTCCAGATGCTGTAATTTGATCCATTCAACATATGTGATTTGTCAATTGTAAAATGATTAGACCCCTTTTTACATAAGAATCCAAAATGAGAATAAACAAGGTTCTTCCTAAAGTAGTTTAGGAAGTCCCCATGTCGTTGTTCAAGCAAATATGTCAGTCGTATTTCGATGATTTTTCCTTTATTCACGTTACCATTTGACTTGTTAAAAAAATACTTAACAAAATAATATTAATTTGACTATAAATTTGACATATTTAGTTGAAATGTAAACAATTTTGTTTTTAACTTTTCGAGAAAATATACTGACTTATTTGTTTGTCAAAATAAGAGTATTTGCTTCAATAATTTTCCGAAAATAATGAAAAAATTAATGATTAAAAAATAATTTAAGTTTTGCTTAGCATTTAACTATAAAAATAATTAAATTTTTCTTTTGATAACAAAAAATTAATGTAAAAAAATTGGAGACAAGCTCCTTTATGTATGATTAGACCACCTTTACTCGGTCGAGCTCTTTTAGTAGCTCAGCGAGTTACTCTATGTTAAGCCATAGATCATAATAAGTATTTTATGCACAACATGAAGGACTAACTCTCCCACCTCCTTATTAACTTCATCACCAACATGACTGAGCCACTTAAACCACACAACTTGCCATGCAGAGTAACCCGACTGTTGAGCCACATAGTAGCTAACTCACCCATTCCTTATACAATTCACCATGTTTACGCCCCAAATCGGGCTTTAACAAAATGCAGTGAGATGTGGCCAAATCCATGTTTAAAACCCGCGAGGAAAAGGCCTATAAAACCTTAAAATTCCCTTATCTTTTCAAATGTGGGACTAAAGTCCCTTTACAAAAAAAATGACAAGCGGTCATAACAAGGCCATTAAGGATGACCATGTGGAGACCAAGCCTTGTCGGTAGAATAAGAGACATTATGGCCACGTGGGGGCCTGTGGAGAGTGAAGAGGGGATGAATATGGTAAAATTAACCTGCCCCACCAAATATATTTAAGCCTGGTATAAAAAATGCTAACTAAGTTTCATTAAACCTATACACATGGTCTTTGACCCAAACAAAAAACTATAGAAGACTCAGGTTTTGAATATTTTTTTTAAGTTTTTAAATGTTTTAAAACACATACATAGGTTGTTTTAGGATTAAAAACATATAGGTATTCATGTGGGTTGCTCAACACTTAGGTTATAGGTTTAAAAACATAAATCTATGATTAATGTTTAGATATTCAATAAAATTTATAAAGTTGTTGTGTATACATACAAACCCCCTTACAAAACTTTATACATGGTCTTAGATCAATACAATAAAGTAGTCAAAAATGTTTTGGAGAGTTCAAACTATAGGATTTAAAACTTAGGTTAGAAACTTTAATTTTATAATTAAATACATTATTTTTTGGCCCCATTACATCGGTATTCAACCCGACCAACAAGAAAATTTAAATCCCTATTCTCGAGGAAGGTTGTCTCTCTGTGGGAGACATTTTGCAACTTATTTTAAACTTCTTTTACCCCAAATATATACTTTTTATTGCACATTTGGAAAACTATAAACATTAAATAAAATATTTCACAAATATTTAATCCTTACATTTATTTGCAGAGGGCCCAAAAGAGGTTTTTCACCAACCAAACTTTTATTCACACGTGAGGGTGAATTAAATTTGAGAGAGGTTGTATATGTCAAATGAGGGGGGTTTAATAGTTTACAGGTTGTTGCCAACTGTCGACAATTGTAACCCTTAGGAAACATTAATTTAATTTAATGTAATAAACATAGAACCCATGCTCTGATATCATGTGAAGTCCGAGCAAATAAATTAACCACATTAAATAATTAACTAAACATTACATTTAACATGAAAGTAAATAATGTAAATGACGCTGGACATAAACGTAAAGTGGAAAAATCTCATAGGGGTAAAAAAACCATAGTCAAAGAGAGAATTACATTATTTGGGAAATAAATTACACAATCCATCCAAACACTCCAATTCCTCACTTCTCTCCCATGATAATTCACCAGGTGAATTACAAAATACAATGATACGAAATCATTTGACCTCACAGGTCATATTTAAATTATATGATCAGGTGTGTCTTCTCACGAAGTACCCCAATTAAATAAATTGATTTAATTAAAAATCAATTAACCATAAACATGTAGTTTATATTAATTAATTAAGAACATAAATATTCTAAATTGTTTAATTATAAACTATAGTTTATAAGAACACTTAATTATGTTATAACAATAAATATTAAAAGAAATGCTAAAAGGGATAACTAAAATGAAATATACCCACCAATGCTTACCTAATAGTGTCGTTCGTCCTACCACGCATAGTCGTAATCAATACTGTAAGAACCATGGAGAAGCAAAACTGAAAGGAAACACTATAGGATCACCAATAAAATATGACATAAATTGCCTAGCTAAAGGCCGATGGGATGGATGTCATGGTGTTGAGATGTCATATGGTGATATGGTGTCAAAAATAGGTGAAAATCAAATATTGTCGAAAGTAGTTTTGTAATACATTAAAAAACAATGGCGTGAGATTATGGTCATAACGCAACATTACTGATTGACATCACCTTTATGTATTGTGACTTGACACCTGATGTCATAGAGTGGAGAGCATTGGCCATATGTGCTATGGGGAGCAGTACATATGATGAGAGCATGTTATGTGTCTAACTTAGCTTAGTGCAGGTAGTAGGGATTTCAAATATACAGAAAGTGGTTATGGGCATAATGGTGGCACATATAGTGGACTGTAAGGCATATGGAGCCATGTGATTGTTTTTGATAGCAATATGTAGAGATGTAGTGGATCATGGGGTCATATTTAGCTAGGGCACTACCATATGCGTGCAGTTAGTGCATGATCTACATAGAGTGTGGCGCAGAGGCTAGAGGGTTGTGGGACAAGTGATATTATTGATAGGCTAGATTTATGAGAGGTTCCCGATGTACATGTTGACATGGACACCACATGTAGTAGCAAAAAATGCCATGAGAGTACTTCAGTGGGTGCAAGGGCCTATAATGAGATCACTTCGGGTATATTGACCATTGACACATGTGGGTCTAGGTGATGTGGTATGATAACCCTACACAGGGAATGTAGATTGGTGGCCCAACTTGCCTAGGGTAGATTTATTAGACATTATCACAAAGGTGATAGGGCAATATGTTTATTGGGTGGAGATCGACATAGTGAGTAGGGTCCCAAGACAGTTTGGGCAACCAATGCCAACAATGATACCACCATTTTCACCCTACTAACGTCATCATACCAAAGAGGCTACACGAGTAGAGGTCAGAGTACCAACACTTCGACCCCACAGGATATTGGCAGTAGGTGCTCCTAGTCAGAGGAAGTAAACACATAGTGGGGATGCTTAGGGATCACCATAGGTCATTACAGTTAGTGGTTTAAATGAGGGATCCGATAGAGGATCCACAGATATAGGGCCATAGGTTGGAGTGTGTCCCAATACTATAGGAGGGGAAGTCAAACAACCAACACCGTAACTCAAAGAACATAATATGTGATGGCCTAGTAGAGGATATTTGACACCAATTAGGGTACAGATGGTCATGCATTTGAGATAGATGCACATATCATAGTGGAGATGATATATGATCTTGGTGCCTAGAGATAGTTGGGCATAATATGTGGGAGCCAAACCTCATCATGATGACAAGGTGATAGAGGTGTTGGGCACCCGAGGAGATGGGGAGATTGTCATGGAGAGACCCGGGCATCCAACTATGATATTATGTTATTTTGATGATTGTTGATAATTCCGCATCAAAATTTTTTATGTGTAAATCATGCAATCATTTTCATTTTAATTTGAAGCTTGTAGCATAACATATTCATCTAAATGCATGATATAGATCACATTAAATGACAATTAAAAAATAAATTCATATTCATCTAAATATATAAATTTAATTTAAAATAAAAATATATTAAAAAAATATTAAACATGAATATACATTTATGATATATTTACAGTTAAATAATAAGTTTATGATATCCATTCTCGTGTATACATTTGTTTTTCCTAACAATTGAAGTCTTTGTTCTTTCTTATTTATTTTCTTGATTACTTTTCCACTCTTCAATCTCTCAAACCATTCATATGTGAAAAGAGGGGAGATGGTGAGTCTAGGTAAAGCTTGGATACATGATATATCAACAAATGTCAAACCTTGTATTTCTAGCCCTGTGTCAATTTTGGCCTTGTTAAGTGTTAAGACCTACGATTTGTGGAATGTGAATCCTTGTGCCAATTTCAAAGGCAATTGAAAAATGAAACCTCTTTCTCGAGGGGTGATTGAAATTATAGTTGCAGTTGCATCAACAAAAGGATTACACATGTAGTTATCGAATTGAACCATTATATACATAGGTGGTTCAAATGGCGCCAACCCTTGTTTGTAGAAAATGCTTCAAAAAAATCCAATTTTACCATTGACAAGACTTAATTTTCTCCATAAGTTTGTAATGAGCATCATCCTTGCACTATTTGTAATCGATAATTCACTTTCCCATTGTTCATTCTCTAGTCCCACAACAATTTTTTTGTCATCTAGTTGCAATGCTTTGTGCACGCAATAGAAGGGGCTTACATTGCAGTTTTGATAACTCTAGAAGTGCTAGATTAATCCCTCCAACAAGATATGATTTTCTTGTTCCTATAGTTCCTTGGATCATCATATGCAATGGAGGTGTTGTTTTTCCTTTATTATAATGTCTAATAATTATATCAAATGCTATTTTTTGTTTGTCATAGAGGCTATCATAACTAAAATTGCAAGGTTTTTCTTCCATTCCAAGTAAACAATTATTATTACCCATGCTTATGAACTCAATCTTTATTCAATTTTTCTTCACCGGGCTAGTCTATACTCCTGTAGACACCTAAATTCCGCTTTGGCAATCTTATTTCCAAAATGCACGCGAATCACTCTCTTTCTTGCCAAATCCATTATAATTAGTGGTTTTTGCTAATTAAATAACGTTCCTTACCAAATTATCCAATTAATACCATGTTGTTGATTGTGTACCCCCTTTTGCATTCAGGATGCTAATCGACATCAAATCGTAAGTTGTTATCCTCTTCCAGGAAACAATTAGCGTTATTAGCTAATTAAGCGTATTTTGCCCTTGATTTGGTCAGTATGCCCTAATATTGGCTCAAACCCCTCTTCCAACCACTCAAATTCACCCCATTCACCTCCACAACATCTAAGAAAGCTTCAAAAGCTTATCCTAGGCTCCTAGTTGACTCTAAGAGGTTGATTAAGACTTCATACCTCTTAATCGCTTAGTAATTGATTAATTATGATTAGTAAAGCTTAATCATGATAAGAAATTCTAATCTAATTTGGGGTTTTGAGTCCCACATGCACCGAAATACAAGTTTTTCCCAGAAGGAAAACTATAAAAAGAGTGCACCTCATTCCTTTATACTTTACACCATGATTTGATTTGCATCTCATATAATAAATATGAATTATAGTCAAGCTCAATCCTTGCCTAAAGCCTTCGATGGGGTTAGTAGATGGATATCCAAAATGACTAAGTAGTCATTTGGAGAGGAAATTTCACTTGTTTGGAGTAGTAACCATAACCATTTGATTTCCCTCTTAGTTTTATTTAGGCCCATGTTAGGTAATTGAACATATTAGTAGGCATGTTTAGTTAGATTTTGATTGTTTTCATACTAGTTAAACATTCATTTAAGATTTTATCTTAATGTTACATTCCTAGACTAAGAACCTTGACTAGATGTTGTAATGGTGTTAGCTTTCCTTAGTTAGTCATGCAATTTAATTTGTAAAGTTGAGGGTGCTTTCATTTGGCACGCTCGGTGGGAGTTAAACCCCATTTGCATTCATTCTCAAGCTTTTTAACATAGTTTTAAAAGTTTTAGATTTCAAGTTTTCTTAGATTAACTTACAATTCTTATATTAGATTCAAGTTTTTCTTGATTAACTTCAAATCTTTCTAGCTTACTTTCAAATTTCTTAGATTAAATTCAAAGTTTTCAAGGTTTTTAGAGTAGTTTTCAAGCTTTTGTAGTTTGATTTAGTAACTAAGTAGTTATTTCAACTAGATTAATGGTAGAAGTTGTGTTTTCATGTTCCTTGTAGGAAATAAGGAGGAAAAGCCTTGTCAAAATTGCCTAAAAATACCAAATATTTGATCCTTTTGATGAAATTATGATCAAAACTCGCATTTTGACCTCTTCCAACAAAGTGGCTTACACATGTCAACAGGGGAACGCAGGCGTTGAAATAGGCACACAGGCATTGAAACAGGCGTGCATGCGTTCATAGGGGTGAACATCTGCTTCTCTAGAAGTGCACACATAGCCAATATTTTTCAGTTGTCACTCATTTTTGCAAAGGGACACACACACATTAACAGGTGCATGCAAGTGAGTCTGTATAAATTTTTCTTGCAAACCGAATTTTTTCCATTTTTGGTTTTTAGGATTTATGTTACTTTTTAGAGGTTTTTAGTTGTTCTTTTTGTTAATTTACTAATTTTAGAGCAATGTTCCTAACAAAATTCACTTAGGGTTTGATAACTAATCTTTGTTAAAATTGATTTAGGGTTTGATAATTGATTTTTCATGCTTTATTTGAGTTTGGAATAGGGTGTGCATGCTCTTCCCTTACACTTATTGTGATCTTGGGAATCAAAAGCACTTCTAAACCACTTTTTTTTATTTTAGAGTAAGTAAGAAAAATCATCATTCATTGATATGCTTGATCTTTTAGTTTAAGAGATTTTTCACTTAATAAAGAATCAAGGCTAAAATTTATGTATGCTCTTCCCTTGCACCTAGTGTGATCTTGGGAACCAAAAGTGATTTTATTCTTTCATTAAGAAGCACTTGGATTAATTGGGAAGAAACCTTACTTTGTAAATTTTTATGGTAGTTAGTTGATTTACAAGCTTTGCATTTCTATTTAGTTGGATTATTTGTTGTGTATTCTCTTCTCTTGCACCTAGCATGATCTTGAGAAACAAAAACAACACGTACTGCTCTTTCTATGATATTGTGAACCTTTTTGAACTGCTAATCATTTGTTTGAAGGACCTAAAATGCTTGTCAAAGAAAGAAGGGCTCTCTTCAAACCAAAATCTATCATTCACATGTATTGTAGGTTGCCATTGATGGTCTAAACCAAATTTTTTAATCCAAAAGATAAAAATACACCAACACACCATTTAAAACACCGTATTGTAGGTTTCAGTTAAGAGTTACTACTCGTCTGCTCAACTAGGATATAACCCCTTTGGCATAAGCCTTAAGCTACAAAAATGGGGGTGGTCATAGGAAACCTAAAGTAATTCACGTAAGAGGGAACCTTGTGAATGGAACAGGAAAGTGCTCCACACTACTAACTTGTCTAGTATGCCTTGGTGAGATTAGAGTCAAAGATATATGTATCTCGACCCCAGTGAAAGTATAATTGAATGCATGTCCGTGCTCATTATACTTAATGGGGTAAAGTAAAACTGAGATAATCCTTGGGAAACCTTGGTAAATCGAGCTCGCCTTAGATATCTTGTGACACCTAGAGAGAGAACCACCTAGGAATCTTGCTAGCTTGGAGCCATTGTTTTTGTCTTAGTTTTTATACTTGAGAGCTCGCACAAAATGACAACTTTTCTAGATTCAAACTCTTATTTTTGAATAAGGGAAATAATCTCTTAAAGTTGAAACCACGTGATTTTCATCGCGAAATCTACTTATTGTCATTTTGTCCTAGTTTTTCACTTGTCCTAAGCCAAGGCAAAACTTTGCCAAAATAACACCAAGTTTATTTCAACACCACTTAGTTTACACCCTTATTTTCTTATTGCCCATTTTTTGACAAAAGGAAACAACATATACAGATATTGCTAGATATTGCATGTCCACCACTTTTGTATTCTACTTGTGTGACTAGGTTATCAATGAGGAGATTATAACAGAAGTCACGGGTCTGAGTCTAGAGGGTACTAGATTCTTCAACAAGAGAATTGATGAAAACACAAAGGCTAAGAAGTTTTTAGACGAGGGAAAGACCTTGAGTTTTTGACATATTACATTAAAGTAGCCTCCATTCTAACACCTTTTGATGATATTGCAAAGATGATTGTCAGATTTGTTACACTTGAAGGTAGGTATATTACGGTTCCCATTAAACATCTTGTTTTTTAAAACCATTTAAGGAGAAACCTGTAAATTGCTTCCCCCACTACATTCTAAAATATTTAGAATGCTCCATACTTGAGGTACATAACCATTCCCATGCCAGCCCCTCCATCAAGGCCTCATTCTCCTTCTCCACTGCCATTTCCTTTCTCAACATCCTCCTATTCTCGTTACCCCTGTCTCTCCTTACCCTGGGTCTGCCACTATCCCCACCATTCCTTCAGGCCAAAGGAAATTCAAATCCAAAAACCCTTCTTACCCTCTTATTCACCATTTTCCCTCTCAAATAAATATCCATAGCAACAAGGATATTGAATCCATGGAGAATCTCCTGCATATCAACAACCTTGAAAGTGTCCCTGCTGTGGAGGAGGACTTAACTAAAAGGATTGAAAATATGGAAAAGGACCTAGATGCATTAAAAATAGATCTCAAACAAGTGTCTAAGAAAGAAGAAAAAAGGAAACTGGAAGAAGAGTCTAGGCTTGATGAAGGTCAGATTAAGGAAATTTACAAAAAAATTAATTTTCTTGATAACAGGTTGGGAAATTCTAAAGGTAGACATGACTGCACCATATCTTCTCTCAAAGCTATATAAAATTTTATGGAGCAGCATGTTAAGATTTCTTGCATGCTCAGTGACATTCCTGCGGACATTTGGGAGGAAGGACCAACACATGACCTTGTTTTCTCCCAACTGGACAAACATGGCCCTTCTCACTTCATAAATTTAGCACTCTTCAATACTCTGCGGATAGTGAGGGCAAAGGTTGAAAAAGCATCTAAGTGAAGGTTGTTTTTGCTTGTGATTACCTATTTTCTTTCTGCTCAGTTGTTGTTTCCTTGCTGTTTTGTTGCAATATGGTCCCCCTTTGTCTTTTTTGTTTAGTTTTCCATAAACTATAGTTGGGCTCTCATGTATCATCTGGATTTTGATCTAAATTTGTTGTTTTGACTGCATTATCTGGTTTACGAGCCTTTTTAAACATGGTATAGTCCCTTCAAAACTATTTAACAATAATTAAAAAAATGTCGGAGCGCAAGTGTTGAAAGCGTGCATGGTACGTACTCACAATCTAGTAGGCCCCCTTGTATCAAAAACTCATATTTAAGACTTATTATCATCGTAGTTAGGTAATTTCATCCTTGTCTTCTTTTGAGTTGTTACACTACCCACATTGTAGCTATACAATTGAAATATTCACGTATTATTTCCATTTTGAAATTAGGCCTAAATATCTATATTATAGGGTTATGCTGCTCGCACACATAACAATTTATCAATATACTTAGACATAGTTTTTACACCCTAGCATTATCTTGAGTTTTGTGAGTGTTGAGGTTACTTTTTTAGCATCGCTATAGTGCCATTTTGATACTAAAATCTTACTTTCTCGTAAATTTTGATTACTTGTGCAAATATCATTGTTACGCTACTCGTATTTACATCATCCATTTTACAAACCTTAGACTTTGTTAGTGTTTAGAAATTGGCTTTTAGTATATCTTGTGAGAAGATTGCGTCAACATTCTCTTATCATTTTGGCCTTCTTTGTTGCAAACTTGACCTAACTTGTGATATTGTGTTGTCACTATTTGGTTGCAAACCTATCTAGACAAATCTTAGAGAATAAACTATTTGGTGTAACTAAATTTTGAGCGTTGTATGTCAATGTATTATTCTAAGGAAAACTTGTGTCATATATTACCTTACTCGGGTAGCTTGTTCATTATTCTTCAGTTCACAAGTTTGCTTTGACGTATTAATTTTGTGGCTATTTTATAGTCACCTTGTTTTAGCAATTTGGCATCGTTATGCTACAAAAATTTGACTAAGGTCCCTTTTTAGTAAACCTTAGTGGAAATTTTTCACGTTGTATTTCCTATCTTGAGTATGCATACCACGAGGATGGGATCCCGAAGATTAGGAACCGATATATTTGGAAATGACAACCCTCTCTCTTAGAGGATAATCTCATGGTTGACCATAGTGATGGAGAGGAAGATTCTCCTCGTATGAATATATAGTGTCCTCCCGCCAATTTTGATGATTACATTTTTCAAAACAAACATGAGGTTCTTATGCGTGTTATGGAACTATGAGCTAATTTACCTCCCACAGTGGACCCTTCTCTCGTTGTCGCAATGGTTCAAGGGGAAGAGGAAGTGGAACTTCCTCATCACCATATATATGCCATATCAAACCTAGGTCATGCCTCTACTTTTACACGAAAAAATAATGAGGAAGTACCTTTCAAAAACGACGGAGATTATCATTTACCTCTTATTAAAATTCATTGCGAAGACCATGAAGAACATGTTCATCATGCACAACCTCCCCCTAACGAAGATCGTAACAAAATACCCATTCAAGAGGTTATGTTAGAACAATAAGCCCAAGCCCTCACTCGCCAATTGACAAGTTTGGCTTCACATATACACAAGGGACAACCAAAAGTTGTGAAACAAGCCATACCAAAGGCAAAACCTAAAGCTTCATTTCACATGTTTCCAATAAACACTCCTTGACGGGAGACATGAAAGGATCCTTATGAGTACTTTTTCACCGAGAATCGGGGTGGGCATAAAACTAGGCTTGACCCTTTATATAGACCTACACCGTCACTCACGCAAGACTAGATTTTCCACCAAGAATGGGCTACTATGAAGAATGCCCTTAAAGTGTTACAAGAGGGCCAAACCGGTAGCAATAACAAGAAGTTCCGGTTCGATGAGTTATGTCCCTACACATTTGACAAAGCTATGATATAAGTACCTTTCCCAAGACACTTTGATTTTTCAAAATTTTACAAATATAAGGGAAAAGGTGACCCTTGTGACCATATTAAATTTTTTTATATGGCATGCCGAGAGGTTGCATTCAATGACAATTATCTTATGTGCCTCCTTCCTTGAATTTTGGAAGCAACGACACTAAAATGGTTTGTACACATCCCTAAGGAATCCATATCAACATGGCTAGAACTAGTAGAAAGTTTCATATGACATTTCTCTTTTAATATAGAAAATGATGTCACCATGTTGGATCTCTAAAATGTGAAATAAAGAAACAATGAAAACTTCACTACGTTTTTACAATGATGGAGAGGATTAGCTAGACATTTTCCTTGATCCATACCCAAAAAATAGTTGATAGGCATATTTTTTCCCAACCTCCATCCATACATTACATTCCACCTATAAATGCATTGTGGCAACATGTTCGAAGAGGTAATTGAAAAAGGGAGTCAAATTGAAAAATCATTACTTTCTAGAATACAAAGAGGGAAAAAGAAAAGAGGAATTGGAAATTATTAGGAGTAGGTTTAGTATGCAATTGGAATTTAGGATGAAGATACCCCTCTGCATAGTTGGAACAAAGAATCAATTCTTATAGGAATGGAAGGAGATACATACAAGCCAATGATAATAGAGGAATCCCCTCCTCTAGGATGTACAACCCTACAACCATAATAGGAAGCAATCAACTATAGTAGTTTAACAGAAAAAGAGTAGTGGGAGAAAGAAATTGAATATAGACAAGTTTGGTTAGCACAATTTTGAGAACAATAAACCTCAACATATATAGGAAGATTTAGTTTCACCACCAACAATCATTGAAGTAGAGTATCAAGGAAGAGAGATGGAAAAATTCATGGTAAGCTACTACTGCGTAGTTGTTTTCCTAGTGTATTAAACATAAAGGGTGGAGAATTGAGTGATAACAATTTAACAAGCTCGAAGTATAGGATAAGTCTACCTAAATCTACAAAGTCTAGTTCAAGTTCATTAATATCAAATGAGAAAAATTGACATTTGATTATATAAGTGTGACTTCTGGTGTGAGTAGTAAGCTAGTTGCACAAGTTAATATGAACGTTGGGAATATTCAACCACCAAAAGGAGACCAATCATGGGAATAATTACTTGTATGAGTAATTTATTTATGACCTTACAACCATACAATGGATCCACAAATCCAAGACACTTCTTGTTGACTTGTGATATGAAATTGGGAGCAAAAGGAGTCATTGACAATAACATAAGAAACACAAGATTCTTGGGGCTCTACAAGGTAGAGCTTTAGAGGTTGTCTACTCAATGGAATTGGTAAAATCTATGTTAAAAGAAGTGCGTGAGGCTCTAGATCAGAAATTCAAGAGGATGAAGTGATTAGGGAAACAATTCAATGACCTGGAGAAAAAGTAGAAGCCAAGAGAATCTATGTTTGATCATTGATAATAATTTATAATATTAACTATCTAATATTTTATATATTAATATCTTATACTATTTTATACTTTACTATTGATATTTTATATATTACTTTTACTTTTAATTATTAATAAAATGTAATATTAATCCATACCACTACTATATTTTTTAATATAATACATACTAAATATAATATACGTCATTATTAATAATATTATCATTTATAATAATATAAGATATTAACTCTATAATATTTTACATATTAATATTTTATACTTTACTATTGATATTTTATATATTACTATTACTTATAGTTATTAATCAATACCACAATATTTAATTTTTTAATATAAGTAAATAAGCTAATATAATAATGATATAATGTATATTATTATGCGATCATATATGTTATATGTAATAGTATATTTTAGTATTATATAATACATATTTATAGTATATATAATACTAAAATAAAATAATATTTATAATTAATAATACATTTCTATGCACATATAAGAATAGAATAATAGTAATTATTATGAATATTATAATATTATTCGAATATATAAAATAAATAATCATATATTATAACATATTCATTACTATATATTTAAATATATTAATAATATATTTACACATTCATTATTACTAATAATATATATTTTTTTGGTATATGTGTGCAAGAATTAGTTAGCTATGCAAATAAAATCAAGACTAACACCTAATAGCCTCAATACAATGCTAAACTAAAATCTATGCACCATTATGTTAAGAGCTAATCAAGTAATAAACATCAACACTATGCATTAGAACCTTAAAAATAAACCTCAAGCTAACATGCTAACATTTTTTTCTCTACTCTTTACAAAGCTAAATCAATGAAATGGACCTAGGTAGATCCGTTAGCTATCAAAGGGTTGATAGTTTTTGCTTGATCCAAGAGGATTGAGGATGAAAGTTCACCAAGTCATGGCAATAAGGCCTTTCTTGATTAATTCTATTGATCTTCACAAAATAGCTTGGATGATTGAATGCAAATGGATGATGCTTAGCTTCACTCTAATGAAGAATGCTCTAAGATGATAAAATGGCTATAACTTAGGCTTTATGCTCATTTAAGTGTAAGTAGAAAAGTAGGAGGAGGGCTCCTTATATAGCCCAATGGATAAAAGAATCTCTACATTCCTTTACATATGGGATAATAGAGAGGTTGGGTTAATTGTGGACAGGGAAGGTTTAGGGAGGGTTGAGTCACCTTAGGAGAGTTTAATTTGTCCTTTAGTGACCCATGGGAATTAGGGGCACACATAATTAATCAAAGGTGATTCATTAATAAGGAGATGGGCATATTAGGATAGTTAAGAAGAGAATTAGCACAATTTTAGGTGATTCAATAAAGGAATTTGATTAAATAGATGAAGATTTTTTTGATTTAGATTAGCGTTCGTAATTGATTACTTTATATAGAAGGAGGTGTTAATTAATGAAAGGTCATTAATTAGGGTTTTTAGTTTCCAGAAGGGCTAATCAATTGTCGTAATGTGATTAATTAGTGGTGATAGAGGATAAATGGAGCATTATTGATAGTGTGTCGTCAATCTTGCAAGAAGTGGTGCAATTAGCACAATTTAAGTGTATTAAATTGTTTGGTCTAATTAACAGGTGTCTACATTTTCCCCTCTTTGGGGTGATGTAAGTGACGCCACTTCAAAGATAATAGACATGTAAATTTTTTGAAGGGGTAGAAGAAAAATTAGCAGAAGTGAGAGATGCCCCCTCGAGTGTCGATGGGGTAATGAAAGAATGCAATCGACGATAGAAAAAGATGAAAGAAAACGAGGGATAATATGCCTCAAGTGAAGGAGAAGAATGGGTAGGGGCAGGATTCCACAAATGAAATAGAAGAATGGTGTGAAGAGGATAATGATATAAAAGAAATATAAAGAAAGAGAGAAGAATGAGCTTTCACCCATTGCATTGGAACAACCGTATTGTCATCATATAGCCAAAGATCTATGTCATCGGTCCTTATTAAAGATATAAGCATACAAAAATGCATAAAATGACATGAAAAGCCATAATACGAAGCTATTGTCGCTTACTGAAAACCAACTCAACAAAACACACAAAATGTAATGCAGGACGAGAAGTAAACAAACTCATTTAACAGGGAAACAAGTACAAACACACATACTCAAACTAACAACGGTCAAGAATGTTGCACAAATGTGTTTGTTATCAAGCTGAAAATCCCCAAATGTTTGTGATTGACAAAAAATATTAAAAAATGAGGCCCCATGCATATATACATGCAAGGTAAAGTGATGGAGGATACAATGGTCCAATGATAAAGTGTTGTGCACAATGAAACATTATTAGGCAACTGGATGTGCCCCAGAGTACTGACAAAACAAGCATGCTAACTTTGTAATTGGTTGTAAATCTTATGATCTGTGAGTCTTTTGATTCATGAACACGTGAAAATACTAGTAAGATATGGAATGGATACCATGTGCAAGACACGAGTTTTAATTGCTATGAGTTGTTTGTCCATTTTTGCAAATTTTTGATTTTTTACAATTTTTTTTGAGAAATTTCAAAATTTTATGTGTTTGTAGTTTTCTATTTTTTTTTGAAAATTTGGATTTTTGTAAATTTTTAGGTGTTTTCAATTATTTTATAGAAGAAATGAGAAAATATGAGATTGTCTGAAAGCGAGGAAATTGCCCCAGGTAGAAGAAATGGGCGCCAAACAACAAAAACATGCCCCGACATGGCAAAAAGGATTTAAAAATGATTATTTAATAAAAAAAATCATTATGATGGATAAAAGAAGTGTTAAAATGACAATGGCGGTCAAAACACGCCCCTAGGGCATCACGACAAGAAAATGTTAACAAATCTACCAAATGTACATACTAAAACAAATTAAACAAATCAGTTATGTACAACTATTTACAAGCATGCAAAAGCACACCCCATATATACACAGACGAATAAATCTGATCTAAGTAAGAAAGATTAACCTAACAAAGTATGTTTAAGTGGAAAACTATACAAATGTACAAGCAAGCAAAAACTATATAAGCAATCAATGTACACAAACTAACAATCAAAGCCAGAAACAAGATAAAACAAGTAAACTAAAACTATGTTTTTGTAAGATACTATTTTAATGTGTTTTGTGTTGTTTTTGGGAGTTTTGTGAAACAATTTTCTATTGTTTTTGTATTTTCTAGTTTTCTAATGTTTTGTGAATGTGTTTTGAGATTTTTCAACATGTTTTCGACAATGTTTTTGTGATTTGCCAAACATAATTTGAATGTTTTATTTTATTTTCCAGGGTTTTCCAAAGCTATGTACATGAAACTGAGAAACATGGATGCTCGCCAGGGTCAGATAGGAATATACAAGGGTAGGTGCCATGTGTTATAAACAGGAAGGTGAAAACTGTAAAGATGGCCCCATTATTAGACGAGGAATATAAAAAGGAAATCCCTTCACCAATTTATAAGAGGAGAAATAGTCGAAACAAGGCTTGATAGGATAGGATCACAAGGAATCTCGGATGCATGTGTGTAATTATCCCTAGAGCTAAGTAAAATTACCCCCTAGATGCAAAATGCTTGTGAACAAACAAATCCTCCTAGGGTGCTAGAAGCTGGTTTTCACCAAGGTATCCTATCCAAAATCACCACAATTGCATGGTTTTCATGTATGGATGACCTGTTTTCTCTTTTTTTCTTTTTCTCTTTTTCTGATTTTTTTTGTATTTTGATCCTTTTTTTACTTTTTTTGGCTATTTTATATTTTTAAGAGCCATGTTCAAACATATAACCTCTTGAGGTTCATGAGTCATTCATAGGCTCCTGAACCTTCATCTTCATTAGGATGAGTAAATTTTGTATGATCTTGTTCCATATTTTACCACAATGACGTAAGGTCCTAACCAGTGTGGTTTGAACTTGCCTTTCTTATCTCTTTCTGCCCTTTATGTTGAACTGATTCTCTTTCATGACCAAATCTATGACCTCAAATTGATGAGGTATGATCCTTTTGTTTATAGTTTCTGGGAGACTCTATTTTGATATACCTTGAGATGGTTAAGGGCACAAATGCGCTTTTCATCTAGGAGTTCCAATTCTGCCATCCTAGACCACTCTATAATCCTCATCTTTGTCCAGATAATCCCTAAGAGATATTCTCAGGGAAGGAAGGTCTATTTCCAATGGGATGATAGATTCAATTCCAAATACTAGGGAGTAGGGTGTTGCACTAGTAGGAGTATGAATGGAGGTCCTATAAGCCCAGAGGGCTGGGTGAATTTTCAAATTCTAGTTGCGACCTGTCTTACTCACCATATTTTCCATGATCCAAAACCATATGTTTTGTTAGTGGCTTCATCTTTCCCATTACCTTGAGGGTAATATGGCATGGACCACTTTAATCTTATTTGAAATCGATGACAAAGATATTTCATTGTCTTGTTCTTGAATGATTTTCCATTGTCATTAACTATGGCCGCAGAATGCCATACCCAAAAATAAGGTGATTCATGATGAAATTTGATATCTGAGCACCTATAACATAGGTTCAATGGAATGGCCTCCACCCACTTAGTGAAATATTACTGTGGCCATGTGATGATGTGGGTATGACCATCAAATGAGGTAGGGGTGAGCTTCCCTATTAAATCTAGTCCCCATTTGGAAAATGGCCATGGTGTTGTAATTGGTTGCAATGGTTGTGACAATGCATGGATGAAATTTCCGTACTTTTGACATAAAACACATTTCCTTACATGGTTGTAACAATATATCTCCATAGTAGGCCAGTAGTAGCCTACCCTTAACAATTTCTTTGCTAGGACCATTTTGTTCATATGGGCGCCACACACCCCTTCATGTACCTCTTTGATCACTTGGAAGGACTCTACTACATCTAGACAATGCAACAGATTCCCATCATAGCCATGATGATAGAGCATACCTCCTAGGAGGGTGTAACAAGCTATTTGGTGGATAAGGCTTTATTTTTTAGATCGAGGAGATGTCAGGAGGAAAGGTATCATCTTTGGAGGTAGTTAAAAATAGGGTCATACCATGGGGAGTAGGGACAAACAACTTCACATGCTAGGCATAATTCCGACATGTCGTATGTAGTTTGATGTAGGTTTTCAACAAAAAATGACATATCATTATTTTTTGGTGGAATTGCATAGCATAGAACCCACTATTTCCATTGCATCTGCAGATCGAATTTTCTACCCTTGGAATTTTTTGAAGGTAATGCACGTACAAAGTATTCTTTTAGAGATTTCCACCAAATTTTTATATGGGATGAGCTTTATCATCCTTGACCTTGTACTCATCACTTGACTTGTTTGATAATTAATTGTGAGTCACCAACGAACCTTAACATGGTGGATATTCCATTTGATTGCCAAGCTTCATCCCAGCAACGAGTTCTTCATATTCTGCTATGTTTTTTGTGCAAGGAAAACCAAGACTGAAAGCTTGTGGTATGGGGTCTCCTGAAGGAGTGATTAGCACTACACCTACCCCTGAACCATGGAAAGTGAATGATCCATCAAAGTGGACCTGCCACATGAAAGATTCTTCAATATACATTAATGATGCATCTGGTAGGTCCAAACTTATAGGATTTGTTCCAGGTAAGGGTGCTTCTGCTAGTTGGTCAGCAAACACTTTTCCTTTAACTAACTTTTGGTGTACATACTCAATGTCAAATTCACTGAGCAGAATGATCCAATTAGCCATTCTACCTGTAAGGGATGGGTTTTGACAATAGGTACTTGAGTGGGTCAACTTTAGATATAAGCTTGGTTTTATTATTCAATAGGTAATGATGAAAGTTTTTGAAAGGTAAAAATGACATCCAAACAAGCTTTTTCAATTTGGGGATAGTTGAGCTCATAGGAAATCAGGGTACGACTAAGATAGTACACAACTTTCTCTTTGTTCTTAGGTCATATTGTGCAAACAAAGTACATCAATAGAAAATTGTGTAGCAGATATGTATAGAAAAAGTGTCTCACTGTGGGGTTGGAGGCATGAGGATAGGTGGATTGGCCAAGTATTGTTTAAGCAAGGAAAAGGCTTGTTGTTTCTCTAGTCCCCAAATGAAAGTCAACATCCTTCTTAAGTAGATGGGTAAAGGAATGACATTTATCAGCAAGCTACAAAATGAAGCGGTGAATGGCTTATATCTTTCCCTGCAAGGTGTGCAACTGTTTGATATTCTTGGGAGGAGGCATTTCAGTAATTGTCAGTGACTTTGGTTGGGTCCACCTCAATCCATCTCCTTGATACAATGAAATCCTAGTAGCTTTCCCTGATAATACTCTAAACACACATTTGTTTGGATTTATTCTGACCTTATACTTCCACAGACATTCAAAGATATACACGCAAAACTTTAGGGTGGTCTTCTCTTGTCTTGGATTTCCTAGGATATCATCTACATAGTCCTCTATGATGTCATGAACATATCATGGAATATCACTGTCATTTCCCTTTGATAAGTTGCACCTGACATTTTTTAGGCCGAAGGGCATTACCTGATAAAAATGTCCCCCAAGGGGTTGTAAAGGTTGTCTTATGTTGATCTTCCTCTGCTATCTTGATTTGATTGTATCCTAAAAAATCCATCCATAAGAGATAACATTTCATATCCCGCAGTTGAATCAACAATCATGTCGATGTTAGGTAAAGGAAAATCATCTTTTGGACATGCCTTGTTGATGTCTCTAAAATATGTGCAAATTCTAATTCCTACATAGGGGTTTCTTTTGTACCTAGGAACTATGTTTGATATCCACTCAGAGTAGTCAATAGGTCTAATGAACCCTATTGCTAACAATATTTCTAACTCTTCTTTAACTAGAATATCCACTCGTGGATGTATTTTTCTTAGCTTTTGCTTTGATAAGTGATTTGTGTCTTGTATGCACAACTAGGTTATGCACTACCAAAGTTGGATCTAATCCTGACATATATTTATAAGACCATGTGAATATATCCAAAAATTCTCTAAGAAGCAAGGTGAATTTCTTTTTCTCTTGTGTTGAGAGTGAAGCTCCCAACTTGACTATCTTTAGGATCTTCTTTTGTTCCAATGTTCACATCAATGGTTTCTTCTACCAACATTTTTGACATATCCTCCATACATGTAGGATTGGGAGGAAGGTTGAGATATTCTTCTAAGGGCATCTCTACAAGATTTTCACCCTTAACATGGTCACTTTTCTTGTCCATTGATTTTTTACTTGTTTGTCAGCCAACGCCTCAAAGAGGTTTTCAACTGTGTGACTTGGACTTTTGCTTTTGCCGAGGCTTTTCTTTGGAACTTTTTCCCTCATTTTTTCTTAAGTTTTGCTGACCATGAAGCTTAATTTCTCTCTCTAAAATAGGTGTAGGTATCTAAGTCAATGAAGAAACCTTTCTTATGGTCTCCAATTGGAATTGTATCTCGTATGCCCATGAATTTTGATAGCCTCATCATTCTCAAAGAGGTCCAATGGACACATGACATTGTTGGTCCCAATCGACAAGGGAAGGGTAGAAAAGGTCAATTTTAGGTTCATTAGGGGTTAAGGTAAGGACAACGGTATCCATAAAAAGGTTCATGGAGGAAAGATCCTCATATTGGCTACAGTGGGAATCTGTGTCATTGTCTAAATAATCAGAGTTATCCTCACTGCTCAGAATAGGTAGCATCTTGATCATTGGGGTGCGATCCATACGGTTGAATTTTGATACCATATCTTTCTGTTTTGAAATGTGGAAGTAGAACTAGTTCTCTTGGTCCTTGTTCATTATTTCCACATCCTAGGCCCTTATAGCCCATAGAATACATCATTCGACTAGACTTCTCATATTCAGGGATTTGGTAGCAGGTTGGCTGAGTGTCCTCTAGGACCCAAGTTGTAGGTGGGTCCAAGAAATTTCTCTTCTGCAAGTAATCCCCTAGGTAAGAATGTCCCAATAGTTTGTTCATCTCTAGGCCACTTGAAATGATAATTGGGCCTTCCTCTTGTTTTTGGTGATAAAGATAGGTCTAAAACTAGGAGAGCTTGTTACACATTATATTCTCCACAACCATATTCCATAATTTTCATCTCCCATGAATCAAAAGGAGAAGTAGATGTAGAAGCCTCTCGAGCACAAGTTCTAAGGGAGTATGAATAAACTCGTGATTCAATAGCTTCTAATTGAAGGGGAATAAATATATTAGTGGAAGGACATGCATATGTACCCTTACGAGTAAAGCTATTGAGAGCTCTGTAATGAGCGAAAGGTTCTGGATCTCCTTGTATTGTAATAATGTGTCCCTCATGTTTTAACTTGATGCATTGATGGAATGTTGATGGTATGGCCTGCATGGCATGAATCCATGGGTGGCCAAGAAGCATATTATATGGAAGTTCCAAGTCTAAGATGTGAAACTTGGTATTGTGACAAGTTGGTCCTACTTCCATCAGCAATGTGATTGTTCCAGATGACTCCCACTCGCATTGTCATAAGAAGTTATGGTAATAATATGGGACTCTAGATTTTCCTCTATGTGTCCCAGACTGTTTGATTAATTTCAATGTGCATATATTCAATCCCGACCCGTTGTCCACAAGCACCTGTTTTATCTTTCAGACGGGTAACAAATACCTCTCTATACAGGGGAAGATTATGTGTGTGATCTTTGTTGGGGATTCCTTGTGGTTAAAGGAGATGTGTTCAGTCGGTGCAATGTTTACCACCACAACTTGTAAATGTGAAGGGTCTACTTCCATTGGCACTCCTGACCCCTGGAGAGTTTTGTATATGATTTCCTTATGTACATTTGATATCTTAAGAAGATCTAAGATTGAAATCTTGGCAGATGTCTTCTCAAGTTTTCTAAGATGTTGTACTGACCATCCTGAGGGGTTAGATGGAGGAGGATTCTGAGATCATGAGGTGAGTGTGCCCTGTTACTACAAGTGACAATCTTTTCCCTTGATCCTAATGGTATTCACATGCTCATCAGAAGAGTGAACACATCCAATGAGTGAGTCATAATGATTGTTATCACTTTTGGTATATAGATAGTTTGTGGCTTTGTAGCTTTGGGATGAACTCTCCCTGATCCAAATTTTTCTCATTTGGTTTACCATGTTTAGGGAATGGTTCTTTGAATATCCCCATCTTTTCATTTGTCATTTGATTTTCTCTAGGGTGTCAACTTCTATCTCTCCATTGTCAATGAGATCTTGGATGTAGTGGCGAAGTCTTAGGCATTTGTTTGTCTTGTGTCCCTTTGTACATGATGAAAATCACAATATTCATGCTCTTTATACCATGATGGTTTAGGAACATTTTCATCAAAAGGTTGCGTCATAGGATAAGTCACCATGTGGATTGTATCCAATTGTTTCAATATTACAGACAAAGAATCATTAAGAGGAGTGAACATTCTACATTTAGGTGGTGGTTGAATGGGTCCTTTGGTCAGTTTAAAAGGTTGACCAACTTGAACTTTTTGTACTCATTTGGAATCTGTGATTCCGTCTCCACCACATTCTTGTTTTTGTTAAAGATATTTGGTTTTTCTGTTGGTTTGGAAGTTTGATTATCTTTTGAAGATGATTTGATTGTTCCTTTTGCAATGAGGGAATTTTCTATTTATATGCCCTTTTAAATGACCTATTCAAAGGTATAGACACAATGCATTTGTAAATGAAAATTGATGTCCGAGATTTAGATTAGGCACAAAGATGCTCACAAGCTATTTTTTAGGGAAATGCACAAGGGAAGCGACTGGCTATCCCCCACCATATTTATAAGAAGCTTGAAAATGTTTCATTAGGGAATTGTTTAGTAATACACAAGTCTACCATAGTTATGTCACTTTCTATGTTGTATGAGAAATGTTGAACAAACCTCTCTGCTAGTTCAGGCCATGTGAAGATAGACCCATGAGGTAAGTGAGTGAACCATTCTAAGGCTTGTCCCCTAGACTCTTTAGAAAGAGTCGTATGAGGTAATTGTTCGCTATATGCCACTTCTTGGCATGCCATGTAAAAATATTTCACATGATCTCATGGGTCACCTTTCCCTCTATACTTGTCAAATTTTGGCATGTACAAATTCTTAGGAAAGGGTTGAAGCGTCATAGCTTTATCAAATGGATGGGAGGCATAGCTCTTCGTATTGGTACTTTTTTTATGCCCAACATTACTTTATTGAAGGCTTGTGAGTGTTACTTTCATGGATTGTATTTCTTGTGTAAGTAATTGCTCCTTAGTAGGAGAAGCGGGAATATATATGCAACTGTATTCCACATTTTATCCTTCTTGGTTTTCTATGTGAAGTTCACTAGTTTTGACCTTAGGATTCTCCCTTATGTAAATTTTTGTTTGTTTCCTTTATGTACATGGGATGTTAGTAAAGCTAATTATTGACTAAGGTTTTGGATTTTTCATTGAATAGTGACTTCTTCCTCAAGAGGTTCTTCTTCTTCTTTGTTGATGTGGAGGTTGTTCCACGTTTTCATGTTCTAGTCTAACTCTACGTGGCATCTTGATGAAAGGCATTTTATAACCCACCATATTATCATTTCCTACATTAGATGTGGAAGCATGCCCATGTGTTAGGATATATTCCATGTTAATGAGGGGTTGTTCTTCCTCATTAGCTTCATTCATGGGTGGGATTGTCTCATGTTCTGTAGGCATTCTAGCTCCTAATTCCACAACTCTTGCTAGCACCCAATATTTGTTTCTAAAAATGAATTCATCTAATAAGGCGGGGTCAAAATCAAATTCCACATGTGGTGACCCTAATTCATCACCACTATGATCTACCATTTCCTCCACTTATTCTTTCTGTGGAAAATAGAGGCCCAAGATCATGACCAATAAAGGGATTTGACCCATTGTTTGTTTGAATTTTCCCAAGTTTGTGCTTGTTTCATTTCAAATGCTTGTATTTTGGCTCCCAATCTTTTTAGGGGCCATGATGTGTGAGAGTTTTCACTAAGGTGTTTTGAATTTTTTCTAAAAGGTATTGATCAAACCTAAGTGAAAATCTACAAATGTTAAAGAATGTCAATAGTTCCAAGAAAATGAATGTCAAAGGATCAATGTGTCAAAGTGATTGTCTTAAAAAGAATAAGTTCAATAATGACAAACAAGATACAATCACACAATGTTTAGTTTTGGACCAATCAATCAAATGATGTACTTCCTAAGTTTCTATTTCCAAATGGTAGTTGGTGTTTCAAGATGAATAACAAAATGTCACCACTTATGTCAAGTTCAAATAAATGAACAAGGTATAAGTAATAACAAGAAGTTAATATGATCCCCAAAACAAATTATACTAAAAGCGAGCTTGAAATCCAATCAAGACCTATATCCCAAAAAGTGGTTAGTTACAATTGTGAATGACACAACAATACCACCAAGATATGTTAACCAAACTTTGTGAAAAAGTAAGGTATTAATATCAAGATGATATTGATATAATGTGCACAAATGGTAACACTCAACACTTTTCAAAATCGAGGTAGTAATTGAAATCAAACTAGGGCTAGAGTATACCAAGGAATTATTAGAGTGTGTATAATGTAACATCACAATATATATATTTAGGCCAAGTTTACGAGAAACAAGATGTAAATACTAAAATTGTAGCGACATGATATAAACAAAATAACAGTTCAAAGGAGAATCAAGGTGATGAATCAAGCCTAACTATGATTGAAAGATATTGACTTGGGTATCAAGATAAAAAAGGATACTAATGATATAAAAACATCTCCACACACTTTAGACATTTAACAACTCAGTCGTAAACATGGATGAGTGTAAACAGACACAAAAGTGGAAATACAATCAATTAGCAACACAAGGGTAGTCACTCTTCTTCTGATCAACAAAGTGTCAAAAGAAAGTGAAGGAAGTAGATCAATTAGGTTTGAAGAGATTTTAGCTTCACTTTGGCAGAGTTTTGCCTCTGCCTTAGGGTGAGTAAAAACTAAACAAAAGTAAGACTTCACAATCCTTGTGATGAATGACACACCATTCAAACTTCAATGGACTCTCCCCTTATTTGATAAACAAGGTTATGACTCCAAAAAATTTCTCCCTTTGGATGGCTCTCAACTCAAATTGGTTTTGAAATGGTCAAAGTTGGCTCCTGGTCAAAGATAGCTTCCTAGGTGGTTCACTCAACTAGGTATCACAAGTTATCTAATGCGAGCTTGATTTACCAAGAAATTCACACTCGACTAATCTTGGGTTATCTCAACTTTACTTTACCCCCTTCAAGTACAATGGGAAATAAATGCATCCATCGTGTACTCTCACTTGGGGTCAGATACAGATAACCTTGACGTCTAAATCTCTCAAATGGTAACACTAGTCAAGTAGGTTGTGCGGAGAACTTCCCATGTTTCATCCACAAGGTTCCTCTTGTGTGGACTACTTTAGGGTTCCTAGAACCACCCCCATTGTTGTAGCTTAAGGCATTATGCCAAAGGGGTTATGTTCTAGTTGAGCAGATAGGGACGTACCCTTTTCTGAAACCTGTAAATACAATGTGATGTTTGTGGTGTGTTTTTTTATCTTGTTTAGCTTAATGTGGTTTGCTTGAACACCTTTTGGAAACCTGCATGGAAACTGTATTAGTAGTTTTGGTTTTTCTTGAATCCCCTTTCTTTGACAAGTGTTTTAGGTCTTGTAAAATGGATTAGTAATTTTCCATACACACAAAGAGGAAAAATGTTGTTTCTGATTCTCAAGATCATCCTAGAATGCAAGAGAAGAGCATACGTGACGCAAGATCCAACTAAGAAATCAACAAATGGAAAATACTTAATTCAAATGTGAAATATGTTCATTTTGACCAAATTTAACATTCTAAATGTTTTTCAAAGCAATGAAAGAGATAAAAATCATTTCTGATTCCCAAGATTACCTAAAAGGTGTGAGGGAAGAGCATACATGACCTTACTCTTATGATTAAACATGCAATTTTTATCCAAATTTAATTGAATTTAACAAAAGCATGCAAATACACCTAAAAATTAGAAATTAATCAAAATAAACCTGCAAGATGTTAGTATTTTAATGACACAAGATTTTGTGAACATGTTAAACTGATATGTTAATCTAGACTGTGGTACCTATCACATGTTATGGGTGGATTATGTGCATGCTGCTCGTGGATTATGGTGCTTGCACACCTCTGTGGGGACTAGAAGATTTGTATAATGCTTACGCATGACCGAGAGATGTATCTACCTACCCAGACTGTGCATGTGCTAGTGGATAGATGCATACGTGGGAAGATAAAATAGAAGGTTAAATAAGGTATGATAGTGTGTGTGAGATGGGAAATAATGATGCATATACTAGAAAATGGGTGCATGCACCAATAATAGGATATAGAGCAAATGTGCACTCATAAAAGGGTATGATTGTGCTACCTTTAGGGTGCATGTGTGGGTCTAATAGTTTTTTCCCAGAAACAAGGTATTGTATTTACAACAGTGCATGTGTGCTAGATAGAGTAAGTGTGCACTCTGGTATGAGTTACGCATGTGCATAGGTTTATGTGCCTGTGCGCCCCCTGTTAAAACTATGCCTAGCGATGACATCAAAATATAGCCCAATCACATAAACAAGTTCAAAAAGCTCAAAATTTTAACATGTTAGCTCAAAATTGGCAATAACTCACCAACATTAAACATCTAAACAATACTCAACACATGCAAAGTTATTAAAATCTTAAGAAATTTAAAATTATTTCACACATTTGCATATCAAGGGTTAGCCAAATATTGAAATAACAAAACAAATTTGAACTATAATGCTAAGGGACTAAGGACCCATCTCACTTGGCTTGCCAAATGCATGCAAGAATTAATTAGCTATGTAAGTAAAATCAAGACTAACACCTAATAACCTCAATACAATGATAAACTAAAATCTATGCACCATCATGCTAAGAGCTAAACAAGTAATAAACATCAACACTATGCATTAGAACCTTGAAAAAAAACTTCAATCTAACATACTAACATTTATTGCTGGTACTCTTTAGAAATCTAAATCAATCAAATGGACCTAGGTAAATCCTTTAGCTATCAAAGGGTTGATAGTGGTTGTTTGGTCCAAGAGGCTTGAGGATGGAGGTTCATCAAGTCATGACAACAAGGCCTTTCTAGATTAACTCCATTGATCTTCACAAAATAGCTTGGATGATTTAATGAAAATGGATGATGTTTAGCTCCACTCTAATAGAGAATTCCTCTAGGATGATAAAATGGGTATAGGTTAGGCTCTTTTCTCATTTAGATGTAAGCATAAAGGTAGGAAGAGGGCTCGTTATATAGCCTAGTGGATAAAAGAATCTCTACATCCCTTTACATGTGGGATACTAGAGAGGTTGGGTTAGTTATGGATAAGGAAGGTTTAGGGAGGGTTGAGTCAACCTTAGGAGAGTTTAACTTGTCCTTTAGTGACCCATGGGAATTAGGGGTGCACTTAATTAATCAAAGGTGATTAATTAATAAGAAGATGGACCTATTATGCTAGTTTAGAAGAGAATTAGCATGATTTCATGTAATGCAATAGAGGAATTTGATTAAATAGGTGAAGATTTGTTGATTTAGATTAGTGATCGTAATTAATTAATAATAATTAATTACTTTAGATAGAAAGAGGTGTTAATTAATGAAAGGTCATTAATTTGGGTTTTGAGCTTCGGAAGGGCTAATCAATTTTTGTACACTGTGATTGATTAGTGGTGATAGAGGAGAACTAGGGAACATTATTGACGAGTGTGTCATCAATCTTGCGGGAAGTGGTACAATTAGCACAATTTAAATGTATTAAATTGTTTGGTCCAATTAATAAGTGTCTACAGTATAAAGAATTAATTAGATATATTTATATAAATAAATTTTAATTTTTTTTAATCTTTATATATTAGAGATCTTATAAGCTATATGAATAATTTATAATTATTATATCCATGTTAATTGGTTTTCTTAATATTATATAATATTTAATATATAATATAAAATAAATATACTATATTCTATTGTATATAACAATACTTGATATTTTATATTATCATATATAATAATATATTATATTAATTATTTTCAGTACATAAATATTAATTAGTAATATTAATATATTATATTAATATAATACTCACAATAAAACTTACACATTATTAATATACTAAATATATTGTAGTTTCTTACTCCACTCCTTAAACCTTACAAGTTATGAATTATATACACATTATTAACCCAATGAGTAATGTATACTAAACTTACAATTTATTAACCCTTTATATATATATATATATATATATATATATATATATATATATATATATATATTACATTCACAAAATATAATTATAAATTAATATTTTTGGTACTCCTTTTCTATTTAATCCTATATTTCCCCTTCCACCCTTTCTTTCCCTCCAATCTTGGTTCCTTATTTTACCTATTTTTCTAATTTCCATTTTAGACAAATGCATATATCATAATTCATATTAATTATTACTTAACCATATAAAATCTCATTAATGTCAAACCTTTGTAATAATAAAAAAATAAAAGATCAAAACACTGCAGTTTAAATTTTGAATAAATAATTAAAAAATAAAAAACCCAACAAGCCTCAAGGATGTCCATGGCCATTAGCCATCCTCGAAGGTTTTGGAGGGCCTTATCAGCTCCATTGAAAATAATATTCTATTTATAAAAAACTATGGTAGCATTGTTTACAATATATACAATGATTCCATGTTATTTCAAACCACAGAAAGCTGACATAAAAATATGCATTTGTGAATGTCGAAACCTGTAATGAAATAAATAATCAACATAAATACCAAAATAGATATTACAATCATTAAATCCATGTTTCAAAGTTTTCATGAATCACATCAATGCCAATTTTTCATCCAATTCAAAATGACGGTATTAATTGGCTGCACCCTACACAAATACAAAACAAAATTAGTTCAAAATGCCAAAAGAGAATTAAATCGTGGGAGAAATCACTCGCTCAAATACCCAAGAAGCAGGTTTGCACTCCGATTTAGGTAAAAGTTTGCACAATACAGTCCAGTCACTAACAACAAACAAACTACAACTCCATAGCCTTCTATTGTTTAACATTGCTTAAGATGGAAAACAAAAGGGACAAGAAATAAGATGACATAAAATTAGGCATTCCTCCATTTTAATCATATAAAAATATTAAAATATCATTAAACTATAAGCGGAAAATTCCTGTAAATTGGATTATGGTAAAATGGTCAAATTATGGATACTTACGAGGAAGATAATCCCTCGGGTACGGTCTGACCTACTCCCTCATACCCAAAACAAAAATTAACACAAAAAAATACATAAAACCCACATATATATCATGCGTCGAGCACACGTTTTTCATAGTATTACTTATATTTAATCTACAGAACAAAATTTATGAAAATTTTAGTTCAACCCATATATTTATAGTACTCAATATCAGTATCCATATCCACCCCAGCACTCAGTGCTTTATCCCAAACAATACATTATAGAAAAAGGGCTTACAAAAAAATTAAAAAAGAGGAGTAAAGAAAAAAAAAGTGTGGCTGCATAATTCTGCAAGTGCCGAAGACAACATAGATTTGAAATGCGGAGGATCTCCAGAGCCCTTCTCTAGGCAGAAAAAAATGTCAAGGATTTGCAAAGACATCACCAAAATGGACCATTTCCTGATTCTGCGGCGCTTCTTCAGGGTCTTAATCTAGGAATTAATTTTATTTTTTCTTCTTCAGCTCCTTCCCTGAAACACATAACTGAAAATTAATTACAGGAACACAAAGGAATAAAAAACTCAAAGTTATGAAGCCTATCATCTATTTAAACCCCAAGAGAAAAATGCCTGGTAAACCTTTACCAGGGAGGATGCAGACCATATTATTACACAAAAAATATAAAAAACACAAAAAAAAAAACATAAACACAAATATACAAAAAACACAAAAATAAACGTGTTTTCTGCTCTACTTTGCTCATTCAAAACCAAAAAAACAACATTAAAAGTACAGAAAACAACTCAGGACATGACCTTACAAGAATACCCATTACAGACTAAAGATCAAAATGATTCAAAACCAAAAAAGAGAAGTACGACCTTGCAATAAATTATGAAACCAAATTACATGTGACAAAAACAAAATAAGAAAGAAACCATGAAAATGCAGTCCCTTCTCCAAGTAGGCGAAATGGATTTGCATGATGCCCTTGAAATGCGCCATTTTAGTGTCTCAGTCCAGGAACTCCATCCTCTTTTTCTTCTTCAACTCCTGACCTGAAACACATAACTAAATTCTTATCTTTTAAAGAATAGAAATAGGAGCAGAACTAAAATTCTAATCTTACAATCTGAATATTCTATTTTTCTATAGACATATCATTTAACCCTAAGCAAAAAATGATTGTAAAGTCTTACCACGAAGATGTCTTATCTTCTTTTCTCTTCTTGTTCAAACCAAAATTTAAAAAATAACACAAAAGTACAAAAAACTACTCAGACCACATTATTTCAGATCTCCCAAAAATTCTCATCACAAATTGATATCAAATGATTAATAACCCCCCCAAAAGGAGAACATCCGTGTAATAAATCATGCTATAAAAAAAAATTACAGAGAAAAAAAACAAAACAAACAATAAAACAAGAAAGAAACTATGGAAATGCAATCCTGCACAGGGTTTTATAGTTGTTTTCCATCAACGAATCTCTACTTTTTTTAAACAGCTCCTAGTTTTTTCTAACGGCTCCATGAACCTTCTAGAATACATGACTCCCCCATTTCCATCGCCATGTCTGTATGAGGCCACAATTTTTGTCAAGGTCGCACCTAAAAAAGCAAAAACTAAATATAATTAAAAAAGCGGAGCTTGCCTTTAATTAAAAAGCAAAAACTACCTTCAATTAAAAATGCACTTATTAAATGGAATGGAGGATGATTGGGAAAAATGAAAAATTTGTAGAAACAAAGGATCCTCTTATCATCCGAAGGCTGTTAAAGAAGCAAATCCCTCGGTCCATCTTAATACCCCATGCAAGGAATTGGTTGTTTCAGGTATTTCATGAAGTCAATGAATTTGAAGATAAAAATGAAAATGAAGATCCGGTCTTGGAAGAGGTGGTTCTAGAAACAGAGGAAAGGGCTAGCCAGGATGCGAAATGTAATGCTTTTGCTCTGTAAGTGGGCCTGCGGTCCTTCGCTGGATGAGGTTTCTTCCATTGGTCAGAGTTCCTTTGGTCAGAGACAAGAAGAAATCCTACCCATGTCAAATGTTTTCGGAATTCTTGGCGGACTATGTTGTTGATACATATGATTTGGCGGGCCTCTCCTAAGACCATAGTATGTAAATATAAACTTGTCACTCATAGTACCTCTAGACGCTGATGTTGGTAAGGACTCAACTCTTAGGGGCAGGAAAAGTAATAAGGAATTAAGGGAGATTAACTCTAGGATGGAAGTAGATGCTGGTATTCAGAGTACTTTGGGGAAGTTGCTTCCTCGAAATAAGAAATGTTAAATGACCCTCCTCTCTTGGAACATTAGGGGATTGAATAATCCCAGTAAACACATAATTGCTAAGGATCTTAGAGTTAAAAAAAACCGGATATTTTCATGCTCCAAGAAACCAAAATGAATATGGATAGATTTAAAGAGGTGGGTAGGCTAATTTGGAAATAAAGTTACTGAGAGGGGTATAGCTCCTCGGGAGATTTGGGAGGTGTTGTCACTTTGTGGGATCCTAGAATAGTGCATGACATTCTAATCCTTTCCTCCCCTAGTCATGTGGTTATGAATTTCACAGAAATCATCTTTAAAAATTCCTGGTATGTTTCTAATATTTATGTTCGCAATAAACTCGGTAAAAGACAAAATTTCTGGGAAGGATCTCTCAAGCTTTAGATAATTGTTTAAAGATAAAGATTGGATTATTGGAGGAGATTACAATACCCTCCTTTCCCCTGGTGAAAAGAAAGGGGGGCTTGATCTCTTATTCTAAATATATAGAAGATTTAAAAGATTTCTTGACTACTAATAGTTGTGTTTGATATAGAATTGGAGGGATCCAGGTTTACTTGGGAAAATAGAAGGACGTGAATTGAGCTTATTTAGATTAGATTGGAAAAATTTGTGGCGAGTCATATTTGTATGATCAATCAACTGTATTCTCTAAAAAAATCTCCCCAGAATTGGATCAGAACATGATCCCCATTCTTCTAGACTTGGGGATGAATCAACTGAAAAAATATATACCTTTTAGTTTTGAAAAGATGTGGTTAGATCACCCAGATATTTTCAACAAAATTCAAGAATGGTGGGATATTCAGGTTCACGGGGGTTGCTAGTTTAGATTGCGTTATAAAATGAAGCATATCAAAAGTAACCTTAAAAGATGGAATAAGGAGACTTTTGGAAATATTTTCCAGGAAAAAAGTAGAATTGCTGAAGATTTAAGTAAATATTGAGGAACTTATGTAGAATGACGGTCTTAACACTGTTCTCAAGGATCAAGAACAAAAAGTCCTATCTGAGTACCATGAGATCCTGGCTAAAGAAGAGGTGTATTGGAGTCAAAAATCTAGGGTTAAATGGCTTAAGGAGAGGGATATGAATTCTAAATTTTTCCATTTCTCTGCCACGTCTAGAGCTAATATCCTAAAGATTAATGAGATAAGAAGTGAAAATGGTGATATCTACATGGATAGTAGGGATATCAATGTCACTATAATAAATTACTTTGAGGAGATTTTTAAGCAAGGACAGAGGACAAATGAGATGGTTTAGAATAAAGTCCTAGATATTTTCTAGAATGTTATCAACCCTCTTGAAAATTTAGATATCATAAGGATCCCCTTGGAGGAGGCAATTTTTTTTTGCGGTCTTTGATATGGAACCAGATAAATCTTCAGGGCTGGATGGTTTCCATCCCTTTTTCTTTCAAAAATTCTGGAGGTGAATAAAGTATGAGGTCATTGAAATGGTCTAAGATTTTTTCAACAATGGTCATCTTTTGAGGCAAATGAATAACACTTTCCTTGTCCTAGTGCCAAAAATGTAGGTGCTAAGGAGGTTAAGGATTTCAGACCTATAAGCTTGTGTAACACCAACTACAAAATTCTGACTAAAATCATAGCTGAGGAGGGATTATAACGGGTCTTCCTAACTTTATCTATGGGAATCAGGGGGATTTTGTTCTTGGAAGACAAATTACTGACAACATCATTTTCATTTAAGAAGTCATACATTCCATTGATAGTTTTGGAAGATCGGCTATGTTTCTCAAGTTGGATATGCATAAATCCTTTGATAGGATAAAATGGTCTTTCCTCCACGCCATCTTGTAAATGTTGGGTTTGATAACTTCCTGTTTAACATGATTATGACCTGCATATCCACTGTCATTTTCTCGATTTTGGTTAATGGAAAACCATAAGGTTTCTTCTAAGTAGGTAGAGGGTTGAGACAAGGTGATCCTCTTTGACCTTTCCTTTACGTCATAATGGTTGAATCCTTGAGTAGAATCCGTCAACTAGCCATGTCTTCAAACTGCATCCAGGGTATTAAAATCTCTAATGGCCTCCCCTCTATCTACCTCAATCAGTTTGTGGATGATAAATTTATGATGGGGAAGGCCTCTGTCCATGAGGCCTCTAATTTTAAGGTGGTTCTTAATGATTACGAATTGGTTTCGGGGCATATGGTTAATTTCCATAAAAGTGTTGTTTTTTCATTAATGCGGAGAATCAGGTTCAAGCTAGATTAGCTCGCATCCTAGGGTTTGGGATTAAGTATTTTCCAAATTCTTATTTAGGTATGCCATTGATCTAAAAGAATCCTGACTTCACGGTTTGGAATGCTCTGCTGGAAAGAGTTTAATAGTAAACTCTCATCTTGGAAGGGTCTCTTGATTTCTTAGGCTAGTAAGATTCAACTGCTCCAAAGTTCCCTTCAAGGAATTCCCATTTATGTGATGTCTCTTTTCAAGCTCCCTGCTAAAATTATTGAATCCTTAGAGAAAATCTAGAAGAGATTCCTTTGGATGGGAGCTGTGGAGAAGTTCAAATTCCCTCTTGTGGCCTGGGGGAAAAAGTCACAAAACCAAAGCTTTGTGGGGGATTGGGGTTAAAAAAATATTTCTCTTATGAATGAGGCCTTAATTTCTAAGGTAGGTTGGAGGATTGCTAGAGAGGAAGTGTTGGTTGTGGAGCTTGATAGTGACGGGGGTTGCAAGGGAGGCTTCGCCCCCCTTGCGAGGTCCGGGGGGGATGGCCTCCCCGGCGGGGGATCCGGGAGCCATGTGCCCCAGCTGGGGGTTCGGGGGTAGCGCCCTTGTAAGCCACATTTTAATATATATTTATCCATTGTGAAATATGGACCGTTCCTTATTAGGTCACAGATCTAACAGATGGTTTTCTATGTTTCCTCGAAATGATAAAAACCCTAATATCTTTAAAGGTTTGTGATGCTGAGGCTCACTGTATCAGCAGATGCACTGTGAGAGAGAGTTTTTTGGAACTGAATAAAAGGATTGGCTAATTCTGGTGGACGTAGCCCATTTTGGGTGAACCATGTTAAATCTGTGTCTCTATTTTTTATTGCATTTATTTCTACTTTACGTTTTCCGCATTATTCATTGCTTGCTTGTTTATCTGTACAACTGGTATAATCCTAACAACTAGTATCAGAGCACATTTGAGATTTATTTGTTGGTAGTATACTCATAGAGGGATTTTTGTTTGAGTGGGAGAAGCAGCAATGGTAGAGGAGAATAAGTTTAGAGTTGAGAAGTTTGACGGCCGAAATTACCAACTATGGAAAATGCAGGTGGAAGATTACATGTATCAAAAGGATCTATACCTACTGTTGGGAGGTCAAGAAGTGAAGCCCCCTATTCATGTTTGATGAGGAGTGGAAGGTTCTGGATAGGAAGGCTCTCGGTGCAATTCAATTGAGTCTGACATAGTTCGTAGCTTCAAATATCTCACAGGCGAAGAGTACAATAAAGTTTATGAAAACCCTAGCTAATTTATATGAAACACCTAGTGCATCCAATAAATTTTATTTGATGAAAAGATTGTTTAATCTATAAATGCAAGAAGGCAGATCTGTATCTAACCATCTTAATGATTTCCACACTATTGTAAATCAGTTAGATTCAGTTAATATCCCATTTGATGAGGAGGTTAGAGCATTATTATTCCTATGTTCTTTTCCAGAAAGTTTGGGACAACTTAGTAATGGCAGTTAGTAATTCATTTTCTACTTCTCTTAAACTTGAAGATGTAGTAAGTGTTATTTTAAATGAGGAAATGCATAGGAAAAGTCTAGGGGAAAATTCTTCTTCTAGAAATGTGTTGAATATGGAGAGTAGGAGGAGGAGCAAGGAGAAATCAAAGAGTAAGGCTCGTGGGAGATCTAAATCAAATATGGGCAAATCCAAATCTAGGAGTAGAGGCATTACTTGTTGGCACTGTGGAAAGAGAGGACATGCTAAAAAGGATTGTTGGTTCAAAGGAAACAAAGAAAACCAACATGAAGGTATTAAAGAGGAAAATCCAACAGGTAATATTGTTCAGGATGCTCTTATAATTTCTCTTAATACTAAAGTAGAATCTTGGGTAATAGATTTAGGTGCCTCTTTCCATGCAACCCCTGATAAGGGATATTTTAAAGAGTATGTCCAGGGAAATTTTAGACATGTTTATTTAGGTGATGATGAGCCGTGCAACATTTTTGGGAAGGGAAATGTACATCTGAAATTACAAAACAGAACTACATGGATATTGAGTGACGTGAGGCATGTACCTAGTCTCAAAAGAAATCTCATCTCTCAGGACAATTGGGTACTGAAGGTTGCACAGTCACATTCACTTTAGATGCTTGGAAGGTTTCCAAGGGTGACCTGGTAGTGGCACGGGGTAAGAAAGTAGGCACTCTTTATTTATCTACTTGTATATCTAATTCTTCTACCATATTGTCTACTTCAGATGAGGATGCCAACATGTGGCACAGTAGATTGGGACATATGAGTGAGAAGGGCATGAAAATTCTACAGGAAAAAGGTAAGCTTTCAAGTTTGACGTAATTTTACTTAGAGTTTTGTGAGCATTGCATTTTTGGGAAATAGAAAAGAGTTAGATTTATCAAGGCAGGGAATACCAAGCAAGAGCCAAAAGTTGGAGCTAGTTCATACAAATGTGTGGGGGCTGGCCCATGTTGCATCTCATGGTGGTTCTTTGTACTATGTCACATTCATAGATGATGCCATAAGGAAGGTATGGGTATATTGCATTAAGCGTAAGTTTGATGTCTTTGATACATTTAAGAAATGGAAAGCACTTGCTGAGAATGAATGTGGTTTTAAATTGAAATGTTTGAGATATTAATAATGGCAGTGAGTATTGTAGTAAGAAATTTGATAATTATTGTTCCTTGAATGATATTGATGAGAGAGAAAACAGTTCCCAGGACTCCGCAACAAAATGGTGGTTAGTGAGAGGATGAATAGAACAATAATGGAGCATGCACGGTCAATGAGATTATATGCGGGGCTTACCTCTTTAGTTTTGGGCAGAGGCTGTAGATACTTCTATGTAATTATTCAACCATAGGCCTTCGAGTGCATTAGACGAAGGAATTACCAAAGAATACTAGACTGGGAAAGAGGTAGACCTTTCATTTTTAAGAGTATTTGGTTCAGAGGCATTTGTGCATGTTAATAGAGAAAACAAGAAGAAATTGGATTCAAAATCCAAACGTTACACATTCATAGGCTATGGCTCTAATGGTGATTATGGATTTCGGTTTTGGGATCTAGATGAATCTAAGATAATTAGGAGTCGTGATGTTGTTTGGTGTGAAAATAAAATGTATAGGGATTAGGTACAAGATGAAAAAAATCCCAAGGAAGATTTGGTTGAGGATATAGCTCCTAAAAATGAACTCTCGGATAGAAAATATCCACCTACAGATACCGAGGTTAACAGTTTTGTAGGTTGAGCACGACAACCAACGTCAGCATCGACACCTCTTCAAAAATTCAAGAAAATGAGTAGCAAGAAAATAATGATCCCGAGACACCCCCATCTTTGGTAAGAAGGTCACAACATATTAGTAGACCTCCAGAAAGATTTTCCCCTGCTTTGTATTATTTGTTACTAACAGATAGTGGTGAGCTAGAGAGATTTGATGAGGCAATGCAGGTGGAGTCCACTAAGGAGTGGGAGCATGGCATGAAGGAGGAAATTGAATCCCTGGAGAAGAACCAAACATGGGATTTAGTCAAATTGCCGGCTGGGGAAGAGAGTACTACAAAACAAATGGGTCTACCATGTGAAAGAATAATAAGGTGGATGGAAAAGGTACAAAGCAAGGCTTGTAGTGAAGGGGTATGAACAAAATAAAGGTATCAATTTTGATGAAATTTTCTCCCCTGTTGTAAAGATGTCTTCCATTCGTATTGTATTAAGTTTAGTTGTTGTTGAAGATTTACACTTAGAGAAACTTGATGTCAAGATGACATTTCTCTATGGTGACTTGGAGGAGGAGATTTATATGCAACAACCACTTGGATATGAGGTGAAGGGTAAGGATAAATTGGTTTCTAGGTTGAAGAAGAGCCTATACGGGATCAAGCAAGCTCCCCGACAATGGTATCTAAAGTTTGATAGTTTTATGCATGAGCATGGTTTTACTAGATGTCAATCAGATCATTGTGTATAATTTAAATGGTTGGATAGTGGTATTTACATTATTCTTCTATTATATGTAGATGATATGCTTGTAGCAGGGTCTAATATGCAGGAAATTGCAAAGCTTAAGGAAAATCTTGCACAAACATTTGAAATGAAGGATTTGGGTGCAACAAAGAAAATCCTTGGTATGCAAATCAAGAGGGACAAAAAAATAAGAAAATTGGTGTTGTCTCAGGAGGACTATGTAGAAAAGGTGTTAGAAAGGTTTTAGACGCAGAATGTGAAACCAATTAGTACACCTTTGGCTAGGCATTTTAGACTAAGTAAAGAGCAATGCCTAAAAACACAAGAGGAAAAAGATTATATGGCATAAGTTCCTTATTCTTCAGTAGTTGGGAGCCTTATGTATGCCATGGTTTGTACTAGGCCAGACATTGCCCAAGCAGTCGGAGTTGTTAGCAGGTATATGGAAATTTCAGGTAAAGCACACTAGAAGGTATTCCAGTGGATTCTCAGGTACTTGAGAGGGACCACTAGTAGGCACTTGTGCTTCAGAGGGTCAGATTATACTTTACAGGGATTTGTGGATTTAGATATGGTAGGAGATGTGGATAGCAGGAGGAGCACTACTGGATACATGGTTTACAGTTGGTGGTGGCGGGTAGTGAGTTGGATCTCAAAGTTGCAAAAGGTAGTTTTCCCCTATCTACTATAAAGGTAGAATATGTTTGCAACGATTGAGGCAAGTAAGGAAATGTTATGAATGAGTAGGTTCATGGAGGAGTTGGGTAAGGAGCAAGGGGATTGTAAGTTATATAGTGATAGTCAAAGTGCCATTCACCTGGGAAAAGAACTCAACCTTCCATTCAAGAAGAAAACACATTCAGCTAAGATATCACTTCATACAAAAAGTTTTGGAGGATGGGTAACTTGAGTTAGTGAAGATTCATACTGATGATAATCCTGTTGATATAAGAAAGAAATAGGACTTAATTCACAAATAAATGGAAAATATTTTGAAAGTTATTTTTGGGAACGGTTGGTTCAACGAAGACTTCCTACTAAGATTAATGTCATTATGAGATGGAAGGTCTAGCTCTCTTCTTGTATTAATTAATTAATATTTGCACCCAAGTCAACTTTCAAATTGTGACCTTACCATGAGGGAATGATCCTTTCCTCAAAGATAGACAAATTAATTCAAGGTAATGCCTTGTTGAGAGGCCCCTTATGATATCTTCTTGTTACTTTATTATATGGGATTCTAGCACAAACTATGGTTAGCAAGATGATAATGGGAAAACCTTTTTATTTTTTTTGAATGAATCCTAAATTTTTAGGACTAAGTCTTCTATATGTGTGGTATTAGATCTTAAGAAAACCCTAGAGTTATTGCAAGAATTTAATGAAATCAATTGCTACTTCTATTATCTATTTTCAATTAGGCTTGACAAAGGAGAATCTACTACTTAGTTAACATTGAATTGCCAAAAAAAATCTCTGAATTGTTTTACAAGACTTATGTAGAGGATCTATGTTTGTTTTTGAGACTCAAGTTTTGGGTCACTACATTGATATCTTGTGATACCAAAATAAAATCCTTGCGGACATTCCCACAATTATTATGGGATATCAAGGAACAAATTGGACACCCCTTGGTAGTATATACTTAAATGTTAGAGTATCTATATCAAGAATATCTTAATTTGGTTTTATATAGTGCATCCCAATAGGTCATATGATGTGTTTCTTGGACGTCTTAGGATTCATGAAATGAAAAGTAATAGGTCATCTGTTTTACATTAGTGTCTCAATTTTCAACATGAAAATGAAGTAATAAATATATGTAGATAACATTCTATCATCCAACAATGTGCTCAATATATGGTCATTCATTACACCAAAAGGCATTTTCACATCTAGAAAAATCCCCCTTGATGCTATTAGGCATCATGTGAAGATATGGACAACCAATTTTGTATACCTGTTTTCACCAAATCACCACACCCTCTGAATGGCCAAAATGTGAACAAGATATTCGATATGATTAGGACACATGTGATCACCTCTCAAGCTGTGAGACTTGGGATCAAGGTGAACCTTTGGAGAAGATCATATTCCTCTTCCTAAACTGAATGCTTTACTACTCCTAGTGTAATAAAATGACCATCTAATCCTAAGCTAACATCTTCATGAGTTTTAAGGAAAGAGATTTTGCAGAATTGAAACTATACTAAGGGTGGTGATGCACCCAATTAAGGGATGTCTAATATCTAGAAGGGTTAATGTGGGAGGGATGCTTGCATCATTGACCACCTTCACCTATCACAACTTGAAAGGGTACAAAATACCACAAATTAGGGGCGTACGTTCCTTCGTTAAACTTGAGCATACATAATGATAGATCGAATTGGATTCAACACACAATTAATTTATCATGAGGAAACTGCACATGCATATGTCAAACATCTATTACTGCAACTAGGGAGAATGATGACATAACTTAATACATAAAGAAAATAGGGCTTTCAAAACTGACATAAAAGATAATCACATTATTCCTTCACAACATGAAATAGATAACCTGAAATAAAGGTAAGATAATCACTCACACTAAGGAATCATAAATTCACAAAGTAAACATGATTAACCATTCAAAACAATAAATTTGATTTTCAATAGCAAGGTGTAACTCTGAATATAATTAAAAGGTTTTTTAGAAATCTCTGAAACACTCTTCCAAGCTTGAAGAGTGACTCCTACCAAAAAAATCTATATATACTAACTTGAAGCATTCAACTATTTATAAGTTCTTAGGTTGAGCCATTACAACTGGGCCCTTAACTAACATTTTTCTAAAAATAGAAATGTCATTAAATTAAGGGAACATGATCCCATGAAAATATATAATTTTTTACAAGGGTTTGACTCACTCAACCCTGCAACTTTGACTGATCCAGAGCTTGGATCTAAGCCTTCATGACCGCTCAACTTTGGCTTTGTTCAGTTACACCTTCCTCTCCTACAAGTTTATGTTGTTCCCCTTCCCATACAACCATTCGATGCTTATACTCAATGAAGCGCTTGATGATTCCCTAAATCTCTTCATCTCCAGGCCCAAATGCGTAGTGATTCACTACATCTTCCATCTCAATCTCCTTTGTGATCCTAGTTGGCATTCTTCGAAGTTTATTCGTAACTTCCTTCATCCTCCCTATGAAATTTTGGCACAAGACCAATTGGTCAATGGAGTCACTATTGAAAGTTTTGGTGACCTCATCGTCACACTTCAGCAAATTCTTGAAATTTTTATTCATTTGATCTTTAGGAAGAGCGTCGATGTTTTCGTTGAATAATTTGTAATTAGCAATATCAAATTCTTTTGAGATGTCATTCGGGGCATCCGTGATTTCCACTCGTTTCTCCTCTAATTTCTTGATTAAATCCTGCAATACTTGGCACTGGAATTCCATGGCCTTTTGGTATTCAAATAATTTTGAAGCATTATCGATCACCTCTTCCTAAAGAAGCAAGTCGGGGTCTTCTTATCTGATCTCACTCCATGTTGCCAAATTTAAATTCAAATTATTATTATCTTCAGAAAAGGCCTCGTCCATTTTGAAAATAACAGCCTTCCCAACCTACAGATCATTATATATTTCAACAGCCTCCTTGATTAAGGGATTAACTTCCTGCATAATTCTCTCCATCCATCCACTCACTGATCTCCCTTTCTGTCCTAGCTTCTTGAGCTCATGATAAGAAATATCATCGATTATAGACGAAATCATCATAGCCGTTAGTAGTTGAGACTTCAGTAAATGGAGTGGGTTGGGTTACTTTAAGTAGTTAATGTAGTGAGCTGCTGAACCTTGGTTTTGAGTTCATCTTTGGTGGCCTTATTGTTGTCATATTTTTCCAAAAGAGCCCCAAGAGAAGTGTGCACATCTTTCTTGGCTCCTTCATGAGTGGCCTTTCCCAATGAGAATTTTGAGATTCGATAATCCGCACCTGTGATTGTTTCTTGAGTTTTCCGCTCAACGGGGGTCACAACTTCTATCACCCGTTCTCCAGATGGGTTAACTTTCAGACTTGACATAGGTCTTGGTCTCTTTTCCTGTCTCTTGGGCATATGCTCCAATATGCTGAGATCTATAACATTTCCCAGAGGCACCTTCTTCTTTTTCTTGGAAGTTTTCCTAAACAACCATCCCGGTATGGCCTAAAGTTGATGAAGATGGAGTAGTGGATCCAATACCTAAAACATTCGTTAATAACAAGATCACTAGAAACACTGGATGACATTTAAGCAAAAGTAGCAATGATGGATGACGTGGATGTAAGGACAACCATAGGAGTTGATAGAATGATTGCTAAGGGGTATGATTGAAGAAAATGAAAGTGTTTAAGGGAAGTGGAGAGGAAATAAGTGACCCAATATTTTCCCCAAGTTAATAGAACTAGAAGTGATGAGAATACTTGGGCCATAGAAGGGGATGGGAAGGAAGAAATGATTGTGGAAGTGGAAGGAACTGATGTTGGAAGTGACAATGGAAGAGAAGGAAAGGATGGTTGATCTTTTTATGGCACCAGGAGAATCACTGAATCCCACTACTTCTGTTGTAGGTGTTGTAGGAGACATAACCTTAGGAATAGGCACCTTAGAAAAAGAAGAACCTCTAATAACAAATGCAATCTTCTTTTGAATTATAGGAGCCTTTTGAGTCGACCTTTTCCCCTTAGTGGGTGTTGATTGGCTTATTGCTGGTAGATCTCCTATATTTTATAGGTTGAGCTCCCCCTTTGGGTGAGATTCCCAAGGTGGCCAACCAAATGAATGTCCTCTTTAGAATGGGTCCCTCCCTCTCCTTTTGTATTGTTGCATTCTTTCACATACCAATCAATCCATGACAATGGTTGATTGACAACATTATCACCCTTGTATGATGAATCCAAAACCTCATCAGTGTCTTGCATGTCCTTTGGCACATCGGCCAAACCAAATTGCCGAACTTCATCAAGGGTCAATCTTTCATAATCTCTTTGTTGGATGATATACTCATCACGACAGTGAATCCAGATATCCTCTAATTGGGGCACATGGGTACTAGACCGAATTGTCTCACCGAATTTTCCCCAATAATCAAAATTGGTCTGCAGATGAAAAAGTTCATAGGGTTACCTTGACCATTTTTGCATCAAAATTTTTAGCCCTGTGAATATTTGGGCAAGTGTACCTACCAATCGAAATAGGGAAATGCATTCCCACTTTGCGACGCTTGTTTTGGATTCAATGATAATCCAATAACTGCCCGAACCAATTCCAATTGAATCCATTTGTATGTAGGACACCTTGACAATTTTCTTGGGGCACCCATGAAACCCGGAATCCAGATATAGGTGAATGTAGGGAATTGAAGGTAGATTTCTCCCCATTCCTGTACTTCTTTGAAAGATTCATCAAAATCCTTCGATTATATAGTTCTTTATCAAAACGATAGAGGATGACATCAAAGAAAGCGTCACAGACTCTGCAAAAATGCCTGCTTCCCTCATCCAGAGTGAGTTGGGGATAAAATTCATATATTTGGGAAGTGCTGCAAACACCTCTAGTATTCAAACTAGCAAAATCTCCCATAGCAAACAATAACATACACCAGAAAGGATTTCGTGTAGAAAATCTTCGTAGCTGACACCTTGCTCAATTGATAGCAAATGGAGCTAATAATATGCTCCCCCCATCGGATAAACTCATTGTTCTTCTTGATGGTAGCAATGTACAAAAACATCCATTCCTAGAATTCCTTTGCAAAAGGAAGACCTGAAACTCTGCTTAGTAGCACAATAAGATCACTAACCTCCTAAATAAAATCTAACCGATCCATGGTTTTTGGGTAATTTGGCAAAGCTCTTGGCCAGATAAGTTTTCATCATGATTTTTGAGCATACTTCCTCTTACTCTGTCCCAATGTTCCACTACTAACTTTGGTAAAATTGTGGCGTAATATTGAACATCGGGAAGTTTGAGCAGATCTTCGAAGAAGTCTGGGTCCAAACGGATTACTACCTTATCATCATTATCTCTAACTAACATGGAGTCTTTGTCAAAGTGGGCTGTTTGCAGCTAAACACAAACTCTGGGAAATGCATGGATGTGGGAAAACTGGCAACAAGGGAAAGCCCATTGTCGTAGATGGCCTGTATCCATGATTTCTTGTTCGACAGCCTTTACTCTTTCCCAGAAAATCTGGAAAATCAATTTTTCTTAGGTTGGTGTCCCCTATATTCCCTAAGTCGGAAGACATGTAGGAGTTAGGAGTAACCCCAAGAAATGAGTACTTCATCTTTTCTTTTCCCTTTGAAGTGGAAGTAGACATCAAGCCCTGTGTTTCGGAAGTTGAAGTTGGAGAAATCTCGAAAATAAAATCTCTGAAAACCCTAAAGAAAAACCTCTGAAGTCCCAAACTGAAAATTTTCCAAAAAGAAATGCCAAAGCCAAAATCTTTGAAAGAAATCTCCGAAAAAATACTCTGAAAGAACTGCCAAATCTGAAAGCTTCAAAAGAAATCTTCTGAAAGAAATGTTTGAAGCCAAAAGTTTTGAAAGAAATCTCCAAAAAATGAGGAAAATGATTTTTTAGTGAATAATACTAATTCCCAAACCCTAAAAAATGAGAGTTGTTGAGAAGAATTATGGGAAACTGGAGAGGATCTTTCGAACAACTCTGAATACCAGAAGAAAACTCGAAATGCAAAACATGGTGAATAAAGGGTTTGTCATTTCGAAAAATACACAGAGGGAGACTGTACGATGGAAAAGTGATATGTGAGTATGAGAGTCTACAAGTAACTCTTCCTCATACTCGACCTCCCGAGGTCGTGCTGAGGCAGCTGGTGGGGATGGAATACATATGGGGTGTACAAACAGACTAATTGGGTAATATTATGTCTTCAACACACAATAATGGGATCTGTGAATCTAAGGCAAAGAAGGCCCTCCTAACCTGAATAGGTGTGATGGATCGTTTGGTGAGGATAGCTGCTCAAAGGCTCCAATCAATATCAAGCTCTAGCCTATGATCCTATCTACAGGTTGTTGAATACGTGGAAACTGACCTGTGGGTGCTTCGTATATATTTCCTGACAAGGTCATGAAAATGGTGGCTAAACATGTGTAGTTGATTCTCTGGGGTTTTATGGACGATTCTTTGGTTTAGTCCAGAAATCATTAGCTTGATTGGCTGCTATGTTTAATAATGAGAGTTGTACGATAATGTCTGGTGGGAGTGGAGAGGACCTAAATACTAGCGTTCGCAGACCAGTGTCAATATCGGATTGATTTGTAGGCCCGTTGGGTTGTGGGACCTGTGGATCACAACCATAAGTTCATGGTCATTGTGGACCTCCTATGGTCATATGAAGAATCAATCCCTAATTCTGAGTATCCAGTAATCGTATGCCTTTTCAGCCTCTACGTTTAGAACTAGAAGTCCGCACGATTTTCTCGGAGTACCTAACAGGTGTTCTGACAACTTGGATACATAAGCTAGTGTCTATATCAACGAGGAGGTCTCCTGCGTCTGGTTGTGGGACTAGTGGATCACAATCGAATGTTTGCTCTCTTTTAGGTCCTTCTACAGTCATACAGATATCTATCAAGGTAGTCTATAATTTGGCTGATTTGACCAGAACGTGTGTGCTTTGTCATCTTCTATGTTTAATCCTCTTAGCTGTGTGCTGATTTCTTGTAGGTCTATTGTTGTTCAGAAGACCTCAATTCTAAGATTTTTGTCTATGTCAGTTAATGCTACAACAAGATTTGGTTGAGGCACGATTGGCTCAAAAACGTATTCCCTGGGCTCCCTAGGTCCCGTGATTGTCATACAAGATCAATATAAACCTAACTGAAACAAAATAAACTAATTATGCAAGATATATCTACAACATATATATATTCCTCTATTTTTTGTATTTTTGATAGAATTTTTAATAGAATTAAAAGAGAAACTAATATAATATATTCAGAAAATGACAACTAATCTAATAACAAAATTAAAACAAGCAAGGTAGCCCGGTGTAGCTACTTGCCTGTGCAGTTGTGAGTTTATCCTAAATAACTAAATAGCTGATTAACTTAATTGAAAGACTTTCGATCCTACCTCAGAAGTGAGGAATGAATCATAGTTTCTGAGAAACTATCAATCCCCACAGCTTCCCTGGAAATATCGAAAGTGAATTTTAACTGAAATGAAATAATTCACTACTCTATTTGATATGTTTTAACTAGAACTTTGACAGATAAAACCTGGAATTTGCAGAACAGTGGCGAATCCAGTAGTGTATGACTTTGTCCCCTCATAATGATCTCCTCGTTCCTTCATGTTCACGTGAATCCAGAAGAGCGTGTATATGCTAGCATCAACAGAAGAAGGTATTTGAACAATGGCAGCTTTGGATATAGACCAAATATAATGCGAGTAGGAGAGGGACAACGCAAGTGACAGAGCTTGGCGTATGCAATTCCTAGTAGGATTTATTACGGGAATACAACACAAGTGTACTGAGATATTCTCGAATCGACCTTTTTGAAGAACACAACCTATAATTCTAATGGATTCAATCTACAAATGAAACTACTCTGCTCTAAAATGATTTGTATAAATAGCAATGAACAAGACTGAAGCAAGAAGATCGAATGACTTCTAACAGCGAAGGAAAACTAGCATGGATGTAAACATGAGAACAAAACGATTCTAAGCAAAAAATTGGAAGACTAAACAATGGAAATGAGAAGTTGAGGGGCCATTTGCTTGAAAACAAGCTGGTTATTTATAGATTTCACATTCACCCAAAGGTAATTCCTATTAGAACTCTTTTACCATTAAACAATGAAGAAACACTATTCTAGGGAACATAAAACATTAATACAAGCTAAGGCGGTTGAGAAAAGCTGGTGAATGTTGAAAAATTACGCAAGTTGTGATCAAAAGAACGTGTTGGAAGATCGCGTAAAGGACCGCCGCCCTGGAGCAGGGTGGCAGTTTCGTCACTGAAGGTCAAAAAGCTAGAAAAAGAAAGGCAGAGGATAAAGTGAAGTACACAAAGCTTGGACAAGGTGCTTGGGATGTTAACATATACTTGGTGAGCTTTCCTAGATTCCGAACACCTTGCGAGGTGACCTGTATCATCATTGGGGCATGTGTAACATCGTTCTGGTGGTACAGTACCCTATAATTTTGGGTACGTACATATTGCCCCCCCTCGGAGAAGCGTTTTAACCATGAAGAGGTGTAAAATGGTGGGTCCGAGTATGGTGGTCCCAAAACGAGAAGCTAGAAATTATACCTGACACGCCCGTGTGTCAAAATGTCGCCATCCGAGTTCCCGCTACCTGCAAAATGGAAAGAGGACTCAAGTGCAGATAGATAAAATAAATCAAAAAATAAATACTAAATTAGTATGAAATGAGGACTTACCATTTACACGGGGATAAGAACTTACCTCCGTTGACACTCTAAACTTGCGAAAGGGGCATTCAAAATGAGTCAAAACACCATATATATATATATATATATATATATATATATATATATATATATAAACAGGCTTATTTTCCTATTCATTTACACGTGTCGATTTGATAGTTTTTGAGCTCTGGGACCCACGTTGATGGTTTTCTACGAGAGTATAGTCGAAATGTTCGTAGCGAGATAGCAATCATTCCTCCTGCGAGTAGAACCTCGACCCATGAGATCTCAGGTTAGTTCTTCTCGATTTAACGTTTTTGCACCCAAAATGTTAAAATGATGAAATCTTTATTGTGGGGGGGTTATTTTTAGAAATGTTAGTTTTAAATGTGTCTCTTAGGGGGGACGCCTAATGGGTAGGCTTTCGTTTTAGCTAAAATGGTCATTTTTTGCGTTTTTAAGCATTTTTAGGGCATACGACCCGTTTGTAGTCACATGACAGGACCACTGCCCTGAGCAGGGTGGCGGTTACGGGACCACCGCCTTCCAAGGTGGTGGTTATGGAACCGCCACCCTACTCAGGGCAGCGGTCCTCTATAGAGTGTTAAAACAACACTACTTTGAATTTATTTTTGCATTTTTAGTGTTCATACTTGGTTTAATGATTTTTCCAATGCAATCTTGACACTAACTTGCTTCTTTTTGCGTGTTTTTGGGTGTTTTGTAGAAGAAGGAAGAGTACATTAGATGGAGCCAAGAGAGGGAGTGTGATTGGCTTCCAGCAGTGTTAGATGCACTCTCTCAAGCTGAGTAGGATACTCTTCAGAGGGCAGGTATATTGAGGATCGCACAGGTCCCCCACGTTGCACCTACTAGCTCATATACTATGTGACTTATTTTCTCATTGGGATGCAGATCGAAACACCTTCCAATTTCCAGATGTTAGGGGTGAGTGGACCATCACCGTAGAGGATGTATACCACATTTTTGGGAGTCCCGATTATTGGTAGGAGACTTTCATTTGATACTGTAGTATCCAGAGCTCAAGTGACCCAGTGGGCCACCTATATGGGAGACACAGTTGTCTCCACTGGTTCGAAGAAGGGGGTGAAGGTCCATTCTATTCCCGGCTTGCCCATCCCTCTGATCTGACAGGCCATTATGGGCATCCTTGCTTCAAGATTGATCAGGGACAAGGGAGGGGATACTTTTCTCTAATGCTGGCCCCCATCATCACACAGATTGAGGCACATGGTCGGATTTATGCCTGGGGAGCCGATATACTTGGGACCACCTATCACAACTTATACAGGGTGGTTCGATTATAGGGATAGTCGCTGAGCCATCCGACCTTAGTTATGAGCTGGGTCTATGAGCGCATTATCCCTTATGGGAGAGGCATAGAGGTGGAGGATCCTGGGGCCGTGAGGGCAGCGAGATGGACAGGGATGATAGTTCTTAGGGCACCCCACCAGTTGGTTGCTTCCCTGACTACTGCGGATATGGAGGCCACACCTTATCAGGCCATGGTGGGGTTGTGGGGTGAGGAGACCTTTACTTTGATTTCCTGCTCTACTACAAGGCAACTTGTGGACAGGACGGGGAAGGTAGAGACACACCCCTTCGATCGAGTGCCTCAGTAATTTGGCCTTGCTTATATTGATATGCTTCCCCCAGTGGTGCCAGTATTTCAGATCAGTTCAGGAGGCTAGGGGAGGTCCTAGAGGCCGGGGTTGGACTGTTGTTACTCTTGGAGTCCCTATTGCAGCCAGGAGGGTGGTACGTGCTTGAGAGAGAGCCGGTGCTCCTCAGGCACCTTTACTTCGGATTGCCACCGGTCCTGCCCATAGCAGTGATGATCCCATTGATATAGACTCTGAGTCTGAGGAGTTCATAGGGGGAGAGACTAGAGGAGGAGACCGAGGACATGGAGATCAGTGAGTCAGGTGGGGAAGAGGATAGCGATCCCGAGTGGCATGACACTCAGAGAGATCCTACAGGCCGAGAGGGCAGAGCAGAGAATGGAGAGGGTGACTCTAGTCTCAGAGGAGTTACTTTCTCAGGACCTAGGTGGAGAGGATGAGTCTGTGGTAGGACACCATGTTGCCCCAGATGTAGGAGGGGGACACCTAGTCAGTGGTGGCGTCCGTGGTAGGCACGGATCCCAGAGATCCTTCTTGGAGGCCTAGAGATCCGAGTGAGTTGTCACTCTTCTTTTGATATTTGTTTTAGCTAGAATTTCCTTAGTTGCTATCTCTTCTTTTTTTTTTACTCTTGGTTTTATCCTTTTGATCATTTTCTAACTTGTTTTCTCCTTTGTCTTGCAGAGACTGCTGATGAGTGGCGAGACTTGATTCACCGAGTGTGTACTGACACCCTGCTTCTCCCCTCAGAGAAGACTCATGCTGAGCTTTCTGTGGACGTGCAGGGGAGCCCTCAGCAGCCGGTAGGCACACTGATGTTTTTTCCCCTGTCTGGCACGTGGCCAAGATCATGACTTCTCTCTGTGCCGAGGTAGCTGGATATAGGGCTAGCCGAGCATCTGATGAAGGAGGAGCCATTCTCATAGCGAGACTACAGCTACCTGTTAGTGACCATGAGCCCTCAATGCATTCAGAGCGCCAGCGTAGCCGAAGTCCTAGATGTGGTCGTGTGCCTTCTGAGGGATCCCATAGGGATTGAGAAGCCACTTGGCTCTTTTTGTAGTGACTCTTGCTAGATTGTTTATATGAGCATTTTTTATTTTCCGGGCTCATTGAGTGTTTTGACCATGCCTAGTGCATGATGGCATTGTACATGAAACCTAGATCTCTTTGTACCTAGAGTTTTGTGATTCCTTTTCACACGTATACTAGATGTTTATTAAAATTTTTGTTTTTATATATATATATATACCTCTGATGTATGATGATTTTGGATCTAGATCTCTTTGTACCTAGATGTTTTGTGATTCATTTAACGGCACCGTCACATGTATACTAAAAAGTAAATATTTGTCGTGTTTATTAGAATTTTTTGTTTTTATATGCTTTTAAGGACAAGGAGTGAGAATGTATGTCTAAAAATGTGGAATGGAGAACAAATATCACAAATGATTTCTTTTTCTTAGAGATTTTGTATTTCGTGATGCTGATGTATGATGAGGTGTGTTAGATGAAGTCTTGTGATCTTGAACTTTAGTTTCTATCAAGCAATTTTCGGTTGTTGTTTTGGTACTTCATATTAGTAAATTTTGACAAAATGTGATGATGAGTTTTTCCAAAATGGTATGATGAGCAGATGAACTTGCCCCACTCCTAACTCCATGCAACTAGTAAGATGCGAGGGCTCACCACCGAGAGCTAGAAAGGGCACAAGCTATGAGGTGTGTTGAAATGGTAATGATGGGAGATAGACAAAGAGTTGGTGGAACCAAATTAGGATGCTACAAACCTATCTTACTCAAGTGACTCCATAGTTTAGAATGCGACTTGCTTTGTAGTTTATCCAGACTTAGATCTGTAGATGGCCACTTGGTTGACAAAATCTGGTTTTCAAGGTTTTGAACTCTCTTGGAATTTTGGACATCTGATTCATTTGTTTTTGACTCAAGATTTCAAAGGTTTGTTTGAACTATTTGCTTATGACTTTCAACGTTTACTGTCAAGAGGACCCCCTACACCTTGTCCCATGCTACTAGTAGGAAGCATGGGCTTATCACCATGGACAAGGCACATGCGAGTAAAGGCATTTCCATCCTTTCCCAACCCTACGTCACTAGTAAGAGACACAAGCTCAACACCGAAGGTTGGTAGGGCAAGGAAATGTGTAAAAGTAAAATTTTTTGTTTGATTTATATTTGACTTACTTGAGTAAAATGTTAGAATGTTCTCATTTCCAAAGAGATATATACATGGGATAGATGTGACACCATGAAGCTTCTAGAACAGACCATAGGAAAGACACCTATCCTAGGAAGAAACCAAAAGTGAGAACAAGCATGCAGGCCTTGGTATGGCTACCGTTAAGACTTTGTCATATCTTGCTTTAATTGATGAAATGATTCTGAAACAGTTGATGATGTTATGAAAATGAAGAAGTATGATTTGAATGCTCCTGCCAATACTATCAAAAGTTTGTAATGAATTGCTTAAGAATAAGTCCCTTGATCACCAAATTTTATGAAATGAGTGAACAAAATGAACCTAACTAAATGAATATGTAATGTAGATATAATTATACAAATAGTGCTGATGCTTCATGCGTAAAACCATTTAAGATGCAAGGAATTGACTGATTCATTGAATTCCTCACCCTCCAGTGTGCATAAGAGATATGCACCATTCCCGTAGTCTTTCATGACTCGATATGGGCCCAACCATTTGGGCCAGAACTTTCTTCCTTCGCCAGTTTTCTTATCGATCCAGCTGTCTAGTCTTAGAACTAGATCTCCTTCATATATTTCTCGCTTATAGACCTTTTTGTTATACTACTGGCACATCCGGTCAGCATAGGCTCTATGCCGCTATTCGACGTTTAACCTGGCCTCGTCTAGGATTTCTAGTTGGGAGAGGTGTGCCTCCCTATAAGCTTCTTCATCCAGAATCCCTTGTAATGAGATGCGGAGACTGGGTATTTCAACCTCAAGCGGGAGAACTGCTTCTGCCCCGAATACCAGTGAGAAAGGAGTTTCTCATGTTGGTGTTCTTATTGAGGTTCGATGGGCCCACAAGGCTAGATATAGTTTTAAATACCAATCTCGCTTGTTCTCCTTGACTTTTTTGAGGAGAATAGCTTTCAACATTTTGTTTGTCACTTCAGCCTGCCCATTGGCTTGAGGGTAGTAAAGAGAGGCCGTGTGATGGTTTATCTTGAACTTGCTACATAGCTCATGAACCTCGTCGTTCTTAAAGGACATGCCATTATCTGAGATAATGACTTGTGGGACACCATACCTACAGATAATTTGGTTCAAAATGAATTTGGCAATCACCGAACCTGGTACAGTGGTGAGAGGCATGGCCTCCACCCATTTGGTAAAATATTCCGTGGCTGTGATTATAAAATTATGGCCATCAGTTGATGAGGGAGAGAATTTCCCTATCAAGTCTAGACCCCAAGTGGAGAAGGGCCACAGAGTCGCTATTGGTTGTAGGGATTGTGCTGGCATGTGAATCTCATGAGAGAATTCTTGACATTTGTGGCACTTACGTACAAATTCCACTACGTCATGTTTGAGAGTGGGCCAAAAATAGCCCATCCGATGTGTTTTGTCGAGTGGTGGCGTGACCACCGAAGTGGCCCCCACATATCCCACTATGGGATTCATGAAGAATCCTCTTGGATTCTTCTATGTCGACATGCATCTTAGAAGCATGCCGTCGAAGGCTCTACGATAGAGTACTTGGTCTAAAACAACATATTTAGTGCTAATAATGCGTAACTGCCTTCTTTGTTGTGATGTGGCACTTTCCGGGTATGTATGGTCCATGATAAAATTGATGATATCCGTATACCAGGGACATGTAGAAATGGGGGGTATGGTTTCGAAAAAGTATACACATTCATCGAGAAAGTCTAGATCTACCAGCTCACCTCCATCTAGTGGATTGTCAGCTAACCAGTCTGTAATGATTTGTCCTTTAACGGATTTTTGGTTTACGAATGTTAACTCAAATTCTCCCATTAGGGTTATGAAACTGGCCAACCTTTTTAGATAAAGATCCTTGTGTGAGAAATGTTCATAAATGGTCTGTCTTTACAATGACTCTTGTTTCCTGGTTTAACATGTAATGTCTCAAACGTTTTGTTGCAAAAATTATGGCAAGGCATTCTCTCTCTACCTGTGTGTAACGTGTTTCATAATCAAGCAACGTTCGGCTAATGAAATAGATCATGCGTTCTCATTTGTCATCATCTTCTTGAGCCAACATGCAGGCCAGCGAGACATGAGTAGCTCGTGAGTATAGGATCAAAGGGTGATCTGGCTTGGGAGGCATTAGCATGGGTGGTGACAACAAGAAGCGCTTAACTGCTTCGAAGGCCTTGTTGTAATTCTTCAGTCCTAATCGATGCTATAATCTTTCTTGAGTAGATTGTTGATTGGATGAATGAAAAAGTTTAAATCTAGGATGAACCTTCGGATTGCACCGAGTTTCCCAAGAAATGACCTGATTCTAGACTCATCTGAAGGTGGGATCATTTCGAGAACAGCCCGTATTTTGGCTGGATCAACATCAATCCCTCGTGAAGATATAATGTATCCTAGAAGTTTACCTCCTGTTACACCAAATACGCACTTCTCTGGGTTTAATGTGACACCATACTCAATTAGTCGTGAGAGGATGATACGAGAGCACTTTCGGATGATCACAACATTTCTTGGCCTTGGCCAACAAGTCATCCACATATGATTCCACAATTTTATGGATGAGATCATGGAATATATAAGTCATTTCCCGCTGATACGTAGCACTGGCGTTCTTAAGACCAAATGGCATGACAACATAACAATAAGTTCCCCAGGGAGTTATAAATGTGGTTTTGGCTTGACCTTGTTTAGATATTTTAATTTGATTGTACCCTGAGAACCCATCCATGAGGGACATCAATTCAAATCCAGTTATTGTATCAATGATAACATCAATGGATGGTAATGGGAAATCATCCTTGGGACAAGCTTTGTTAATATCCTGAAAATCTATACAAATGCGTATCTTCCCATTCTTTTTGAGGACAAGAACGATATTAGATACCCATTGTGAATAGTCATGGGATTTGATGAATCCTACTTGGAGAAGTTTTACTACTTCCTCTTTTACCATGAGAGCTACTTTTGGCTTCATTAGTCTTGACTTTTGTTTAATTGGCTTTGCATCTGGTTTAGTGATGAGATTATGTACTACAACTTGTGGTGCGATACCTGTCATTTCTTTATAATTAAATGCAAAAGCTTTTTGATGTTTTTTGAGGATTTGGGTGTGTATTTCTATTTCTTCTTGAGTTAACGAGGATCCCAACTTCAAAATTCTTGGTTCTTCCTCTGTTCCAATGTTTATGTCAATGGTTTCTTCTATCAAAGAAGTGTTACCTTCTTCAAATTCAGGTGGGGCTGGAGGTAGTTCCAAGATTTCTCCATTTTCTATCTCGTAGATATCGAGATCCTTCTATGGAGGAGACTCTACCATGGGATTTCCAAAGTAGGAAGAGGAGTGTGGTATTAGGGAAAGATCAACTATAGGGTGAGCAAGGTGTAGCTCTGCATAGGCATTTAGATATTCGAGAGTGACTTTATCACTGTCAACATGATGTAAGATAGGAGACTCATTCTCAGTTGTATGTGTTAGAAGAGGGTTCGTTAATATTTTCTTCACCAATGGTTTAGTACGAAGTGATACCTTGAAACTTGTATCTTCTAACTCATTACTTGGGGTAAAACGTGAAGCTGAGGTTGCTATTGAATCTATGAGAAGGTTCTGTTCTCGTGGGATTGCCTCGATGGATATGAAGTCGAATCCTTTGCTTAGATCTAATACCACTATTTTATAGAGCTGTAAGTGCTCAGCTCTAGTCTCATATACTTTAGAGACTTGGTTTGCAACTAATTAGCAAGTCTCCTAACACTCTGATGTTATTAACACCGATCCTTTTGGCTATGATGAGGCCAAGGAGGAGGGCTTCGTATTTAGCGCCATTATTTGTACATTCAAAGTTTAACTTAAAAGCAAAAGGTAGGATCTTTCCCTCAGGGGAAGTGAAGATCACACCTGCCTCGGCTCCATAGCGACATCTAGCTCTATCGAAGTGGAGAGTCCAATATTTACTAGGAAAAATGGATTCTGGGACATTCTTTGTGTCTGTTTCTTCTGTTTCGGTTACCTCTACCATGTAAAGTTCCTCTGCTGGAAGAGAACCAACTCCTAGGGTACATCCCATACCTGTGGAATCAAATGGTAGGAAAATTGGTAGATCTTGTTCCAGTAATTCGACAATTTTTTTTGCAGTAGTTCCTAATGATACTGTTTCTACAACGTTAGCTTCATCCTTGAGGGCTAGGATGCCCTTGACTAGGTTCGTAATTTCTAGTTCTGTTGTAGGTATTAATTTTTCTTCTGGTTTTGAGTCGATTGGTTTGTTAAGTTGGTTTGTCGGGAGTTCAAACTCAGAGTGAACACCTGGTCTTTTCTTCAGGTCTGCTAGGTGTATGTCGAATGGTTTTGGGTCACCTTTTGCTACGAATATCTTTCCTAGGTGTAAGAATCTTATTTCCTAGAATAACATAGAAGGGATTGCTTTCATACGATGTATCCATGGTCAACCGAGGATCATATTATAGTTGGTTTCCCGATCTATGATATAAAACTTGGTGAGGATTGTCTTGGGTCCTAAGGTGACTGGTAATATTATAGTCCCAATTGAAGTAGTCCTTAAGGCTATCATAACCTCTTAGCGTATTTCTTGTTGTGGAACAGTTTGTTTCTCCATATCCTAGATTTTGAAGGAAAGAGAAGGGGACAATGTTAACTGCTACCCCATCGTCAACCATTGCACATTTAACGTAATTATTGTAAACCCACACCTGTAAATGCAAGGCCGGATCACCTCTACGTGTAATTTCAGCATCTGTTGGCATTTTGTTTATGTCGAATATAAACTCGGTATCCCTATCTAGCTGCCCTGGAGGGTGGATATCAAAGTCTATATGGTTTACTTGTGTTTCGGGAGGTGGAGTGATGTTAATTAAATGACCTAGACCTAGTGCTTCTAAAAGAGTAGCCCTATGGGAAGGAGAGTTTTTCAACAAGTCCAAAAAGGAGATGTGAGAGAAGGTATTTGTTAAGTCATTAATTAAATCATAAGCACCTATGGGTTTTACCAATGTTTGTTGAATGTTATCTGGATCTAGTGGATAGATTGGATTTGGTTGAGAAGAATATTCTCGTGCTCTTGTTATGGCTTCTATGTGCAGCTCAGTATCTAACTCCACTAGACCAACTATCTTGGTTCGTGGCTGATTTCCTAATTGCGGTGCGATAGGTGGATTTAGTGAAGTTGAGGCTTCATGATCGTTATTTCTTGTCATTACACCTTTGTTCATCCCATTTGGATTTAATTTATTATTGTTATTGTGATTTGGAAGTGGATCATTGAAGATCTTAAGAGGTGCGTTTTGAGGGGAAACTGCCCCTGTGAAAGTATTTGGCATAGGTGTCACAGAATCTGTTAAGAACATATCTATGAAGAGTTGTCTTTGTTCTTCTGGAAAACGTTGCATGAACTTATTGTAATCACGGCAAGTCTTAGTGTCATGGCCTCGAATTTTGTGGAAACCACAATACGAGTTGGGATTATAACTCCTAGGTTGTTGGTTTGGCACGTGTTGTGGTCCAAAACTCTGATTAAACTGTTGACTATTAGGATTAAAGTTTTGCATTTGTTGCCTTTGGTTTTGGTTTTGATATCCAGTTGAGTTTTGACTTGGACCCTGTGTCTAGATCTGCCATTGTTGTTGTTGTTGTTGTCATCGTTGGGGATGATTACAAATCCACCATGTTGATTGTTGGGGTAAAATTGTTGTTTCGTTGATTGTTAACTGGTGGTGTAACATTTACAACGTTTACTTTTTTAGTTTGGTCAGTCACTCCATCTGTTGTCACTCCACGGTTTTTGTTAAGGATTTTAGGTCCTTGATTGGCATTTGTGGTAGTAGGATAGGTCGTAGTGTTTTGGTTGGGGATGATTAACCTCCCATTTGTTCCATATGTCTTACGACCGCTATCTATTACAGCTTGATCTATTCGAGAGAGCGCTCTCGAGAAAGTCATCATAAGTTCTTAGTGGGAACTTCTGGACTTCTTCCTTTATCTCTCTACTGAGAGAATGAAGGAATAAATCACATAGTTCCATCTGATCCATGTTTGGAGAACTTGCTGAAGAATAGAGGAATGTACGCCATCTTTGGATGAAACGAGCAACAGATTCATTGTGTTCTTGTTTGATATGCAAGAATTCCCTGATTCCTGTTCTCAACAATTTGTTCATGTTGAACACTTTGATGAACTCTGAAATGATTTGTTTAAATGAATGTATTGAAGCTTCAGGTATTTTGTAATACCAATCGAGGGTGATACCCTCTAAATTTTTGGGGAATATTTTAGCAACAACTCCATCCCAAGGGAGTAGTTCTCGAATGGTTGTGGCATAGGCCTTAATATGTGCATTCGGGTCTCCCTCCCCTTTGTACTTGGGTAGATCGGGGAGAGGTCTTGGAAGCATGACACTTCATATAGTGAAGTCTAAAGGTTATTTCAAATATTCTGAATAAGTCCCTATCGCATAGGTTTCGACCATTGATGGTGCTTACTGAGGGGGTGGAGGTGGAATGGGTTGTTGATATGGCATAGCATATGTATTTGCAAGGGCATAAGGAAATCCCTATGTTTGAGAAAACATGCTGGGAGAAGAGAACATATCTCCCTGTGGTGATTTGGAATACATGTTTAAGTATGGAGGAGCATTGCTCAGGAATGAGTTGTTTTGTGCTAAGCCAGGAGGTATCATATTCTCAACTGGAGTGGTGTTTGAAAACATGGTTCTAGTTGGTGTTTGTTGTAAATACTAAGGAGGAATTTCCCAATGTGCCTATTCCTGTGAGGAGGTCTACTTGGGTGGGATGATGTGGAGGATTGGAAGTTCCTACTTGCATGAACTGTGAATTTTGATTTGCTTGAGCAAGTTCCAACCCTCTAACCTTCTCAACTAAGGCTGAGATGACCTCGTTTGGTGAAGACACAGTATTTTGACTTAGTGGAGTTTGTTGTATATGTTGAGTTTGTATAGACATATGGTACCTTGCTATGAATTGATCATTGCCCTGCCAAGTTTCATCGAGGGCATTTCCTATAGGTGGAGAAATGGGGGTGTTTTCTTGGAACGAGACCTCGGGTTGTGTTTGCAAACCCTCCTATAGGTGGTTACATATTTTGAGAGCATTGTTCACTCCTAGCATAACGTGCTAAGTATTCTTCATCTAAAAATAGATATGGATATGACTGTCTACTAATTTGTGGTCTAAGCAACACCCGAGGAGATGAACCAGATTCTCCAGTGAGCATCATGTTGTTTGATCTTGAAGGCTTTGGTTATTGCGTTTGAGTGAGATGATCCAACTCATCTATTTGAAAAGAAGGAATATATCTAGTCCTTTGAGGTGGAGTTTGTGTTGATAATTGGTTAGCTGAATAATTGTCACCCCATGCTGAAAGTGAGGGTGATGGTTGTGTTATCCAAAATGTGCCCCTGCTCATTTTTGTGGCTAACTCCTTGTGTTCTTACCTCTCTTGTGCCTCAGTCTCCATTTTTTGATTTTTAGGCACTCGAATCTTTCTAAAAATAGCACCATTGGATAGAGCTCTCTCTCAGCTTTCCAGAAAGGTAAAGTTTTCCTCCTAACTCCTCATATTTTTCAAGTTATGGCTCGACGGAGTTTTTGTGGGAAATTTTCCCTTAGGAGGCCCGCGGCCAATAAGAATCCACCACGTGGCACCTGGAGTGGCAGAGCGCGGGGAGAATTTGAAAAAATTTCCAAAGACCAAATGGGTAAAAATTCAAACTTTTGCCCGCCGATCCGATTTTGGCCTATTTTTGCCCTAAATGTTCAAATCGCCATAGCTTTCGATCCAGAGCTCAGATTTTCACGTTCTTTATATCAATGGAAAGATGGTGAAATTATCTACATGATTCCAGGGTCAATTTTAAATTTTTGTTGAGTTTGAAGAGATAAAATCAAGAAACACCTCTGGCATGTGGTAATGGCCAGAAATGACGTTTCAACAACCAGTTTTAATGCAAAATGGGTCGCATTCTTCTTCAGTATGGCCAAAAATGTCAGGGCATGGATCTGTAAGGATGCCCATGTTGTTTTAATGCATCTTCATTCAATGGGGAATGGCTTCCATGTTTTTTACATATTTTCTCTCTCCTGGGCTCGACCCATGCATTGTAAAAGCCAGATTTGGCTCATTTTTTGAGGTTGAACATTTTTTTTGGATAGCAAGCTTCTTCTTTCACCTTCAACAAGTGATTTTTGCAAGTATCATACCTTATTCATTATTGTAATAGGTTTCTACCTCTTTAATGTTGCAAATGCAAGGATTTTGATAGTGAAAAATGACAGTGTAGACTCTGTGATCAATTTTCAGTCCTTTGTTTGTATTGTCTTGCTTCATTTCAGACCTCTAATTGCATCTTATCAGCCTGTGTATGATGTTTCATGTTACATTTTATGAAATTGTGTCAATTTTCATGAACAAGAAGTGTTCACCACTCCTTTGGTGTATCACCTATTAGTTTAGTTTCAATTTTTGCACTTTTTATCTCTGTCTCGTTGGAATTTAGAGTAGGATTAGGATTCAAACCTCTGCAATTGTGCAAATAACAGATTTGATCAAAGGAGTTTGAGGAACCAGCCTCTAATCTAGAGATTCCTCTCTCATTTTTCAAGTCCCACACTTGGATAGAGGTTTCAATGTTGTGCAATCACACTGGATGCCTAAAACATCAACTTAGAAACCTGATTTGCATCCAGGGGTGCTGCTGATTTGCAACAATAGTTTTGGCATGCCTGGTGGGACCTTAGAGGTCTCATTTTCATTGCACCCAAAGTTGATGTGCATCTGCTGCAATTTTCTTGCTTAAAAGAGCTATAAATTGCACATCTGGCGACTCCAAGGGGAAGAATCAGCTGGTTTTGGCAGTGCAGACCTAAAAACTCATTAGAAGAATCAACACAAGGTCAAGAACTGGAGAGGAAGAGGTGCTATTTAAATATCTGCAGTTATCTCCAAGAATAAGGCAAAGTGGGAGGAGAATCCAAAGGTCTCCATCTCCACCAAACAGGACTCTCTCAACTCCTCCACCTGGTAGGCCTTTCATTCAGTCAATAAGGGTTCTAAGACCAATTAGAATGGCACAAAACAACCCCTATGTCAATTTCACTGGCAGCAGCCCACTTACTCTCAATGCACAAAATCCAATCCCAGCTGCAGCATTGAAGAACATTTCATACTTCACTGGAGAAAGTCAGACCTCACCTGGTGATCATGTTAAGGATATTGCTAACATTTGTGCAATCCATGAGATGAATGAGATGCAAGTTGCTGTCAAACTGCTAGCATATTCATTCAAAGGGAAAGCTTTGCAATGGTTCAGGAGTCTTGCCTTAGGTTCTATTCAAAATTGGAATCAGCTATGTATAGCCCTCTATGAGCAATTTGGGGAAAAGGGAGACAACTTGTCCCTTTTGGAGCAGCTGACAACTATCAAAAGAGCTCCCAATGAGCAGCTGACTGATTTTAATTTTAGATTTCAAAGGACTTGGGAGAGAATTCCAGTGGCAGTCAGGCCAACAGCAGAAGGTGCTTTTCTTTACTATCTCAAAGCTCTAAATTCTGATATTTCTATGTTGATTCAGTCCATGGGAGGCATAACTATCCCTATGGCTTATAGCATTGCCATTAGGGCTGAAAATTGTTTGATCTGTCATCAGCAATCCGGCACTATGATAATTCTTCACCGGGAACTCCTCGTGCTATGATTATTTGCTAATGCACAGCCTTTAGTTTGGTGGATGTAATCTGGAAACAGAACAACAACATAACACAAGAATACACCATCGACTATGATAAGACAGAATGATGACAAATCAGAAATATCAAAGGAAATAATAATATTAACATGAAATTGTTACAATCTCACCCATGAGGTGCTTCAACAAGACTATGGGAGAAACTTTACAATTATGCCTCTTGATGGCTTCTTCAACACACCTTTAACTGATGGCTTCCTTCGTACACTGCCTACAATATTGCTCACTACTTCTTTCTATGCTAAATGAGGGGGGTAGCCTCTCTATTTATAGAACTTACAGGCTTATCCATCTTATCTCTAAGATAGGATAAGAAATCCACTCTGACGAATCATATTCCATACCTGAACTCTTATCTGTACATGTAAGCTTATCTCTTAAGATAAGATAAACCTTATCATTTTACATGGGTTCCACATTTTTAGAATTTTTACAAATAAAATACACAAAATATTTATGACCTCACTCCTTGTCCTTATTACTAATATAATATTCTAATTCCTAATCATGTAGACCCTACTTCTCTAATTACCCAAACTTTGACATTTTAATATTACCGGACCACTTACGACAAATATTTACTTTTTACAACATTCCTATTGTACTTTGACTATTACCGTACTCCACATTATTTGCGGCGTCGTACTGGCAGCGCCGTTATCTTCTATCGGACGCTACTACTAATTACACTTAACAACATTCTATTCCTAATACATACATTAATGAAATAGAAATTATGGAGGAAAATTTTAGTGTCGACATCTTCCCCCTTCCTAGCTTCTACTCCATCCTCGGAGTAGACTCTTCTGGTGCGTGGAAAATCTTCAACTTGTCGTGGTTGACCCATTTCGTAATGGGAGTGCCATCCAATTCCTCCAGTCGGTACGTACCATTTTCATGCACAGCTACTATTTTGTAGGGCCCCATCCATTTTGGAAGAAATTTCCTCTGTCTTCTTTTTTTGTATCTGGAATCATATACTAGAACCAAGTCATTCACCTGAAATGGAGACCAAAGGATCTTTTGATCAAAGTATTCCTTCTACTTCATTTTCTTCTTATGGCTTGTATCCTTTGCTATTTCCCTCATTTCCTCTAGCAAATGAAGATGTACTAACCTTTCTTTTACTGAATCACTTTCATCCATCCTTTCATTTTTCATAACTCTCACAGTAGGAATATCAAACTCAATAGGAAGAACTGGATCAATGCCATAGGCCAACTGAAATGGAGAGTATCCTGTTGCTGACTTTGATGTTGCCCTATATGCCCACAATGCTGCATGAATCCTCTTATCCCATTTATGTACCTGCAAGGCTGCATCTTTTGCTAGAATTTGACACAGCACAAAATTTGTTCGTTCCACCTGTCCATTTGTGCTTGGCTTGTATGTTGTTGCCTTCCTGTGCTTGATAGAAAACTTATTGACTAGGGCTTCTACCACCTCATTAATGAAGTGGCTTCCTTGATCTGTTACAATTTCTAATGGACAACCAAATCTGGTGACAATGCGTTCATATATGAACCTTGCCACTTCATCCATGGAAGCTGCTTTCAATGGCCTAGCTTCAACCCACTTGGTTAAATAATCTGTGGCAACTACAATATACTTATTTTGACGTGATGTAGTTGGAAGTGGACCTACAATGTCGATTCCCCATTTTTCAAAGGGACCAAGGGGGAGAATAGGACATAATGGAGCTGATGAAGTCTTACGGTTACCATGTGTTTGACAAATATCACATGTCTTACAATAATTATAACAGTCTTTAAAAAGAGTGGGCCAGTGATAACCTGCATCCAAGATCCTTCTTGCTGTAAGTTGTCCAGAGAAGTGCCCTCCACATGTACCATTGTGGAATTCTTCTAGAAGCTCTTTTCCTTGATCACGTCCAACTGCCCTCTTGTACTGTCCATCAGGTCCTATTCGAAATAATGCTCCATGCAGAATAGAGTATGGACGACTGGCTTGAGTAATCTTTCTCTTAGTCTTTGCATTGGCACCATCCGGAAACTTGAATTCATTCAGATAATTCCAAATATCTATGTATTCACTAGGGATTGTGTCAAGGGAGAACAATGCTGCATCGGGAAAATCATCATCATCACAAGATGATCCTAAACCATCATAGGCTCGAGAGAGTGCATTTGCATTGACATGCTTCTTTCCTGGCCTATCTATAATATCAAATTCAAATTCTTGTAGCAAAATTATCCATCTTGCTATCCTCCCTGATGGGTTAGGCTTATTGACAATATATTTCAGAGCCTGATGATCTGTTACAACTATAAATTTCTGCCCTAGCAAGTAATTTCTAAACTTCTTTACAGCAAAAATGATAGCCAGAGCCTCTTTTTCAGTTACAGTATAGTTTACCTCAGCACTGCTCATTTGTCTGCTCCCAAAGTAAATTGGATGTTCATTCCCATTTTCATCCTTTTGGCTCAAAGTACTTCCTAGTGCTGCATCTGAGGCATCAGTGTACACAATGAATGGCTTGCTCCATTCTGGATTCTTCAAAACAGGTGAAGACACCAGGGCTTCCTTCAGTTGTTCAAAAGCTTCATGTGCCTTATTTCCTGGTTCATAAGTAACATCCTTCTTCAAGAACTGGGTTAGTGGCTGTGCAATCTTTGAGAAATTCTTGATGAACCTTCTATAGTAACCCACATGGCCTAAAAATGATCTCAACTTACTTCTATTTACAGGAAATGGTAAATCTTTGATTTTTGAAACTTTATCAGGATCAGTACCAATACCATCTCTGGATACAACATGCCCTAACAAGACGCCTTTAGAACATCCAAAGACACACTTTGTAGGGTTTAGTGAGGCTTGTGCTTCATCTAACCTTTGAAATGCTGTCTCCATCTGGTGCAGGTGGTCCAACTTGCTCCCATAGATGCAAAAATCATCCAGAAATACTCTGATGAAGGTCCCAATGTAGGGTTCGAACACCCTATTCATTAAACGCTGGAATGTTGCTGGAGCATTACACAACCCAAAAGGCATAACTCTATAAGCAAACGTTCCCCAAGGAGTGGTGAACGTGGTCTTCAGCTGATCTTTCTCTGCTATACGAACTTGGTTGTAGCCGCTATATCCATCAGCAAAACTATAGCATTCCTGGCCAGCTACTTCATCCAAGATCTGATCTGAAAATGGAAGAGGGTAATGATCCTTCTTTGTTGCCTTATTGAGCTTCCTGTAATCAACACAAATGCGTAGCTTCCCATTCTTTTTTATTGAGATCACAATGGGAGAAACCCATTCTGAATTCTCCACAGCAAATATGAATCCTGCATCAAGCAACTTATCTATTTCTTCTTTTACAGTCTTGGAAAAATTAGGATTCATTCTATATGGCATTTGCTTTATGGGCTTAGCACCATCTACCAGCTCAATACAATGTTCTACCCAACTTACTTGACGGAGTTCCTTGTAATCAAAAGTGAATAGGTGTATGTACCTTCGAAAGAGCTGGAGGTAGGATTCCTTCTCACTCTCCATCACAGCATCACCAATCTTTTTTGTTGGAGACGATCATCAACTTCTTCTTCAGAGAATTTTATGGGGTCATGAGTTGGTGTGACTGGCAGGATATCCATGACTGAAACATCCACCTCGCTTTCTTCATCTTCAGTGTCCACTTCACTGGTACTAGAGTAATCAGAGGATGTCCAATCATCAGTTTCATCACTTGAATCCACAGGTTCTACTTTATGATGCCGAGGGATCACATTTATTTTCACCCTCTCTCTACCACGTCCAAGTGTCATGAAACCTTCATTCCAGTAGTTTCTTGCATGAACTCTCCTTAGCCATGGTCTTCCCAGCAGCATTGGGTACGCAACAGTACCATTTTTCATCACCTGAAAGTCTACCACACATACCACACCCATAACAGATATTGCCACATTTGAAATTACACCTTCTGGTTTAGTTTTTCCCTTATTTAATGACCTTAACATAAGTGTTGAAGGGCGATCAATTTTTAACCCCAACATATTCATTACAGACTCAGTCATTACATTAACTGCAGCACCTCCATCAACTAAGACATCATGAATTGAAATACCATTACATAATACCTCAGCTTGTGGAGCATAGGGATCTGCCTCTGCCTCCAAAACAGGGACCTCAACCTCCTTCCTTCTTCGAGCATTGAGTCCACCTCACAACTCTCGCCTCTTCTCAGAAGACATAGCCAAGAGTTGACCATATGTAATATTTGCAGGCCTTTTGGACAGATCTTCCAAGATGGAGTATGGTCCTTGCCCCTGTGAAATCAGAAAATCCTGCACACCCAACTTTCTTCTCCTATGTTTCTTACTAGTTTCTTCTTTCATCTTCTTAGGATCATTTCCATCTTGATTATCTTTTTCTTTCTTTCTTTTTGTTACAAACACATCTACTTCATTATTTCTGCTCTTATCTACTACATCAAAAGAATTCACAGGTGCTTTTCCTTTATCATTATCTTTTGTACCAGATGTAGAAGCTCTATCTGGACAATTATACTTATAATGACCCTTTTTATAACAACCATAACAAACTACTTCAGAAATATTTCTTTTTGGACCTCTATCTCCTCCCTGAGAACTAAATTCCTTTCCTTGAAGAAGATTAATAGTTAACTGACCCATCTTTTTGAGCAGATCTTCATACTCAGTAGATGTACTAGGAGAAATATTTGTGCTCACCAGGAGTGGTTGTGGATTCTGGACCAAAGGTGCTGGTGTAGGCTCTACTTTAGCAACAATTTCTTTGGGCTCCTCTTCCATGCTTTCTTCTTGCCTTCTTGCAATCTCCTTTGCTTGTTCAATGGTAGCTGGGCGGTCATACTTCACTCGTTGTCTGATCTCTGGCTTCATCCCAAGAATGAAGTGCTTACATAGGAGATTATCCACGCCATTCATCAACCCATCCACTAATCCTTCCTTCCGGATCTGGGCATCGAGCTTCCTCCTTAGCTCTAGAACACGAGCATGATAATCCCTTATCTTCTCCTTCTCTCCTTGGGTTAGCTTTGTGATATCGATCATGAGATCTGCATATCTCTGTTGTTCACCAAATTCTTCAAGAAAACTTTCAGTTAATAAATCCCATGAATTTTTCACATTATCACCTAATGTTTCAAACCACCTAAGTGCTGAACCATCCAAAAAGGTAGGAAAAAATTCAGTCCATTGTTCCCTTCTTATAAGGCCGTTACAAATACAAGATCGCTTAAACTCTTGAATGAAAGAAGAAGCATCTTCATTAGATTGAGCTGAAAAAACAGGAATCTTTCCCATTTTCAAAAGTAACCACCGTGAAATACCAACCCACAAGTACAATTAACAAGACTTATGTGCACAAATAATTGGAATCACTATACTAGAAAGTGACTTTACACCTTTCTACAGTAAATTAGAAATGACCATGGTAACTATGGTAAAACTTGACTTACTGCGGTAAAAACTGACTTTACTGTGGTAAACACTATTCACAGTAAAAAGTGAAGTTACTGTGGTAAATACTATTCATGGTAAAAAGTGACCTTACTGCGGTAATTACTATTCCCAGCAAAAAGGACTTTACCAGGGTAACTACTATTCATGGCAAAAATGCCTTTAACATGGTAACTACTATTCACGGTAAAAATGACTTTACCATGGTAACTACTATGCACAGTAAAAACAAGGTTACCCTCCAATTGATTTTTGACTTAGTGGGAATATCTCTCCAGAAAATCCACCAACGAGGAATGGTCCCGGCAACGGAACCAAAATGTCATCAGCAATCCAGCACTATGATAATTCTTCACCGGGAACTCCTCGTGCTATGATTATTTGCTAATGCACAGCCTTTAGTTTGGTGGATGTAATCTGGAAACAGAACAACAACATAACACAAGAATACCATCGACTATGATAAGACAGAATGATGACAAATCAGAAATATCAAAGGAAATAATAATATTAACATGAAATTGTTACAATCTCACCCATGAGGTGCTTCAACAAGACTATGGGAGAAACTTTACAATTACGCCTCTTGATGGCTTCTTCAACACACCTTTAACTGATGGCTTCCTTCGTACACTGCCTACAATATTGCTCACTACTTCTTTCTATGCTAAATGAGGGGGGTAGCCTCTCTATTTATAGAACTTACAGGCTTATCCATCTTATCTCTAAGATAGGATAAGAAATCCACTCTGACGAATCATATTCCATACCTGAACTCTTATCTGTACATGTAAGCTTATCTCTTAAGATAAGATAAACCTTATCATTTTACATGGGTTCCACATTTTTAGAATTTTTACAAATAAAATACACAAAATATTTATGACCTCACTCCTTGTCCTTATTACTAATATAATATTCTAATTCCTAATCATGTAGACCCTACTTCTCTAATTACCCAAACTTTGACATTTTAATATTACCGGACCACTTACGACAAATATTTACTTTTTACAACATTCCTATTGTACTTTGACTATTACCGTACTCCACATTATTTGCGGCGTCGTACTGGCAGCGCCGTTATCTTCTATCGGACGCTACTACTAATTACACTTAACAACATTCTATTCCTAATACATACATTAATGAAATAGAAATTATGGAGGAAAATTTTAGTGTCGACAGATCCAAGCTGGCAAACTAGCCCCTAGACCTCCCATGCCATTTTTTCCAAGTTTAGAGAGCCCAAACACTAATAAAGCACCTAATTTGGCTCCTTCTCCCACTCCTAGAAATCAGAGTTCAAATGAAGCTTCTACTTCATCTCCAAGTGCCCCAAATGAGCTTCAAGAAGTCATGAAGCAATTGCAAAATTTAGGTAATGAGCTGGTTACTCTCAAGAGGCAACAAGCCCAAAGTTTTAGACCTTCCTTCCAGCCTCAAGCTCAACCTAACAGGTAGCCATATCAACCTCATAGACCACCCAATCAAGCTGCAAATCTAAATCAAGCAAGGCCTCCTGCCAACAGACCATTTCAGCCCTATAATCCAAATGCTATATCTTCCTCTAAGGCATTGGTGCCAACACAAAACAACGTTGCTCAGGAGTATGATTGGTGTTTTCCATGAAATGAACCTCACAACCAGTCTATGTGCTTCAACGGTGCCTTGAATCAAGCATTAATGGTGACAACTACTGGTGTGGAGGGTGAGGGCAGTCAAGGAAACAACCAACAACAAGAAACATTCCAGCAGCAATCAGCTCCAAATGACACCACACTTGTGAACTGGCAGGCAGAGGATTTTTGTGGTATAAATCAAACAGTCTCTCAAGGTGATGCAGCCAACACAAGGTCAAAAAGAAGGAATTTGGGTGAATAACAACCATTAGCTCCAACTAATCCACAACCTTTTATGGCTCCAAAAATGGTTGGCAAACAAAATCCAGTTGTAAATGCACAAGGGCAGCCAAGAACATCTCCTAGACCAACTCAAATACTAGTTGTTCCTGCCCACATGCAAGGGATGAATATGCAAACCAAGGGACAGCAAAGAGATCATCACCATTTAGTATCATTGATCAAATGAAGAAGACAAATGTAAATATATCAATGTGGGAATCTCTATCTATCCCAGGCCAGATAGATTTGCTACAAGCTGCCATGAAGGACTGGCCAACTTCAAATCAGCAAGTCCAAATGCAAGAGAAGGTGCTCACAAATGCTGCCCAGCCTAAAGAGAATCATGGAGGACAGCAAGGTAAAATGTTGAATCCCCCTCCTTTTTATTCTCATTAATCATTAGAAACCAATTGGTGCACAATTGCATGATTGATTCCGGGGCAAGTAGCTCAGTGATGCCCAAGCAAATAGCTGATCAGCTAGGACTTCAATATGAAACCATATCCAAAGGGGTAGTGCAATTGGATGGGACAATAGTAACAACAGTTGGGGTGATTAGAAACTTGAGTCTTACCTTGCATGCATGTCCAAATGTTGTTGTTTTACAAGATGTATCAGTTATAGACCTTCCACCACTCTTTTCCCTATGTTTGTCAAGAGATTTCACAGCCAAGATTGGAGGATATTTGTCTACTGATTGGTCACACATGCTGTTCAGAACGAGGTATGGAACCAAAGCTATAATCAGGTCTGAACCTATTACAAACTTCCACATTGATCCCTACACTCCAAGTCAAATCAATGCCAACTGTTCGGCATTTGATCAAGAAGATCACCCAAGCACTGATGAAGCTGACACTAAGGTTGGAAGCATCCCAAATCTAACTCTTGATGAATGGACAAACAAGGTGCATGCTTTTGATCCTTATCAAGAAGTAGAAGAATCTGAGCCAGGGGTCTATTGCATACATCAAGAAGATCAGCCCATTCCTAGCATCACCAAGCCAAACCACAAGGATGACAATGAGGTATGGAAGCTGTTTTTTGATGGATCAAGGAGTAGACAAGGTACAGGAGGTGGAGCTATGCTTATTTCACCTCAAGGAGTAAAGTACTATTCAGCTTTTAGATTTCAGTTTGCATGCTCCAATAACACTGTTGAATATGAAGCCTTAGTGCAAGGGATGCATTGGGCAATAAAGAGAGGAATAAAGAACTTGCAAGTCTTTGGTGATAGTGAATTGATTGTAAACCAAGTTAAGGGGCAGCATGCTATCAAGAATAATCTACTCAAGTGCTACAAGAACAGGGTGTGGGAGCTCATTGAATATTTTGAGGGCTTTAGCATAAAATCCATTCTTAGAAAAGAAAACCAAGCTGCTGATAGGCTTGTAACAGTTGGGGCAGCCTTTGATATTGTGGAAAGCATTCAAAAGGACAAGGTACAACCAAACATCCATGTGATTGTGAGGCCCTCAGTGCCAGATAACAATGTAAGTTGGCAAGTGTTTGAGAATGACTAGCAAATCATCCATTTCTTACAAGAAGAAGCTGAGTTCTCAGCTAAAAATCAGGAAAAATTGGAACAGCAGTATGGTGACCAAGTGGTACAGCTGAGAACTAACAAGCTACCCAAGGGAATTATCACTTTGGAGTCCATTTTAAATCCCAATGATCAGTTTAGGAAAGAGAAAGCAAACATTTAGGTCAAGAGAGAAGATTCAGTATCCATCTTGGTGGAAGAGAACAAACCATTGCAAATTGGAAAGATGACAACTGAACAAGAAACGTATGAGTTCATACAGCTGTGTCAAGAGTTCCCTGATGTGTTTGCTTGGAGCTACGAAGATTTGAAAGGTTTCAATCCCAAGTTAGCTCAGCACACCATTGAGTTGGATCCAAATACTAAGCCCATCAGACAGGCACAAAGGCCAGTCAATCCACACATGGAACCTCTCATGAGGAAGGAATTGAACAAGTTGATTGAGTCAAGAATCATATTCCCAATCAAGCATTCTAGTTGGGTTGCCAACTTAGTTCCAGTCAGAAAGAAGAGTGGAGAGATCAGATTGTGCGTTGATTTCAGAGATTTGAATAGAGCATCTCTCAAGGACCATTACCCACTTCCTTCTATGGAGCAGATTTTACAAGTTGTTGCTGGCTCTGAAAGGTTTTCATTGCTTGATGGCTACTCAGGGTACAATCAGATTATGGTGAAGGAAGAAGATCAATTCAAAACAGCCTTCACAACCAAATGGGGAACTTATGCATACAGGAAAATGCCATTTGGGCTGTCCAACACTGGAGCTACCTTCCAAAGAGCAATGTACATGGTGTTCAAAGGTTTGATTAACAACATGGTGCTGATATATCTTGATGATATCACTATTTTTTCAAAGAATGCAGTAGACCACCTCTCTCATTTGAGACAAGTCTTCCAAAGGTGCAGGAGATTTGGAGTGTCTTTGAATCCTAAGAAGTGTATCTTCCTAGCACATGAAGGAAAGCTCCTTGGCCATATTGTCTCCAAAGAAGGATTAGTAATTGATCCAGATGAGAGTTGAAGCCATAAGAGCACTACCATTGTCAAGCCACAATAAGGCACTTCAGAGTTTCTTGGGGAGAATAAATTTTGTTCAGAGGTTTGTCCCAGATTTTGCAGCCCTTGTCAAACCTATCACCAAGATGTTGAAGAAAAGCATGGCTTTTAAATGGACAGCAGAAAGCAATGAGAGTTTTGAAGCAATCAAAGAAGCCATCTCTCAAGCACCAACTCTCATCAACCCGGACTTCTCCAAGGATTTCATTCTCTGTGCATTTGGGGGTAATGATACCATTTCTACCATTTTGGTACAGCAGAACAAGGACAATGATGAGAAGCCAATTTCTTTCTTCATCCAAAGCCTAGATGACTATGAGGTGAGATATTCTTTTATTGAGAAGCATGTACTTGTAGTAATCAAAAGCTTGAAGAAATTCAAGCATCTAGTCTCAAACAACAAGGTTCAGTTGTTGGTTCTCTCATGCGGGAGTAAAGGACTTCCTCCTCAACAAGGATTTGAATGAGAAAAGGGCAGGTTGGATCACTCATGTCATGGAGTATGACATTGAGATCAAGGTCACCAAGCTGGTAAGAGGAAAAGGATTATGTGAGCAGATGATTCTGGGAAAGCAAAAAGGAGTATGCAATAAAGAAGAGGCTGTTTTGACAGTTCAAGACAGCCATGTGTAAGGTAGCACTCAAGAAGAGGATAATGTTATCCCCATTCCTTGCTGGACCCAAGGTATAATGCACTTCCTAAGCACAGGCCTATGCCCTCCAGAGATGAACAAAACCCAAAGAAGACACTTCAGATTGCAGGCTGTCCCATATGCCATAGTAGATGGTGTTTTGTTCAAGAAAGATGTGAATGGAGTGCTGCTGAGATGCATTAGCACAAATCAGATTCATAGGGTGTTGGAAGAGTTCCATGGTGGACCAGCTGGTGGTCATTTTGCACCAAGAGTGACAGCTCTAAAAATCATGAAGGCTGGTTATTATTGGCCCAAGATTTTCAGTGATTGCTTTGCGTGGATCAAAAGGTGCAAGAATTGTGCATTCTTCATAGGTAAAGAGAGGCTTGCTTCCCTTCCATTGCATCCAATTTCAGTTGACCAGCCATTCATGCAATGGGGTTTGGACTTCATTGGAGTCATTAATCCCAATTCAAGCCAAGGGCATAAGTGGATTTTGACAGCCACAGACTACTTCACCAAGTGGACTGAAGCAGTAGCACTCAAGGAAGCAAATGAGTCTAGCATCTTAGACTTCTATGAGGGGATAGTAACCAGATTTGGCATACCTGCTACAATAATCTCAGATAATGCATTAGCATTCATTGGATCCAAGGTGACTGAGTGGGCTGTCAAGAATGGGATCTACCTAAGTACTTCATCAAACTACTACCCTCAGGGTAATGGCCAGGCTGAATCTACAAACAAGAACTTGTTGAGGATCATTAGGAGGACTCTTGATGAGAATCAGAGGTCTTGGCATACCAAACTGAAATCAGCCTTATGGGCTGATAGGATAACTCCCAAGAGATCCACAGGTAACTCTCCATTCAGGCTTGTTTATGGAAGAGAGGCAATCTTGCCCATGTCACTTGAGTTGCCAACATTGGAACTCATGAAGTAGTTAGAGTTGCTAGAGTTTGGGCCCATGGAGGTGAGATATGCAGAGTTGATGGAGCTCCAAGAGATCAGAGATCAGGCATCCCAAGCAATGGAGAAGGATCAAGCTTTGATCAAGAAGACCTTTGATAGGAAGGCCAAGAGTAGATCTTTCCAAGTTGGAGATCTAGTGTTAAAATGGGATGCAGATAGAGCAAAACCAGGAAGGCATTCAAAATTTGATGCCATTTGGAGTGGCCCATACATGGTCACAAAGTGTAAGGACAACAATGCCTTCCAATTGTCTTCATTGGATGGCGAAGAACTGCAGATTCTAGTCAATGGAATCTATCTAAAGCATTGACTACTAAAGGGAAATTCTCCACCTTGTAAATATTAGCTTAGGTTTTCATTCCTCCAAGTGCTTGTGCACATTTTTTTGATGTAGGTTGTTTTGCTTTCCCTAAGTGCTTTGGCACAGGCTTGTTGTCCCTGGAGATGTTTTGCAGTCCTTGCTTCCATCAGGTGATATTCCATCTTCCTCCTTGCAACATTCTAAGTCAGTTGGGGTTCCGAACAGAAAATTTAATGACTCCATGCCCAATGGGCTGCTTCAGGCAACTGGTATCTTCATCTAGCAGGTAGATGGCCCCTCTGAGTCGCCAAAATTGTTATCCAAAATGTGCCCCTACTCATTTTTGTGGCTAACTCCTTGTGTTCTTACCTCTCTTGTGCCTCAGTCTCCATTTTTTGATTTTTAGGCACTCAAATCTTTCTAAAAATGGCACCATTGGATAGAGCTCTCTCTCAGCTTTCCAGAAAGGTAAAGTTTTCCTCCTAACTCCTCATATTTTTCAAGTTATGGCTCGGCGGAGTTTTTGTGGGAAATTTTCCCTTAGGAGGCCCGCAGCCAATAGGAAGCCACCACGTGGCACCTGGAGTGGCAGAGCGCGGGGAAAATTTGAAATTTTTTCCAAAGACCAAACGGGTAAAAATTCAAACTTTTGCCCGCCGATCCGATTTTGGCCTGTTTTTGCCCTAAATTTTCAAATCGCCATATCTTTCGATCCAGAGCTCGGATTTTCATGTTCTTTATATCAATGGAAAGCTGGTGAAATTATCTACATGATTCCAGGGTCAATTTTTATTTTGGTTGATTTTGGAGAGAGAAAATCAAGAAACACCTATGGCACGTGGTAATGGCCAGAAATGACGTTTCAACAACCAGTTTTAATGCAAAATGGGTCGCATTCTTCTTCAGCATGGCCAAAAATGTCAGGGCATGGGTTTGTAAGGACGCCCATGCTATTTTAATGCATCTTCATTCAATGGGGAATGGCTTCCACGTTTTTTACATGTTTTCTCTCTCCTGGGCTCGACCCATGCATTGTAAAAGCCATATTTGGCTCATTTTTTGAGGTTGAACATTTTTTTTGGATAGCAAGCTTCTTCTTTCACCTTCAACAAGTGATTTTTGCAAGTATCAGACCTTCTTCATGATTGTAACAGGTTTCTGCCTCTTTGATGTTGCAAATGCAAGGATTTTGACAGTGAAAAATGACAGTGCAGACTCTGTGATCAATTTTCAGTCCTTTGTTTGTATTGTCTTGCTTCATTTCAGACCTCTAATTGCATCTTATCAGCCTGTGTATGATGTTTCATGTTGCATTTTATGAAATTGTGTCAATTTGTATGAACAAGAAGTGTTCACCACTCCTTTGGTGTATCACCTATTAGTTTAGTTTCAATTTTTGCACTTTCTATCTCTGTCTCCTTGGAATTTAGAGTAGGATTAGGATTCAAACCTCTGCAATTGTGCAAATAACAGATCTGATCAGAGGAGTTTGAGGAACCAGCCTCTAATCTAGAGATTCCTCTCTCATTTTACAAGTCCCACACTTGGAGAGAGGTTTCAATGTTGTGCAATCACACTGGATTCCTGAAACATCAACTTAGAAACCTGATTTGCAATATGACTCCTAACTAGAAATTAGGAAGTTTCACGTTGGGTTCACCAATTTTGTACGATGGAAAAGTGATATGCGAGCATGGGAATCTACAAGTAACTCTTCCTCGCACTCGACCTCCTGAGGTCGTGCCGAGACAGCCGGTGGGGATGGAATACACGTGGGGTGCAGATAAACTAGTTAGGTAATCTTATGTCTTCAACAAGCAATAATGGGATCTACAAATCTAAGGCAAAGAAGGCCCTCCTAAATTGAACTAGTGTGATAGATCATTCGGCGAGGATAGTTGCTCAAAGGCTCCAATCAATATCGAGCTCTATCATGATCCAATCTATGGGTTATGGGATACGTGGAAGATGACTTGTGGGTGCTTCGTATATATCTCCTGACAAGGTCATGAAAATGGAATGGCTAATTGTGTAGTGGATCTTTTGGTATTTTATGGACGATTCTCTGGTCTAGTCCAGAAATCTTTAGCTTGATTAGCTGCTACGTTTAATAATGACAGTTGTGTGATGATGTCTGGTGGAAGTGGAGAGGACCTAAACACCAACGTTCGCAAGTTGGTGTCAATATTTGATTGATTCGTAGGCCCATTGGGTTGTGGGACCTTTGGATCACAACCGTAAGTTTGTGGTTGTTGTGGACCTCCTATGGTAATATGAAGAGTCAACCCTTGATTCCGAGTATCCAGTGATTGTATGCCTTTTCAGCCTCTACGTTTAGAACTAGAAGTTACATGATTTTCTTGGAGTACCTAACAGGTCTTCTAGCAACTTGGATACGTAAGCTAGTGTCTATATCAATGAGGAGGTCTCCTGTGTCTGGTTGTGGGACTAGTGGATCACAACCAAATGTTTTCTCTCTTTCAGGTCCTTCTACAGTCATACAGATATCTATCAAGGTAGTCTATAATTTGGCTAATTTGACTAGAACGTGTGTGCTTTGTCGTCTTCTATGTTTAATCCTCTTAGCTGTGTGCTGATTTCTTGTAGGTCTGTTATTGTTCGGAAGATCTGGATTTTGAGATTTTTGTCTATGTCAGTTAATGCTATAACAAGATTTGGTTGAGGCATGATTGGCTCAAAAATGTATTCCTTGGGCTCCCTAGGTCCCATGATTATCATACAAGATCAATATAAACCTAATTGAAACGAAATAAACTAACTATGCAAGATATATCTACAACACACCCACCCACACACACACACACACACATATATATATTCCTCTATTTTTTGAATTTTTTTAGAATTTTTAATCGAATTGAAAGAGCAACTAATCTAATATATTCAAAAAATGACAACTAATCTAATAAAAAAATTAAAACAAGCAAGGTAGCCCAGTGTAGCTACTTGCATGTGCAGTTGTGAGTTTATCCTAAATAACTAGATAGTTGATTAACTTAATTGAAAGACTCTTGATCCTACCTCAGAAGTGAGGAATGAATCATAGTTTTTGAGAAACTATGAATCCCCATAGCTTCCCCAGCAATATCAAAAGTGAAAATTAATTGAATTGAAAATATTTCACTACTTTATTTGATATGTTTTAACTAGAAATTTGACAGATAAAACCTGGAATTTGTAGAACAGTGGCGAATCTAGTAGTGTATGAATTTTTTCCCTCAAAATGATCTCCTCATTCCTTTGTGTTCACGTGAATCTAGAAGAGCGTGTATATGCTAGAATCAATAGAAAAAGGTATTTGAACAGTGGCAACTTTGGATATAGACCGAATATAATGCGAGTAGAAGAGGGACAACGCAAGTGACAGAGCTTGGCATATGTAATTCCTATCAGGATTTATTGCGGGAATACAACACAAGTGTACCTAGAGATTCTAGTAATCTACCTTCTATGAAGAACACAACCTACAACTCTAATGGATTCAATCTACAAACGAAACTACACTGCTCTAAACTGATTTGTATAAACAACAATGAACAAGACTGAAGCAAGAAGATCGAATGACTTCTAACAATAAAGGAAAACTAGCATGGATGCAAACATGAGAACAAAATGAGTTCTAAACAAGAAATTGAAAGACTAAACAATGGAAATGAGAAGTTGAGGGGGGGCCATTTTCTTGAAAACAAGCTGGCTATTTATAGATTTCACATTCACCCAAAGGTAATTCCTATTATAAGTCTTTTACCATTAAACAATGAAGAAACACTATTCTAGGGAACATAAAACATTAATACAAGCTAAGGCGGTTGAGAAAAGCTATTGAATGTTGAAAAATTATGCAAGTTGTGATCAAAAGAACGTGCTGGAGAACACGTAAAGGACCGCCACCTTGAGCAGGGTGGTGGTTACAGGACCGCTACCCTGTCAGGGTGGTGGTTTCGTCATTGAAGGTTAAAAAAACTTAGAAAAAGAAAGGTAGAGGATAAAGTGAAGTACACAAAGCTTAGACAAGGTGTTTGGGATTCTAACATACACTTGGTGAGCTTTCCTGGATTTCGAACACCTTGCGAGGTGATCTGTATCATCATTGGGGCATGTGTACACATCGTTCTGGCGGTACAATACCCTACAATTTTGGGTACATACAGAGACCAAAGAGAAAACAAATGAGAAGGAAGAAAAAAATGACCTTAAACCAAAAAGAAAATAAACAAATCACCAGACCTTGAAAAGGACTTCACAAACTACAAGAACGAAATGTCAGAGTAAAAAAGTTAGGTGAAAATGATAGAAAAAATGTGAATTTAAATAGAAAACCTGATATTAATGGCAAAAAAAACCGATCTGTATGGAGGTAGGTGAAGAATTAATTACACAGAGGACTCTCGAAAGTCTAAAATTTTAGACTTTCGAGGTTTCAGACTTTGGAGATTGGGAGATGAAGAATGCGAATTGGTAATGAAAATTTCTGAAACCCAAAAGTCCGAAAGTCCGAAATTTTAGACTTTCATAATTTCAGACTTTAGAAGTTCAAAAGTAAAAATCTTAAAAATGACTTGAAGAATTCTGAAACCCGAAAGCCCAAAATTTTGAAATTTCAGACTTTCGGACTTCGGAAGTCTGAAAGAGATTTATACAAAATGGGGTCAAAAGTTTTGAAACCTGAAAGCCTGAAAGTCCAAAATTTGGGACTTTCAGGGTTTCGGACTTTGGAGATTTAAAAAAAAATTAATTCCAAATCCGAGCAATTAAACTTTGAAAGAGAAAAATCTCCAAAGTCTGAAGTCAGAAATCTTCAGAATTAAGGTCTTGGAGAATTTCATCGTACAAAGGATTTTTAAATTTTTTTTCTGACATATTTTCTTCAAGGCAGGTTAAATGGCTAATAATACTATATCAACGACCTATGATAAATCTAAGCCATTTATTAATACATCCATGTAGGTAGTGAAATGGTAAAAAGACAATTAGTCCATCGGTAACCCTAAAAAGTAGGAAAACCCCTAATTTTTAATGTTGAAAGCTGGGAGAGGTTGGTGAAACTCCATTATGTATCACCATAAAAAACTCATCTTTATACAATTCTTAGGGGAATGAAACCCAATAGAGTTTCACTAAGAAAAAAATGTTGGAGTTATGATCAGCAATGTCATTTCTTCGAAGCAAGGTAACAACTATTGGTTATGCAAGTATAGCTTGTAGGTTGTGTGCGATTGTATGATGAGCTATTTTTTATTAGATATTGTTGGATTTATAAGAATAATGAATGAAAGTTTGTGTATGCAGGTTGGCTCAAACAATGGTACAACGGAGGGAAACAAACTGCTCCAAATATGTCATCTTGTTTCTATAGATAGGTTTTCGTAATGGTGCGCCGACAAGCTACAAGCCACTCTAAAAATCTGAATGGCCCATTATGGCCAATTACATGCTATGACACATGTTTCATTATAGTATTTAAATAATCTATTCAAAATATGTATTACAACAATTTTTCATTTATTTAAATAATATATTGGCACTATGTATTGTAAAGTTTATCATTATTTTTTGCAACACAAGTCCTTTGATTTTCTGAATTCATGAGACTGTAAGATAAGCCTCGATGTCAACCACTCCCATATCTTGGAAATTCCATAAAATATTTGTATAATGGTGCGGTGACCAATGAGTTCAATTTTTCAAAATTTTAATCCACTGATTCGTGACTATGTGGTAGAAAATCATGGTTGTCATCTATCAATGGAACACCTACTTTTGTATGTAATGAATCCATTACTTCATTTTTTGATCTAACTATTATAGAGGGGAATGAGAAAGAAAATGAAAGTAAATGTTGAGGAAGATGAGGACCCACCCATGGGTGGTGCAAGGAATCAACAATGTGACCTCACAACAAACACTAACTTATTTATCACTCTTAAATGGATAAATCACCCTATAATAATCGATCTCATCTTGATGTTAATTCCAAAAAAATGTTTTTGATTATCCAATGATCAATGCATAATGAATCCTTGCCAACCAAAACAAATAATTGTGGTTTATGTCTCTAAATTGACGGCTGCCATTATTTTGACATATAGCCATGTACTAAATGAATCCACACCCTTCATTTCACTAACATGTGTTAATCATGATGACCTAAATTTCAATTTATATATGCCTTCAATGTAATTAAAATTGGCATGGATGGATTAGTTTCCTCTGGATGTCTATTTACAATACTGGAAATATTAATAGTTAATTTCATGTTAGAGCAACACCTTCACCCAACCCATAGAAATAACACCTCTCTATGTAAATATAGGAAATTGTACTAAACATAAATGCAAATGAAATTTGCATTAGGTGTATTGGTTTGAAGTAGTAATTATTATATCACTTTTGTGTGTCGGAAATAAATAATACACATATTTTACACATTGAATGTATGTGAAACATGATTGGACTCTCGTCCAACCTTTTTTAAAAGAGAAAATTTTTAATATAAAATTCTTAGATACACCTTAATATCCATTCATTGTGGGTGATTTTTTTGTGTAAATATCTACACATCACTCTCACTTCAAGTAAATCAAAGACATACATGATATCCTTTCTAGATTTTAATTTTATATAATTGGACTTGTTCTTTCCATTTCATCATGCTCAACTATTCTCCAACATGACCAACAGAGACTGGTAAAAAGATCTTCAGTTAAAGGATATGTCTGGATTTAGTGTTTCCATTACTTTATAGGGGCATCATTTTAACAGGTTGAGAAAAGATCTTGTAAACAATGTTGTTATACTGCAAGTTCCTATGCTAGCAATAAAATATGCTCATTTCTCTAATTTTAATAGCTTAATAATAAACACGATCTCCATTACCAAATGATTTATCAACCCTACCATTTCAGAAACATCTATAATTTGTGACTAGATTACCTCATACGGTTACTCCCTTTCAATGCCAGTAATAACAAACAAATTTATGGGTCTTCCAAAAAATTTGACATCCATTGCAATAATATTTGAATTTCTTCAAATGTGAAACTCCAAAAAAATAAATGGGCTAAAATTAGTCATTGTTTATATGTTATATTTATCTGAACACCACTAGTCATTATCTATAACAACTAAAGGCATTTAATTTTTTCTTGTGTTTCTATAATTCTCTAATAGGTTATAACATTTTTTCCCCATCACTATAGCTTTTTTCTTAAGTGAGCAATGATGATAAAAAATATCATAAAAAAGTAAAAAAAGTGCTCTTATGCTTTTGTTTATTTTTATGTATGCAAGTCTTATAACAACTCATCATTTCTTACACCTCACTTGCAATGTTGTATACAATTCATCCTTTGCAGTACCAGATTTTCTCCTCGATGTCAAATCTTGAGAAATGAGGTCAAAGGTGAGAAATCTATGCTTAAAATAGGCACCACACTAATGACACAAAATAAAGACGTTACCACATTTGAAAAAATATTTGGTAGTTGTACTCACCAACTTACAATTGTTTGCCACCTACCCTTGTCTACCTTCCTTTCCTTATTTTCTACTTCAACCACTTTTCAATTTCAAGATTTCGTTCACTGAGAAGAGTATATAGAGGCTGACTCTCACAACCCTACATATTCCTTCTTTCAATCTTGACATATTTATAGTTTACAAATGTGCTCCCACAAACTACAATATTTCAACCCATTTTTCACAATTAAGAAGAATCCACTATGGGGGCATCCTTCCAATAATACTCCTCTAGTGTGCACTCAGTTGCTTCTACCCACAGGCTTGGCCAAAAAATTGATCTCACCCATGTCCCCTGCACACATAATACACATTTCCCTTCTCCTCTATCTTCCTTTCCTCTTTTCTAAACAACAAACCTTCATGATGAGAATACCACCTCTTCACTTCTACCTAGAAATTACACATACGCAACCTTTTCATCCTTTGTATAAGCTCAATGCATGTTCTAAAGAAGGGTAAATCTATTGTTTATGTTCCACACCCACTTTGTCTATTTAGAGAACAATCCTGACATAAAAAAGAGCTTGTTTGAAGGCTTGTATACTTGTAGTAGATGAAAATATGAAAATAACGAGCATCATTTCTCCTTATGGAACAACATGGACCTTGAACATCAATCTTGCATTCTGAAGTCCTTCACCCAGGTGGAAGAAATTTTGATTTCCCTCTAAATCCAATCTTTCAAGTAAGTTGAGCATGTGGGCGAGTACAAATACATGGGACAAGCCATTATTTTCCCACTAAAAAAATCCTCCATAGCCAAATACCTTCCACACCATCTTCTATATTATGATATTATACTTATACAAATGGATAGGGGCTCAAGTAACTGTAACGCCCACAAAAAATGACGCATGAAAACCAAGACAAAACTCATGAATTATTGGAAAAATTATGATTTTTTTTTGGTTTTAAAAGGGTTATTAACATTACTTTCATTCAATCAAGTTCCCGTGAATAAATATCTGTTTTCATAATACAATCGAACTCAAATTCATAATTAAATATTAATAATTTATTTCCCGAAATATGTTTTTTTATTATTGGTAAATAGTTTTGAAGGGACTATACCTTGAAACAAAAAGGGCTCAACAACCTGATATAACTATGAAGATTTTACAAAAAAGGATCAAGATCCAGATATAACAGTGTTTCCCAAAGTAACCAAGAATAGGTTACAAAAAGAACCAAAAAAAGGACACAGACCGCAACAAAACCACAAAAAAGTAGCAACGCAACAACAAAAAGAATGCACAAAAGAACAACAACTTTATCGAATCCTGCCAGCCCCAATGAGTCTATTTCTTGGATGCTCTAACAATTCTGGAATGGATCGTCTGTAGTGAGGTAAACAACACCATAATGGTTATGTGTGTTGAGTCCAAAGCATCCAAATGTGAAATGGTCATACTCCTCTCTTTCTCATTCCCCCAAATAGTTTTAGGGATCCCACTTAGCATAGCAATGCTTCAAACTTGTTGCTCTAAAAAATCACTTATGGCTTTAAAGATAGCTATGTTGTGATCATGTCTATTTTTAGCTCTCCCCAGCCTGGTATCAAGAGAGTTCAAATTCTTATATATATCAGTAAACTGATCCTTGGCATTGTCATTCTCTCTATCAAATTTTCTTTTCCCCTTCTACTTTTCCATACTCTGAAGGTCCTTCTTTATCTATTTGATCTCTTTCTCTAGGGCTTCCATTCTATTAGGCACTTGAGAATTCTCCTATTGCAAGGCCTTTTCAATACCAACATTGCTAATATGAAGCATGTTTTGGGCCACCTCCATCTCTTTAGAGCTTTTGAGAACCCTGCCAGTGAGAGGGGTGCCAGTTCTCATGGGGTTCTTGGTTTTGGACTTGGAAGGGGCAGAAAGATTGGGAATGGGGTAGAGGAGGTGGTAGCGAGCGACTCACTAGGAGCAATTGGGAAGCCAGGGAATTTGGCAACACAAAGCTTGTGCAAAAGAAAGATAAGGCCCTGATGCAAAGGTATAACACGGGAGTGATTTTGAAAATCCAGAACAGAGAGCTGGAGGGAGTTGAGAAGGTAATGCAGGAAACAGACCTTGAAGTTCCTTCTAAAATGATTTAAAAAAAAATAAGGTGTTTAACAGGGACCGTTTTATAATGGCATTCCAGAGAGATATATCTTACCATCATGTTCGTCACTTCATCATACGGCATGGGAATAGAGCTAACCCTTATGCCCATAGTAACAAACTCCAGATCTTCGCCCTCATCAAAAAATTTCTTGGCTTCAGCGACCCTATCAAATCTCTTACTAAGAAAATGATAGCCCTCTAGTTCCAAGCATGTTGCCTCAGCAATCAGCTCCTCATTGACAATAACCCTGTGCCCTCCATACTTAACCCTACTATCCTTCCAATCTGTAGCAAATTGAACCGAAATGTTCAGGTCATGACCCTAAATTCATTCAATGAAACTTGAAATGCCTCCTTTGTGTAGGAGGTTCCAAAGTACTTCATTATTCTTTAGGTCGGGTCACAACTCGGCTCTAATTGACACGATGCCCCTCCCATATTCTCCTTCTTCCTCCAAACTCTACAAATATCCTACTCAAAAGTAAGAGTCAACAATTTTCTTAATCCTGTCATGCTTTTTGAGATACCTCCCACCTGTGCGAGGTTTGATGGCTTTAATGTGGTCGTAAAAAGGAGGATAAATCACACAAGTGAGATCTTTCATCACTGTAAAGACCCGCTCCATGTCATGATTAAAATTACTCCACGTATGTAATTCCATTATTATCCACATTAAGGCTAGTTTGAACCTCCTTAGGGATGTTGTTTGTATCCCATATGGTAAGATTAATATTGATGCCCATATTGGCCAAAGTGTCCGCAACCTTATTCCCCTCTCTATAGGTATGTTTAATGATGACATTGTTAATTTTTTGACAAATATATCTTGCTTCCAAAATGAAGTCCTTAATGGTCCAGCTAGGAAGAGAAGTTTCGTTTAGATGATTGATGATATTAAGGGAGTCCCCTTCCAAAATTAAGTACTGAATATCAAAATATTTGGCAATCCTTAGCCCCCAAAGAGCAACAAGGGCTTCAACATAATGATTCATTTGAATCCCCATTTTACCAGCAAAAGTAGCAACTAAACAACCTTTGTGATCCCTGATAACTCCTCCCCTAGCAGCAAGACCAGGGTTACCCTTGTAAGTGCCATCAAAGTTGAGTTTATACCAGCTTCTCTCAGGAGGAATCCAATGGACCAAAGACCTGTCAATGCTTGAGGTATTCCGAAATTGCAAACTAGCAGTTCCAATCTTCCAATTGGAAAGAATGTACTCTTCATCAACATGATACTTCTTATTTTTGGGGGGTTTGAATCTCCCAATATCACCTTTAACAGCATGCCCAATCTTAGCAAAGCTAAGCTTGTAGTGCTGTCTTGTTATTCTTGAAGATGATATCATTCCTATCTTTCCATATTCTCTAGATAATATGGGGCATGATCAGTTTCCAAAGTCTTCTCACAACATAATGTTTGAAAGGAGGATTCCATTGGGTCCAGAATTGGATGAAGTCCTTAGGAACCATCTAGAGAACATTGAACTTGGATAGGGCATAGCTCCAAAACATAGTAGCATACTCACAATGTATAAAAAGGTGTTTAATATCTTCAGAATCATTTTTGCATAGATGAAACCTATTAGGCATAATGAATCATTTCTTTATCAGATTATCATTAGTAAGAATTCTACCTCTGAGCACAAGCCAAAAGAAGAAGTTAATTTTAGGGGTTAACTTAGTCATCCAAATTTTGCTCCAATTAAATTTATTCTGAGTATTCTCAAAGTAAGAATTGTACCTAGAGTTAACTGTATAGTCTCCATCTATAGAATTGTGCCAGATAATTACATCCTTGACATCCACCTGATTCAAGGGGATGAGGTCCAGCTACTCCTAAAGAGAGGAAAACACAGAGTTCAAATCTAAACCATCCATAGAGAGCTGTTTCCACCTCTTTTGATTGCCATCAATTTCTATATAATATATGACCTTAGTACCATATTTATGTTCCATACTCTCCTTAGCTGCTCCAAATCTATCATTGAGGCTGAAATTATACCAATAATCACTCAAAAAACTAATGTCTCTACTATTTCCCACTTTCCATCTACAACCTTTCTTGATAAAATTCCTGGTAAGAATCAAGTTGTTCCATAAAATGGAGCCATGTGGAAGCAGTTCAAGATGTAGGAAGGAGGAAGCTATTTGTCTACTCTAGATACTTAGCCTTAATGATTTCAATGCAATTTTGTTCCTCCGAAAGCATTCTCCAACCCAAATTTGTAATTAAGGCCATATTCATTTTACTGATGTCTTTTATGCCCAAGCCCCCAATCCTTTTAGGAGTGCACACTTGATCCCAGGAAACCAGGTGATATTTAAATTTTTCCTCCATTCCTTACCATAAAAAGTGTTTTTGAATCATTTCAATTTTTTATCTGAAGGAAGAGGGAATTTTATATAGAGACATAATGTAGATAGGAAGATTTTGAAGAGTGTTTTTAATGAGCAAACGTTTTACAGCACTGGAGAGAATGGCTCCTTTCCATCCTACCAATTTATTTTGGAATCTTTCTATTAAGTCATTCTATACTGTATTTGAAACTTTTTTAGTACCCAGGGGAAGCCCCGAATAAGTAGTGGGAAGCACATTGATTTTGCAACCCAATACTTTAGCAATTTTATTCATGCCTTTCCAAAGGAGTATTGAAAAATAAAATGGAGCTTTTGTCAAAGTTGATCTCTTGCCCAGAAGTAGCCTCATAAAATTTCAAAATGGACTTGATCACCTTAGCTTCTAGAATAAAAGCCACTAAGAGCAGGATAATGTCATCCGCAAATTGCTGATGAGAAGTTGTTTGATCTCGTAGAGGCAGGTTTAGTACCTTTTAGAAGACCATCTTTAACAGCTTTGGAAATTGTTCTGCTGAGGCTATTGAGCCATTAAAATAAAGAGAAGAGGGGATATAGGATCCCCCTATCTCAGTCCCCTATTGATGGTGAAGTAGCCCACAGGTTCAGCATTGACCACCACAGAGAATATAGCTGTAGAGGTGCAAGACTTTTATAACTCTTCTAAATTTGTCAAGAAATCCAAATTTAGCCAAAACTTTGTCAAGAAAATCCCAGGAAACTTTATCGAAGGCTTTATTCATGTCAAGTTTAAGGACCATGCTAGCCTTTTTATTATTATCCATAGAATGAATAATCTCATGAACCATGATCACACCATCTTGAATAATCCTACCTCTGATAAACCCGCTTTGTTGTTTAGAGATTAGATCATTCAAAATGACCTGTAGCCTAGTGGCAATAATCTTAGTAAAAATTCTATAGACAACATTAACCAAGCTAATTGGTCTAAAATATTTGAAATCTTTAGCATCCATTTTTTTGGGAGCCAACACTATGTGGGTATTATTAAGCTCTTTCAATAAATCTTTAGTTCTAAGAAATTCATTAACAGCCCTTAGGAGATCGTCTAAACAAATTTCCCAAAATTTTTGAAAAAAATTGACAGAGAAGCCATCAGGTCTAGGAGCCTTATCTCCTTCTAGAGAAAAAACAACTTTCTCAAGCTCCTCCATAGTCACAACTTTGGTAATATATTTAAATCTCTGCTCCTCAATTATATCATGTGGGATAGCTTCAAGCATAAAAGATTCAGCCACATCATTAGAAGCTCTTCTCATTCAACAACTTTTCATAAAATCTGAGAGCCTCTTCCTTGATGATCCATGTATATTTTATGATGTTAACATTGCCTTTGGATACTTTCGTAATCCTATTATAGGCTCTATGCTTCAGAGTGGTCATATGAAAGAATTTTGTGTTTCCATCTCCCTCTTTCAACCATATAGCCCTAGATTTAAGTCTCCAGAGGGATTCTTCCTTGCTACAAACTATGTGCAACTTAGAAAGGATGTTTTTCTCTGCCAAATGACCCTCCTCAGATCAACCCTGTGAGTTAATTTTGTTTTCTAGATCTTGGAGTCTCTATTTTAGCTCCTTTTTTTTTTCACAAAAACATTCCCGAAGACTTCTTTATTCCAGATTTTAACCTGTTTTAAAACAATTTTAAGCTTTTGAATGAGCCTATACTAAGAATAGTTCCTCCTCCCCCCCAAATCCACCAATCCTTAATCCTATCAAATATGTCATCATGCTCCATCCACATCTTTTCAAATTTAAAGGAACTTCTAGTAGGCTTGACCCAGTTAACAAAATTTAAAACGATTGGATTGTGATCAGACCCTTCTGGGAAAAGATGTGAGATAAAAATCTTGATGAAGGATCTAGCTTGCTGAGATAAGAGCATGATCTGTCTGACTTGAATCATATCCCTTCCCAACCTCTGGTTTGTCCAGGTGAACTGATTGTCATGAAGGTCCATGTCCATGAGATTTAGATCGGCCACAAAGTTAGCAAAATCATCCATACCCTTAGAGAACGAGGAGTTTCCCCCTTGTTTTTCTCCAGGATTTAAAGGGGAATTAAAGTCCCCTATAATGAGCTAGCTGTCATTACTATGTTGAATTCTAAAGACCTTTAGATCTCTCCAGAGCTTCTTTCTTTCACTAACCGTATTGGGCGCATAGATATTGGAAAGGATCCAAGTATTATTATTTCAATGGCATGGATTTTAACAGCAAGGTGATTACTAGTTTCAGATAGAATCATACCAGTGAAGTGCTTCTTATCCTAGAAGGTAGCCAAACCACCTGAGGCTCCCTGAGATTCCACTGCATCCATGTCTGAGTTCTCCCAAAAATTTATTTTACAATTAGCAAGTGTCTTAGAACTCATCTTTGTTTCCTGCAGAAGAAGAATTCTCGGTCTACTAGAAACTCTTAACTCTTTGATTATTATTTGTTTAGAATTTCCATCCAGACCTTGAATGTTCCAAGAAATAAACTTCATCAAAAAGATAGAGGTAATGTAATTACCTGATGTCTCAGTTGGCTTTGAGTGCCATCAACAATATCTTCTTATGTTCTTTTGGTTCTTAGAGTCTTCTTAGCAGGTTTACCTCTTTTAGATATGCTTCCAAAATCCACAACTATTTTAGTAGAAGACCTTATAGTTCTGGATGTTGAAGCTCCCCAATTATCAATTTTTTTTTTTCTTCTCATTATATAATGAATCTGGGATCTTCTCAAACCCCTTCAATCTTTTATTTTTTCTGGATTTAACTTCTAGGAAACCATTGGGATCCGGATCTTCATCCTCCATACTATTTACTATGAGTGGTGTAACTTCCCCCTCTTCTTTCTCTCCCTTCTCACTGTCCAAGAGCTGTGAAGAAGTTGAGTTAGTGAGGCAAGGGGAGTTTCAATTTTTAGGAGAGCAACTCTTTAATAGCGAAGAGTCCCTCTTAAGTGAAGATTCGTAAATAGCCATTTATTTTTCTTCAATTAGAACTTCCTCAATGGTACTTAGAGGATCCGGAAAGACATTTTCTGCAGCCAATACCCTTGACATAGCTATAACGTCTTTCTCCTGAATCTCTTTTTGATTAACCTCCTTTGAAAGAAGATTTACTATCACTATTTCAGCTAGTTCATCAACCTCCAGAAACACCTTCATAGGATTTTGGGGATCTAAATTATTCTATGGAGGTTGGAAGAATAACTGAGGCACCCGTCATCGGGGTTTTGAGATGCCATGGATTTCTACATATCAGTGGTTTCCTGATTGGAGTTGTAAAAATCTTTTTTCCTTTCTTGTATTTTAGCTCAGGATGGTGGAGGGGTAGCCCTTCCCCCTGTCCTTGGTCTTCATTCTTTCCCTCCTCCTTGTAATTCAACCTAGTTTCCTACTTCTTTAGAGTCTCCCCACTAGGGTTACCAAGTTTTCCTATTTTTTCCTCTTGAGAGATCTCTTTATTAGGACATCTACTGGTAAAATGTCCTATTTTATGGCATTTTTACATCTTAGATTAAAAGTTTCGTATTCAATATTTTGAGACCAACTACCATACTTGGAATGTAGAATGATTAGATTCGGTAGCTCCTGCTCCATTTCAGAAGAGATACAGAATCTAGAAAACGCTAGTTTGGATTTGTTCCTCGTAGGCCCATCCAGCCTAATCGGAGACCTGAGAGATTTGGCAATGTAGGATTAGCCCTGGAAGCCTACACCATATTGGAATGGTATGTATATTCTCAATGCTAGGGTCAAACCCAGGATACCATCGTTTCAGGAAGTGACTGTACGATGGAAAAGTGACAAGCAAGCATGTGAATCTACAAGTAACTCTTCCTCACAGCCGACCTCCCGAGGTCGTGCCGAGACAACCGGTGGGGGATGGAATATACATGGGGTGCAAACAAAATAGTTAGGGAATCTTATGTCTTCGATGCGTACTACTAGAATCTGTGAGTCTAAGGTAAAGAAGGCCCTTCTAACCTGAAACTAGCGTGATAGATCGTTTGAAAAGGATGACTGATCGAAGGGTCCAATCAATATCGAGCTCTAGTGTGATCCGATCTATAGGTTGTGGGATACGTGGAAGATAACTTGTTGGGTGCTTCGTAGATATCTCCCGATAGGGTCATGAAAATGGATGATGGATATAAAGTGGATTCTATGGGGGATTCTCTAGTCTAGTCCAAAAATCCTTAGTTTGATTAGCTGCTATGTCTAGTGAGGATAGTTGTGTGATAATGCTTGGTGGAAGTGGAGAGGACCTAAATACCAATGTGCGTAAACCAACGTCAACGTCTAATTGACCTATGCGCATGTTGGGTTGTGGGACCTGTGGATCACAACTGTAAGTTCATGGTTGTTGTAGGCATCCTATGGTCATGTGCAGAATCAATCTCTAATCCCTAATATCTAATAGTCGTATGCCTTTTCGGCCTCTATGTTTAGAGCTAAAATTTGCCCAATCTTCTCAGAGTACCTTACAGGCGTTTTGGTAACTTGAATTTTTAAGCTAGTGTTTATGTCAATGAGAATGTCTCATGCGTTTGGCTGTGGGACCAAAGGATCACAACCGAATGTTTGCTCTTTTTCAAGCCCTTCTACAGTCATGTGGATATTTTATTTAGGGCAATCTGTGGTTTGGCTGGTTTGACCAAAACGTATGCGCTTTATCATCTTCTATGTTTAATCCTCTTAACTATGAGCTGATTTCTCGTAGGTCTGTTGTTGTTTGAAAGACCTGAATTATGAGATTTTGGTCTACATCAGTTATTGCTGCAACAAGATTGGGTTGAGGCACGATTGGTTCGAATACGTATTCTCTGGGCTCCCTAGGTCCCGTGATTGTCATACAAAAGAAACAATATAAATCTAACTAAGGCAAAGTATTCTAATTATGCAAAGTATATCCACATCATATATCTAAATTCTCTATTTTGTATTTTTGACAGAGTATTTAACATAATTAAGATAACAATTATTTAATAGAATTGAAAGAGCAATTATTTAATATCTAGAAAATGACAACTAAGCTAATAACTGAATTTAAAACAAGCAAAAGTAGCCGAGTATAGCTACCTTCCTGTGCAGTTGTGAATCTATTCTGAATAACCAAATAACTGATCTAATCTATTTGAAAGACCCTCGATCTTACCTCAGAAGTGAGGAATGAATCATAGTTTCTTAGAAACTATCAATCCCCACAACTTCCCTGATAATATCGAAAGTGAGATTAACTAAAATGAAATGATTTATTACTCTATTTGATATATTTTAACTAGAACTTTGATAGCTTGAACCTGGATTTTGCAGAACAGTGGTGAATCCGATTGTGTGTGGCTTTGTTCCCTCAGCGTGGTCTCCTCGTTCCTTCATGCTCACGTGAATCCAGAAAAGCGTGTAATGCTAGCGTCAACAGAAGTAGGTATTGGAACAATGGAAACTTTGTATGTAGACTGAATATAATGCGAGTAGGAGAGGGATAACGCAAGAGAGAAGAGCTTGGCTTATGCAATTCCTAGTGGGATTTATCGCGAGTCATGCAACACAAAACATACAGAACCTGAAACTATCCTTCTTGACGAACAAAACCTGCAACTCTAATGGCTTTAGACTGAAAATGAAATTATTCTACCTCAACTTGATTGTATGAAAAAATAATAACACTAGAACAAGAAGATCATGTGGCTTCTAAACAGCAAAATAAGACTAACTATGCATGCAACAAATGAAAAATATTGAATTCCTAAGTAAGAACTGAAAGACTAAACTATTGAAATGAGAAAATGAGGGACAGTTTTTGAGGGGCCATTTGCTTGTAATCAAACCAACTATTTATAGAATTCCCATTCACCCCAAGGTCACTCCAACTAGGACTCTTTTACCATAAACAATGGAGAAACACTATTACAGGGAACCAAAATCATAAATACAAGCCAAGGTGATGGAAAAAGCTGGTAAAAGTTGAAATATCACGCAAGTCGTGATTGGCAGAACGTGTAGGAAAACACGTTCAGGACTGCCGCCCTGAGCTGGGGGCAGTTACAGGATTGCCTCCCTATTTGGGCAGCAGTCATGAGACCGCCGCCTAGGCAGGGTAGGGGTTTCGTCACTGAAGACCAAAATGCAAAGGAAAAGAGGGGGAAAGAGTAAAATAGAGCATGCAGAGGCTAAGCGGGGCATGCGGGATGTTAACGTACACTTGGAGAGATTTTCTAGATCTTGAACACCTTGCGAGGAGACCTGTATCATCATTGGGGCATGTGTAACATCGTTCCGGTGGTATAATACCCTTACAATTTTGGGTACGTACATATTGTCCCCTCAGAGAAGTGTTTTAGCCATGAAGAGGCGTAAAACAGTGGGTCCGAGTATGGCTGTCCCGAAATGGGAAGCTATAAATTATACCTGACACGTCCGTGTGTCGAAATGACGCCATCCAAAATTCTCACTACCTGCAAAATGAAAAGAAGACTCAAGTGTAGATAGATAAAATAAGCCGAAAAATAAATACTAAAATAATATGAAGTGAGGACTTACCAATTTGTGCAGGGATAAGAATTTACCTCCGTCGGTGCTCCAAACCTGCGAAAAGGGGCATCCAAGACGAGTCAAAATGCTATATATATAAAAACGGGCCCATTTTCCTATTCATTTACACGTGTTGATTTGATTGATTTTGAGCTCTGGGACCCATGGTGATGGTTTTTGATGAGAGTATAGTCGAAACGTTCATGACGAGATAGTGATCATGCCTCTGTGAGTGGAACATCGACCCGCGAGATCTCAGGTTAGTTCTTCTCGATTTACCATTTTTATACCTAGAATGTAAAAATGATGAAATCTTCGCCATGAGGGGGTAATTTTTGAAAATTTTAGTTTTAAATGTGTCCTTAGGGAGGGACGCCTAATGGGTAGGCTCTCATTTTTGTCAAAATGGTCATTTTTTGTGTTTTTGAGCGTTTTTTAGGGCACGTGACCTGTTTGAAAATGCGAGACACGACCGCCGCCCTAAGCAGGGTGGCGGTTACAGGACTGCCGCCCTTCAAAGTGGCGGTTATGGAACTGCCACCCTGATCAGGGCGGCGGTCCTTTACAGAACGCTAAAATAACATTGTTTTGAACCCATTTTTGCATTTTTAGTATTCTCATATGTTTTAATGATTTTTCCCAATGTGATTTTGGTACTAACTTACTCTTTTTTGTGTGTTTTTACGTGTTTTACAGAAGAAGGAAGAGTACATCAGATGGAGCTGTGAGAGAGAGTGTGATTGGCTTCCAACAGTGTTGGATGCACTTTCTCAGGATGAGCAGGATACTCTTCAGAGGGCCGACATATTACGTATATCACGGGTTCCTCATGTTGCACCTTCTAGTCACATACTATGTGACCTGTTTTCGTATTGGGATGCTGACCGGAACACTTTCTGGTTTCCAGGAGTCAGGGGTGAGTAGACTATCACCCTGGAGGATGTCTACCTTATCTTGGAAGTCCTGATTATCGGGAGATGACTCACACTTGAGACAGCAGGGGTCGCAGGCTCAGATAGCTCAATGGGCTACATACATGGGAGACGCAGTTGTCTCCACTAGTTCGAAGAAGCGGGGTGAGAGTCCATTCCATTCCTAGCTTGCCTATCCCCTTTGATTCGTCAGGCCATTATGGGGATTCTTGCCTCGAGATTGATCAGGGACAAGGGAGGGGACACCTTACTCTACTGCTGGTCCCCTATTATTACATAGATTGAGGCACATGGTCGGATTTATGGCTAGGGAGCCGATATACTTGGGACCACCTATCATGAATTGTACAGGGTGGTTCATTTACAGGGATAGTATTTGAGCCATCTGACCTTGGTTATGAGCTAGGTTTATGAGCGTATCATCCCTTATGGGAGAGGTATAGAGGTGACGGATCCCAGAGCGGTGAGGGCAGCTAGATGGACAGAGATGTTGGTGCTTAGAGCACCCCACCAGCTAGTTGCTTCCTTGACTACTGATGATATGGAGGCCACACCTTATCAGGCCATGGCAGGGTTGTGGGGCAAGGAGACCCTCACTTTGATTTCCTGCTCTATTACAGGGAAGCTTGTGGACAGGACATGGAAGGTAGAGACACACCCTTTTGATCGAGTGCCTCAACAGTTCGGCCTTGCTTACGTTGATATGCTTCCCCCAGTGGTGCCAGTGTTTAGATCAGTTCGGGAGGCTAGGGAGGTCCTAGAGGCCGGGGTTGGACTGTCGTTACTCCTGGTGTCCCTATTGCAGCTAGGCGGGTGGTATGTGCCCGAGGGAGAGTCGGTGCTCCTCAGACACCTTTACTTCAGATTGCCACCGGTCCTGCCCATAGCAGTGATGACCCTATTGATGTAGACTCTGAGTCTGAGGAGTTCACAGGGGGAGAGACAGAGGAGGAGACTGAGGCCATGGAGATCAATGAGTTGGGTGGAGAGGAGGATAGTGATCCTGAGTGGCATGACACTCAGGAGATCTTACAGGCCGAGAGGGCAGAGTAGAGTGCAGAGAGGGAGACTCTAGTCTCAGAGGAGTTTCCCTCTCAGGATCTAGGCGAGAGAGGAAGAGTCTGTAGTAGGACTGCTATGTTGCCCCAGGAACAGGAGGAGGACAGTAGTCAGTGGCGGCATCTATGGCAGGCGCTGATCCTAGGGATCCCTCTTGGAGGCCCGGAGATCCGAGTGAGTTGTCACTCTTCTTTTAATATTTGTTTTTAGCTAGGATTGCCTTAGTTGCAATCTCTCCTTTTTAACTTTTGATTATTTTCTAACTTGTTTTCTTCTTTGCTTGTAGAGACTTCTGATGAGTGGCGAGACTTGATTCATCCGAGTATGTACTGATACCCTGATGCTCCCCATGGAGAAGACTTGCACCGAGCTATCCATGGATGCGGGGGAGCCTTCAACAGCTGGTAGGCATACTGATGTTTTTTCCCCTGTTTGGCATGTGGACAAGATGGTGACATCTCTCCGTACCAAGTTAGCCGGGTATAGGACTGCAGAGTGCCTGATGAGGAGCCGCTCTCATAGCGAGGCTACAACTACTGCTCGGGACCATGAGCCCTCAGTGCACTCAGAGCGTTGGTGAAGCCGGAGTCCTAGATGTGGTCGTGCGCCTTTTGAGGGATGTCATAGGGGTTGAGAGGCCACTTGGCCCTTTTTGTAGTGACTTTTACTAGATTGTTTATATGATTATTTTGTATTTTCCGGGCTCATTGAGCGTTTTGACCATGCCTAGTGCATGATGGCATTGTATACAAAACTTGATTATATATATATATATATATATATATATATTCGTCTCTTTTTGGATCTAGATCTCTTTATATCTAGGAGTTTTGTGATTCATTTCCTCATGTATATTAGATGCTTATTAGAATTCTTGTTTTTATATGCTTTTCAGAATGTATGCAATGGAGAACAAATGACACAAATGATTTCTTTCATTTTGTATTTCGTGATGCTGATAAATGATGATGCAAATGAACTTGTGATCTTGAACTTTAGCTTTCATAAGCAATTTTCCGGTACTTCATATTGTTTTGACAAAATGTAATGACGAACTTGTACGATGAGCAGATGCACTTGCCCCCACTCCTAACCCCATGCAACTAGTAATATGCGAGGGCTCACCACCGAGAGCTAGAAAGGGCACAAGCTATGAGATGTGTTGAAATGGTAATGATGGGAGATAGACAAAGAGTTGGTGGAACCAAATTAGGATGCTACAAACCTACCCTACTCAAGTGACTCCATAGTTTAGAATGCGACTTGCCTTGCAGTTTATCTAGACTTAGATCCGTAGATGGCTACTTGGTTGAAAAAATCTGGTTTTTCAGGGTTTTGAACTCTCTTGGAATTTTGGACATCTGATTCATTTGTTTTTGACTCAAGATTTCAAAGGTTTATTTGAACTATTTGCTTATGACCTTTCAATGTTTACTGTCAAGAGGACCCCCTACACCTTGCCCCATGCTACTAGTAAGAAGCATGGGCTTATCACCATGGACAAGGTATAAGCGAGTAAGGGCATTCCCATCCTTTCCCAACCTCTACGTCACTAGTAAGAGACACAAGCTCATCACCGAATGTTTGTAGGGCAAGGAAATGTGTAAAAGTAAAATTTTCTGTTTGATCTATATTTGACTTGTTTATTTGAGCAAAATGTTAGTATGTTCTTATTTCTGAAGATATATATATATATATATATATATATATATATATATATATATATGGGATAGATGTGACACCATGAAGCTTCTAGAATAGACCATAGGCAAGACACCTATCCTAGGAAGAAACCAAAGTGAGAACAAGCATGCAGACCTTGGTATGGCTACCATTAAGACTTTGTCATATCTAGCTTTAATTGATGAAATGATTCTGAAACTGTTGATGATGTTATGAAAAATGAAGAAGTATGATTTGAATGCTTCTGCCAATACCATCAGAAGTTTATAATGAATTGCTTAAGAGCAAGTCCCTTGATCACCAAGTTTATGAAACGAGTGAACAAAATGAACCTATCTAAATGAAAATGTAATGTAGATATAATTATACAAATAGTGTCGATGCTTCATGCGTAAAACTGTTTAAGATGTAAGGAATTGACTGATTCATTGAATTCCTCACCTTCCAGTGTGCACAAGAGATATGCACCATTACCGTAGTCCTTTGTAACTTGATATGGGCCTAACCATTTGGGCCAGAACTTTCTTCCTTCACCGGTTTTCTTGTCAATTCGTCTGTCTAGTATTAAAACTAGGTCTCCTTTATATATTTCTTGCTCATAGGTCTTTTTGTTATACTGCCAGCACATCTAGTCAGCATAGGCTCTATGCTGTTGTTCATCATTTAACCTGGCCTCATCTAGGCTTTCTAGTTGGGAGAGGCGTGCCTCTCTATAAGCTTCCTCATCCAGAATCCCTTGTAGTGAGATACAGAGACTGGGTATTTCAACCTCAAGTGGGAGAACTGCTTTTGCTCCGAATACCAATGAGAAAGGAGTTGCTCTTGTTGGTGTTCTTATTGAGGTTTGGTGGGCCCACAAGGCCGGATATAACTTTAAATGCCAATCTTGTTTGTTTTCTTTTATTGTTTTGAGGAGAATAGCTTTCAACGTCTTGTTTGTTGCTTCAGCCTACCTGTTGGCTTGAGGATAGTAAAGAGCGGCTGTGTGATGGTTTATTTTGAACTTTCTACATAGCTCATGAACCTCGTTGTTCTTAAAGGACGTGCCATTATCTGAGATAATGACTTATGGGACACTGTATCTGCAAATGATTTGATTCAAAATGAACTTGGCGATCACGACACCTGGTATAGTGGTAAGAGGCATAGCCTCTACCCACTTGGTAAAATATTCCGGTGGCCATGATTATGAAGTTATGGCCATCCGTTGATGAGGGAGAGAATTTCCCTATCAAGATCTAGGCCCCATGTAGAAAAGGGCCATGGATTCATGATTGGTTGTAGAGCTTGTGCTGGCATGTGAATCTCATGGGAAAATTCTTGGCATTTATGGCATCTATGTACAAACTCTACTACGTCGTGTTTTAGAGTGGGCCAGAAATAGCCCATCTAATGTATTTTGCGGGTAGTGGCATGACCACCAAAATGGCCTCCACATATTCCTCTGTGGGATTCGTAGAGAATATTCTTGGATTCTTCTGTGTCAACACACCTTAGAAGCATACCGTCGAAGGCTCTGCGATAAAGCACTTGGTCTAAAATGACATATTTAGCTACGATAATGCGTAACCACCTTCTTTGTTACGGCGTAGCACCTTCTGGATACGTATGGTCCATGATAAAATTGATAATATTAGTATACCAAGGACATTCAGAGATGGGAGGTCTGGTTTTGATGTAATATATGCATTCATCGGGAAAATCTAGATCTACTAGATCGCCTCCATCTAACGGGTTGTCAACTAACCAATCTGTAATGATTTGTCCCTTAACGGACTTCTGGTTTACAAAAGTTAATTCGAATTCACCCATTAAGGTTATAAAGCGTCCAGCCTTTTTTAGACAAGGACCCTTGTGTGAGGAAAGTTCGTAAATGGTCTGTTTTTACCATGACCCTTGTTTCTTGATTTAGCATGTAATGTCTTAAGCATTTGGTTGCAAAGACTATGGAAAGGCATTCTCATTCTGCTTGTATATAACATGTTTCATAATCGAGCAACGTTTGGCTAATAAAATAAATCACACGTTCTCGCTTATCGTTGTCTTCTTGAGCCAACATGTAGGCTAGCGAGACACCCGTAGCTCGTGAATATAAGATCAAAGGATGATCTGGTCTAGGTGGCATTAACGTGGGAGGAGACAGTAAGAAGCGTTTAACTACTTCGAAGGCCTCATGGCATTCCTTTGTCCAAATAATGCAGCAATCCTTTTTCAACAAATTGTTGATCGGATGAACAACAAAACTTAAGTCTAGAATGAACCTCCAGATTGCACCGAGCTTTCCAAGAAACGATCTAATGCCAAAGTCGTCTGATGGTGGGATCATCTCAAGAACAACCCAGATTTTGGCTGGGTCTACATCGATCCCTCATGATGATATAATGTAACCTAGGAGTTTCCCTCCTGTCACTCCAAATACGCATTTTTCTGGGTTTAGTGTGACTCCGTATTCGATCAAACGTGAAAGAATGATGTGGAGCACTTCTGGGTGATCACAATGCTTCCTGGCTTTGGCCAACAAGTCGTCTACATAGGATTCCATGATTTTATGAATAAGATCGTGAAATATGTATGTCATTGCCCGCTGGTATGTAGTGCCAGTGTTCTTGAGACCGAATGGCATAACAACGTAGCAATAAGTTCCCCAAGGAGTTATAAATGTGGTTTTGGTTTGGTCTTGTTCAGATATTCTGATTTGATTGTATCCCGAGAACCCATCCATAAGAGACAAAAGCTCAAATCCAGCTGTTGCGTCAATGATGATGTCAATGGATGGTAACGGGAAGTCATCCTTGGGGCACGCCTTGTTAATGTCTTGGAAGTCTATGCAGATGCGTATCTTCCCATTCTTTTTGAGAACGGGGACGATATTAGATACCCACTGAGAGTAATCGACCGACTTGATGAACCCTACCTGGAGAAGTTTCATTACTTCTTCCTTCACCATGAGAGCTACCTTGGGTTTCATTGGTCTCGATTTTTGTTTAATTGGCTTTGCATCTGATTTGGTGACGAGGTTATGTACCGCGATGTGTGGTGCAATTCCCATCATTTCTTTATAATTAAATGCAAAAGCCTTTTGATGTTCTTTGAGGATTCGGGTGTGTATTTCTATCTCTTCTGGAGTTAACGAAGATCCTAGTTTCAAGATATTTGGTTCTTCCTCCATTCCGATGTTAATATCAATCGTTCCTTTGATTAAAGAAGCGTTACCTTCTTCAAACTCAGGTGGGGCTGGAGGTAGTTCCAGATCTTCTCCATTCTCTACCGCGTATATGTCGAGTTCCTTTTGTGGGGGAAGCTCTACCATGGGATTTCCAAAGTAAGAAGATGAATGTGGGATTAAGGATAAATCTACCATGTGATGGGTGAGATGTAACTCTGCATAGGTGTTTAGGTAATCAAGAGTGGCTCTATCACTGTCAACGTGACCTAAGATAGTAGATTTATTCTCAGCTATGTGCGTTAGAAGAGGGTTTGTTGATGTTTTCTTTACTAACGGTTTAGTACGAAGGGATACCATGAAACGGGTGTCTTCCAACTCACTATTTGGAGTGAAACGTGAAGCTGAGGTTGCTATCGAATCTGTGAGAAGGTTTTGTTCTCGTGGGATTGCCTCAATGGATATGAAGTTAAATCCTTTGCTCAAATCTAATACTATTGTTTTGTAGAGCTGTAAATGTTCAGCTCTAGTCTCATATACCTCAGAGACTTGGTTTGTTACTAATTGTGAGTCTCCTAACACTCTGATGTCATTAACACCGATCCTTTTAGCTATGATGAGACCAAGGAGGAGGGCTTCGTACTCAGCACCGTTGTTTGTACATTCAAAATTTAATTTAAAGGTGAATGGTAGGATCTTTCCCTCGGGAGAAGTAAAGATCACACCTGCCCCAGCCCCATAGCGACATCTAGCTCCATCGAAATGGAGAGTCCAATATTTACTAGGAAAGATGGATGCTGAGACATTCTTGCATGTCCATTTCTTCCATTTCAGTTACTTCTACCATGCAAAGTTCCTCTGCTGGAAGAGAACCAACTCCTAGGGTACATCCCATACCCATGGAATCAAATGGATAGGAAAATTGGTAGATCTTGTTCTAGTAATTCGACAATTTTTGCAGTAGTTCCTAATGATATTGTTTCTACAACGTTAGCTTCATCCTTGAGGGCTGGGATGCTCTTGACTAGGTTCGTAATTTCTAGTTCTGTTGTAGGTATCAACTTTTCTTCTGGTTTTGAGTCGATTGGTTTGTTAAGTTGGTTTGTTGGGAGTTCGAACTCAGAGTGAACACCTGGTCTTTTCTTCAGATCTGCTAGGTGTATGTCGAATGGTTTTGGGTCACCTTTTGCTACGAATATCTTTCCTAGGTGTAAGAACCTTATTTCCTGAAATAACGTAGAAGGGATTGCCTTCATACAGTGTATCCATGGTCAGTCGAGGATCATATTATAGTTGGTTTCCCGATCTATAATATAAAACTCAGTGAGGATTGTTTTGGGTCCTAAGGTGACTGGTAGTATTATAGTCCCAATCGAAGTGGCTTTAAGGCTATCATAGCCTCTTAGTGTATTCTTGAGTCGTGGAACAATTTGTTTCTCCATACCCTAGTTTTTGAAGGAAAGAGAAAGGGACTATGTTAATTGCTGCCCCATCGTCCACCATTGCACGTTTAACGTAATTGTTATAAACCCATACTTGTAAATGTAAGGTTGGATCACCTCTACGTGCAATTTCAGCACGTCTGTTGGCATTTTGCTTATGTCGAATATAAACTCGGTATCCCTATCTGGCTGCCCTGGAGGGTGGATATCAAAGTCTATATGGTTTACCTGTGTTTCGGGAGGTGGAGTGATGTTAATTAAATGACCTAAACCTAATGCTTCTAAAAGAGCAGCCCTATGGGTAGGAGAGTTCTTCAACAAGTCCAAAAAGGAGATGTGAGAGAAGGTCTTTGTTAGGTCATTAATTAAATCATAGGCACCTACGGGTTTTACTAATGTTTGTTGAATGTTATCTGGCTCTGGTGGGTAACTTGGATTTGGCTGAGAGGAATACTCTTGTGTCCTTGTTATGGCTTCCACGTGTAGCTCAGTATCTAACTCCACTAGACCAACTATCTTGGTTCGTGGCTGACTTCCTAATTGCGGTGCGACAGGTGGATTTAGTGAAGTTGAGGCTTCATGATCGTTATTTCCTGTCATTACACCTTTGTTCATCCCATTTGGATTTAATTTATTATTGTTATTGTGATTTGGGAGTGGATCATTGAAGATCTTAAGAGGTGCGTTTTGAGGGGAGACTGCTCCCATGAAAGTGTTTGGCGCAGGTGATGCAGGATCTGCTAAGAACATATCTATGAAGAGTTGTCTTTGTTCTTCTGGCAAAACGTTGCATGAACTTATTGTAATCACAGCAAGTCCTAGTGTCATGGCCTCGAATTTTGTGGAAACCACAATACGAGTTGGGATTATAACTCCTAGGTTGTTGGTTTGGCACGTGTTGTGGTCCAAAACTCTGATTAAACCGTTGACTATTAGGATTAAAGTTTTGCGTTTGTTGCCTTTGGTTTTGATATCCAGTTGAGTTTTGACTTGGACCCTGTGTCTGGATCTGCCATTGTTGTTGTTGTTGTTGTGGACGATTAAAATCCACCGTGTTGATTGTTGGGGTAAAATTGTTGTTTCATTGATTGTTAACTGGTGGTGGAGCATTTACAATATTTGCTTTTTTTGCTTGGTCAGTTACTCCATCTGTTGTCACCCCGCGGTTTTTGTTAAGGATTTTAGGTCCTTGATTGGCATTTGTGGTAGTAGGATAAGTCGTAGTATTTTGGTTGGGGATGATTAACCTCCCATTTGTTCCATATGCCTTGCGACCGCTATCTATTGTGGCTTGATCTATCCGGAGAGTGCCCTCGAGCACTTCATCATAAGTTCTTAGTGGGAACTTCTGGACTTCTTCCTTTATCTCTCTGCTGAGAGAATGAAGGAATAAATCGCATAGTTCCATCTGATCCATGTTTGGAGTGCTTGCTGAAGAATAGAGGATTGTACGCCATCTTTGGATGAAATGAGCAACAGATTCATTGTGTTCTTGCTTAATATGCAAGAATTCCCTGATTCTTGTTCTCAACAATTTTTTCATGTCGAATGCTTTGATGAACTCTGAAATGAGTTGTTTAAATGAATGGATGGAGGCTTCAGGTATTCTATAATACCAATCGAGGGCAATACCTTCTAATGTTTTGGGGAATATTTTAGCAACAACTCCATCCCAAGGGAGCAGTTCTCGAATGGCTGTGGCATAGGCCTTAATATGTGCATTCGGGTCTCCCTCCCCTTTGTATTTGGGTAGATCAGGGAGAGGTCTTGGAAGCATGATGCTTCGTATAGTGAAGTCTAAAGGTTCTTTCAAATATTCTGAATAAGTCCCTATCGCATAGGTTTTGACCATCGATGGTGCCTGCTGAGGGGGTGGAGGTGGAATGGGTTGTTGATATGGCGTAGCGTATGCATTTGCAGGGACATAAGGAAATCCCTGTGGTTGAGAAAACATCCCGGGAGAAGAGAACATATCTCCCTGTGGTGACTTGGAATACATGTTTAAGTATGGAGGAGCGTTGTTCAGAAATGGATTGTTTTGTACTAAACCGGGAGGTATCATATTTTCCACTGGAGCGGCATTAGAGAACGTGGTTCTAGTTGGTGTTTGTTGTGAATACTGAGGAGGCATGCCTAATGTGCCTGTTCCTGTGAGGAGGTCTACTTGGCTGGGATGATGTGGAGGATTGGAAGTTCCTGCTTGCATGAATTGAGAATTTTGATTTGCTTGAGCAAGTTCTAACCCTCTAACTTTTTCTACTAAAGTTGAGATGACTTCATTTGGTGAAGTCACAGTATTTTGCCTCAATGGCATTGTTGTATATTTGAGATTGTATAGGCATATGGTACCCTACTATGAATTGATCATTACCCTGCCAAGTTTCACCGATGGGCATTTCCTATAGGTGGAGGGATGGGGGTGTTTTCTTGAAAAGAGACTTCAGGTTGTGTTTGTAAACCTCCTATAGGTGGGTACATACTTTGAGAGCATTGTTCACTCCTGGCATAACGCGCTAAATGTTCATCATCTAAAAACAGATATGGATCTGATTGTCTACTAATTTGTGGTCTAAGCAACACCTGAGGAGATGAGCCAGATTCTCCAGTGAGCGTCATATTGTTTGAAGCCTGAAGGCTCTGGTTGTTGCGTTTGAGTGAGCTGATCCAACTCCTCTATTTGGAAAGAAGAACTATATCTAGTCCTTTGAGGCGGAGTTTGTGTTGAGAACCAGTTAGTTGAATAGTTGTCACCCCATGCTGAGAGCGAGGGTGATGGTTGTCTATTCAGTTGATCATAGTATGCTTCAAGACCTAGGAGAGGTCTGCCATATGCATCGAATCCCGACATATTCGGGGGGTATATGAATACCCACAGAATAATGGGAAGAGAGCGAAGGTGGATGAAAGAATAGAAAGAGGAAAACTAGTTTGGTTCACGTCGGGTTCACCAATTTTGTTGGTGAAGCTGATGTGAAGGCTAATGAAGTGGAAAAGACGAAAAGTATACTAATTGGAAGAACAAGTAGAAATATGACTCCGAACCAGAAAGTAGGAATTTCATGTTGGGTTCACCAATTTTGTACGATGAAAAAGTGACAAGCAAGCATGGGAATCTACAAGTAACTCTTCCTCACACCCGACCTCCTGAGGTCGTGCCGAGACAGCCGGTGGGGATGGAATATACGTGGGGTGCAGACAAACTAGTTAGGTAATCTTATGTCTTCGACGCACACTAATGGAATCTATGAATATAAGGCAAAGAAGGCCCTTCTAACCTAAACTGGCGTGATAGATCGTTCAGTGAGGATGACTGCTCGAAGGCTCCAATCAATATCAAGCTCTGGCATGATCCAATCTATAGGTTGTGGAATACGTGGAAGATAACCTGTGGGTGCTTCGTATATGTCTCCTTGACAGGGTCATGAAAATGGATGATGGATATATAGTGGATTCTATGGGTGATTCTCTGGTCTAGTCCAAAAATCCTTAGCTTGATTAGCTGCTACGTCTAGTGAGGATAGTTGTGTGATAATGCTTGGTGGAAGTGGAGAGGACCTAAATACCAATGTGCGTAAACCAGCATCAACGTCTGATTGACCTGTGGGCCTGTTGGGTTGTGGGACCTGTGGATCACAACCGTAAGTTCATGGTTGTTGTGGGCCTCCTATGGTCATGTGAAGAATCAATCCCTAATCCCTAATACCCAGTAGTCGTATGCCTTTTCGGCCTCTATGTTTAGAACTAAAAGTTGCGCAATCTTCTCAGAGTACCTTATAGGCGTTCTGGCAACTTGAATTCTTAAGCTAGTGTCTATGTCAATGAGGATGTCTCCTGCGTCTGGCTGTGGGACCAAAGGATCACAACCGAATGTTTTCTCTCTTTCAAGCCCTTCTACAGTCATGCAGATATCTATTAGGGCAATCTGTAGTTTGGCTGGTTTGACCAAAACGTATGCGCTTTGTCATCTTCTATGTTTAATCCTCTCAACTGTGAGCTGATTTCTTGTAAGTCTGTTGTTGCTCGGAAGACCTGAATTCTGAGATTTTGGTCTATGTCAGTTATTGCTGCAACAATATTGGGTTGAGGCACGATTGGCTCGAATACGTATTCTCTGGGCTCCCTAGGTCCCGTGATTGTCATACAAAAGGAACAATATAAATCTAATTAAAGCAATGTAAACTAATTATGCAAAGTATATCCACATCATATATAAATTCTCTATTTTTGTATTTTTGACAGAATATTTAACAGAATTAAGATAACAAACTATTTAATATTGAAAGAGCAATTATTTAATATCTAGAAAATGACAACTAACCTAATAACAGAATTTAAAACAAACGAGGTAGCCGAGTATAGCTACTTGTCTGTGCAGTTGTGAATCTATTCTAAATAACTAAATAACTGATCTAATTTAATTGAAAGATTTTCCCGATCCTACCTCAGAAGTGAGGAACGAATCATAGTTTCTCAGAAACTATCAATCCCCATGACTTCCCCGGCAATATCGAAAATGAGACGTAACCAAAATGAAAAATTCACTACTCTATTTGGTATATTTTAACTAGAACTTTGAAAGCTTGAACCTGGATTTTGCAGAACAGTGGTGAATCCGTTTGTGTGTGGCTTTGTCCCCTCAGTGTGGTCTCCTCATTCCTTCGTGCTCACGTGAATCCAGAAAAGCGTGTAATGCTAGCATCAACAGAAGTAGGTATTGGAACAATGGCAGCTTTGTATGTAGACTGAATACAATGTGAGTAGGAGAGGGATAGCGCAAGAGAACAGAGCTTGGCTTATGCAATTCCTAGTGGGATTTATTGCGAGTCATGCAACACAAAACATACAGAACCTGAAACTATCCTTCTTGACGAACAAAACCTGTAACTCTAATGGCTTTCAGACTGAAAATGAAATTATTCTACCTCAACCTGATTGTATGAAATAGTAATAACACTAGAACAAGAAGATCATGTGGCTTCTAAACAGCAAAATAAGACTAACTATGCATGCAACAAATGAAAACTATTGAATTCCTAAGCAAGAATTGAAAGACTAAATTATTGAAATGAGAAGATGAGGGACAATTTTGAGGGGCCATTTGCTTGTAATCAAACCAGCTATTTATAGAATTCCCATTCACCCCAAGGTAACTCCAACTAGGACTCTTTTACCATAAACAATGGAGAAACACTATTACAGGGAACCAAAATCATAAATACAAGCCAAGGCGGTGGAAAAAGCTGGTAAAAGTTGAAAAATCACGCAAGTCGCGATCGGCAGAACGTGCTGGAAAACGTGTTCAGGACCACCGCCCTGAGCAGGGGGGCGGTTACAGGACCGTCGCCCTGCCTGGGCGGCGGTCACGAGACCGCCACCCAGGCAGGGCGGCGGTTTCATCACTGAAGACAAAATGCAAAGGAAAAGAGGGAAAAGAGCAAAACAAAGCACGTGGAGGCTAAGCGGGGCATGCGGGATGTTAACGTACACTTGGAGAGCTTTTTCGGATCCCGAACACCTTGCGAGGAGACCTGTATCATCATTGGGGCATGTGTAACATCGTTCCGGTGGTATAGTACCCTTACAATTTTGGGTACGTATAGTGACCCATATTACCCAACCACCATGGGCCTCCTAGAAGCACCGATTCCAAATCAGCCTACTAATTAAATTTCGCTAGGGAAAAACTACTTGACATAGTGGTGATGTACAGATCCCCTTTTGGTTGCCACTTTCTACAGGCCCATTTTCTAATGACATTGATATTAGGTCTAGAGCTAAGAAACTTATAAGGGAAAGATTCACTTTGTCCAAAGCCTGATGAAGACATCCATATAACACCTTTAGGCAGGTCACACCTTCCTTGTCCTTTTCCCACGTGAACTGCACTTTAGCTAGAGATTGCGGACCCACATTCTTGATCGGAGGGTTTTGTTGTAGCACTATCATTTTCTAGGTTAGAGGTGTGGATTCCCGTGGGGATTGTGCTTGTGGCTTATCAACTATTCGATCTAAGTTAGTTTGCAGCCCCTTTATAGTCAGATCTGAGTGAAAAAGTAGACATTCTGCAGCCAAAACAACATAAACAACGCTAACTGTTCCTCCATCACTCGCGATTTTAAAAACCCCTCCATTAAATCCCTTTTCTTCATTAGAGTATTTTTCAAATGCTTAATAATCATGATCCATTTAATTTATTTAATTATACCTTTATTAAAATTTATTAAAAAACCCCTTTTTAGTTCATTATTTATATACCAAACACCATGTTAAATTTATTTCTTACCACCAAAGGGTCACAACTTGACTAGCCACTAAGTGGCCCCATTCACCCCATTACCCATGCTCTTTTAATTTAATTTCCATTCCCATAAAATTCCACCCACTTAAGTGATGTAGGGTTAAATCTGGGTCATTAGATTAAATCCATCCTAGCCTTTAGATTTGGGTTGCCCTAAATATCCTCATAGATTCCTTTTTATTTCTATTTTCCCTAATTTCTCATTCATTTGTTCAATTCTTATTTTGTAGGGTTTGGAGGAGGAGAAGCCACAGAGGCCATTGGAGAGGGTTTGCAAGCTCCATTTTCAAATTTTTGTGATTTAATGGGACATTTCCCCAATTTTCTTTGTGGGTATTATTTACCCTTATTTATTTGTGCTTATTTAGAAAATTTCTTTCAAGTTTAGTATATCTACATTATATATACTCAATTTTAAGCAGGTATAAAACCCATATACAACTATATATATTTAGCACAACGTATATATATATATATATATATATATATATATATATATATATATATATATATAATAAACAATGTAACAGTGGGTGGCCGAAAAGAACTTATATACAACAATTTAAACACAGTGAATGGCCCGTAGCTTGTGCATTGGGTTGGGTAAATAGTGTATAGGGGGGATTTTATTGTATATAGGGGTTAGTGGGTTAGGGGAAGGGGGTGCCACCCCCACCTCAACCCATATTAAGTGCCACCCCCTCCCCCAACACACTATTTATTAATATAAACCATTGCCAGCCCAAACATATTTTCAAATCAATTATTTATTTATTTTTTTTATATTATATATAATACAATTCTTGTTTTAAGCCAAGTCCACTCGGCTATACATATCACCTTTTCAATTTTTTTGATAATATTTGTTTTTTTATTATTGGTAAATAATTTTAAAGGGACTATACCCTATTACAAAAAGGGCTCAATAGCCAAATATAGCTATAAAGGAACAACAAAAGAGGATCAAAATCCAGATAAAACACTATGTCCAACAGTAATCAAAAGATAGTTACAAGAAAGAAACAAAACAAAACATAAAATGCAACAATACAACACCAAAGCAACATAGAAACAAAAAAAAGACCAAAAAGAGTAGTGACTAAAACTATGCCCGCCAGCCCGAGTGAGTTTACTTCTTGGACGCTCTGTCGATTCTGGACTGGATAGTTTGCAGCGAGGTGAACAACACCAATGTGGCGATGTGCATTGGGGTCAGTTGCATTCAACTGCGAGATGGTCTGGATTCTCTCTTTTTCATTCCCCCAAATAGTGGCAGGGATCCCACTAAGCATGGTAATGCTTTGAACATGTTGCTCTAAGAAGTCATTAATGGCATTGAAGATTACCATGTTGTGATCATGCCTATCTTTTTCTCTCCCCAATCTACTATCCAGAGAGTTCAACTTCCTATGAATGTTAGCAATCTGATCCTTCCCAATGTCATCATCATCATCAAATTTTATTTTTCCTTTCTGCTTGTCCATGCGCTGCAAGTCCTTCTTAAGATGCTTCATCTCTTTCTCCAGAGACTCCAATTTATGAGGTATGTTATTACCCTCCTGATGCAGGGCCATATCCAGGCCATCATTGCTAATATGTAACAAATTTTGCACAACTGCCAGCTCCTTGGTGCTTCTAAGAACCTAGGTAGAGTGAGGGGTGACAGTTTTTAGAATCTTAGGGTTTTTGGTCTTGGGTTTAGAAGAGGTGTCTAGTATGGGAGTGGGGAGTAGTGGAGGGAGTGATATGCGGATCGCTGGGAGTGGTCGGGAAGCCAGGGAATTTGGAGACACAAAGCTTATGGAGTAGGAAGATGAGGCCCTGGTGGAGAGGGATAGCATAGGAGTGCTTCTGAAAGTTCAAAATGGAGCATTGGAGGGAATTAAGTAGGTAGTGCGGGAAGCAGACCGAAAAATGCATTCTAGAATGATTAAGAAAGACCGGTGCTTAACAGGGACAATTTTGTATATCCCTTCCAGAGAAATATACCTAACCATCATATTCGTTATTCATCAAATGGCTTGGGGATAGAACTTACCCTAATACCCGCAGAAACAAATTTGAGTTCCTCTCCCTCATCAGAGAATTTCTTAGCCTCGATGACCCGGTCAATCTTTTTGCTGAAAAAATGGTAACCCTCCAACTCGAGGCCTATAGCCTCAACAATCAAATCTTCATTAATAGTAACAAGGTGGCCACCATATTTCACCTTTCTATCATTCCAGTCCATTGCAAAATGCACTGAAATATTATGATCGTGGCCCTGAATGTGTTCTATAAAAACTGGAAATGCCACCCTTGTGTAAGAGGTTCCATAACTCCTCATTGTTCTTCCAGGCCAGATCACTGCAGGGCTCCGATTGGCACGGGGGAACCTCCCATTTTATTCTTCTCCTTGCTATTCTTGTAAATTTTTTGCTCAAAACCCTTGTTTGAATCTTTTACTTCCTTATGTCCGTCCCATTTTTTAAGAACCCAACCACCTGTACGAGGTTCATGGGCGTTAATATGGCCGTAGTTAGGATGATAATTCTCAGATGTGTGATCTTTCACCTCCACTAAATCCCGCTCCATACCATTATTATTTCTACTCCACATTTGAATGCCTATATTTATCCGCATTAATGCTATTATGTACCTCCTTAGGGATGTAATTTTCATTATCCCATATTGTTAGATTATTATTGATGCCAACATTGGCTAAGGTATCCACAACCTTATTCTCCTCCCTATAAGTATGCCTAATAATGATATTCTTGAAATTTTGACAAATACTTATGGATTCCATAATAAAGTCCTTGATAGTCCAACTAGGAGGAGAAATTTGATTTAGGTGATTGATGATATTTAGTGAATCTCCTTCCAAAATTAAGTTCTGTATATTATAATCTTTGGAAACCCTTAGCCCCCATAGAGTAGCTAGGGCTTCTGCATAATGGTTTTTCTGAATCCCCATTTTACTAGCATAAGCAACAACTAAACAACCTTTATGATCCTGAATTACACCTCCCCCAACAGCAAAACTAGGATTACCCTTTGAGGCACCATCAAAGTTTAGTTTATGCTAGTTAATCTTAGGAGGGATCCAATGAATCAAAGACCTATCAATGTTTGAGGTATTCCTAATCTGTAAATTTGCAGCTCCTATCTTCCAGTTGGGAAGTATCTATTATTCATTCTCAGGATATTTCTTATTTTTGGGAGGTTTGAATCTCCCAATATTTTCTTTAATAGCATGGCCAATCTTAATAACACTAAGCTTGTAATGATGTTTATTGTTTTTGAAAATGATATCATTCCTATCTTTCCAAATCCTCCAGATAATATGGGGCATGACCAGTTTCCAAAGTCTTCTCACAACACAGTGCTTAAAAGGAGGATTCCTTTAGATCCAAAATTGAATGAAATCCTTAGGCACAGTCCAGAAAATGTTGAACTTGGAAAAGACATAACTTGAGATCATTGAAGCATACTCACAGTGGACAAGAAGGTGCTTAATATCCTCAGATTATTTTTTGCAAAGGTGACATCTATTAGGCATAATGAATCCTCTCTTCATCAGGTTGTCATTAGTAAGAATTCTACCTCTGAGCACAAGCTAAAAGAAAAAGTTGATTAAGGGGTTAGCTCAGTCATCCAAATCTTGCTCCAATTAAACTCACTCTGGATATTCTCAAAGTAAGAATTATATCCATATTTAACCGTATAATCCCCATCTCTAGATTTGTGCCAAACAATTTCATCCTTGACTTCCAATTGATTCAAGGGGATGAGGTCTATTTGCTCTTGGGGAGAGGACAACATGGAGTTTAGTTCAATTCTATCCACTGAGAGATGTTTCCATCTCTTCTTATTTCCATAAATTTCCATGTAATCAATGACCTTAGTACCGTATTTCTGTTCGAGACTATCCTTTGATGCACCAAATCTATCATTGAGGCTGAAATTAGACCAATTATCAATCTAAAAATTGATGTCTCTGCCATTTCCCACTTTCCATCTACAACCTTGTTTGATAAAATTCTTGACTAGAATCAAGTTGTTCCAGAAAATGGAACCTTGGGGAAGTTGTTCATCATGAAGGTAAGAGAAAGTTTTTTGTTGTTCAAGATATTTGGCCTTAATGAGATCAATCCATGGTTGTTCCTGCGTGAGCATTCTCCAACCCATTTTTACAATTAAGGCCATATTCATTTTTCTTATTTCTTTTATGCCCAATCCCCCAATCCTTTTAGGAGTGCACACTTGATCCCAAGAAACTAGGTGATATTTGATTTTTTCCTCCATTCCCTACCATAAAAAGTGTTTCTGAATCCTTTCAATTTTTCTCTAAAGGCAGAAGGAATGTTATAGAGAGACATAATGTAGATAGATAAATTTTGAAGAGTGCTTTTGATAAGTAGACATTTAACAACACTGGAAAGAATGACCCCTTTTCATCCCGCCATTTTATTTTGAAATATTTCCAGTAAATCATTCCAAAATTTTATTGAGACTTTTTTAGTACCAAGGGGGAGCCCCAAATAAGTAGTGGGAAGTAAATTGATTTTACACCCCAATATTTTAGCAATTTTATTCTATCGTTCCAAAGGAGTGTTAAAAAAGAAAATTGAACTTTTATCAAAGTTGATCTCTTTTCCAAAAGAAGCCTCATAAAATTTTAGAATGGACTTGATCGACTTAACTTCCAGGATAGATGCCACTAAAAGCAGGATAGTGTCATCCGCAAATTGTTGATGAGAAGCCATTTGATTCATAGAGGTAGGTTTAGTGCCTTTTAGAAGACCATGTTTAACAGCTTTGGTAATAGTTTTGCTGAGGCTATCTTCCATAAATCTAAAGAGTAGAGGGGATATAGGATCCCCATGTATTAGTCCCCTACTACTGGTGAAGTACCCCACTAGTTCACCATTAACCACCACAAAAAATATAGCGAGTAGAAATGCAATCCTTGATAATTCTTCTAAATTTTTTGAGAAAACCAAATTTGGCAAGAACCTTGTCAAGAAAAGACCAGGAGACTTTATCAAAGGCTTTAGTCATGTCAAGTTTAAGAACCATGCTTGATTTTTTATTATTATCCATAGAATGACTAATCTCATGCACCATGATCACACCATCTTGAATTATCCTTCCTTTGATGAACCCAATTTTCTGTTTTGAGATTAAATCATTCAAAATGAACTGCAGTCTAGTGGTAATACTCTTAGTAAAAATTCTGTAGACAACATTAATCAAGCTAATGGGTCATAAATATTTGAAATCTTTAACATCCATTTTTTTTGGAGCTAGTACGATATGAGTATTATTAAGCTCTTTAAGTAAATCTCCAGTTCTAAATAATTCATTTACAACCCTACGGAGATCATCCAAGTAAATTTCCCAAATTTTTTGAAAAAATTTGATAGAGAAGCCGTTCTGGTCCCGGAGCCTTATCTCCTTCAAGAGTAAAAACAACTTTCTGAAGCTCCTCTGAAGTAGCAACTTTGGTAAAATATTTAAATCTCTACTACTCAATTTTATCTTGTGGGATCGCTTTTAACATAAAAGAGTCAGCCATATCATTAATAACACTCTTCTCATTGAGCAATTTTTCATAGAATCTAAGAGCTTCATCCTTGATGATCCGCGGATATTTTATGATGATGCAGTTACCTTTAGAAACTTCCGTAATCCTATTACAAGATCTATGCTTCAAAATTCCGTTACCTTTAATAATATTTGTTAATATATAATTATATATGAATTCATTTGGTTCATATATAATTATAAGAGATATAAATGTATTAAATTTATCTAATAAATTTATTTAAGTATGTATAATTGTAATTATGTATTTTAGGGTCAACTTATTTTATGCCATCAATCATTTTAGTTGTATAAAGAAATATAAGGCTTATGTACCAATAAATTTCTATCTCTTTTCATATGTGGAATAGTTAAAGCTAATGAAATAATTTTTTATTTATTTTTCATTTAAAATAAAATACACCAACAATGCAAGAAAGAAAAAACATAGTCTTCACATGAAACAATATTAAATTATTATTATTATTATTATTGAAATACACCTTCTAACCTTCCAATAATTTCAACATTTCAATAAACTAACTTTTTACAACAAGATGAGAAAATGACTCTATTCCTTCTTTGCAATAACAGCATTCTTTTCTAACAATACAATACAAATATGATAAATGAGAATTGCAAGAACATTCTTTTATAATACAAGAATTCTAATCCATTTCTTACAATGAATCGTCTTTTCCAACAAAGTATACAAGTAAAGTTTTTCTATATTCAACTATGTCAGTATAATTTGGAATAAATGAAATAGACAAGGATTTCCTTCAAACATACAAAAGTTACAATCTTCCACTCTGAGTGGGAACAATAATCAATTTTACAATATGGAGGTTATTCCAACAAGCTCAAACACAAATATTCTTTCAAGGTCCTCTCCCAAATTTATAGCTTTCAAACTTGCATCCTTAAACTCTTCAAATCTTAAATCACAATAGAATGAAAGGGGAATGGGTGATGCTCTCTGTCTAACCTATAATCTAATAAGAGAAGAAGCCATCCCCTTATTGGCCCCCGAGCCCCAACCAAAGAATAATGAGAGGTATAATGCAACTTTTGACAACTTTCACAAAATTCTTCCACAACATGCATTCCACAAAATAACTCATTCAAATAACACATTCAAACAATACACTCAAACAATATACTCAAACAATATTACAACTTTCCCAACAAGCACAAAGTTTTGACAACAACAAGCCAACAATGAGCAATGAAATATGGGCACCACCTCTTTTTACCTCTCAAGTGATGGAGGAGTTCCACCCAAAAGCCTCCATGTTCACAACTCAAAACATGATCAAATCCTTATTTCTACACTTGCAAATATGAAAAATATATCCATGTTATCATTTTCACTCCCCATAGGTGGAACTCAAACTCACACTCCCTCAAAAATACATACCTCACGTATCCCTTTTCTCTGCTCAATGGTTCCATAAATCCATCTCCCCACACCTAACTTAAGGAAAGCTACCCATCCACAATAAAACATATCCACAAAACTCATACATTATTCAAACAAGCACAATTTCTACACCAAAATACATTAATGCAAACATGAAAATAAGAGGAGAGCATACCTCTCCATCAAGATAAAAATTTCTTTACTCTACAAGCTTTAAATCCTTCACACCAAGCTCAATCCAAGATGCAACTCCAAAAATAAAACACCAAGTATGAAAACCAAGACCAATTTTTAAAAATGTAAGAGAAGCAAATAAGGCAAGTAACCCAAAATCCATAAAATTCATCCAATAAATAGAAAATGGATGTGAGGATGATGAGGTGGCTCCATATAGGATGTCACTTCATCATCCCTCTATTCCAACACACAAGTCAAACACCATACCCATAGCAATTAAATGCACATGTAAGACTTATGACATGACCACATGACACTCCAATTTGCACACCATGCTTATCAAGGACAAACTTAAATGTGGTAAGTAAACAAGTGTAATTATCCTCTCTTTTTACACTCAATAATGCATTAAAATGGTCAAAATATGTCACATAATTCATAAGTAGGGTTGGTAGGAGATTTTGAGATGTGAGGGATAAGATTAACTTGTCCCTCAAATCTCTAAAAGTGGCCAAGAAGGCCAAATTTGAATTTGGGAAGGGTGGTGGAGTACACACCACCTAAATGCATTTAATTCAATTCACATCATGCACCAAAACAAGGACTATATACCCAATTTATTTCCCACATGTCATGTGTCTCCTTTTAATTTAAATTTAAGCTAAATTAGTTAATTAAGATACATTAGCAAGTGTTGATAAAGCAACAATATTTTCCAAATAATTAAACTCATTCACAAAAAATTAAAACAAAAAAATTAAAGAGAAAGAAATACATAACCCCCATGGCCACATAAACAAGGTTAGCCCCCATGAGAACCTCATAATAAAGAATTAGGGTTCATTTTAATACACCTCTTAGAAATCAGAGGTGGAAAATACCTGGTGAATATCCTCGGAGCCGGTTTCATGGGAAGGCAATTTTTTTGGGGGTTTGACAACAAAATTTTCACCTGATTTTTAAGTGGTGTGACAGAAGGCTGCAAACATGCGATAGAGATTTTATGTCACACATCAACAAGGTGGTTGTCGCACGTCAACAAACCTTGCTGACGTGCGTCAAAAACCTTGTTGACGCATGCCTCCACCCCTCCTGTGTCACGTGACAACAAGATCTCTGTGTCACACATCAACAAGATCTCTATCGCACGTCTACTTCCTATTTACTCCTGTCACGTTTCAACAAACTATCCTTGTCGTGCATCAAGAAAATCTCCCTGTGGCATTTCAACAAACTCTCTGTCACACATCTGCAGCCTCCGCCCTTCTATTGCATGTTTATTGTACTTGCTAATACATATGCCCCCAGGTGGTATGAGTGAGCTAGTAGTATTCTACTTGGTGAATAATCTAGGATTATATAGGGGATAGTTTCAAGGGTAGGTGAAGCCAACCCCTAAAAAAAATTAAACTGTAATTTTTAGGCAAATAGGTCACTAACCTGTGCCAGAAAATTTGCCTTTTCAAATTTTTCAAAAATAGAATATTCACCATATTACAAATATTCGCCACTAAAATTATCCCTGCAAAGCATGCAACAACACAACATAGCATTATACACAAGTTGTCAAATTTGGCCATGTTACACAACACCCGACATCCTTCTGTGGTTGGTCACCTATCCCCTTTTTATGTATATGATATAATGTCCCTGTAAACATAAACAAAATACCCTTCTAGCCTCAAGGCCGTATCAATATGACATGGGAATCAATGCATATAAAACATTTGTCATACAATCCTCAACAAACATCAAGCAATACAAAACACACATATATTTATCAATTAACATTGTCATATAAAGTAACTAAATCATTATCATCAATTTTATGAATTTCTATCAATTATGTGAAATCACATAACATTTTAATTCTACTCTAGTAAATAATTTACAACCATTAATAATCCAATTCCCATTCTACAAAAAGCATGAATATTCTCTATATCTACTATAACTCCCAACTACTAGATACACTTAAGAACATATTACCAATCCCTAATACCATCATATTGTTAGAAATTCACAAAATCAATTAGACCACATGGGTAGTCCAACACTCTGAATATAATCAATACATCAAGAATCCAAATGTCAGTATACAACAAGGTAGACATTCTAGATTATCATCATATCCTTAATGTCCATCAAGGTCCACAATACATCCATACAGTCCAGAGTAACAATTAGTCACAAATAGAAATCATGATGTCTCTTGTATCTTAACAACATGCTAACTAAGATATAACAATCATGTCCATGTCTCTAATCAATCAAAAATAAAATCATAGTATAATAAGTGTCGAAGAGGAGTGGGCATTACAGTAACAAAGTATGAATTCTATGTCAGTAGGTCATGTCTATGAAGCCCTAAAATTTAAAATTGCCCATGATAATATTATAGAGATATTTTGATCAATGGTGATGTTCTTGCCTCTTTTTTGGCCGAATCAACAAATGTTCCCTCCTTTCTAAACATGGTCACACTGGATCATCTAGAAACAAATGTAGAACATATAAAGATTTGTGACCATGATTCTTTTGGATCCCTCAAATAAGTGCCCTAATCATCATTTTTTGTGTTTTCAATTCCAAATACAAGTATATAAGAAGAGGAGATTCATTAGTTCTTACTTGTACATGGCCATCAAACTCCCTTCACTTTGGCATCTCTTGAATTTGGAATTTCACCAATAAATTAATACAACAAAGAATGCCCACTTTCCATGCTTTTCCAACTTTGTTTCCAGTAGGGAAAGCCATGTTAAAACAATTTCACATGAAAGAATTCAAACAACATGAAAACACTCTTCATTTGATACCCTACTAGGGTGGCCATCTTTGATCCCATTCACGGTTTATATAATTTCTACTAAACCTCATAATGCATCACAAGAGCTAAGCGACTAATGTAGTATTCATGAGGTTGAAGTTCAAGTAAGGTATCCCACCAATTATATAGGATCTCAAAAAAAGAGTTTAGGATTTCCCCCACAATGGGATATCAGATAGTTTCTTGTATTTTGGGATAAATCTTGGAGGGATGCACTCATTTCTTAGAAAAACCTGAAATGATATTTTAGACATGATCAAGCAATTAGGTCCACTATTTTTGTTCTTAACTTTTAGTGTGAAGGATAAAAAATGGCCAGACCTCCACAGTGCTATTCCTAGTGATCCCTCATAGACGGTCTTTTGGACAATGGTGGATTATTATTGACATAGTTTCAAACCCTCACCGGGTTTCTATGTACTTGCATCCCAAGTTCAAAATGTTTCACAAATAGTTTGTATAAAATAACATTTAAGCATGAAAGTATTGGTATAAGTGGTGCAATTCCCTCCTTGACTACTCTATTTTGATTTTTTTAATTTCATTTAAGGTCTTTATTTTTTTCACGCATGAATGAAAGAATAGAGGTCCTGCACATGTTCATGGTTTTTATGACTTGAAAATGTGCCCGAAGTTGATGCAATGGATTGGGGGACCTAACCTCTATTCAGGAAACTAGAAAATAAATTGATAGATACATATCCACTTTAAACCCTCAAGACATCTAAAATCGATTAGAGTTTTTTGTCATCTAATCCAAGATGATCCTTACTTGCTGGACACAACAATGGCATTGTCTTCTTCTCCACTCATATAAGTAAAAGAACTTATTAATCATGTTCAGTGACACACTAAGTGTTTGGAACAAACATGCTTGCAAAAAAATACTCAACTCCAATAATTCCAATTTAGCATTCAACTCCTTTGAACAACCTCTCCCCAAAATAGTCTTCTTTAGAAACTAACTTGTTTGAGTGGGGCCCACTCATCACCATGAGCACTACCATACCTTTCTGGAAAGATGAAGGAGTAATCTACAAGTTCAAATAATAATCCATGAAATAGGAAGCAAAAATTTCTACTTAGGAAACATTTCTTGCATATCACTTTCAAGCCGGGGTTTCAAATCCATAAAAAAGATGTTTACCTTCTTAACATTCGTTCATAAAAACTTGGGGATGAAATGAAATAATTATTTTGTGAAACATTATAGAATAAATATAGAAGCATACCTAAAAGCCACAAGGTCCCATGCAAAGCACATAATTCAAGGTGAACAACAAAAGTTCCAAATCAAGCTGGAACTGCACTAGTTCTTGACCCCGTCTCACTAAAACTAACATAAATTGCAAAATTCACATCATAACATCCTAATTTTTTTCTCAAATCACCATGACACATAAAAATAACATATAAAACACTAAGATTTGCATAACAACCGCTTAGGGTTTTGCATTGTAGAAGCTAGGGTCAACTGAAAGAACACTATAACACATCATGAAAGCACTAAAAATGACCAAAAATACTTGTTACACCATGATATACATGCACAAATGGATCAATGAGTTCATATATCTCCATACCTCAATCTCATACCCCCTAACATCCATACCTGCTCCAAATGAGCACCTGAAACATAGTCAATCACCTATATCTGCACAATGCAATTGATGTGAGTGCCCAATAACTCTATAAAACTTTTTATACATCATGCCAAAATGCTTCTCAAGTAACCAATAAGCTCCCACCTCTATGCAACATCATCTGAGCTAGCTAAAACACCTTAATGGGCTTGCAAGAGCAAGCAATCCTAATTGAATCACTTGGTAACATCATATACACATTTGAAACATTATGCCAACATCATCCAAAACCTCATTTGACCCTGATTTGTCAATAAAAACACCTATAGGATGACATGCCAACACATCCATTTGCATTCCTTTTTTGATTTATATCTAAAGAAATATAATATTAACTTTGATAAACTACAGTGCCCCATATTTGCCATGACCCAAACCGAAGTCAATTACCTAAAAATTCCATTTTTTTATTATATGAATTTATTAATGTATAAGTAGGGTAAGTCTACTATGGCTGATAGTTAACTAATGATACCAAATCTATTACTAGTTTAATCACCTTCTTATCTATATAAAAATTATTTCAGGAATGCGTTTCCTTGGTTATCCTTACTAGAACATGCTAAATAATCATTTATTAAATATAGGAGGACTGCATGAGGGTTTTGAGAGTGTGGTCTTAGCCACTTTGGCTGTAGAATGTCTTTCAACATGCTGCCAACATGCTGCTAAGGTGATGACTTCAGATGTAGAACAAAATAAAGATATTCGCATTGGATCTAGAGCTTGGGCAGATACTGTTAAGGTACCTCCTGAAAAAAATGTGGGTCCCCTTTCCCCTGCATCTGGACTGAATACTACTTTTAAAAGTACAAAAGATAAGGAGGGTGTGACCCACATACAAGTGCCTGACGGTTGTCTACATAGAGCTCTTGAAAAAACAAATCTCACCCTTATTGGAAAGTTTTTGGGAGCCAGACCCAATGTTGATATTATCAGAAAATGGGCCATGAGACGCTGGAAGCCAAAAGGGGATTTAAATATCACCACCATGGCAAAGGGGTTTTTCTTAGCCCATTTCAATCAATAGGGAGATGTGGATTCAGTCCTTCTGGGTGGCCCCTGGTGTATTGGCAATATGGGGCTTTTTAAAAAAAATGGTATCCAGGGTTTAACCCTAATACTGAGAATATACATACCATCCCCATTTGGTGTAGACTCCCAGGACTGCCCCTTCATCTTTGGGATGATGAAATCCTTCTCCATATTGCTAGATCGATTGGTTGTCCAATCGGGCTAGATGGGCCTACAAAAAATAGATCCAGACTTGCCTTTGCAAGGTTTTGTGTCTCGTCTGAAATGGAGAAGGAGTTGCCTGAATACATCATTCTTCAATCAAAATTTGGGGCATGGAAACAGTCAATAGAATATGAGGCATTTTAGCTAAGATGTTCTAAATGCCATAAATTAGGGCATTTTGCCAGAAAATGTCCAGAGAGCAAGGAAGCAACAACATGATAAACCTTCTGATCATCCTGAAGAGCAAGGCCAAAAATAGACAGCAGAGGCTGAAAAATCCTCTCGGACTGATATAAATACTATAAAAAAGAACAGGCAAGATCAACATACAAGGGTTAAAGACCAATGCATGCAGACGAATCTGAAAATCAAAGGACAAAAAAAGGGGTTTAAGACCATAATAAAGAGGCCACCGGTCTATAGAAAGCTGTGGAGACCAAAAAACCCTCCATCGGGAAAGGGTGAAGAAGTTCGAAAGGAAAAAGAAAATGATCAGACAAAGGGTGAAGAAGCTCTGAAGGAAACGGAAAAAGATCAGGCAAAAGATGCTTGAGAATACAAATCCTATAAAACTGAACATGGAAGTGGATGAAATAAATGAAAAAGTTTACATCCATCTAACCATTTCCAATGAAGAAGAGATGGAGAAAATTACTCCCCTCTCTCATCAAGAATTGGTAAATCAGAATAGTTCTTTGAAGAATACAGAATTGAACAAGTTGAGACAAGAAAAAGATAAAGAACTTCTGGAATCCATAGCAAGAGATCTAAATGAGGATACAAAGTTTAAAGAAATGGAGGAGCTCATAGACAATGAATACAACAGAGAATCCCCTTTAGCTCAACAACTTGAATTTGATAAAGGAAAAGAAGAAGGAGAAATTACCCCTGCTTTGACAAAGATCCTTTCTGAATGTGAAAAGGATGGATTCATCACAGTTCGACGAAAGACACGATGATTGAAAGGCTTTGAAGAAATCCTAGAATCGCTATATAGTGATAAAAAGAAACAAATAGGAAACTGGGAAGCTTCCACTTCAAGAATCACAAGAGCTACTGCAAAAAGAGTTGTGAATATTGGAGTGATCTATAAAAAAGGTAGACCCTCCAAAAGTGATGTGAGGAAAAAAGAGACTGAGAAAGAAATTGTAGATGGTACTCAAAGTCTTTTGAGCCATCCGGACAACCACCTCCCCAATCCTTTTTTAATGAAATTTATATCTTGGAATGTCAGGGGACTAAATGGGGGTCCTAAACAAAGAATGCTTAAGGAACTTAGAAGATCAAGCAGACCTAGTATCCTTCTAATTCAAGAAACGAAAATGAAAACTAAAGCTGTTGAAGAGTGCAAAAAGACTTTCTGGGAGAATGCTGCTTTTTCTACTTCTGATTCTCAAGGGGCTTCTAGAGGTTTAGTGGTCTTCTGGGACACTAAAATTGTTCATGGTAATGTGCTTTTCTCCTCTCAAAATCATTTAGCTATAAATTTTAAAAGTCTTGAGAACAATTCTAGCTGGATCCTTTCCAATATCTATGCTCCAAATACTGCTGCTGGTAGAAGAAATTTATGGAAAGAATTAGCTTGGTTTAGAAATAATTTTGAGGATTCTAACTAGCTGATTATGGGGGATTTTAACACTCCTCTAAACCTTGGGGAAAAATTTGGAGGGAACTCTGATTTCTCTAATAGCATGGAAGATTTTGCTGACTTCATTTCATATCTCAATCTTATGGACATTGAACTTCATGGTAATCAATACACTTGGTCTAACAGAAGAATTGGAGAAAATTTGATTCAGGTAAGATTGGATAGAGCTCTCATTACTGCTAACTGGATCTTAAATCAGAATTTTCATCTCTCCTCTTTACCCAGAACTGGTTCTGACCACAATCCTATTGCTCTTAACTTCTTCAATTGGTCTAAGCCTTTTCACTGTAACTTTAAATTCAAAAAGATGTGGCTTGAGCATGAGGACATTCTAGATAGAATTAAAGAATGGTGGACTTGGGAAGGGACAGGAACAACTCAATTTAGACTTCTTCAGAAGCTGAAAAATGTGAAGCAAAAGGTTAGAACCTGGAATAAAGAGGTTTTTGGCAACATCTTTGATCAGAAAAAAGAGATTAAGTGACAAATGGAAGAGTTTGAGCTAAAAGTTTCAATGAAAGGTATGACTTATGAGGATCACCAAAGAGAAAAGAAACTTCTTTTTGACCTGCATAATATCAATAGTCGTGAGGAAACCTTTTGGAGAATGAAATCTAGAGCTCTTTGGTTAAAGTCTGGGGATAGAAACACAATTTTTTTTCATATGACCACTCTCAAGCATAGGGCTTGCAACAGAATTACTGAAGTCTCCAAGGGGAATGGTACCATTACTAAGGATGCTAAGGATATTAAAGCTGAAGCCCTAAAATTCTATGAGAATATTTTAACTGAGAACAATTCTTATAATGAGCAAGCAGCCTCCTTCCTTTTAGACTCCATTCCTAACAATTTTCTTCCAGAAGAGAGATTTAAGAGCCTTTCTAAAGATGTCACCATTGAGGAGTTGAAAAAAGCTGTCTTTTCTCTAGAAGGTGATAAGGCTTCGGGCCCTGATGGATTCTCTACTAATTTCTTCCAAAGATGTTGGGATATATGCTCTGAAGATTTGTTGAAAGCTGTAAATGAGTTTTACAGAACTGGAAATCTAATTAAGGAATTAAATAACACGCATATTGTGCTTGCACCTAAGAAGCTGGATGCAAAGGATTTTAAGGATTTTAGACCAATCAGCCTGGTTAATGTGGTTTACAGAATTTTCACTAAGATTTTAACCACTAGACTACAGCCTCTTCTCATAGAAATTATCTCCCAACAACAGAGCAGATTTATAAAAGGTAGAATTATCCAGGATGGGGTAATTATGGTCCATGAAACAATTCATTCAATGGCTAAAAGCAGAAAATTGGGATGGCAATAAAGTTAGATATGCATAAGGCATTTGATAGAGTCTCTTGGAAATTCATGGATGAGGTACTGACCAAGTTTGGATTTCAAAATAAATTTAGAAAAATTGTCCAAGCTTGCATCTCATCTCCTAGATTTTCAGTGGTTGTCAATGGTGAGCCTATTGGTTTTTTTGCTAGCAATAGAGGCATACGACAAGGGGACCCCATGTCCCCTCTTTCTGTTCATCATAATGGCTGATAGTCTCAGTCATTCTATTACAAAATCTATATACAATGGTATGATAAAAGGCTTTCAACCTACTTCAAACAATCAGATTTCTTCCCATCAGTAGTTTGCTGATGACACTATTCTTCTCCTTATGGCCTCCATCATTGAAGCTAAGGCTATCAAAACCATTCTCCGATTCTATGAGGAAGCCTCGGGACAGAAAGTAAACTTTGATAAAATCTCGGTATACTTCTTCAATACCCCTATTGAAAGACAAAAAAAGATTGCTCTCATTCTTGGTTGCAAAATCAACTCCCTCCCAGCTACTTATCTAGGACTCCCTATGAGTACTAGTAAGGTTTCTAATGAGGTTTGGAATGATTTTCTTAAGAGATTTCAGAAAAAATTAGCTGGGTGGAAAGGGGCTATCCTCTCAAGTGCTGGTAAATGTTTATTGATTAAAAGCACTCTTCAGAATTTACCCATCTATATCATGTCAATGTTCAGCATTCCAGCAGCAGTGGTGAATAGCATTGAAAAAATTCAAAAACACTTCTTATGGCATGGGACAGAAGAAAGGTTTAGATATCATTTAGTAGCATGGGATCAGGTTTGTAAGCCAAAGAGGATCAGGGGTTTAGGAATCAAAGATATCAGAAATATGAATGTTGCTTTAATTACAAAGTTGGGTTGGAGGCTAATCAAAGAGCAGAAACCGTGGACTGAGTTGATCAAAGTCAAATATCTTTCTAATCAAAACATGAATTCCTTTCTCTTTGACCAGCTGCTTCCAAATGGATCACTTTTCTGGAACAATCTTCTTCACATCAGGCATATTCTCTCTCAGGGTTGTAGATGGAAACTTGGAAATGGACAGGACATTGATTTCTGGCATGACATCTGGTCTGACATAAGTTGGGATACCACTTTTAGCTCCATCAAAGATAACCTAATTAAAAATTATGGAAAGAAAGTCAAAGACTATATTGAGGTGTCTGGTAACAGAAGGAACTGGAAGCAACTCAAAGTTGATGAGGAAAATATGCAGCCCATTGTCTCCTCCATGCAGACTCATCTCTCCCTAATACATATCAGTCAACATGATAATAAGGATGAGATTATTTGGATAGATTCCTTTGATGGAGAATATTCAGTTAAATCTGGTTACAATTCTTTTTTTGCTTCTATTGAAAGTGAAATTGATTGGCACAAGCTCTGGATGCCTGAGCTAACTCCTAAAGTAAATTTCTTCTAGTGGCTTATCATCAAAGGTAAGATTCTCACTAATGAAAATCTCATTAGAAAGGGTTTTATCATGCCTAACAGATGTTGCATGTGCCAAGAAGAAGCTGAAGACATTAAACACCTCTTTCTGCATTGTAAGTATACTTCCAAAGTCTGGCATCTTATTTTTGAGAATTTCAATCAGAATTGGGTTTTCCCCCATACTTGTCTATAGGCATGGGAACAATGGAACTCCCCATATAAGCATTGTGTGATCAGGAGGCTATGGCAACTGGTTCTCCCTCACACCATGTGGAGAGTCTGGAAAGCTAGAAATGATGTTATTTTCAGAAATACTAGAAAGATATGTACAAAAGTCTTTAAAGAAATTATCATTGCAGTGAAAGACAACATTGAAATATTTAAGCCTCCCAAAAATAAACTTTATCCCGAGGAAGAGGAGCACATTCTTCTTGCTTGGAACATTGGCACTGATAGCATTAAGCATAAGGATAACAACAGCATTGATAGATCTTTTGTACGTTGGATTCAGCCACCCACTGCATGGTACAAACTAAACTTTGATGGAGCTTCAAAAGGTAATCCTGGGGATTCGGGAGGTGGTGGGGTGATCAGAGATCACAGAGGCTGCTTTGTTGCTACTTTTTCTGGAAAGATGGGTAAGCAAACAAATCATTACTCGGAAGCTTTAGCAGTGCTCTGGGGAATAAGGTTGGCTAGAGATTGTAATATTTCTAATATTATAATTGAGGGGGATCGTTGAACATTATTAATTTGTTAAATCAAAAGCAACCCCCAAGCTGGTCTATCAGGGATTTCATTAATGAAGCTATTGAAATTTGCAATTGTTTTGATAATTGTAAGATTATCCACACCTATCGTGAAGGCAATAGAGTGGCCGATAGTTTAGAAAATATTGGTGTCAACAACACAATGCAAACATGGTTAAGCGGTGACCCTCTTCCAACCAAAGTACTTGATGACATCACTAAAGATATACATGATTTTGAACACAATCATTAATAGATACAAAGCAGGTGCCAAGGACGTGATTATTAATTTCAATGGTAAGTTTAATGATGTTTTTAAAATTCTGCATGCTTCAGAGGTCCCCAAAAGTAGAGACGGTATAGAGTCAAATGGAATTAAAATTTCTACCGTTGTGCAGAGCAGAAACAATACCGGAAAAATGGGGGGCCTCCATGCAAGACCGAACCCATTCACAATCCAGCCTGGAAAAATGACACAATTCTTTGGCATTATCTACAAATGGGGGGTATTTCAAATCTCATTGAAAAGATGTAGGGTTTTGACCAGGACATCTCGTGAAATTCACAAATGGTTGGAGAAAATGTACTGTTGAGTATGGAGAAGTCAGGGTCGAGATCTCTGAGGAACTCATCGCCTCAGGTCATGGGGCTGAACCTGGATGGAGCCAAGTTCTTCAACAAAAGAGTCGACCGTGAGGTTGAGGCTAAAAAATTTCTCGAGGAAGGGGAGCACCTCGAGTTTGTTGCGGCTGGAATAAAAGTGGCCTCTATCCCTGAGCCCTTTACTGAGATAGTGTGGATGATGGTTAGGTACGTCACACTTGAGGGAAGATATGACACCATTCCCCTGAAGCATTTAATATTTCTCAATCATTTTTGTAGGAATCTAACCATCAATTTCCCACATTATCTGTTGAATTCCTTGGAAAGGTTATTTTAGAAGTCCAGAATCATACCTGGGTTGTACCCCTACACCAAGGTCTGATTCTTCTCATCCACCACCACTGCATCTCTTTCTCTCACCCTCTGCCTACTCCCCCTGTTATTCTCCCTATCCCTGCTGACAAAGGTCTGGACTCTGCTACCTCTAGCAGAAAGATGAAAGGAAAAAAGGCTAAGGTTTCCCTGCCTTCTTCACAAAGGATTCTGCGTAGCCATAGGGATATTGAACTTGCCGAGAACTTATTGCATATCAGTAAACCTTTTGAAGAATGTAGAGATGTGGATCTTCTTACCAGGGTTGGAAAGCTTGAAGAGGAGATTAAAGACCTCAAAAATGCTCCTAGAAATTTGGAAAAAACAAAAGGAAAGAGGAAGTTACAAAATTCTGAGGACAATGATACTACTGCTGAGATTTTTAAGAAGCTCCTTTCACTTGATGCCAGGCTGGGCAATGCCAAGGGCCATCATGACTGCATCATCTCTGCACTGAAAGAGGTTTATAATTTTATGGAGCAACACGTGAGAAGTGTTTGCAGCCTTAGTGGCATTCCTGATGACATCTGGGATTCTAATGAGACTCGTGACCTTGCCCTTGCTCAGGCAGACATGAATGATCCTTCTCATGCCACGGCCATTGCGCTATTCACCTCTCTTCAGAAAATTAAGGTCAAGATTGACAGGGTAGTCAAATAGTGCAGTGCCCAGGTGCCGTTTAGTTGCTGTGAAGTTGCTATTTTTCGAGGTTTTGCTGTTGTTTTCTTGCTGGGATGCCCTGTTTTGGATCCCTCTTTGAAGTATTTTGGTCCTTTTGTTCTTCTTCAGATCTCAGTTTGGATAGATCTTTTTGTACTCACTTTACTGATATATCTGGCTTTTGAGCCTACATGTTTAAGGTGTTTAGCCTTTCTTAGTTGGGTTTTCTCCTTCTGGTATCTGGCTACTTGAGCCTTTTTGTACTCAGGGTATAGTCCCTTCAAAACTATTTATCCTTAATAAAAGTGAGAGGGTTGGATCTAAGCCTATGGATTCTTTTAAATCCTATCCTATATTTTAGGTAATCTATCCAACACCCTATTCCTATCTTATGATTTTGTTTATATGTTTGTTTTGTTTATTTTCTCCTCATTTGCATAGATTTTATGCAAGGAGAAAGATGGAAGAGTAAGGGGAAGATCATGGAAGAATTTTTTTTGAGCTCCATTCCATTATCTCCGATTTACAATGAAGGGAAGAATTTTTTTGAGCTCCATTCCATTATCTTAGATTTACAATGAAGGGAAGAATTTCCCCCATTTTTTTTTCAGAATTATTTTACCCTACCCACGGTTTTAAGATCTATTTTTTTGTTCTTCTATATATTTTATTTTTGTTTTGGGAGATAACCAGGTATTTTGGTTCATGCATATCTGAATATATATGAAACCCTCTATGTGTCTGTGTGTGTGTGGATATATATATATATATAACAATTTATTAAACCCACGGCGGATCTACAACTTTTACACGCAGGTTATGTTGCCACGACAGGGAGGGTGAAGGGGTAGAAATATGGGTATATATAGGGGTGGCACAGTGGTGTGGCTACGACCACACCACTATGGGTTTGATGGAAAGGTAGGGGGCATGCCACAACCTGTTCCCCAAATCTCATTTCTTTTATTTACATTTCTCTCAAAACAAAACCAACACATTTTTTTGTTTATATATATATATATATTCATATATTTATAAACATGTTTTTATCTATATTTCTATTAACACACACAAAATAAAATATATCTGTGTGTGTGTGTGTGTGCGCGCACGCTAGATTCCAAATTTAAATGGGTGGCCAATATTTTAAAATCCCAAGGTTATAAATTTGACACTCAGATTCTACAAGGTACATATTTCACCTAAAAACAATACAAGTCTTTTGATAAAAAAAAGGATAATTCTTTACTTTATAATTGAAAATTTTGAAAATTCCTTGCATGAAAAAGGGAATGTATATAAGTGAGCATTTAAAGCTCAAGAGGAAAAAAAACCAACAATTTTGTTTGTTAACTAGATTGTCACAACCATATTTTCAAAAGGGGAATTTTTTTCTAAATATATTTATACAAGTGCATTTATAAAAAGAAATGCAAGTATTTAGTCCACCCAACTTAGCCCATTTTTTTTTCAGCGAATCACAACAAGGAAAACAATTTTTCGATAATAATAAGTGCCTCCAAAATTACAAGATTTCTTTTCACAAAGCCATCTTTACAAATGTAAGACTAGGTACATTTTAATACTTCAAACATGCAATGCATTTTAACTTAAAGTTAATACAAGAAGAGTCTTTATTACAATAAAAATTCATTCATTTGAGCTTTAAGCATTCAACATTTTTCAACCCAAGAATGACATAAAGTTTGCATTTACTTCCAAATCCAACAACATTTATTTATTCCATCTTATTCAAGATGCAAATGCATTTCAAATTTTTACCAAATAAGGATACAAAATACAACACAATACAAGGACATAAATCTACTACAAATTGTGGAACAAGTGCACAATATCGTAATCCTTCTCCTTAAGAGAGAAGATAAAATGACACACTATTACAATATCTAAGGTTTCAAGATTATCCTCAAGATAAAATAAGACACATCAAATGCTACAAAACCATTACAAAATCATACTTAAAATGCAAGTGGAAAATTCTCCCCAAAATGGGGAACAAGATGCCAAATTTTCTAACTTTTTTTTCCATGTTCCAAGTATATTTTTCCAAGCTTCCACTCCATGAGAAAGTATTCAATGCACAAGAGAAAAGGGACACGTTTTCTTCCCAACCAAATGTCATCATCACATGCCATATCCATCAAATGGAGAACATGTTATCCTCCCTCCAAGCCCATGGGAGAGAGAGAACACATGCCTCAAGATTGCATAAGAGGAGATAAAGGGTGACAACACACACACACAACATTTCAATACAAAAAAATCAAAAGAACACTAGATTCACAAGAGGAGAACCCCGTCTTTTCATCAAAGGGGAAGAGTGACAATTAGACCATAATAAGCCGCGTTCTCTTGTGTGACCTATAATATGCACACTCAATTCATACATTAAACATATTTTCTTGATACAGCATATTAAATAAATAATATCAATAAATAAATCATGGATAATCATTCTAACTATACAACGATAAATGTCTGTATAAAATGCCTAAACACTAACAACATGCATCTCTAATAACTCAAGTTATAATATCCATTTAAGCACTTTTCTGATAACATTTAATTTACCATTATCAACCAATGCTATCAAATTATACGAAAAAATAATACATCTATCCATCATATATAAAATAAAACTAACTATATCACAACCTACTGGTATTCAAAACCATATAATGCAAGAAACTAAGATAATGATCATAATGCTAGATTGGCACTACGTGCCCTAATAAACATATGTTCCACCAAATGATTCATAATGAAACCAAATAGTATCCAAATAGTGCTAAAATCAATGTCCATAGTCTAATAAAAGCAATGAGTCTGCAAATGAACTAATCTAAGAAGTGGTGGGCACTACATAAACAAGTGGTTAATTATTTTGGAAGATCACACCAGAAAATACCATGAATGTCTCTATGGATATGTTCTAAATAAAGTTTTTCACTCTTAATTTTTGTCACTATCTCTTCATCTTTCCATATATTTTCTTATCTTCTCCTCTAGCCATATTTCTACATGTCTTTGTCGTAGTAGTCATCTTAACATTTTTGGGTCATGAAAATGGAAACATTATTAGTAGAGGTTCCTATATTATGACATTAGAACTTGTAACAAGTTGTAGTTTATATTAAAACATAAAATGGACTTATAACTAAGAGTTCAATTGTGCAATAGAAAATGTACAAATATTTAAAAATAAAATATTGATATCATAGGAGATCCATAAGTCAATTAGAATAAACATAACTATATCAGAACAAGCATGGAAACATGATTTATATTGAAGTTCCTTCTATTAGGATCCAAAATCAAATTTATTTTAGATATGATTACATAGATTTATTAAAAAATGTGATGATTTTTGAGCTACCAATATTTTCATCTTCTTCTCATATATTCAAAGGCTTTTCATATTCTCTACTTATGCATAATGAAGATATACATTCTATATTTTTTATTATACGAACTATAAACAGACAAAAGGATTGCACAATCATGAACTATATCCATGTCGACTTTCTATTAGATGTTACTATCTCCAACATTGATTCAATACAATATCTTCATTTGGTGACAAAGAGATCACAACATGCATTTTTTTGCATCTAATGGTGTTTCACACCATTATTGATGTTCTATGTAACGCCCACAAACCAGACACACAAGACAACATAGAAAAATACAGGATAACTTTTTTTTTGACTTATTTGAAGTATATAGAATGACATTACAGGTGGTCACAAAGGTTACAACTAACTCTTCGAACAACTTGACACAACGATGACCACATAGGAAACACGGAAACATCCAACACCCATCAAGGACAGTTCACTTTTCTCTTTGACAAGGCACCACGAAAACAACCCAACCACAATACATAGTCATAGTTGAGTACACCCCATGGTGTAAAATACTTTAAGGTTATGTATTTACTAAAAATGTCTTTCAAGACCTGACTTTACGACCTACAAGATTCATATTTGATTTGAGAAATTATTCTTACAAAGGTGAACTTATTTATTTTATACTATTGACTAATTAGCTTAAGAACAAGTTTTCTGAAAGAGGATCATCTAAAGACTGGAAAATCTAGCTAAATTCATTTGATCAAAAGGGACACCTTCCATCTCTCACAAGGTTTCTTATTCATACCCAAGCTACTGAATCTTGATTCATACCTCCATTGCACAAGGCAGATGAGCGTAAGCTCGAACTGAAGTGGAGTTTCATTAAGGTTCGGAACTACAACCTCCTTGTTCAAGGATCAATAATTAACCATGCTTAAGAGAAGATTACAATGTACTATGGAAAATGTTAGAGTGAGAAGGTCAATTTATTTCATCATCATGATCTCTTTAGTTATTAACCAGTCTTTTAATGAGACTTAAGAGTTCAACTAGATTTGGGTAAAACCTTCATTTAGCAATATCTTGATTAAGTTCATCAAAGGATACACATGGGGTTCCCAAAATGGAAGCATTAGACTTAATGTGTTCTTATTCAAACTCCCCTACTAACTAAGATCTAAATATATCCCCAAAAGCCAACAATGATCTTACTTTTTAAAATTATTAAGGTTTCACAACAATGAGGATAAGGTTTAATTCGTAGCTTAAGGTTAACGAGGGTAGATTCTTTTACACCGGTAGATAACTCCTTTCTTTCCAATTAAACACTCTTAATTTTATCTACCAAAACACAACTTCATTATTATCTTATTTATTTATTCATCTATGTATTCATTTTATTTTATTCTTTGATTAACTTTAGAAAAAGGATTACCAATCCACTAAAAATATACCTAAAATAACACTTATGCCAAGACCATGGAGGGTTATAATACATAGAAAGTTTTATGACTCGAAAGAAGAAATTACCATTACTTATCGAGAAAAATAAACATGGTTATAACATTTCTATTCAACATGGCACACAAACCAAAGGTGACGAAAATATTGATTGAACTTTGGCTGAGAACAAGAAGGTAACAAAATTGGTCAAGCCACGCTACAAGATTTTCATGGCTGATATAATATCACAAAAATAATACTCATAACAAGGTGATGATTGAATTTTATTCCTCACAATAATAATTACAAGTTTTTTATACAAATGGTTAGACAACCTTACATCATAAAAAGATAAAAATCCAAGGCAAGAGGCCTTCCAAACTCCTCTACAAGCACCAATCCAAGATTTACAGTACATTAAACATTGGTACAAGGAAATTAATAAATCAAACCGATGAAAACTTTATCAATATTTCCTTTTTCTACTCGCAAAATCCATCTGCACAAGTATTACCTTGAGTCGATTCGTGAGAACTGAGCATGATAAGGATACCCGTTAGCAATAGTAAGATAACATTTAAGAATATCATGAAAGGAACGTTCTATTTCAAGAAATGGATCAAAGCACAAACCACTAATCAAAATTCTTCACACGAGATAAAAATTTTCACCAGCCAACAAGAGGAAGTCAAATATTCCAGTTAAGAACAATATCTCAACTAATCAAGGTAAGACTACAGACTTTATAAGTTAGCAACAAAAGTCAAGAGTATTGGGATTTCAATCATGTAATCCTATAGATTACATCATTGAAATCTAATACTCAATCCATCTATTCACTAAAATAATTGAGAAGCCCAAAACATACTGGATACAATCATAAACGCGAAACAAAAAAGGTAAATCAGTCCTTCCATGAGGGAGGTTTCATTGGCATAAAAGCTAGAGCAACCAAACGAGTGTAAGAAGGGAAAACCATCATGTGATCAAAAGGAGTTGAAACTAAATTTCAACCCAAAAAATAATTTCTCTCATGGAAAAGAGACTCCACAAGGTAATGATAAGAGAAGAAAGATAGCTGACAAAACCCAAAATGGGCATTACTCAACAACCAAGTTACTTGATAAACAAAGCACACGGCAATGAAAATAGGCCTCCTATTTTCAAGTCCATTTAAGATGAGATTAACATTTAAACATCCTTCTAGGTTTCATAGCATTATGGGATTCATAACCCTCCTTAAAAAAACAATCCATAGTTACAGTCTAAACAAGAAGTTTACCACCTCCTCCTTACAAGATCTTTTAAAAGTAATACTAGTTAACATAATGAAAAACACTCTTCAAATGCATTTAAAAGAGTCAAAAAATCCATTATTCTAACAACAAACCCCATCATAAATTTTCAACTTATCTAATTAATATAAAGGAAAAGTAACCCCCAAAATGTCATTAATAATTTTTAACAATTTTCTGACATAGGCCAGTAATGTATATCTAAATAAATATATTCAATTCGTAACCTCATGACTATCCTCATAACGTATCATCAAATGTCATGAGTTAACAAGAGTCCTATTTCAATAATGACTACAGTCATCCTAAACACATTTCAAATTCTAAAACCAACACTGAGGTTTGGTCATAAACTTATGACCATTAATAATATGTTCACTAACTATTCACAAATTATCAATAACCTCTCAGCAAGGAATAATTTGACCAAGTTAAGGTAAGAGTAATTATAACAAGGCTGGGGTTACGAAGCTCCCTTCCAAAGACATCAATCCAATCTAATAGAGGAGACCACTGAAAAGAAGAGAAAACCCAAGTACATCGGACAATCCAGTCATAGTTCCCAAAAGAAAAAGACATCACGTTCAAGATCAGAATCTTAGAAAAGTTCCACAATGAAAATATTAATTGATGAAAGAGGCCACAATAGTCATATAGGTTACATGATGTAAATTGTAATGTACCTATAGCTAGTTCAAATATCCAATTATGTAATCATATGAAATGAAATCCTCAAAATAAATAATCATAATGATAGATCTTCCCAAATGTTTAAGGATTCATATTGTAGTAACTATCTCCAGGGTAGAGATAAGGGTTCATAAATGTCCCCAAAAATATCATAATAGAGAACTAGGGATGAAAACCAAAACCCACGCCATGAAATAAGGAAAAATACCTCAAAGGGACACCAACATAATGATGTACAATTTCAGGGATAAAGTACTTGTGTTCCCAATTCCTATACTCTAAATTTATGCATATAAGTAGTAGAAAATATATAGCAAGTCACCACAGATGTGAAGCTAACAAAGTAATTAACAATAATACACAGAAAAGGTTTTGAAACCTCTATTTTAATCAGAAGAAAATACACACATTCAAAATATCGTTAAAGCAAAACACAACCCAACAGAGTACTGAATTTTAGGAGTCATTTATAGATGACATGATTACCTCCAAAAATGAATAAAATACAATATTCCTTGTTGATAAAAACTAGATTCACTCAAAATTTTATTTACACGCATGAAAAGACTAATAGATAAATATTTTGAGAAAACCAAAAGAGCTATAATTACTATTACATTTCTATCTCCTTACATCCAAGATTTACCAGTAATCAAGGCAGATAAGCATTCCCATCCAAATCCACTACCAGATCACCCCAGGAAAAGGATGAATACAAAAATGTCAAGTCGTAATTACAGCTCCTTATCAAATGAAATGTAAAAAAGTAAAAGAAATGGAATCCCCTCTTTTATTTTTCTTTTATTTAAGCAAGAAAATTCATTCAGAACTATGAAAATCAGGGAAGCAAACAAGGGACAACCCACATAATCAAAGCCACTCAAGAAAACAACCACAATTCCAATACAAGATGTCATTTCAGGAAGGAGAACAATTCATTCCATGACATTGTTAAAGATAGTAAACATTGCAATGGATAGTATTATCATGCTTGAAAGGAGCTTCCACAAAGGAAAACACATGGCAAAGTCACTATATAACCACAACTTGCAACCTCTCCCTTTTCTTTCCCTAGCTGGACGTCCATGCTTGCCTCTAGTCTGCAATCTCCTCACCAAACCTCCCAGGTGGCCAATGGCTTAAGCTTGGCATTCCCCCCCCCCCCCAAAAAAAAAAACACAAGCCAAGGAGTTAAATAAAACCAATAAGTGAAAAACAGTCAGCTAGCAGGGTGGAGTAATGGGTGGGGGTGCCATTCATTTAACACATTTAAAGTTTGACAGGTGCTCAAACACCCTCCACTTGCGAAAAGAGATGCAAACAACTAACATTTAGCACAAAGCCATATTTTAGCAGGAGAAAAAGAATGGTGCTCAGCAACAAAATAAATTCATTTGGTGAAGTCCACGTACAAGGCCAAGTTGGTAGTAAGGAGGTAAGGGTGGTAGTTGAAAAGGTTAACTTGAGCATTAATAAATGGCCCCTTGTAGTGCCCACTTCCCTTTGACACCTTTTTGATACTGATCTTAATACTGCTGATTATATTATGGATATTATTATGGTTTTGATTTAGTATGATGTTAGATGTTAGATCATGGATTTATTTTGATCTTGATTCAATTATGATGCATGATGATTATTAGAGACATTTTATATGTTGATGATGATATACTATTTGACATGGTTATATTATGGATGTTGTTCAGACATGTGATATTTGGATATTGTGGGTAGACCTAGAAATATTTTTTTTTTGATGATGATATAGTTTTTGAGTAAAATTACAAATGATCTTGTTGGTTGCTTGGATGTTGTTGTGATTCATATATCTAGATGATTTTGGAATTTTATTTATACTATTTTGGATGTTCTGATGTGGCCACGAGGCTGAAGGAGGTATTCGTGTTTTTCAGGTTAAAATATCACAACATCCATCGAGGGATTGGAGATCAACCACATTGGAATTCTAAATGAATTCAACAAGGTCACCATGGCAACTTGTATTGTTTTGGGTGTTTGGTTGTGTTAGGGATTCCCATGGGGGGATCACCTTTAAATGTGACCAAAGGGTTTTTTGTATTTCTTTTATTTGGTCCCTTTGTTAATGTTTGCATGTTTTTATTTTTTGGTGCATTTACCCCTTTCATTAATTATTAAATGTTGTGTAAATATTGTGAGTAATCATATTGTTAAAATAAATAAATCAAGTATGTCATAAGAAGGTAATTAATGAGAGTTGTTGGCCATGATTTAAAGTGTTATAATTAATGTGCAAGTAATGTGTAAGTGATGTGTAAGTGATATGTAAGTGATGTGTAAGTTAAATTTTGAGTGTGAAACACTCTAATTTCTTGGAAATTTGAATTTGTCCTTGGAGGCTGATTTTGGAGGCTTGTGGAACAAGTTAAACTTGTCCCACACCTCTCAAATTAATTTACCAACCATACCTATGGTTTGGGAGTTAAAATTAGACTTTTATAATGCATTTTGGGAAGACAAATTATAAGTTTTAATTGCACTTTTCTTACATGTTTTAATTTCAGTCCTTATGGGGTGTGGGTTTGTTTTGGAGTGTGTAAGTAAACTGTCATATTATTCACCCACCTATTTTTTATGCTTTGGAGAATGAAGTTGATTTTGTGTTGGGGTTGAGGATGTGTGAAGTGACATCCTACATGGATCCACCTCATCATCTTCTCTTCTCTCTTTTATAAAATTTGAATTCCTTACCTTATTTTGGGTTGCTTCACCTTTATCACTTCATTTTTTGGGAGACTTCTTTTGGGGTTTTTGAGAGCTCTTGATTTTGGAGAAGATTGGAGATGGTTGCATGCTTGTAGATTATTGATCTCTTGGACTATTTTTGCATTGAAAGGCTTGCTGTTTTTGAAATTGGAGCAAACTCCATCATGGAGAGATAAGAGCTTAGCTCTTAGAAATGCTCTTCTTTCCATTTTATGAATATGTAAATGATTGTATGTTTGTTATTGTTTGTGGGATGTCGGGTAGATGGCCTAGGAATGGTGTACGAGAAGGCTATGGGGTTTATTTTGTGGGAGGCATAAGTGTTTTTTTGGAGAGGTATAAGTGTGGAGGGAGTTGGGATTTGGGTTCTACCTTGTAAAAAGAAATAGCTTACATTTCTTTACTCGTTATGGGGTGTCATAAGAGGTTAGGGAGGCATAAGAAATTGTGAGGAATAAGGGGTACTTGGGGGAGGCATAAGGGTATGTAAGGGATTTGAAATGATATGTATTTTGGTGGTATGTTCTCAGGTGGTGATACCCATTTCCCCTTTGGGAGGCATAAGTAGCATCCCCCATAGTTTCTTGCTCCTTTGGCTTGCTTGATGAAGCCTCAATGTTGTTTTTCATGCTTTAATGCAGTTTTAAACTAAATTTTGTTCTTGGACTGTGTTTTAAATGTGAAAATGTTTCTTGTGGGTTGTGGAAGCCCTTGTTGCCATGAGTTGAATCACATCTTCTATTGCATTATGGTTTTGGCTCGGGGGCCAATGAAGAAGGATGAATTCTCCTTTTCATTGGATGTCTTGGTTGGGGGGAGAGCGTTGCCTTTCCCCTGCCCTTTTTGTTATTAGAATGGGAAGAATGATAAATCTACATGTTGCTGTTCTGAAGCAAAGGAAGAAAAAAAAGGAGAAGTTTGATAGTCCCTTGTTGAAATGAAATCTTATTGTAACCTTTCCCACTTGAAGTGGATGAACTTGTATATGTTTTGTAATGGAAATATGTTGTATTGAATATGAAATTTGTAATTTTGAAATGTAAAGGAAATATATACTCTGTTTCTATCTTGAAAGAAAGAGATGTATTTTGTATATTGTATTGTGAAAATCAACAGAAAAGATAAGTTGTAAAAGAAGGAAATCTTATCTTTTGAATCAAAGTTTCTTTTCTTTCCACAATTAGAACTACTACTATTTAAAATATGAGTTTGAAATATATTTGAAATCTTTGTTTAAAAGGAAAAAATGCATGTGAGGAAAATACAGAACTCTGTCTTTTGAAATGTGTAAAATTTGAATTCAGAATTGTATTTTGGTTTGAATAGTTTGATTTCAATCAACTAAATGTATTAGATTGGAATTGGAATGTATTCTAATACTTGGAAGAAGAAAATGGAAAATAGCCCCTTTAAAAATTGATCTTTGTTTTGTATTTTCAAACTAGAAATTATTTAATCCAAAATACATAGACCGAACCTGCAACAAAGAAATAACAAATGAAACATTAAATTGGACATAATAAGATCTACAAGAATTCATCTAGACATTAACACTTAAGGAAAACTTAGAAAACTTAGGAAACTCAGGCGTAAATCGTTTCACTATCATTTTGTTGTCAAAGTTGTAGATTTTCAAATTGGAGCTCAATAAAACAAAATTACCTTCCAGATCCATCCTAAATCCATCTAAGAACAATTCTCCATGTTTAATGGACAAGTTGAGAGAGGAAGAAGATCAATTGATTAAAATTCCATAAGTTAAAATTTACTAGTTTTCGTTTTAAAAGCCTATAAATCATTTTCATGAAATTTACCCCTTAAACTTTATAAAAATTAAAATATTGGGATTTTTTTTTGTAAATGAGGACATCGGGATCTTTCCAGAAAGTTCTAGTTTTCCTAAAACCAAGCTCTCTATCAAAAGTTATGGCCTTCAGAAGTTTTTTCTTCATTTGGCGTAAAAAAAGTAATAATTCTAACTGTAAAAAAAAAAATTGGGAAAAATTTCCTTGGCAAGACTCGTGATCCTGATTCCTCCCTTAGCTATTTAGGTCAAAATAACACCAAATAAATGAATTTCCCTGCCACTCTGCTAACTTTTAGGCCTTTGTTTTTGGTCAAAAATCACCTAAGTCCGAAAGAAAATTTTTTTTGGAAAAATTTCCCTCGTGGACCCGCTGCCCCACTTTTTCCCTTTGGCTTTCTTTCGCACTGTCTACAACATTAAACTTAGCCTTTAAAAAAATTTGGAAAATTTTCCTAATTTTTCCCCTCTGCCCCACTGGCCCGCAGCTAATCAGAGGCTACCACATGGCACCGTGAGGCGTTGGCGGAGGAGTGGATCCATTTTTAACTTAGCGCTTTGGAAAAATTTTGGGAAATTTTTCTAAGCTTCCTTCACCTCCCCGCCAGCCCATAACCAATCAGAGCTCAACAACTAGTGACTTAGGTGTCAGTGGAGGCGCGGACCATTTTGATCCCTAGCGCTTTTCAACTGAAAAGACATAATGTCTTAAATCACTCCAATGGCCCGATTTTCCGCCGGTGTGTGTGGTAAAGTGGACACATGTTCTCTTCAGGCTCAGGGGGGGTGTGGAGGTAAATTGTGCTTTTTCCTCGAAGAAGGAAAATGTGCCAAATTTTCTCCACACTCGGGGTGAAATTTCTCTCAGTCCCCGCATGGGAAAATTTTCTTTCTTAGGCTCGCAGGTCTCGCTCTTGGGGAAAATTTTCACCCCAAGGCCCGCCGGCCCATCACTTGAGAAATATGAGGAGTTAAGAGGACTTCTTTATATCACTGGAAAGGTGAGGAAATTTTCTATCCAATGGAAATTTTTTAGGGAATTTTTTTAGATATTTAATTCTAAGAAAAATCAAGTTAAACCTTTTGATCTAGTTAGAGACTGGTGTATTGTGAAATTACCCTCTTAACCTAATTGAATTTTCTAACCCTAAATTTTGACCTTATGACCTTTAATAATTGTTAATAAAGAAACTAAAACTAGTTAATTAGTATTGATTTGGAACCTTATTTTGTGACAATTGTTGTCTTGTAACCTGGTTGAAGAAACTTTTAATCAAAAAAAATTATTCCATAATTTTCCTATCTAATACTAGGTTGTTTCTTGGGTCTAAAGTGCGTTGTTTTTATGGGAGTTACACCGACCACCTTATACTCCTTATGGTTCTCCATTTTGAAAAAACAAATGTAAATCACACAAATTATCTCAGATCAATCAAAAACTAAATGATTGAAGTTTGAAGGCTGAGTAACTTCCTACAGAGTCCAAATTTTATGGAGGGGAGAGATTTAGTCTAGTGTGGGTACTAGTTTGGAAAGGATTGTAAGTAAGGCATAGAAGGGCTAATTCGACAAAGAGGAAATTAAAAAATGGAGTTCAATCGAAAATAACAAGTGAAACGACCAATCATTCAACGGATGGGTAATCCCTTGATAGGACACAATAAGGTTCGGTCTACGGGAATGATCAGAATGATACAACAAAATGCCATAGAGATAATTAATATTAATATCGATTACAATCAACAATAAAATAAAATAATACTAATTTAGAAATAATTATCGATCGACAAATAAATTAATAATATCAGTATTATCATTCTTATTATTAATTTTAGAACGTATAGATAATAATTATTCATATTAATAATGACGAACAAGATCAAGCTCGACAAATTGAAACATGATTTTCCTTTAATAGGAAAATCTTAAAGGATGTTGCGGGGGACAGAAGCTGGAAACATCGATAACAACACAAGAATGCACGATGAAGAGGGAGGATGCTAATTGTTTTCTATGACAAGGTCGAAGCCAACTAATGATCAATAGAAGCACAACAATGTTTAACACTTAGCAACAAGGTCACTGAAGTATGAACTGGAGTAACATCGTTTAATGAAGCATTACATTCTCCTCCCCTTAAGAAATCATCACCCTTGATGTGACACAAAATTGAAGGAAGGAAAGGTGTAACCATCAAGGAACAGATAAAAGCGAAAGTGCACCCTATGGTTAAAATTTCAGTCATTAAAGCACAACCACGGGGTAGCCTTAGAATTTTTTTGGTAAAATTTTAAATTTCAAAGTTATGTGAAGATTGGCAGTTCCATCTTATTCATTATTTAATTAGATTTATTTCCATTTAGATTATTCTTAACTTAGGTTATTTTAAAATTTCGTTGTTGTAGAATTTTAGTTTATTCATTCTTTGTGGGTGCCCAACATGAACTGATATCACAACACCCTACTAGGGTCATACATAACACTAAAGATTCACAAGCATACTTTTACATACTTTCATGATGGTACCACACCAAAGTAGCTTAACCAAATATGGAAGAGAACAGACACCATCCACATAACATAGTACTTGTCTCACATCTATGACTATCATACCATACTCAAACACAAGTGTATTGCAACAACCTGAAATTTCCACAATTCCATAGATGAAGATTTTACATAACTCAGAAAACTAGCTACATATATATAGATTCAATAAGGGCATCAATGCCATATCCACAACATCACAAAGCATATCCAACTAACATGAGTAACACATACATCATAACACCACAATCAAAACATCATAACAACTCTGCATACCTCGTGAAGCATCAATCACACACACAAATTTTTAAATCTCTTATGCCTCCCTTGGGTCTCTTATGCCTAACTCAATCTCTTATGTCTAAGTCCCTCAATCTCTTATGCCTCCCTCAATATTAATAATAAATTAATTTTCCCTTTCACTCCACAAAGGGACAGGTCTCCCTATGGCCCTAGGCACATAGAGTCCAGGCACTCCTAACCCAAGTGACATAATAACTCATGGTTTAGTAACCCTCTAGTTATCTATAACTCCTTGGGGCATAACCCCATACAATGAAGTGGAACCATAGGTCCAACCATTCCATGGTACATCCCATGACCCTATTCCACACATCATGACAGTAGAACTAACATAACAATCCAATTCAAATGCCAAGTGGAAAAGTACAAGCCTTGGGCAAGGTGGTAAAATCTTAAAATTTTAAAAGAAGATCCAAATCCAAGAAAAATAAATGGCCAAATAGCCATATTTAGTGCAAAAATCTGCATGTTAGTACAATAAACCAAGGAAATGACCAAAAATATAAAACATCGCAATCAAGTAAACTTCTGGTCCTTACAAAAATAAAATAAAAAGTTTAATTTACAAATAAATGCACATATAAGAATAGCACATTATGATGATTGTATGACTAAGGGGGGTACTCAATGAGTTGCTGGCACTCGGAACATCGAGCCTCAATTCATAAAATATCATAACAATAATACATCTGTCATCATCTCTATCTAAATCATGCCGCCACCACTTCGATAAAGCTAAACACAGTCATAGTTACACTGAGGTTGCATCCATACAAAACCAAAAGGAGAGAGAAAGAGAGGAACGGAGGTCAATTTGAGTTACTGAGACCATGGTGCCCATTCCCTCACTCCAAACATAAACTTTTACCAATTTCCCTTAAGGTCGGTTAGCGTAAGGTTCACAACATAACATACAACTACATCACTAACACAATGGTGGTTCACGCACATTAACATAGCGTCTTACGCGTGGCACCAATACAGGGTATGTCACATACATTACATTCACGGTTTACCACACACCACATCACCACATGATGCACCCTAAGTGCAATCATTGTACGATAGGGATCATATATCCACCATATGTCCCTAAATCATGACATGACTCATTATATATATCAGATGAATTACAATTATGATGAGCACAATTACAACATACATTCAACTGCCATATAACATGGGGATACACACATTTCGCTATAGATGACAATGACATCATTAAGATAACCAGTTCACTACAATCCAACCTTGTCGTACAACATATCAGCACACCCACACATCACAAATATCAAAAGGATCCAACACTCTGAAATCAACAATCACATTTCTTCCACACACACAACAAACCAATGTTTCACACTCGAATTCTCATAGAATTCCCGAAAAGGAGGAAGAATACTCTCATCTCCAACACATCAACATGCTAACAATTATGCACTAAGTGATATACACATCATGTACATTCACAATATCACAATTACGTCATGGATCACATCACATTTATACCACATTACTCTTCCAATATAAACCACCATCATGCAACACCATCATGTAACAACATCACAACTCCAATCTCATCTAGAGGTTCAAGAGCATGAACCTACGCTCTGCTACCAAGTGTAATGACCACAAACCAAACACACAAGACAACATAGAAAAATACAGGATAATTTGCTTTTTAACTTGTTTGAAGGATAGAACGACACTACAGGTGATTACAATGGCTACAAATAACTCTTCAAAAATCTTGACACAATGATGATCACATAGAAAAAAAGAAAACATCCATCACCCATTAAGGACAATTCACTTTTCTCTTTGACAAGGCACCGCGAAAAAGTCCAACCACAATACACAGTCACAATTAATTACACCCCACCATGTAAAATCCTTTAAAGTTATGTATTCACTAAAAATATATTTCAAGACCAGACTTTACGACCTAGAAGATTCATGTTTGATTGTAGAAAATCTTCTTACAAAGGTGAACTTATTTCTTTTATAATATTGACTAATTATATTGAGAACAATTTTTCTGAAAGAGGATCATCTAAAGACTAGAAAAGCTAGCTAAATTTTCTTGATCAAAAGGGACACCTTCCATCTTTTACAAGGTTTCTTATTCATACCCCAAGCTCCTGAATCTTGATTCAGAACTCCATTGCACAAGGCGATGAGCGTAAGCTCCAACTGAAGTGGAGTGTCATTAATGTTTGGAACTACAACCTCCTTATGCAAGGATCGACAACTAACCACGCTTAAGAGAAGATTACAATGTAAAAATCCAAAATTTAGGTTGAGTAAATCATATTTATTTCATCATCATGATCTCTTTAGTTATCAACCGGTCTTTTAATGAGACTTATGAGTTCAACTGGATTGGGTAAAACCTTCATTTAGCATTCTCTTGATTAAATTTGTTAAAGGATACACATGGGGTTCCCAAAATGGAAGCATAAGAATTAATGTGATCTCATTCAAACTCCCATACTAACTAAGATCTAACTATAACCCCAAAATCCAACAATTATTTTACTTTTAAAAAACTACTTAACATTTCACAACAATGAGGATAAAGTTTAATTCATAGCTTAAGGTTAGCGAGGGTAGATTCTTTTACACTGGTAGATAACTCCCTTATTTCCAATTAAAGACTCTTAATTTTATCTACAAAAAAATGCAACTTCATTATTATCTTATTTATTTATTAATCTATGTATTCATTTTATTTTATCTTTGATTAACTTTAGAAAAAAGGATTGTCAACCCACTAAAATATACCTAGAATTGCACTAATGCCAAGACCATGGAGGGTTATAATATAAGAAAGTTATATGACTCGAAAGAAGAAATCACCATTACTTAACGAGAGAACATTACACGGGTATAACATTACTATTTAACATTGCACACAAACCAAAGGTGACAACAGATTCGATTGAACTTTGGCTGAGAATAATAAGGAAACAAAATTGGTCAAGCCACGCTACAACATTTTCATGAGTGATATAATATCACAAAAATAATACTCATAACAAGGTGGTGATTGAATTTTATTCCTCACAATAATGTCTTCAAGTTTTGTTACAAATTCCAAGATTTAGAATGGACCATACCGAATTGATTTCAACTTTTTACCTTCACCTGTCAGTCTTTCCTTGCTGATGTGAAGCCAAAATGAATCACCCACTTGAAATTTGTGACCAGTTCTATGTTTATTATGCCTAGCCTTGTATTTTGCTTGACTTTTCTCCAATTTTTCTCGAACAAACTAATGGACCAGTTATATCTTCTGCACAAACTTATTACCTTTGTTAGTATCACTATGTCCATTAACAACATATTCTTGTCCAAAAGAGAAATCTAATTGAGATTTAGGCAGATAACTGAAACAAGTCTCAAATGGAGACTTCATAGTAGAAGAATGAAGTGCACAGTTATAGGCATGCTACACATAATATAAATGTTCATCCCACAACTTAGGATGTTTACCACAATAACCCCTAAGCAGATGTACCACTTTTCGGTTTACAACCTCTATTTGGCCATCGGTCTGTGGATGAAAAGCAGTGGTTTTCTTTAGCTTGGTGTCCATAAAATCCCACAAATTTTGCCAAAATTCCCGAAGAAACCTAGAATTCTGATCATAAATAATAGAAGTGAGTAGACGAAAATGAACCCCTACATACTGAAAAAATAAATGTGCAATCCCTTCACCAGTAATGTGTTTAGTCCAAAGAATCAACACACACATTTTACTAATTTTTTCCATGACCACATATAAATAGTTATGTTTCCTTCATGACATGGGAAAACCTCCTACAAAAACAATGGCAATAATTTCCTAAGGACGTGCAGGGATATAAAGAGGATTGAAAATTCCTAACTTCCTATTGTTAGGCTTTCTTGTGGCACAAAGAACACATCATTCTATATACTTAGTTACATGTTCCTTCATACGAGGCCAGTAACAATACATCTTTAAATGTGCAATTTTTTGGCAAAATAATTTGTTGATAGGAAAAATGAGTGGATTTCCACCAACGCTCTAGGACTATGTCCCTATGCTTGAATAGGAACCTATGTTATTATATGTGAAATGAAAAAAATTGTTGTTGGCCTAGAGGTTAGGGATCCAACAGGAACTCTCCACTTCACTTGTGGTAGATGCTTGCAATTTTACGTAAGGGAGGAATTTTCTAGGAAGGTGAGAAAGTGGGAGTGATAAATTAGGAGAGGGATTAATACTGCAGGTAGGAATAGCTCATATTCTTGCAAGGATTAACCAAAGATATCAACACACACAATCAGGAAATAATAACAACATTGTTAGTTATATCAAGACAAGATTAAAACATGAACATGAAATTTCACTTATTCATTCATCCAAAAAAGATGAAACTCCTTTCTTTATTGGCATATTTGCAAAGTTTTACAATAAGAGAGATGGAGAAAAATATATGAGAGGGAGAATGCAATAATTTTATATCTTTTACTTATTCTTGGTAGTTATCTACTCATGAACATACAAAATTGACAACCTTTTGGAAAGAGGAAGTCATTACAATATATATATTTCAAGAAGACTCTTCACCTACCACACACATGACCTTTCATTTGCCTTTTACAACTTGTGAATCTTCGTATTCCTGGGAGTGAAATTAATTCCCCTTTTTATTAATTGAGGGTGTTGGTACCCAAATTTATTCTCCCATAGAAGCTGAGCAGCATCATAGGTCTGACAAGAAGCTTAGAGACAAACAGAGCATATAGTGTGTCGTTTAGTAGCCGGGGATGAAATATAACTTTCTCTTTGTCACTCAGATGTGAAGAAACGGGTAGCACCTTTAAGAGGATTTGACCTATCCTCACTACTTTATGGTTGTGCCTTTTAACCAGGGTGAGAGGACCCTTTTTGTAGCCTCCTGTTTGTGGAGGCGATGGAGACATCCTTCCTTGTGAGATTATTAAGAAGACCTTGAAGAAAATATGATCAATGCAACAAAACCTAACTCTCATGAGTTGTCACTCTAGATAATGGAAATATTTTCTAAGTAAGGTTCAAGCCACTAAAGACAATGAAAACCTGATTGTTTCTGCATGTTTTGATCGTAAAAATTATGCATTTGTTTACATACATGACAAACAGGGGTAGTATGGGTATGATTAATTGTTTTTAAGTGAATTTTTGGTGGGAGGTGAAGTAGGATAAAGTTGATTATACCAGATCTTTGGAGGGAATTCACAATAATGAGCAAATTTACAATAGAAAGCTTTAGAGCAGTCAAGACATTTCTTCAACCAGAAGGTGTGCTTCAATGGAGGCCCAGATCAGCACGTTTTCACATAATCCTTAAGACTCTAATACGAAGGTTTGAATTTAGAAGACTTAATTAAACACTATAGTTTCTGATTAACCATACCTAAGGTACACCCAAAGACTTACAGACAATCTTTAACACCAAATAACAATGAATTGATTTTAGATTCGTTTATCTCATCCAAGATGAAGGCTCTTCTTGACATGAAATTACAAATACCATTAAACTGTCACAAGGAAGAGATCCTGTGTGATTTCACAAAAAAATTAGTATAAGATTGCAATAGGAATGAATAAAACTATTTGCATACATTCTGAACAAAGAAGACACTAATTGCTCAGAGTCAACACAGAATAACTCAAATTTGATTAAACTTATCAGCAAGGGAAAGTTCCTAGAACATCTCAGATCTTGTCAATGGCTGTACACTCGCAACCACCTTGACACGATCAATTTTAACACAAAATATACCTACAGGTTTCTCAAAAGGATGGGATCTGTCAAGATTTTTAGAAAATTAGTTCTGACCTCTAACACTCCAACATTCAACCTCCAACCCTTTACTAAGAACAGAGCTCTTGTATTTATATCAGAAGTGACCAAAACAGAGGAAAAAGGAAAATCTGATGACAACTCGACCACTAGTTGTTAATGCTCCTGCATATCTGTCCACAATCTGAAAATTTTCTTTTTAATATCCTCCATGCTTGCTTTGGCATATTAGAGGAGGAAGAATGGAAAATAATATAAAAAAACGGGTATTGGAAGCAACCAGATCCACTTTAATGGCGTGAAATCTATTTTTTAGTTTTTTTCCCATCAAGGTCTATTGAAAGTAATATTTTATGCTTCCATGGTGTAGTGGAGGTCTAAAGCTTTCCAACGGTGTCAGATTTGCAATATTTTGAGCCCTGAGTCGAAAGATATGCCCCTTTGCAGTTTGTATCGAATCCATACAAATGGGTGCGAAAATAGTTTGAGAAATGGATCCCCTTTTATGAGATCTTGAATGAGCACGGGATCACCACGTGTCCCTGTTGATGAAAAGATGTAAATTTGACTAGGAAAAACGCCCGTCAAACCATAAAATGTGGAAAAACGACCATTTGAGCCTGGAGATGAAATTTTATCCAAGGACAAAGAATTTAGAAATGTTACAAGGCTCAAACACATTCCTCCGAGCTACATCCATTCATTTTTCTTCAAGTATTTAGGGAAAAAAATGAAAAGGACAACAAATCTTGACTGTGGAAAATGGAAAGAACGGGAGAGCTCAAGTTTTTAGATGAACAAAGAACGGGGGACCCAAATTACAGACCCTTTCCAGATAAACAGAGAAACAAGGAAATAACTATGGATCCATAAGTGATTCCCGACCCAGGAAGGACTGGTTATGATAAAAAAAGGAAGGAAGAGACTTCTCAGGCATAACACAGGGGGATGAAATATGGTAGAGGCCGTAAATTGATAGATTTTAATGGCAAAATGGGGCGAGAATATTTTGAGCACCAACAAAGGGTAAATTATTACAATGTCAACTATAGTCATATTTAAATGAATAAGAAAAAAATGAAAAGTACAACCCCCCAATCAAGAAATAGAACATGAAAAAAGAGAGGAAGGGGGAGGGAAGAGAGAGAAAAAGAGAGATAACTACTGCAATGAAGAAACTTCCCTTTTTGGTTCTACTTCACTCTTTGATTGATCTTTATCGAGTCCTATTGGGAAGATCTCCACTCCTTTGAATTCTTTGCTATATTGAGTTGTTGCAGGAAATTTTTCTCTGCTTAAGGAATACCGACACAACTCAAGGACTTGAGCCAATTGTCCAAGATGGCATTCATGTTTTTACTTTTAGTGAACCAAGATTTTTGTATCTTTGTGGTGTTTGATATTGTAGCTCTTATCTCAGTGAGATACTCTAGTGTGTCCTCATTGAAGGAAAAATGATCCCTGACTTCTTTCTTGGCAAGCTCCTCAAATGGCTTCAAAAAATCATCTGTTGAGGTGTTCTCATCAATTGTGGGCTCTTTAAGATTTTGTATCTTACTGTTGAAATCATTATAAATCTTAGAAGCATGCTCCTCATTTGAGTCTAATTCGTCCAGATCATGGGTCGACATCTCATACCAGGTGACAAGATTTCTAGCCTATACATGTGATAAATTCTCAGATGGAGAATCAAATACCTTCTTGTCCACCAACATGTGAGAATGAGATCTCCCCCATATCTGTCACCAGTAGAACCACTTGATCCTAATGTTCCTTTTCTTTCTCAATTTCATTCCATTTCATTCAGACCTTGGTGACTATTGTGCACATGTACTTGAACAATGAAATCATCTCTGGAAGCAATAATTTCCCTTTTTCCACAATCTTGTTCACCCTTTTATCATTTTCTCGCCCCTGCATGGTGAAGCCTTGTGTCTTCTGAATGGACTCTGGATCAAAGCTACTGCTGGGAGTAACTTATTTGATTAGAATATATGAAGTAGCATTCTGATCCATGAAATTTTGAACATACGCGGTGAGTTTCTTCACATGATATTCTAACTGATCAATTCTTTCCTTGTACTCATGATTCCTCGCAAGAAGGTGAGTGGAATATTCTCTTAACAAATGTCCATCTCCCTCGTGAGTTGTTAGGCCTAAGGGATGGTGCTCATATCATAGTCAACCAAGGTTATTTCTTCAATGGGATTAATCACCTTCAGTAGAACTACTTCTACATATTGGTTTCCCGAAACACCACTGAAGAAGCATGAAGTTGCTTGAGCTAACTTCTCATTCTTTCCTTTGACCATTGAGGTTATATCTTAGAAGTCAGGGACTGTCACTTGTTGAACTGTGCGGGGCTTATGTCATGATCATTTCCTATACCCAAGGAAATATCTCATTTGTATCAGGCTTGACACTTAGCAAGATTATTTGTTCTTGCTCAGGATGAGAAGGGACATCTTCTCATGAGAAGCTGATGTGGTAGCAAAGGATGAGAATATTTGAGACTACTCGGGGAATGAAGGATGAACCAAATCAATTTCCCCTTGCTCCAAATCCACCACAGGGTTTTTAGTTATCCTTACCTTTTTATACAACCATTTGTAGTGAGGAGATTCTAGTTCCACTGCCTAATGCTCTTGAAATTTCTCCTGAGTGAGATGAGCTTGAAGCTTTCTCAATGGCCTTTTGATCCGTAAACTGGCAAAAAAATATATTTTCGACCATGGATCCTTATAAGCTTAATGTTCTTTTATCAAATTCAGCCCATTATAATCAACTTTAAAAATATGCAATGCAAGAATAAGAATCACACTACACACAAGTTGATAACAGAGTTCAACATAATGCCTACATCTCCAGGTTCACAAACTAGTTGAATCAATCTATTATAATAGTTTGAATATAAGTACATAATAAAATTACATTACTATAATGGAAGTTCAATTGAACCTGATGTGTTAGTTGATCCTCTGGATCCAAATTAGACTTTGGAAAGAATGGTGCTACAACATAGCTTTCTGAATTTGATACCCAAAGAAAACCTTAATGCCTTCGATATATGACAAACTAACCTCTGCATAGTGCTAAGTCTCTAAATATCAACAAACAATAATGATCCTCCTTTACTCTATTACATGGTAATAATAAGCCTCTACATAGAGCTACGAATGATCCAATGTCTAGTGTTAATGATGACCTCCTTTCACTATGTTACATGGAAAAATAATTGTTATCCATTTTTGCACCTCCGTGTAAAATGAATCAACCTACAGGTTTGGGCATTGATAGTTAATGGGAGTAGTTTACAAGGTGAATTTTTGGAGAAATATTTATGGATTTTTGCCGTGTTGATGTGCGTCAACCACTGCTTCCTATCGTGTGACAATGCCCTCTTCATGTCGCATGATAATGCCTTCTTCCTGTGGCGTGACAATGCCTTCTTCCTGTCGCGTGACAACACCTTCTTCCTGTCACGTGACAATGCCCTCTTCTTATCGCATGAAAATTCCTTCTTCCTGTCGTGTGACAACACCTTCTTCCTGTTAGATGACAACGTCCTCTTCTTGTCATGTGAAAACACCCTCTTCCTTTCGCACGAAAACACCTTCCTCCTATCACGCGACAACACCTTCTTCCTGTCACGTGACAATTCCTTCTTCCTCTCACGTGACATCACCTTCTTCATGTCGTGCGATAACACCCTCTTCTTGTCATGTAAAAAAACCTTCTTCTTATCATGTGTCAACCGCTTCTTCTTGTCACGCGTAAATGCTTGCTTTTTGTCGCATGTCAACTTCTTTTTGTTTTTACGCATCAACCTACCCTTATTATCGTGCAATAACATTTATTCTCATCATGACAATTATTTTCCTTATTGACGGTGACTCTTCCCTTCTTGTCGTGCATCAGTTAGCGGTTTCCATTGGGCAAAAACAAAGAGTTTCAGATACAGCTAGACATTAATGACACCATATAAGGTAGTTCAATAACCAGATTAATGAGGTATGACACCCCTGTTCATCGTGCAAGAAAAGTACCATTGAAAAGGGAACCATCATGGCTGCCCATACCTACATACAAGCATTTAATGAAGGATGTTGGTTAGTAGATCCTTTTCTCTATATATATATGTAAATTCCCCTCATTTGAAGGGAGAGAGATTTCAAAATTGTAAAGAAAATCTATCAAAATTGTTCCAGCACTTTTGTGAGATGCAAGCCTCAAATTTATGCATTTTGTGAAGGATTCTTGCCTTATGCCTATACTGTAATGGATTGTGCATCATTTTAAGTAATAAAATTAATGTTTTTTTGGCTCTTCTTTCCCTAGCTTGATTTATATTGCATTTCTTGCCTTCTATTATATTTTTTAGGTATATAGTGCATATTGTGTTCCTTTACAGGGCTTAAATTTTTTGTGCTCCACAAGATTGGAGGTTTAAATGTGTTTTGGGACTGTTTCATTTTATCTGCCCTCTTCTTCTCCATTTCCATCCACTTTCACTCAAATAGGAATCTCTTTATTATTTTTTTGGTGCTATCACCTCCCCTTAGTTTAGGATTTACATTTATGTATCTCTCTCTCTGGTCCCTTGGAATTGATAGTTTAGGAGTAGGTTAGCATTAAAATAGATCAGGAACCATATTTCTTTGGAGGTTTGTCTCAATTGCAAGGGTTCCACAGCTTGAGACAATCCCATGTTAGTAAAAAGTAGGGTTTTGTAATGTGCAAATCCTAGGGTGCTACTTTTCCAACATAACAATAACCTCTTCACAGAGTTAAGTTGATCCAGTGTCGCCAATGATCTCAATAGTGAATATGACCCTCCTCCACAGAAAATGATCTAGTGATACATCTAATATACTAAGGATTTGATATCTAGTGCTTCTTTGGTGCTTCATCACATCCCTCATCTTCACGACGTCTTTTGGCATCTCATACAAGAATAATGTGCCAATTTTACTTTGCACTGATCGGTGAGTTAACAAATAATAAATCCTGTAATTTTATAATGTGTGTATCATAATAGGACTTATTTTATCATCATGCCGATAACAAATAATATTAGACTTCAGTCACATGCATGTAATAATACGATTTATTTCATCATCATGCTGATAACAAATAATATCAAACTTTTTTCATGTGCATATAATAATAATATATAACTTACTTCTCGAATAATGCTTATAACAAGAATAATAGGCCTTTAGGTATCTTAATAGGGGCCTTTATATTTTGCCCTAAGCTTTCATATAAGCCTATAAAATAAGAATATAGGACTTTGCATTTCTCCAACTATGCGTTAATATGCTAAGGCCTCTCTTACATTCTCCTTTTTCTAGTTTGAAGCTCTTTGGTGAGGAGCTTGTTGTTTAAAATGTAAGGAGAAAGGGCCTTTTATAGTCTCCATAGGACCAAGAAGGGGCACCCATGGGTGCTACAAACTAGAAATGGGTGCCCATGTATGCAAAAAATCTCAAAATTCCAACTTTTTCAGGGTCGCAAGTTGGTCGATGGTGTTTACTTCTTGTCACTCTGAATTCACACTAAGATCGTTGAGCTCGCTGTAAACTTGCAATGAAGAATGAAACTATAAAACCCTCAAATAAACATCAAATTATAAAAAATAAATATGTAGAATGAGGGTTATACTGTCCTCAACTATCATAATAGTGAGCTTACGACTAAGCGCTGCATTACATTTTAGACCCAATTTAGTTTTTGGTGTGTGTGTGTGCGCGCGCGTGCGGAATCGTGCCCTAGGTGGCTCTTGTGTGTGTTGCACTTAAATAGCGAGCAATAGATGTAAAAATGTAAATAGATGTGTGCGTGGAATATAATGAACTCCCCTCCTATGAAGTGTGAGGTATAAAATCAAATTTTGTCCCTTGTGATAGATGTTAGATGGATGCAACCTTAGGTGGTGATAGTTAATGCTTAGTGATTGGTCCTTTATTATGATCATATAACTTTATATTTATATGATTCCCTTTCTTGAATTACATAATTAACCCCGAAAATACTGAATACTAAAAAAATAAAGTGCCGAGACAACTAGAAATGACCTAAAATAGGTAAGCAAACTACAAAGAGGTCAGGGGCACCCAGAGGGGACATGAGCATCTCATGCTATTATCTTGGCTGGGCGCTAGTGTCCAGACTCAAAGAAACTAAAGGGTTGGAGGTCAGATTGAGCGGGAAGATGGGTAAGACCAAAAGTGGTAACAAAAATCAAAGAAAGGTGGCCAAAGACATGGGTTAATTATTACTTTTTTTACTTAGGAATCACATGAATAGTAATATGCAACTAGGACTAGATAATTATCCAAAGTTCATGATTTAGTGTCTACAAGGTAATGTATTTCCGTAGAAATAGAAACATATTGAATTAAATAATGTGTTTATGGAAATCACTTGGACTATCAGTCAATCATGTCATTTTTATTATAATTTAAGAGAGTAAATCGTAAAGCATAAAACTTCATGTTTGGGGCTATATGTAAATGGTTCATGATGCTAATCTATAAAATATCCTTTTGATATTCATCATGGATAGAGCATGGCTTGTGGGAGAACATGGTCCAACACATCATGATGCTTTTGATATCACCCATATATGGATTGTTTTCCTAACATGGTTGTGATGGATCCTCATGATGAGGCTGAGCTCATTCACATGATTGTAACTACTGCAACAAATGATGATTATTCGTGTTGCTTCAAATTTCCCTGGGGAAATGGAATTGAGTTCCCTTGCATCCAAATACTAGATTTAAGAAGCAAGAAAGGCATACTAGTGCTATCATTATGTCACTCATAGGAAAGCCTCAAGAGTCTTTTGATATCCAATAACTTTGCAATATTCCTTTGATTAAAGGATATTCTATAGAGGTTTAGTAAAATTAAACATTTATAAGATTTATGTTCTCTTTGTCCATGAAAGAGGCTCTAAACAAAAATGGTAGTTGAGTATCTCTGTGTAGTATTTCATTATTTATGCCTCACTCTTCCTTAATGATAATGCCTTATTTAGAGGCATTGCTCATATGGAGGGCCTCTTAAATATTGGCTTATGGATAAGGAGCAATAATGAAGGACTATTTTGTTGTAGTCAAGTTTGAAACATCAAATTATTTTGTCTAAGACTAAGATGATTGTCTCATTAGTCTATGGTTGTGTTTGTAAATAATCCTCCAAAGTTGTTTATCATAATAATTGGATTGAAATTATTTCTCTTAATTCTAATACTAGAATTCCAAGATCAAACTAAAAAATGTAAGATCAAGATTGTTAATTAAGATTGTTTTAAGACCAATTTACATGTAGCTTTCAAATGGGTCATTGAGTTCTATGACAACTTGACATGAATTGATTTAAACATATAATTAACATTAAAAGTATTTGTATGTATTTTAACCTCCTTCAACTTGCATGGCCTTGATAGTCAAGGTGTAAGTACCCTATAGAGGAGGCACACATTTAGATATTGAGGGGATTGGATTATAAACATCATTGGACAACATCTAAGCTAATTGGAAAAATAATTCCCTTGTGAACTTTCAAAATGGGGTCTTATACATATTATAAACTTCCACATTGCTCCCATCCATAACACTAATATAAATTAAACTAAATAATTAATGCGAAATGAACTAACTTTGAAGAAATGAAAATAAGTGTATATCTTACCCTAAATAATATTGTTTCCAACATTCCCCAAACAACCTCAAGACCTCCTATTTAACTCAGGTCTAAAAATGATCAAGAGTTTTGTAATGAATTGTTAGAATAACATGCATTCATTTTGAGTTTCTTTCAATGACAAGTCATCACATATTTAATTATACCATGTGCATTTAATTCCAAAAGATAGTTGGATACAACTTAGATTATTCAACTTATAGTGATTACATTTTAGTCAATTTCCTTGGAGGTGAAAAACAAACAACAAGACAAAAAAGAAGTGTTGCATCTACACCGGTCCCACTTAATAATTTAAGCTACTTATGCAAGATTTGTGGAAAGATATTTGTTTTTGGGAGAGCTCTTGGTGGTCATATGAGAGCTCATGGTCTATTGGCCACGGAAAATCCTAGTGAGAAAAAGTGGATTCCTATAAAGTAAATAAAGAAAGATAATGATGAAGAAGCATTGGATGGTGATCAAATATATATTCTACGAAGGAATCCTAAGAGGCCATGGCGGTTTGCAGATTAGGACTATACCTTCATGATGAGTACCCAATCCCAAGATGAAGGTGATTATACAAGATAGTGATGGTGACAATGAGATTGAACACCACCCTATTTCTAAGGACTACCCAAATGGAAGTTCAAGGAAGCTTTGATATGTGGATGAAGGGCAAGAGATCTAAGAGACCCAAGTATGTGATCAAGAATGATTCCCGTCATTAAGAGCAAGCTCAAACATTAATGAAGAGGACATGACAATATGCCTTATAATGTTTTCTAGTGGAGTAAACATTTCCACCAAAAAGATACAATTTTGTGGTGATGGGCACGAGCCTTGTGACTTCTCAAGTGACCTTGAGATAACCTAATAATGATAATGATTTATAGCTTCCAAAATTTATCATGAAGAGGACTAAAACTAAGGTAGTGGATGCTAATGTGGATCTCTCTAATGACAAGAAAACTATGTATGATTGTATCGTATGCAATAGAATTTTTTCATTCCTATTAGGCACTAGGAGGCCACAATGCTAGCCACAAGAAGGTCGGGGGATTTTTTCAAGGATTGATGTGCTAGACGAGAATGGAAGCATAGAAGAAGATATTATTGATGAGGTGATTATTACCATATCAACAAATTCTCAGTTACATAGCAATTTCCAAAATCCCTTTCACAAGGAACAAGCCAAAGCTTCTTGTGATGAAACAAGAGAAGAAAGTGGCAAAACAAAAAAGCCAATTTGTTGGTGTTTCTTCTTTAAGAAGATTAGGGTCCACAAATGTTTAATTTTTCATAGGAATTTTACTTTATGGAAGGATTTGGGTGGTCATAAAAGATGTCATTGAGATAACACATAAAATTTGGACACCATCAATATCATGTCTAGCCCCAAGGAGGCCCCTGTGTAGTAGGAGAAGCCTTCTGGGGTTAGAGCTACTCAACCTAAATTTTCCTACCCCTATAGATGATGACTCTAATACTATATATCTCAGAGATTTATGTGGGAATGTTGTAGATTCTTATAGGCCTTCCAATGCTAAAAATCAAAGCAAAATGAGCTATCCTTTTTTCTAGTCTTGATAGATGAGCAACCATGAAGTTTTTACAAGTATTTCTAAGGCAGGTGAATTGTTTGACAAAATGTCTAAACAAGATATTTCCTCTTGAAATGCAATGGAAATAGGATATGCATAAAATAAATGTCAGGAAACACATAAAATAACTTGAGAACATAAATGAGAAAAAATACCAATTAACCTAGTTCATAACAAATTGAAAACCTATGGTTTCATGGTTCTTACATGAATAAAAAAATCATATAAGTGAAGTCAAAGGATTTATGCACCAATCTTGGGCTCTTTTGCAACAACTGCTTTCACTGTAGATTAAACTATAAATAATAGATTTTGAAAAGATTACTAATAATAGTTTGGCCTGAGCCATGCATGAGTAGAAGGTTAAAAACAAAGGCAAAATCCACTATATTATAAATCATCTAGACATAGAAGAAAAAGAAGCAACCTACATAGTTAATGTAAACACTATTTACTAAATACAAGAAATTCAATACTACTAAAATGTTAGCCATTCTGGGAGTGTTTTAGAACTAATGGTCAATATTGAGCTCTTTATAAATACAAAATTTGATATTCATTGGATACTGAGAATACACCGGCATTGAATAGGTAGGTTTATTAAATGCAAAAACATGTAACACTGTAGAATGATTTAAAACATCAAAATCTCTAAAATATCTTGATTGCCTTACAAATTCATGACTTGGTTTTTTCAACAGGAAATCTCATTAATGATGAAAAAGAAATTTCACTTATTATAAAGTATTACTACCCTTGGCCAACGGATAAACTGTTGTACCCTGATGACCCAGGGGTTAAATTTGACAGTCCACCTATGTCTTGTCAAAAAATTTTCCGGTGATGGTAAATTTTTAATCTTGTTAGTCAAAAATACAAAACAATGGTATTTATACATTACTTATAAAATGTATAGACGACTGATTCCATATTTATTTAACTCTGTTTAATATACACTAATATAATTTACATATGAATGTATATAAAAATTGATAGTCACATTTTAAATATGCAAGTCACACATGACTGTTTTAAAAAAAATATTTGCAAGTATTTTACATCTAAAATAATGAAAAATGTACAAACGACCGTCAAATATAACCTCTTTCCTGATCTCGCATAGCGATGGCAGGACCTTCTTTCAAAATGGGAAATATTTTTGTCTTTTTCATGCTTTGTGTTCATTGGAAAAATGTCCTCTGGCATGTGGTGCGTGAACAAGAGTTGATGAGCTCAAATGACATTTAGAATGATTCAAGAGCAATTGTTTGATTACTGAGTCGGGCCCACTAGGTGAGTCAACATTCACTGGAACGCACTGGAAAGCTCTAAGTCATGCTCACTGTATTTAATACCTAATATCAGGACAAATGTGTGAATGACCATTAAATTCAAATTTGGCATAAACCAGATCAGGGGCAACGTGGTGGGAGTTGCAAAAGGCCTGTGTTTGTGGATAAAAAATATCACGATAGCTACATAAATCACAAATATTCTTGAGTAGGTGACGAGTTCAAACAGGAAATCCTAGAGAGGTGGATGAGTTAAAAAAAAAGCACATTTCCAATGCCACAAGTCCATATCAACCCCAATAAATAATTTGGTATCGCAGTGGAATATTCAACAATGTAATTAGAACATATCAATTATAGGTATCTTATACAACATTATATTTTATTTAAGGCTGTTAGTGGAGGAGAAACCAAAAACATGTGATGAGAAGTGAGGATACCATCACTTTCAAAGTATTTTTAATCGTTGATATTGTCACTCTATTATCATCATTAATTGTTGGTACAAAAGCTAAGTAGTGACCGATGCCCACATGGAATGCATAATAAGATTTGCACGTCAAATAGAAAAACAAATGACCTATATCTTTCTAATCAAAGACCATGCACGAATTGAAACAACTTCCCGTAATGACTGTGCATGTTATAATTCGCCCCCTTTGTCTCACTTAGATAATGCCTATCAACATAATTAAATTATACCACATAAAAATATATATATTAATAGTTATTAATATACATATATGTAACAATTATATGGATGTGGATCCAACTAAAAGAGATCGAAATACCTCCAAAACACACATACACAAATTTTCAAAACTAAAGAAACTTCAAAATCACTTCTTTTTCATTCATGAATCCACACTAATCTTGTATACCATTACAATCCTCTCTTTTATTTCCCTCTAAAACACCAAAAACTCGTAAAACGCAAACAAAAAACCCTAAAAAATAAAACACCTTAGATGGGCCCCAAATTTTGTGTGCCAAATATGCCTTTATAAATGAAGGCTTACATCAAATCTTGGCTTATTCCATAAAGCAAAGTAAAAGACATTAAAACTCTATGTTCTAGACAATCCAAAAAAAGTGTTCGAAAGTAATTTTAGACCATTAGATGAAGTAATTTGGCCCCATAAATATGCCAAATGGAACACATCCTTCATGAGAAATGTGATCATAGCATAGAACTAATCAAGATCTAACTCTCTGGAAACTTTCAAGACAATACAGTGGTTGGATCAAAAGTTATGGTCTCTAAAAATTATGCTCTCACATCATATAGTATTATGTTAAGTAATTATTAATATATACGTAACAATTATATAATATTGTTTTAGTATATATTATGCTATTAACTTATAATATATATTACATTATAATTTAAAATCAATTTATAAATACATAAATTAATGAGAATATATAGAGATAGAGGGGGAGAGAGAAAAAAAATAATAATCAAAATTAATTGTTTATATTATATTTATATCTAATGTATTTATAATAATATAAATTAATAAATCATATAATAATATTAATTAGTAAGATAGATAAGTAATAATTAATTAGATTTTTACATTTTACATTTTTAAAATAAAAAGTTTTTTTATATTGAGCAAAAGAGTTTAATTTTAACATTTATACATTAAAAATATTTATAGTAAGTATTATTATTAATAATATTTAAATTATTTATAAATAAAATATATTCAAATATTATATATATATTATGATTTTAAAATGTTTTTGACTAAAGCTTTGAACCGGGGGCTAAGGGGTCCCACCTTTACAACAAACTAGGAAATAGAAGAGATAACTTAACAAACTATAACATGGAATCAATATACAACTAGATTCATATACAAAAATCGTGACAAGGAAAACCATGTGCCATATGGTAAATTAAAATATAGAAGACTCGAAAATAAATAAGAGCTAATCATTAGATAATTTGACGACCTCTGTTGAAGGAGCATCTGAGTCGCCCACCAATTTTCGGCCCCCCAATTTTCCTTCGATCCCAGACTAAGCGATCTTGCAGAGGAAAGTAAAAGAAGACCAAGCTTGAGCACGGAAACCCTCAAGTCAGTTTAGAGGGGGGGCAATGGGTCAGCTAAAGACATTACATTGATAATAGGAATGTGTGCCAGACTGGTGCCCTTAGATTTGCAAATAACATGCACTGAGATGAAAAACTAGAGCAATTGAATGTGGCGGTTTTCCATCTCGTGAAGGATCTCCTTATCCACCCAGTGTAAAGAGCCAAAGCTAGAGGCTGGAGAGAATATTGAAGAAATTTAAACCTTTTCCAAATCCTCCTCAATGTTGAGTTGTGGAGCTCAATTAATTCAGTTTAGCATGCAATGGAAACTTGCTGGAAAATACAGTAACCGTCATCGGTTAAGGGGGAACCGACATCAGTCAGGTATGACCGGCATCGGTCAGGCAAGGGAGGAACCGACAGCGGTTAGGTCTAACTGGCGAAGGTTACCTGTGCGAGGATGTTTTAATTAACTCTCGGGAATTAGATCTATTTTTAGCATTAAAGTATTTCTATTGATTGTAATTGCATGGCTAAGTGCCCTAAGTCTATAAATGACTATAAAAGCATAAAAGCTAGGGTTTAGAAGGGAATAATAATGATTAACAAGAATTAGAAAGAACTTGCAAAAGTTGGTGAGAGAGAATTCTTGGTGATGAAGCAAAAGCTTGAGAGAAAGAAAGTACTGTACATCTGAGAGGTGTGGAAGATTGTAAATCTTCATTGTATATCTTGTCAAAGATTTGGATAATAGATTGGACTTGTTTCTTGGTGGACGTAGCCCACACTGGGTGAACCACATTAAATCTGGTGTTGATTTATGTCTCTTGTTTTGTATATTTCTTCTGGTAGAATATCCACTTTTATTTGCATGTATGCTTAGATCTGATATATTGTCTGTACAACCGGTGTGCTAACCCCAACAACTGGTATCAGAGCTTTTTTTGAGGGTTTTGTGTGTTGACAGATTTACTCACAGAGGGTTTTCTGATTGAGTGGGAGCTACAACAATGGTAAAAGAAAAAAAATACAAGGTAGAGAAATTTGATGGCCAAAATTATCAATTATGGAAGATGCAGATTGAGGATTATCTGTATCAAAGAGATTTGTATTTACCGTTGGATGAGAAGTCTAGACCTATGAAGATGACTGATGAAGAATGGAAGATTCTTGACAGAAAGGCTTTGGGATCTATAAGATTGAGCCTAGCAGCATCTGTGGCTTTCAATATTACAGAAAGTGGCTTCTACGGTAGACTTAATGAAATCTCTTGCTAATTTATATGAAAAACCTAGTGCTTCAAATAAAGTTTATTTGATGAAGAAACTATTTAGTTCTAAGATGCATGAAGGTGGATCTGCATCTAGTCATTTGAATGATTTCTGATCTATTGTAAATCAGTTAAAATCGGTTGCTATACCATTTGATGATGAAGTAAAAACACTTTTATTCTTATGTTCTTTGCCTGATAGTTGGGATAACTTGGTAATGGCTGTTAGTAATACAACATTTGCTAATAATATTTTGAAGTTTGATGATGTGGTTAGTATAATCTTGAATGAAGAAATTCGTAGGAAGAGTACAAAGGAATCATCATCTGGAAATGCTTTGAATGTAGAAAGTAGGGGCATGTAGAAGGAGAGATACAAGAGTAAGAGTAATGAGAAATCAAAGTCAAGGGATAACAGATCTAAATCCAGAAGTAAGGGAATTACTTGTTGGAAATGTGGAAAGAAAGGACATGCAAAGAAAGATTGTTGGTCAAAGGACAAATAGAACCAACACTAGATAAAGAAAAAGGTAAAGAAGTAAATCTTGTTGCATCATAGGTAAGAGATGTAGAAGTAGAATTGAATCATGGGTTTTAGATTCAGGAGCTTCTTTCCATGCAACCCCTAATAAGGGTCATTTCAAAAATTATGTTTAGGGTAATTTTGGGCATGTTTATTTGGGTGATGATGAACCTTGCAGTATTACTGGTAAAGAGGAAGTTCATCTAAAATTACAGAATGGAAATACATGGTTATTGAAAGATGTGAGGCATGTGCCAAGCCTCAGGAGGAATCTTATTTCTGCAGGGAAAATAGGTGAATTTGGTTGCATGGTTACTTTTACAGGAGACTCTTAGAAAGTCACTAAGGGTTCTTTTGTTGTGGCAAGAGGTAAGAAGGTAGGAATGTTATATTTATCTACCTGTATTACTGATTCCTTTTCTGCATTATCTACTTCAAATTTAGATGCATGCATGTGGCATAATTGGTTGGGTCATATGAGTCAAAAATGAATGCATATCTTAAAGGCTAAGGGTAAGTTATCAGATTTGAAAGATTTAGATCTTGATTTCTGTGAGCATTGTATCTTTGGAAAGCAAAAGAGAGTGACATTTCTCAAAGTTGGGGCAACTAACAAGGAGCGAAAATTGGAGCTTGTACACTTAGATGTGTGGGGACCAGCTCAGGTAGCTTCTCATGGAGGATCCTAATATTATGTTACTTTCATTGATGATGCTACAAGAAAGGTATGGGTTTATTGTATTAAACGTAAATATGATGTTTTTGAGACTTTTAAAAGATGGAAAACCCTTGTTGAGAATGAATCAAATTCTAAGTTAAAGTGCCTTAGATCTGACAATGGTGGTGAATACTGTAGTAAGGCTTTCAATGATTATTGTTCAGTGAATGAGATACGTAGAGAAAGAACGGTTCCAAGAACACCACAGGAGAATGGTGTTGCAGAAAGAATGAACAAGAAAATCATGGAACATGTGCTAGAAGTATGAGGATACATTCTGGATAGCCTTTGAAGTTTTGGGTAGAAGTAGTTGATACAATGGTTTATTTGATTAACCATGGGCCTTCAAGTTCACTAGATGGAGGAATACCAGAGGAAGCTTGGACCGGAAAAGAGGTAGATCTTTCTTTTCTTAAATTTTTTGGTTCAAAAGATTTTGTGCATCTTGATAGGGAAAATAGAAAGAAGTTGGATGTAAAATCCAAGAGCTGCACTTTCATTGGTTATGGATCTGGTGATTTCAGTTTCCATTTTTGGGATTTAGAGAATTCTAAAATTATTAGGAGTTGTGATGTTGAATGTAATAAAAAGAGAATGTACATGGATCAAATTTTGGTACCCAAGGATGAATCGGTTGAGAAGTTTGTGAATGAAAATGAACTCTCAGATTTAAAAGAATTACCGACAGGGTTACACAGTAACCGGTGTCAGTTGACCCCTGACCCACACCGGTCAGATGAATTGGTATCAATTACAGAGGATCCAAACCGATATCGGTTAGCAGAACCAGTGTCGGTTAGAGGTGACCAACATCGGTCACTGTCAGATTTGGATAGGAATGTCCAGGAGGTCCAGATTGAGCCTCTAGTACCCCAAACTCCTATGAGAAGGTCACAAAGGGTAAGTAAACTTCCAAAAAGATTTACACCTTCTCTATTTTATTTATTATTGACTGATAATGGTGAACTAGAGAGCTTTGAAGAAGTAATGCAGGATAAGACTCACGTTCAGTGGGAGCATGACATGGATGAGGAGATGGACTCCTTGGAACAGAACCAGACTTGGGATTTGGTTAAGTTACCAGCAGGTAAGAGAACATTGTAGAACAAGTGGGTTTACAGGATTAAGGAAGAAGAGGGTGGACATAAAAGGTACAAGGACAAGGCTTGTAGTAAAGGGATTTGCACAAAAAGCAGGTATTGACTTTGGTGAAATATTTCTCTCCTATTGTTAAGATGACTTCTATTCGTACTATATTAATTTTAGTTGTAGTAGAATATTTGCATTTAGAGCAACTAGATGTGAAGATGACTTTCCTTCATGGTGATTTGGATGAAGATATTTATATGCAGTAGCTGCTTGGGTATGAAGTCAAGGGTAAGGAGAAATTAGTGTGTAGGTTGAAAAAGAGCCTATATGGGCTCAAACAAGCTCCAAGGCAATGGTACATGAGGTTTGATAGTTTTATGCATGAGCATGGTTACTTGAGATGTGAATCTGACCATTGTGTTTATTTCAAGAAACTTGAAAATGGGAGCTATATTATTTTGTTACTGTATGTGGATGATATGCTTATTGCAGGATCTAGTATGTAGGACATTGGTGAGCTTAAGGGAAAGCTAGCTCACACATTTGCTATGAAGGATTTAGGAGCTGCAAAAAGAATCCTTGGCATGCAAATACATAGAGACAGAAAAAAATAAGAAATTGTATTTGTCCAGGAGGACTATATCTACAAGGTGTTAGAAAGGTTCAACATGCAAAATGCTAAAACATGTTAGTACACCTATGGCTAGACACTTCAAATTGAGCAAAGATAAATGTCCTTCATCACATGAGGAGGTCAAATACATGACATGAGTACCATATGCTTCAACAGTTAGAAGTCTCATGTATGCTATGGTTTGTACCAGACCAGACATTGCACAGGAAGTGGGAGTTGTGAGTAGATATATGGCTAATCCAGGTAAAGAGCATTGGAAAGCAGTCCAATGGATACTCAGGTATTTGAAAGGGACATCTAGCATGCAATTATGCTATGGAGGTTCGGATATTTCATTATGTGGCTATGTTGATTCAGATATGGCTGGAGATCTGGATGGTAGGAGGAGCACTACTGGATATATTTTCATAGTAGGTGGAACATCAGTTAGCTGGATTTCAAGATTGCAAAAGGTTGTGGCTTTGTCTACTACAGAGGCAAAGTATGTTGCAGCTATAGAGGCTAGCAAGGAGATGATATGGATGAGTAGGTTCATGGAAGAGTTAGGGAAAGGAGAAAAGTGATTGTAAACTGTTTAGTGACAGTCAGAGTGCAATTCATTTGGAAAATAACTCAGCATTTCATTCAAGAACGAAACACATTCAGTTGAGGTATCACTTCATATGGACAGGTATTGGAGGATGGAAGTTGAATCTGGAAAAGATTCATACGAGCAAGAACCCTGCAGATATGCTAACGAAGCCATTAGCAAAGGAGAAGTTGGAGCTACACTCCACTTTTGTTGGTCTTCAAGTTTGAGACTTGAAGAGGAAGAAACAAAGCTAAGGAAGGATCCAAGAATGACGTTGTACAAGTATGGTGTAGTAATTAATCTCCAAGTGGGAGATTGTTGAGTTGTGGAGCTCAATTACTTCAGTTTAGCATGCAATGGAAACTTGCTAGAAAATACAGTAACATTGGTTAAGGGGGAACTGACATCGGTCACCCAGGAGACCAACATCGGTCAGGAAAGGGAGGAACCGACAATGGTTAGGTCTAACCGGCATTGGTTACCTGTGCGAGGATGTTTTAATTAACTCTCGGGAATTAGATCTATTTTTAGCATTAAAGTATTTCTATTGATTGTAATTGCATGGCTAAGTTCCCTAAGTCTATAAATGACTATATAAGCATAAAAGCTAGGGTTTATAAGGGAATAATAATGATTAACAAGAATCAGAAAGAACTTGCTAAAAGTTGGTGAGAGAGAGAATTCTTGGTGATGAAGCAAAAGCTTGAGAGAAAGAAAAGTACTGTACATCTGAGAGGTGTGGAAGATTGTAAATCTTCATTGTATATCTTGTCAAAGCTTTGGATAATAGATTGGCTTGTTTCTTGGTGGACCTAGCCCACACTGGGTGAACCATGTTAAATCTGGTGTTGATTTATGTATCTTGTTTTGTATATTTCTTCTAGTATAATATCCACTTTTATTTGCATATATGCTTAGATATCATATATTGTCTGTACAACCAGTGTGCTAACCCCAACAATCAAGTAATCACGTGGGATTAGAAAATTCTTGGTGATAAAAAGGAAAATGAGTTTATCAGGCTTCAAGAAAAGTAGATGGGAGACAAACATACTAGCAATCTCAGAATTCACCCTAGCTTGACCTAAGGATTGAAGGTAGGTAGGGGTGAGAATTTTTTTTATGGCCTTAAGGATAATGGGGGAACCTAACTCTGAATTTTTTTTGGAGATGGCCATGGGAAACTGAAACAAAAAGGTCCAATTCATGCTGCTCACTGTGAAAATGGAGGTTGAGAAAGTTAGGGAGAGCCATTGAGAGAAAAAATAAGGGGTAGGGGAGAGGAAGAAGTGCCAAGTGTTTCTCCACGAGCACAATAAATAGAATCCAACCCTTATAATGTAATGAAGGCCACACATGTAATTATTCACCGATAACATCATGAGCAAGTAAGGCCTCCAAGAAATCCCAATTAGTACCTTGAGTGGAAAGATAAGAATCCATGCCTTGAATATTGCCATGATTGGTAAGAGCATCCACCACCCTGTTAGCCTCCCTAAACATGTGTTGAATGTGTCATAACTCAAATTTGGAAAGATAGAAGATGATTTTACTAATAATCAAATTGAGCCTCCAAGAGATAAATTTTCCTTTTTTGATGGTGTGGATTATTATTTAGGAGTCTCCTTCCACATAAATTTTAGAGAGACCTTGTTGAAAGGTCAACTTAAGACCACCGAGAAGAGCTTTTGCCTCAGTGACATTACAAGTGCTAGTTTCAAGCTTGAATGATCTTGCTCTTAAAACATTGCCCATGGAATCCCTAATTACACATCCTATCCCCGATTTTCTGAGGTTACCTTTGGAGGCCCCGTCTAAATTTAATTTGTAGAATCCAAGGGGGATCCATTCAGCCCTTTTCCTGATAGAGATTTTTTCAGCGTTGGACATGCTTGTTTTAATGATCTCACTGAGAGTTGGAATATAAATGAGAGGCCAAGAATTCCCAAAGGTGAGGTCTTGATTGGAAAAGACAGGTTGTAATCTTCTATAAGAATTGACATTTTTTGAGATTGCCACTTCTAAATTATTAAGGAAAAATTTGCATATCTTGATATTCATCCCTGAAAATCCTAAGGCTTCGCTCCTACCAAATGTACCATAAGATGAGGATAGTTGCACATTTCCTAATCAAATTCAAGCCGGATCTGGGACAAGGTTTGGGCCAAACCTGAATAGTGTCTGAAATAGTCTCACCAGGGACCCAAGCCAGGTTAAGATGATTGCACAACTAGTACCAAAAATGAGATGAGAAAGGACAATGTAGGAGTAGATGATTGTTTTCTTCTTCGGAATTGGAACAAAGGAAGCATATGGTGGGCCTGACGTACCCCCATTTTTTCCTTCTGTCTTGTGTGATAATTTTGCATTTAATTACTAACTAGCATAAGACACCAAATTTTGGTAAACAAAATGGATCCCAATAGCCAAAGCAAACAAGGGAAGCAACAAAATTTTTAAGACACAAAACCGAATAGCCTAATTTGACTGAATATTGTCCCGAATTTTATCCCAACCAAAGGATGTTAATGGCTTGGGGGAGGTGAGAAGCTTACTTACCCTTGAGAATTACTTTGAAACAAAGCTTAGAGTGCTCATAAAGGTTGAGACCATCAGGATCTTTCCAGATCAGGGAGGGAGAACCATAAATTGTGGGAGAACTATAGTCCTGGATAAAGGAACCCCAGGTGACTTTAAAAGCAATGTGAACCTCATCCAACTCTGGTGAGTCGCCTAAAGAAGTATGAGCATTCCAAGAATCATCCCAAAATTTGGCAGTGATGCCATTACTAATGAGCCAAGAGACATGAGTGGAAAATATGCTTCTATAGGAAGAGATGAAGTTCCAAATGTGGGAGCCTTTAGGGAGATTAGTCTCGGTGATAATCAAATGAGAAGGACCATTGCCAAGGTATTTATTCTTTAAGATTTGATTGAGAAAGCTACATGGATTGGATAAAAAATTCCATACATGCTCTACCCCCAAGGCAATATTTTATAGACCAAGATCGAGGATACTAGCTCCTCCCATTGACTTGGGTGTTTTCACAATGCTCCACTTAATCAGATGAGATTTTTTACCTTTAGGGTTACCTTGTCAGAGGAAGGAGTACAATATATTTTTAATCTTCATGAGCACCATACGAGGAACCCACAGAACCGATAGCATATAAATAGGAATGGCGTTGAGAACTGATTTTATGAGGAGAATGTGACCAATAAGGGTGAGCCATTTCCCTTTCCAAGAGTAAAGCTGCTTTTCAATAGAGGAAACCAAATTATTCCATAGCAAAGAACAAAATTGCCCAACAAAAAGTGGAATGCCAAGGTAAGTATGAGGAAGAGAGCCCACTTCAATATCTAGAATAGTGCATATGTACCTTTGCAAATGAGGTGAGGTATTGAAGAAGAATATCACCGATTTATGAAAATTGATGACTTGACCTCCAACGTTAGCATAGTTTTCCAAAATAGACACAAAATAATCAGATTCCACCATAGTGGAAACACCGAAGAGAAATGTATCACTCGTAAACTGATGTTGAGTTAAATAAGGGACAACTTCAACAACTTGCAAGCCTTGGAGACTACCAAGGCTTTTGGCGTATTTAATGGATCTACTGCAAGATTTAGCAACCAATAGGAAGAGGAAAGAAAAAATAGGATCGCCTTGGCGAATACCCTAATTGCTTTTGAAGAAGCCTTCAATGGATCCATTAATAAGAACAAAAAAGTGAGGGGAGGAGATACAACCAAAGATCCATTTACAAAATTCTTCATATAACCCCATTGTGAGAAGGGAGAGAAATATGAATCTCCAATTAATTCTATCATAAGCCTTGCTATAATCAAGTTTAATGAGCATACCAGGTTGTTTGTTGCATGTGAGAGAATTCATGAACTCATGAGCAAGGATGATGCCATCGGAGATATTATGCCCTGGAATAAAACCACATTGTTCCTTGGATATGAGCCGATCTAGTAGGGGTTCCTGTTGGCAATAGCTTTTGAAATAATCTTATAAGAAGTATTGCATAAAGAGATTGCCCTATATTCATCAAAAGAGGAAGAGTTCTCCTATTTTGGAAACACGCAAATGAAAGTTTGATTCATGAAAGAAGGCCACTGTTCAGCTTGGGGACCGTATCATGCTCCATAGAAATATGACTGAATGAACCTCATCCAAAGAAAAGGATGCCAAAATTGTTGTGTTATCAGCAACAGTAATAATCTGATGAAAGTTTGAAAGCAAAGAGTTTTGACAGAGATAATCAGAATGAAGTTCACCTTGGCGAATACCCTGATTGCTGTTGGTAGATGTGGACATCCACATATGCATACCTAATCTCCTCTACCTTGTTTGAAAAACCACTCCACCCTCCACATTTAATTCCTTCTCTTAACTTCTGTTGTATTCATCTCGACACTTTCATTTTTCTAATCTGGAAGCTTTTGCATTAAAAAAAATAACTCTGTTTATTTTTGCTTTGTAAGAAAGGGAATACTCTTTTTTATTAGAAAGAAGAAGATGGCATGTAAATGAGAGCACAAGAAACTCTGTTCTTTAGCAAATACAATCCTTTTTTGTCTCATTGTATCTGGTTTGTGAAATATAATACAAACCTACTTTTCACGTACTATATTTTGTTTTTCTTCCTCTTATGGAAAGATTTGTTATGTAAGATTAAAGTAATTTGGGAATTTCTATTTTCTATATCATCTTGTCTTTCTCCAGCAAACTAGTATCAGAGCATTGTGCAAATCTCTCTTGAAGTTTGGAGACTTGAGGATATCTTTGCAAATTCCATCAGCAAAAACTTATATTTGGAAAAGAGCAGATACATATTCCATGAGGATTTAGGTTTGTTTTATGTTGTGCTTTCATCTATATGTGTAGGTTCTCCAGATAGGAGGAAACTTTCCTCCTTTTGTAAAAAGGACGAAGAAATACAGGAACAACAAGTTAGAAAAGGAAAATCTTTTGAGTAATGGGAAGCATGAGTGGAAGTATTGCACAACCTCAAATACCAACATTCAATGGCAAAAATTATGATTTTTTGAGCATAAAAATGAAAACCCCTGTTTTTCTCCCAGGATGTTTGGGACTTGGTTGAGAATGGATTTACTGAACCAACAGACTTGCAAGCATATCAAGCTCTTTCAAAAGCAGAGAAGGACTTATTGAAGGAAAAAAAAAGATGCAAATTTATTATTCTTCATTCAACAAGAAATGGAGGAATCAATCTTTCCGAGAGTAACAGCTGCCACAAGATTAAAACAAGCATGGGATAGTTTGCAAATAGCATACCAAGGCACAAGCAAGGTAAACACATGTGAAATTACAAATGCTTAGAAGGTATTTTGAAAATATGCAAATGAAGGATTCAGATTCAATAGATTCATTCTTCACTCATGCAATGGCAATAGTTAATCAAATTAGATCTTATAGAGAAACTCTTGAAGATCAAAAAATTGTAGATAAAATACTTAGAATCTTGCCTATAAACTTTGATTCAATTGTAGTAGCCATTGAGGAATCCCAGGATCTTACACAGCTATCAGTAGATGAATAAATGGGATCACTCTTAGCACATTAGAAAATATTATATTGAACAGGGGCATCATCATTGGAGAATGCATTCAAAGATCAACTTCCATTTGGAAAAACTAGAGGGAGATCACATTACAGTAGAGCCAGAGGATGTTTTACACCAAGATGAGGAAGAGAAAATACACAACTTGAAATCAGAAGACCAATATAGAGCCCACATACCCATTCTACACCAACAAGAGGAAGAGGCGACAACCACTCTCATAGCCATCATCAAGGAGAAAGGTACGATAAATCCAACATTTAATGTAATTATTGTAATAAATTTGTGCATTTTGCGTATGAATGTAGAAAAAGAAAATATGACAGGAATAAGCAAACAGCACATTTCACAAATGAGAACCAGCCCAACACTAGTGAACAAAACACCATGTTTATAACATGCAATGTAGCACAAGAGAGTTCTAAAGAGGTATGGTTCCTAGATAGTGGATATAGGAATCACATGAGTGGGAGTAAGGAGTTATTTGCATCAATTGATGAATCAGTAAAATCAAAGATAAAATTGGGGAATGATCACCAAGTATCAATCATGGGAAAACAATCAATTAATATAAGAACCAAGCAAGGTGAGAAGAAACATATCCCTGATGTATACTATGTTCTTGGATTGCAACACAATCTCATAAGCATTGGGCAACTAGTGCAAAAAGGATATATAATATACTTTGAAAATGGTGAATGTGTGATTCTAGACAAGAAACCAAGCAATACGCTGATTGCAAAAGATGAAATGACCATAAAATAGGATGTTTCCACTTAGAATCCAAAGTGAACTATTCCTAGAGCCACACAGATTGCAAAAGGTTGCTGAATTATCCTTCAAAGCTTCATACAAAAATGAATCTTGGCTATGGAATTTAAGATTTGGATAGTTAAATTTTAAAGGATTACAATTGTTATATAAGAAAAGAATGGTATATGGGTTTCCACCAATAGAACCACTTAAAAAAAATGTAAGAGTTGCATATTGGTAAAGCAACATAGACATAAATTTCCAGTTGGGGAGTCTTATAGGGGAAAGCATCCATTTGAGATAGTGATTTCAGATCTTTGTGGAGTGATGCAAATACCATCCATAAGTGGAAGTCTTTATTTCTTTACATTTATTGATTATTTCAGTAGGAAAGTTTGGGTTTATTTCCTAAAAGACAAATTAGATGCATTTTCTATTTTTAAACATTTCAAGGAAAAAGTTGAAAAGCAAAGTGGACATTATATCAAAGTATTGAGAATCAATAGAGGTGGTGAATATATATCAAATTGTTTTGAATTTTTTTTGTAAGGAAAATGGCATAAAGAAACAACTTAACAGTGGAGTAGCTGAGAGAAAAAACAGAACAATTATGGAAATGACACGAAGTATGATAAAATAAAAACACCTACCAAATGAGTATTGGGCTGAAGCAGTTGCATGTTCATTATACATATTAAATAGATAAAAAAACAAAAGCAGTGATAAATAAAACACCAGAAGAACCTTACAGAAAAAGGAAGCATAATATAGCACATTTGAGAGTCTTTGGATGTGTGGCATACTCCTTGATACCTCAAGAGTTGAGAAAGAAACTAGATGATAGAGGATAGAAGTGCATATTTGTGGGATATAGTGAACAATCCAAGGCATATAAGTTATACAATCCTATCACAAATAAGGTCATAATAAGTCGTGATGTTGATTTTGTTTAAGAAGAAGCATGGGATGGCAGTATAGACAAAATGACTACAAATGCAGCTAGTGTTCCACAAGAGAATGAGGAGAATCAAACTCAAGTTGCGATTCCTACTACATAAACAAATCTTCCTACAACGTCTTCTAAGGCACCCACCACTCCAAATCCAACTACTCCAACAAGTAATAACAGCAACGAATCTTCTAATCCAACACTTGCATCATGAAGATCAAGGTCTAATAACACTTCAAAGAAGTCACGTAGTCTAAGAGATATTTATGATGAAATACAAGAGGCTGAAAATGATGATTTATGCTCTAATTTTGCATTCTCAACACAAGTTGATCCAATTTATTTTGAGGATGCCATTAAAGATGACAATTGGATTGTAGCCATGAATGAAGAAATTCAATCAATTGAAAAAAATAAAACTTGGGATCTAGTAGAGCTTCATAAATGAAAGGATGTGATTGGAGTTAAGTGCGTTTACAAGACAAAGTATAATGCTGATGGAAAAATAGAGAAACACAAGGCAAGACTAGTAGCTAAAGGCTTCACGCAATAACCTAGCATAGACTACAATGAAACATTCACACCAGTGGCAAGATTGGATACCATTAGGATGGTCTTATCCATAGCAGCTCAAAATAATTGGAAGGTTTACCAAATACCAGCTCCGAAAATTATTATTTTTCTTGGAGTTATTCTAGTCGACCCATACCATGAGAGAAGATAGCAAGACTGAGAGGCCGAAGCTCAGCTTCTTGGAATAGAGGTAAGTCAAAGTGATCAAGGCATTTTTATATGTCAAATAAAATATGCTAGTGACTTGTTGAAAAGATTCAAGATGAAAAATGTCAATGTAGCCCCTACACCAGTTGCACTGGGTTTAAAACTTAGTAAGGACGACAAAAGTCCTAGTGATAATGCAACTTTATTTAAAAGATTAGTTGGCAGTCTTATATATCTAACCGCCACAAGACCGGATATCATGCATGGGGTTACTCTTATTTCTAGATTCATGGACAAACCTAAGGAATCACATTGGAAGGCTGTAAAAAGAATTTTAAGGTATATAGCTAGAACAAAGAACTTTGGGATTTTGTATACAGCTTCAGATGACTACAAGCTGATTGGATATACGGATAGTGATTGGGGAGGTAGCTTGGATGATAGGAAGAGTACTTACAGTAACATTTTCCATCTTGGATTAGGTGCTATCTCTTGGGCATCAAAGAAACAACCAATTATGACACTCTCATCAGCTAAAGTGGAATATGTTGTAGCCACATCAGCAGCTTGCCAAGCAGTATGGATGAGAAGAGTACTTTCAGTTTTGAAGCATCCACAAGAAGAACCTACAGAAATTTATTGTGATAATAATTCTGTAATTGCTTTATCTAAAAATCATGTCTTCCATAAACGCAGCAAGCATATTGACACAAGATATCATTTTATTCGAGAATTGGTGAACAATGGTGACATTCATCTTGAGTTTTGCAGGTCCAAAGAGCAACTAGCAGACATCTTCACTAAACCACTTGCAAAGCATGTCTTTGAGCATCTCCGGGAAGGAATTGGAATAGTAGACATATATGGCAGTGAAGATTAAAGGGGAGTGTTGGTAGATGTGGACATCCACGTATGTTTACCTAATCTCCCCTGCCCTTCGCTGACAAAACACTCCACCCACCGCATTTAAATTCCTTCACCTAACTTCCTTCGTATGCATCTAGACACTTCCTTTTTCTAATCTGGAAGCTTCTGTGTTGTAAATAATAAAAACTCTGTTTCTTTTTTCATTGTAACAAGAAGGAATACTCTGTTTTTAAAAAGAAGAAGGATGGCGTGTAAACAGAGAGCACAGGCAGCTCTGTTCTTTGGCAAATACAATCGTTTTTGTCTCAGTGTATCAGATTTGTGAAATATAATACAAATTTGTTTCTCATGCATTGTATTTTGTTTTTCTTCCTCTTATGGACACCTCTGTTATGTAAGATTAAAAGTAATTTCTGAATTTCTATTTTCTGTATCATCTTGTCTTTCTCTAGCAAGAACTTGGTGTTCTTATCACCATCTTTAAGCTAGATCTCTCTTGATTTCTGTTTCCAGTAAATTTCTTCACGAAGAAGAATTTTTTACCAGCTCGGAAAATAATTGTTTTTCTTGGAATTATTCTAGCTGACCCATACCATGAGAGAAAATAGCAAGACTGAGAGTACGAAGCTCATCTTCCACCCGAGCCTTCTCGGAAAAGATATTTTTGAAGTGGGATAAATTCCAAGCTTGCAGTTCCTTTTTAAGCAGCAAAAATTTCTAAGACAGGACAAACATTTTAGTGCCTTGAACTGCAAAGGAGGACCACCAATTGAGAATAAAATTATGGAGAGATGGATCCCACAGCCACATCATTTCAAATTTGAAGGGAGAATTCTTGGGGTGCATATAAAAATTAAAAGACAGAGCGATGGGATAATGATATGAACTAGAGATGGGACGAACTGAGCTCTGAAGAATAATGTTTTTCTGGAACCATTATTCATTGCGTAGGAACCTATCAAGGCATTTAGTGATGTTGCTGAATCCATAACTTCTATTGGTCCACGTAAACCATTCCACTTTGGGTTCAATATCACACAGAGCAGCTCTATTGACAAAGTGAAGAAAATCCCTCTGAGATTGGGGATTTATGACGATGCCCCCCAATTTATCCTTGTCAGATAGTATGCTGTTAAAATCTCTAGTGATCAAGAAAAGGGAGTCGAGATCAGCAGGTACCTCTTTCTCAATATTCTCCCATATTTTTTTTTCCAGTATGCTGGTGGGACCATAAACATTACAGAGGTAGAAATAGAAGTTAGAGTGCAGAATTTGAACCTTGCACCAAATCATATTGGAATCTTTATGGAGAAGAGTGATGTCTACTTTTGAACATTTTCATATAATCTCGAGACAACCCGAGGCTCCCCTGGAGTTAGAGAAGTAAAATTTCAGAGCTGAGCATTTTTGTCTCTTGGATCAAGAAGATGTCACCTTCTTACTCAAGGATACGACGCTTAAACAAGCGTTGTTTGGTAGGGGCATTAGATCCCCCGACATTCCAAGAAATGATCTTTATTGGGAGGCGGGTAGGTGGTTGTCCTCCCGGCCAATTTGTTTTAAAAAAAGGCACTAATAAGATTTTATTTACATACTACTGCTTCGATGCCAGAGTGATCTTTGAAGGAATGCCTACCAAGTTTTCTAGGAGGACCATAGGTAGGTACACCCCCCAAGTTGCATGTGGAAGGCACTGGAAGCCAAGCACAATGCTTCTGATCTGGGAAGCAGAGGATCTTATTTTTCTCTAATAGAGTGTCCGCCTTCATCGAATAAAAGGTGTTCTTGATTCTGGGCTTCGTTTTCTAGAACCCATATGTTGAGATCATCCATAGAACCACCAAAACTGGCGTCAACACCTTCTTGAAGTAGGAAAAGCATTTGAGAAGAATCCTCAACCAACTGCTTTGTATTGGCAAGCATAGTACGGGAGGTGAGGGAAGTACCGATAGAGGAGGTGGGATGCGGATGAACAATGGGGGGGGGAGGACGAGGAAAATAATGAGGGGGGGATGAAGCAGAGGGAGGGCACGTGGTGGATTTGGGTATCCAAATTTCCTAATGGCGTGTTTATGAGATGTACATTTAAAGGATTTATGACCCATTTTCTTACAATGAAAGCAACGAAAAATGAGTTTGTCCACTTCAACTGGTTGAAGCCAAACACCAGAAGGTGAAAGAATATTGATAACGCTAGGGATCTAAGAGGAGGGTGGAACAGAGATGCCGACTCTAGCAAAGGCTACAAGGTGTCCATCAAGAGTTTTGGGGTTGATCCGGGATACTCTACCTAGGCTACTGTAAATTTTGGTGAGCAGCTGGGGACTCCAGTATTCCACCAGAAGGGAGTAAAGTCGAATCCAGATCAATTTTTCTTCGAAGCCAGAGTTAGTACAGTCGAATTTGGGTATCCAAGGACGCATAAACAATCCCTCTCCTTCTTGCCTTTTCGAGTCGTTGTCGACACCCCAAACGGTGGACCTGGTAGCGTTGTGGATGATTATCCGGTTAAAGGGAAATCTAGTTCTCGCTGCTTCATGTTTGCCTGGTCATCGCCATTAATATGATTAATAATTATTATCATTATTTTAGCCGTAAAATCATAAAAATAACGTTTATAATAATATTATAATCTATATTATCGATTTACGACCTTTTGTTTTGGTGTCAATTTTATCACTATTGTTGTGATTTACCATTAAGCTATTATTTTATTATTTGTTTACTTCATTTAGGGTTTTTATGTTTTTTAGTTAAAACAAACAAATAAATAAATAAAATATAATAAAACTAAATTGGAGCTAGGGCGAAAAGGTCCAAAAATTTTTTGGTTAGGGTTTGTTTCTTTTTCTTTTGGGAATGGGTGAGTTCGTGGGCAGCAGTGCAAACACCAGGTCGAGTTGAGGGCGGTGGCACTGCAAACACCAGGCTATTTTGCCACTTCCCCTCTCTACGTGAGCCATGGATTGTTGCGGCCTATGCTAGCGTCCTCCTAGCCTGCATCCCAAAAAAAATGAGCCCCAGACCTTTGCAGTGTTGACCAAATGAAAGAATGAGACAGCTTCTCATGGAGCATTTTCGGTTGTGCGTGGAAGACATGTGTTCCTCATGAACTAGTCACAATGTTCCACCTATGCAAGTAAACAGATCTTTGACTGTCAGTTACTCCTTGCATGCATCCTGCCTATTTCAAAAATGCCAGGTCTTAGATTAGAGTAGGGACATCCATCAAAGCATAATGGAGAGAGAGATTTTGACAGATGTTGTAGTTGAAAATGCTTTGATGGACGCATATGAGGCTGTGCCATTTCAAGCCTCCAACCCAGTCAGTTTGCATTTGTCAGCGTACATCTAGCCCATGCCAAAATGGAAGCTTTGGAATAGGGTATGAACAATAGAATCTGGTTTTTTGTAATATTTTGTTCTTGCAAGTGTCATAGTTGATATGCGTGAAAAATGTGGAAGTGTGTCATAGTTGGTATGTATGAAAAATGTGGAAGTGTATTCAATGCATGTGAATTATTTGAAAAAATTCCTTAGATATTTCATCTCATGGAATGCAATGGTTTTAGGGTATTCATATATGAGCTTGTTGTAAAGGCCTTTGAAACTTTGAAGGAAATGTATTTGGCAGTTGTAAAGCAACACTTAACAACCTTTTCCAACACCCTCTCAGCTATGCCAAAATAAGTGTTTTAAATTGGGTATGGACATCCTTCAAAGAATTATGGAAAAGGGTTTTTTGACATTGTATACATTTGGAGAAAAGCATACACATAGGGTAGGAGAAATATTTGACAAAATGCCTCAAAGAAATACGGTCTCATGGACTGCCATGATTTCAAGATATGCACATAATGAATCTGTTCAAAAGGCTTTAGACACTTTCAAGTAACTACACTCACAAGTGTAGAGCCTCCTATCCATTCCCTACATTCTCTCAGCTTGTGTGCAAGAATGGATCCTTGTGCAGGCCCTAGAAAATTGTCAGAACATAATGGGAAACTTATTCTGTTGGAAAAACTTCAAGTGATCGAGAAGTTTTGTGATGTTGTGGAGGTTAGATCGAGGCTCATGAACTAGTTGATAAAGTGCCCAAGCGAGATGCTAAACCGAATCCTGTGGGTTTGACCGACTCCATTCCTTCCAGGCATGGTTCATCTTCCCTTACCTCTCATAATTCTCGTGTTTTAGTTCTCTTTTGTAACTTAATAGAATTTTAAAATAGTAGGATTTTAATACAGTTAAATGTTTTTATCAACTTGTTGCAAAAATAATGAAATGTCTTGTCGTAACTCACGAAGTCAAAATAACTCGTTTGCATTAAAACATGAACTTCCACCCTCATTCTGAGGTGATGTAGAAAAATTTCTACCCATCTAGACTGCTACAATATTGTTTTATCAACCAGACGAAATTGACTTCCCCGTAATAATGTTGACCTCCTCCCTATTTAAATAGTTAATTTTCACATTTTTCAGAGACTCCTTAAATATCCTTTGTAACTCTGAAAATGAGATGTTAAGCTTCATTCATGTACCTTGGTATGCGAGAAGACACCTTGACCTTTGGATTGACCCCAAACAAACATATGAGATCTTTTTGACGCTCTTATAGGAGCCCTATTACACTGTTTTACCGTAGTAGATGGTTGTTAAATCTAGAAAGTTGGTTTTTGTTTTGAATCGCCATTTGAAACCTGGATAGAGAAATTATTTTCCACCTTCTCAAACCTCTAGTGTTCTTACTAGACAATTGCATGGAACCTTCAGTTTAGGGAAAAATACTTTTTTGGATATCTTGACGATGACATTTTGTAGGCCTCCGGTCGCAGTTTGACAAGGTCAAACTGGACCAATTTCGACTTGTCGCTCCAAAAAACTTGTCGCCGTTTGAAAATAGTTTTCTAGTTCTCAATTCTCATCAACTCTGATGAAATATCTTTATATAGGGGAACTTGTAGGAAGTGTCTTGTTGCGTGCTCATCCATCAAATGTCAGTTTTAGACATGGTTTTCCGAGCCTTCGAGCTAACTTTTGTTCATTTTTCATTGGGCCAACTACGACCAGTGGCCCCGGAAAACTAGTTACCAAACGCAAACCGTTTGTTTTTTTCCCAATTCCGTCAGTTGCTATGAACTCTTGGTATATCGGGGGACACATAGAAACTTTATCGTGGTGTGTGTTCTCTTCGGAAGATAACTTTTGGAAGCGGTTTCTTAGCCTCCGAGCCCGTTTTGAACGTTTTTGTAGCTAGTAAGAAAAGGTAAAAATAGAAAGCTGTGGGACCCTCGTCGGGTTGTCAAACCACCGTGGAAACTTTAGACGCATGTAAATAACTGTTTAAAACTCTATAGTATAGCTTGTTGTGTGAAATAAAACTTTTGACGAAATGGTGTTTTCTCTCTCTTCCCTTCTTTTCTCTCACCTAGGTTACAAAATGAAGTGAAATGAAATGCATTGAATACATGTCTCTAAAATTTTTCTCACTTGCAAATTGTAATTATTATTATATGTAAATGGGAAAACTGAAAAATGATAATTATATTAGATTAGGGTGGATGCCATGCCCACGAATCATCGTTGATATCATGCTCATGTGGTTTTACAAGATGAAAGAATGACGATGAAAAAGTGATGTGTATTTCACTAATTATCATTGTAATTTATATAGTTCATTGTTAAATGGATAAACGTATAATGTAGCCTCATGTTACAGAAAGTTATATTCAATAATTTGTTGCTATGTATGAGATGCTGGATTCAAGGACATCTAGAAAATGTGCATTTAATCATAGGTCAATTTGATTTATACTACACCTAGTAAAAAGGTGTGACATTTATATAAGGTAAATGAATCTGAAGTAATATCTTGTAGTGCATATTTAGTGTTCAATAAATGATTAACGAGTCATCTTGTGCATTTATACTTTGTAAATGTAATAAAGAGATTTAAATGCAACACTCTACCCTTGTTCAATATCGGAGCATAACTTGTTTTTCATGTGTGATACTCCTTACCGTAGAAGACATTGAAAATCGTAGGATGAACTTAATCTTTGCACTCAATGGAACGTCCTAATTTAGGCAAATCAGAGCTCAAGAATGGGATTATCGTCTTAGTCAGTATGTCTATTGACTTTTTCATAAACCCAGATAGGAGTGACACAGTCAAATTTTATTTGGAGTATGTAGAGCTAACTCCTCCTTCGTATCCTAGAGGACTACCTTATCATCCAAAGATAGATTTAAAATTAAAGTCCTTCATCGAATGAAATCCCTGTTGGATCTAGATGACATAGATGGAGGTTGTGACTTAGTTGTTCTAGGTCTTAAACTCTTGTTAATGAACTCCTTAGCTCCGCTCAGCTAGATGTGTTACCTTGGTTTCTCTCAACATGACACCTTGGTCCCTTCTGAAGGTGGTTTGGCATAAATTTGTCCTCTCGCTTAAAACTCATACATAATTGAGGGGTAGACCCTTAGGTGAAGTTGGAATTAATCTAAACCACAGTTGACGTGGATGTTAACTTAGGGTTTGTGTGTAGCTTCAAGTCTTCTAATCATATTTGTCTTCAAGAGGTTGGACAAACACTTCGTAACTCCTTTTACAAGACAATGATAATAATAAGGCCATAACGTGACGTAGAAAATAAAGCATATAAGAGTAAAAATGAGATTCGAGGTTCGGAGTAATGCCACCCATGGAGACCTTATAACTCAATTAAATATATGCATTTGTTTCAAAGAATATGAATTGTCTTGGTATAATCCACCTTTGAGAAAACAAAATACATATATAAAACAAAATGGAAATTCACAATTCATTGAATTAGAATAACTATGGTAAGGAAATAACCTTACCGTGATCAAGAAATGTCTTGTGGTAAAAAAAAAAGGGGCTATCTTGTATTTAAATCTCCGTTAAATCCTAATATCACTATATGGACACCAAGTTTCATTCACTTGAGTTGTAAGAGTAGAAAGGTAGACATTGAATATATGTTCGAGAAGAATATTTTTAACATAAGGACAAGATAATTAAGTATTTTAGATGCATTTCTAATTATGCCCAAATAAGTAGGCAAGTTCTGGAAAATTTTGTAAAGAATAAGAAGTCACCTTAAAATGGTTGAATTGTAAATTAAATGTGGAATGAACTTAAAGTTTATGTGGATGGAAAAAGAAGAAAGTTATCCTTGCACAATAATGTTCTTAGAATGTTAATCGTAACTAAAATACAATTAAATAAATGATGTGTTGTGGGTTCGCCATTCCTGAAGTCATTTTTCTTGTGGTTGGGTCCTTACTAGTAACCATTCATTGGGAAAAGTGTAGCATCGGCATGCCTATGTTGTTTTCGTGTGTCTATGTGAATCGATGACTTATGTGATTGTCGTATGCGAGTCGAGTTTCTGTTCTTGGAGCCCTTACTATGTTGTGTGTAGTGAGCAATGTAAGTCAAAAAAAAATATATCCTGGTATTTTACTGTTGTAATTATGTGTGTAAAATATGGGCACTACAGACTGAGAGAAAGGTAAAGTACGCGGGATTGACAATTTTCAGTAGATTTAGTATGGTAAAGTTAAATGAAATTGTTTAAAAGCAATTTTTTCCTTATTTTAGGATTATACAAAATTGATAAAAATAGGTTTGAAAGCAACATTCGGTTTTCTTATGAAATATATAATTCCACATATATTTAGATATTTAGGTGAAGTAAATTAAGAAATAATTATCCCAAAAAAGTAATTAGGATGGAATTGTTTATTTACGGAAGCAATGTCATAATCCAAAATTTGAGTTGATGCTTATTACACCACAAATTTTGCCCGTCAATTTATGTGTCGATGGCCGCCCCGCAGCAAACTTTGTGCAGAGAAAATAATGGAAATTGCAGGACTTTAGTAAAGATATCGGAAGTGGAAGTCATAATTGTTGCAGATGAACGGTTGAAATAATTTGGATGCACATGGAGTGCATGTGGAACGTGGATACGGATGTGCTGTATATTGAAGTGAATGAGGACACGTGTGACGTGAGTCGAGCAAGGTGGGCGCCGCCACCAGCACAGAATCTTTTATTGTACTATTTTGTTAGATATGGTTGTAATTAGGCTTGGAATTTCAAATTATCATCCCTGTCAAAGCAAAATTTGTTGACGGTTTACTTCTTTTACTTGGCTGTAATTTCAAGAAATTTTTATAGATATATGTATAATCTGTTCATATATATATAAATAGGTGGTATGTTTTTAAATAAACCCCTTTAAAAAATTGACAGTTTTCAAAATTTTAAACTTGTTATTGTTTACGGTTTCTAATTTTTTTCCCCTGTAAAATACGAATAATCAACGAATTGATAATACAGAACTAGCGGATCTGATCATCTGTCATTAAAAGGTATGTATCCCATCGAGATGCTCGTTTTACAGTGAATTCTACAGGAAGAGTGTATTTTTTGTTTATTTTTACCCATGTTTTGTTGTTTCTTTTTCTTGAGCCTGTTTCAGTCATACCTACTTAGGATTCAACAATTCTTTCTTGATTTTGGTTGAATTCTTTATCCTTTCATTAAATATTCATCCCTTAAAATAACGTTGTGGGAAGAAATAGGAAATCTGGCTTCTGCTATGCCCGTGACAAAATCAATCACACCCCTTATCAACATCAACTACGAAAGTAGTAACTATCCCTCTAAAACAAATAACATATATTATTCGACGTTCGCATTGCATTGTACACATGCGATTGCTAGTCATTGTTTACAAATCTAACAGGCCTATCGGTGTGTTAATAGCACAAAGGCGCTATTGCTAATAAGTTATGAGAAAAATCAGGACTGAGACCACCAACTTTCAGGCCCGCCCTGAAAGCAAGAGATAAACATATGACAAGAGAGCTAATCTATATATGACTATTAGCTGCAAAACATATGATGGCAATACTAGAGCTATTCTATGACTATTGCCAAGGGATTGGGATCGCTTCAAAAAGCTTCTTCCCTCTACTCCTCAACACGTTTCATCTCTTCCAACAATACTTTAGCTTTGCCAGCAGCGTAAAGTGCTCTGCCTATTTTATTTTCTTGGGAATCTCGTGCCCATTTCCTGGAATTCATCACTAACATAGTTTTAACTTTCAGAATGCAGGCATAAATAGTATCTGCTAATGAGCATTCTAATTCTTTAAATTCCTTAACATCACAAGTTGAGCTGCAATGGACGCTTTTGCAAAATTTGTACACTGCATTGCCTACCACAGCTGCCTTCGAATCAATCGATCTTGGAAAATCAAGTCAGAATTTATTGTGCAATTAATCTCTATCTTTTCCCAGATATTATGTCACTGACATATCTGATTTGTAATTAATTATGACTACTGCACATTTACTTTTTGTTGAAACCTTCTCCCTGATTATCTCTTGTCAGAGATTTTGTGTTGACTTGCAAGGCAAGTGATTTTTGTGTAGGTGTTTATTATTAATGCATCATGTTTTATTGTAAAATGGTAAGAATTGTAAGAAGAGCATGAAGCAGGAAGGAGAAGACAGAAGAAGGAGAAAAACCAGATTGGGAGAAGAAAAAAAATTGCACAGTCCCAACTCAAGTCTGGACTGTTTTTGCTGATAGAAAAACTTCATTTCTCAGCTGTTATTGTATGAATGAATGTTTTGTGTGAAAAAGCTGTAGTTGCTGTTCATTATTGGAGAATATTTATATGTATTGCTGAAGCAATTTGATGCCCAGATCTTGTGTTATTTGCAGCCAAGTGTTTTATCTTGGTTTTTGCTGTTATAAATTTCTGTAGCTTTTCTTTTCCCCTGTTCTGCATCCTTTAAATCCTCTGCATTTTATTTTCTATTGCTTTTCTGAAGATTTTGTAGATTCCGTAGACTCTGCAGTTTCCATAGATCCTCACATTCCCTTCATCTGGTATCAGAGCATTCAGTTAAACCCTATTTTTATTTCATTTCTAGTTTTTTAGATTTTCATTTGGCAGCCATTAATGGAATCTACGTCTGGTGCATCACTTGGTTAGTGTGCAAACTCTGATTTTCACAGGAAAGAACTATGAGTATTGGTCTTTGACCATGAAAGCTTTGTTTTTGGTCAAGAAATTTGGGAAATGGTTGAAATTGGTTACCAGGAACCAGCAGACCAGGCAACATACAATGCTCTTACACAAGCTCAAAATGACATCTTGAAGGAACAGAGGAAGAAGGATGGGAAAGCACTATTTTATATCCATCAAGCAATGCATGAGAGCATACTCCCAAGAGTTGCAGTAGACAATCAAGCCAAGGAAGCATGGTGACACACTCCAGATTGCATATCAAGGTATGGACAAGGTAAAAACTGCTAAATTACAGCTCCTTAGAAGAGAATTTGAAAATTTATCAATGAGAAACTCAGATTCAATAGAGTCTTTCTTTACTCATGTTGTTGGTCTGATAAATCAAATGAAGTCCCATGGAGAGGTCATAGAGGATAGGAAGGTTTTTGAAAAGGTACTTAGAAGTCTCCCTTCTAAATTTGATGTTATAGTTGTGGCTCTAGAGGAAACCAAAGATTTGAGCCAGTTTAGTGTTGATGAACTACATGCCTCTCTTATCAATCATGAATATAGGCTAAATAGATCAAATAGTTCAGTTGAAAATGCATTTTCATCTCAGATTTCTATAAATCATGGAAGAGGAAGGAGTAGTTTCAGTCCTAGAGGAAGAGGGAGAAGTTCTCCTAGAAGTGGATGTAGTAGCAGTTATGCAAATGCTGGTGGTAGAGGTCAAACTCAGAATTTTAGTCACCCAAGTGGCCAAAGATTTGACAAGTCACACATTCAATGTCACTATTGTAAGAAGTTTGGGAATTATGCTCATGAATGCAAGAAAAAATAGTATGATCAGCAGAAACAAGGTCAAAATCAGTCAAGTAGCACTCCCTCAGGCAGCATGTTCATTGCATGCATGAAGATTGCTGAAGCAATCCCTACAAATTCTCCAGTTGAGTGCAATGTTGTTCAAGAAAGCCCATGTGACATATGGTATTTAGATTCGGGCTACAGTAATCACATGATAGGTAATAAAGATTTGTTTTCTATCTTGGAGGAATTAGTTCAAATTGATGTTACACTTGGTAACAACAACAAAGTCACTGTTTTGGGTAAAGGTACGGTTAATATTCTAACCAAAAAGGGGGAGCCGAAATTTATGCCTAATGTATATTATGTTGCTGGTCTAAAACACAACTTGATGAGCATTGGACAGCTGATACAAAAGGGATATAGAGTGTACATGGAAAATAATGAATGTGTTATTTTGGACAAGCTTCCAAGCAATATGCTTATTGCCAAGGTACAAATGACTACAAACCGCATGTTTCCATTAAAAATAAGGCCAGCTATGAAAGGAAAAATAGCTCAAGCTATTCATGAGACACATACTATAAATTTTGGAGCAGCTTTTAAGGTAGAAGATACAAAATCAGCAGTAGCCAAAGATAGCTATGGAAAAGTTCAAAACAGCTACAGAAATGTTCAAAACAACCACAAAAAGGTTCAAGATAGCTATGGAAATGTTCAAGACAGCTACGGAAATTTCCAAGACAGCTACGAAAATGTCCAAGATAGCTACGGAAATGGCCAGAACAGCTCCAAAGAGGAAAATGATGTTTTTGTAGAAACTCAAGCAGCGTTTCAATCAGTGGTAAAGGATGATTCTTGGCTTTGGCATTTTAGATTTGGGAATTTATATTTTGGAGCACTGAAATTACTACATATGAAGAATATGGTAAAAGGTTTGCCGTTAATTTAGAAACCGGAAAGAGTTTGTGAAGGATGTATTATGGGCAAACAACATAGAGAGTCATTTCCGGTTGGCAAGGCAAATAGAGCTACAGCTTCACTTGAGATTGTGCATTCAAATATTTGTGGGAAAATGCAAACACCATCTATAGGAGGCTGCACTTATTTTCTTACTTTTATTGATGATTTCACAAGAAAAACTTGGGTTTATTTCTTGAAACACAAATCTGATGCATTTGCTTATTTCCAGCAGTTCAAGGCACTTGTGGAGAAGCAAAGTGGCCACTACATCAAGGTTCTAAGGAAAAATAGAGGAGGTGAATTTATATCTAATGAATTTATAAATTTTTACAGATCTCATGGCATACACAAGCAATTTACAGCTCGCTATACACCTTAGCAAAATGGTGTGGCGGAGAGGAAGAACCGAACAATTATGGAGATGGCTTGTAGCATGATGGCAGCCAAACATCTACCAAATGAATATTGGGCTGAGGTAGTGGCAACTGTTTTTACATCATGAATAGGTGCCCAACAAAGAGCGTAAGAAACAAAGTCCCTCAAGAGGCTTGGACAAGAAGGAAACATAGTGTTTCTCATATGAAGGTATTTGGATGCATAACATATGCACATGTTCCAGATGAGTTGAGAAAGAAGTTAGATAATAAAGGAAACAAATGTATATTTGTTGGTTACTCAGAGGAAACAAAAGCATATAAGTTGTTTGATCCTATCAATAGGAAAGTTATAATCAGCCATGATGTTCAGTTCATGGAGGATGAAGCATGGGATGGAAGCATAGAGAGGACTGTCAGAATTGCAGCTGCTGTCCCAAATGATAATATGGCGGATGAAGTGTTTCCAACACCAAATATAACTCAAACAACAGCTCCTTCCAATCCTGGGATGGTACCACAAGTTATAGCTCAAGCTACACCTTCATTCACACCAAGGAGATCCTCAAGGCTGCTGTCCACACCAACAGGACAGCAAACTTCACAAGCATCTACACCGGCATCTACATCAATCGGTACCCTTGGAGCAACACCATCTAGCACTCCAAGTAGTTCTTCATCTCCGGATCCAACTCTAGCAAGCATGATGCCACGAAAAACAAGGATTTTGAGTGAGTTGTATAATGTTGACACAACTAATTCATTTTCAGTTTTTGCTTTATTTTCTCATATTGATGATCCATTAACATTTGAAGAGGTTGTGAGTAGTGATATATGGGCAAAAGCCATGGATGACGAGATTGAATCCATTGAAAAGAACCAAACATGGGAGTTGGTTGATTTGCCGGAAGGCAAAGATGTAATTAGTGTCAAATGGATTTATAAGACTAAACAAGATGCTGATGGGAAAGTGCAAAAGCCTAAAGCAAGGCTAGTTGGAAGGGGCTTTACACAACATCCCGGTATAGACTTCAATGAGACATTTTCTCCGGTTGCTCGGTTGGATACAGTTAGGACTGTTTTAGCTTTTACTGCCCACAACAAGTGGCATGTATATCAAATGGATGTAAAGTCTACATTTCTAAATGGCTATTTAGAGGAGGAAGTGTATGTGGAACAGCCACAAGGCTATGAGCTACCGGGTCATGAAGACAAGGTGTATAGGTTGAAGAAGGCACTCTATGGATTGAAGCAAGCTCCAAGAGCTTGGTACAACCGCATTGACTCCTATCTCATTCAAAATGGTTTCCAAAGAGTGGTTGTGAACTGACATTGTACATCAAGGTCAACAAGCAAGGTAACATTTTGATTGTTTTCTTGTATGTGGATGATCTAATCTTTACCGGTGATCTAAACATAGATTCTTTCAAATCAGTAATGAAGAATGAATTTGAAATGACTGATTTGGGTCTTATGAGGTATTTCTTAGGGATTGAAGTCCATCAATCCAATGATGGTATATTTATTTCTCAATCTAAATATGCAAATGAAGTATTGAAGAAGATTTAATATGGCAAGGTGCAAGGTATCCCCAACACCGGTTATGACAGGGATGAAGTTAAGCAAGGAAGATGATGGAGCATGTGTGGATTCTACATTGTTCAAGAGGTTGGTTGGAAGCCTCATATACTTAACAGCCACAAGGCCGGATATTATGTACTGTGTAAGTCTGATTTAAAGGTTTATGGAGTCTCCAAAAGACTCACATTGGCAGGTCGGTAAGAGGATATTGAGGTATGTAAGTGGTACAAAGGATTTTGGTATTTTGTATTCCACTTCAGAATGATTTCAGTCTTGTTGGGTACACTGATAGTGACTATGGAGGCAGCATAGATGATAGGAAAAGTACTTCTGGGTATACTTTTCACTTTGGTATAGGTGTTGTGTCATGGGCATCGAAGAAACAACCCATTGTGACCCTTTCTTCAGCTGAAGCTGAGTATGTGGCAGCCACTAGTGTTGCATGTCAAGCTGTTTGGATGCGAAGGATGTTGAAAGATTTGATGCATGATCAAAAGGAAGCCACTACAGTATTCTATGATAATAGTTCAGCCATAGCATTATCTAAAAATCATATGTTTCACAAGAGAACTAAGCATATTGATACGAGGTATCATTTTATCAAAGAACTTGTAAGCAACAAAGAAATTTGTCTTGATTTTTGTAGGTCTGAAGATCAGTTGGCTGAAATAATTACAAAAGCATTGGAAAAAGAGACATTTGAGTATTTATGAAGTGGATTAGGAGTTTGTGACTTTGCACAAGTTGGCAGCTCCGGAAAACTGTCAGTTAGCTACGGAAATGCTACAACAGTTTTTGAACAAACTTGATTCATATTTCTAATGATCTGCAATAGTTCATAATTAAGGGGGAGTGTTGGAAAATCAAGTCAGATTTATTGTGCAATTAATCTCTATCTTTTCCCAGATATTATCTCACTGACATATCTGATTTGTAATTAATTATGACTGCTGCACATTTACTTTTTGTTGAAACATTCTCCCTGATTATCTCTTGTCAGAGATTTTGTGTTGACTTGCAAGGCAAGTCTTTTGTGTAGGTGTTTATTATTAATGCATCATGTTTTATTGTATTGTAAAATTGTAAGAAGAGAAAGAAGCAGGAAGGAGAAGACAGAAGAAGGAGAAAAACCAAATTTGGGAGAAGAAGAAAAACTACACAGTTCCCAGCTCAAGTCTGGACTATTTTTGCTGATAGAAAAACTTCATATCTCAGCTGTTATTGTATGAATGAATGTTTTGTGTGCAGCTGTAGCTGCTGTTCATTATTGGTGAATATTTATATGTATTGCTGAAGCAATTTGATCCCCATATCTATGTTATTTGCAGCCAAGTGTTTTATCTCATTTTGCTGTTATAAATTTTTGTAGCTTCTCTTTTCCCCTGTTCTGCATCCTTTAAATCCGCTACATTTTATTTTCTATTGCTGTCTTAAGATTTTGTATATTCCATAGACTCTACAGTTTCCATTCCCCTATTCTGCATCCTTTAAATCCATTGCATTTTATTTTCTATTGCTGTTTGAAGATTCTAGTCCCGCTCAAGGTAGATTCCGTAGACTCTACAGTTTCCATAGATCCTTGTATTCCCTTCAATCGAGTCATTTCCTCCCACTCTCTCCCAAATATCTGACTTAACATTCTGGCCGAAGGCAGAGGAGAAAAGTCAACTTTTCCATTTTTGCTTCCAAAAAATCTCAGTAGTGCAGATACAATGTTCACACCACCAGACGTCTTTGTTTGCTTTTTACATTCCTCTGCGAGCTCATTCAATGCTAAAACAACACATTAAGGAAATACATGGTGAGCATTTTGCAAGTAATGTATACCCATTCCACTCAATTTAGTAGTAGGAAGACTCCCCTTTTCCACTTTGGTCCTCAATCTGCGGAAGGATTTATCGGTTGCTTGGCTGATTATTATTTGGTCACCCCCTACCTCTATCTCCTCAACAAAATCTATGATTTTCCATGCTTGAGATTTCACACATTTGGAGATTATATGCCTTCAAATAATTATGAACTGGATTTGGAGGAAAAACATGAGAAGTGGAACAGAAGTGTCGTTATCTTCAACAAAAATTGGAGAAAGCTGGATAATAATTCTGAATTCTGATAAGTTACATGGTGAAATTTAATAGCAGGAAGGGACAATGTCATCATTTTCCAAGACTGTTTGCTCAAGTCTGTGAAATGCTTTTCCACTGCTAGTGATTGTTCATCCTCCGTTTTCCCTAAATACTTCAATCTTGTTTGAGGATTAGAAATATCGGCCATGAGTGTCCTTTTTCCCGCCACAAATTCAATCAGCTCTTTGCAATTGTATTCTGCATCCTCATTTCCCTTTGTAATAATCTTCTTTGCTTGTACAATAGACTTCTAGTTAGCTATCCACATGCTTTCCGGAGTCTCCCTTAACATTTGAACGCCCTCCAAAATTTTCCTATATTTTGAATAATCTTTGAAATCTTCTTTTTGGTGTTTTGATAATATGAAAGACAATAACTTACTCATACATTTGTTGTGGAATATCATCCAGGAGTCAATCCAACATACTTTGCTGAATAAGACCATTAGCCACTACAGCACCAGCACCACATATAATAATTTCCTAGGTATCCACATACTCTTTGGATGTTCCTTGGCAATAAGCTTCTTCACTTTCTTCTCCATCATTTTCTCTTCAGGAAGATGCGGTTCTTGGGCCTCCTGCAACTTTATAATATGTCTTGTCCAAAAATCCTCCATCAAAAAACCACTATGCCAGGTGTCCGAATGCCATCTTCTGTAATAACCCACTGCAAGCCCAACGCCATCCAGTAATTGCCCATCCTATGCACACAAACACTTGCTGAAGCACTTTTCTGGTAAACTTCAACACTGTAAACAAATCATAGAGCTCCATAGATGGGCCCTCCATATACCACTTGGCTATTAAAGCCACAATTTGAACTGTAACAATTTCTGCTGCAAACGAACTTAATGCTGACCTAGCAATAATATATTCAGGATTGTAGGCGCGAGAAACAATCCATGACCTAAGGATGTCATCTTCAACTGTCCTCCAAGAAGAATCCTCCTCAATATGAGGTGTGGATAGGATTTTCAGAATTTTCTGAGCAATAATTCCTTCAATACCTTTGCCGACAATACCAGCATTAGAAAGGAGATGGATACTATGCAAGCCAAGATGATATAGACAATGTGGCTGTATCACTTGTTCGCAGCCAAAGATAAAGACAGCCGGTTAATTTGGTATGAGCTTGATGCACGGTCACTACTACAAGAGGGGGTGTTTTGAGACATTAATTAGAGACAAAAATATATTTTTGTCTCTAATTAATGTACATATCATATTTTTGTCTCTAATACCCTTCATATATTATGGTACCTTTTATAACTATTTTTAATTAAAAAAAATACACACCTACAATGTGGCGACTAATTACAAGGAGGGAAAATTAATGTGGTAGCTGAGAATTAGGTGGGAGATAGTTGGGTTTCATTCTCTACATGCATTTAGATATGAACCAAGACAATGACATGTAGGTGGTACTGCAGATCTTAGGCATGCAAACGAGGCCAGACTGAGCAGGTATATGCCAATCCTTTTATTTTGCCCTATTTTTATTTTATGGGTTTACATTATTTGTCGTTGATAAGTGCTATTCTTTTGGTTTCAGCTCTGTAAAGTGCATTTGCATAAACACGGAAGATTTCTATGGAACGAGGTTTCATTGAAGGTATCGAACTGTGGCCCATTTCTTGAGAAGTCGAATATTGTGTTTGCTTGCAGCACATATTCTAGCATGTACTCTTGTCCTTTTATTACCATGAGAATTTCCTCATAGAGTGTCTTTCCACTCAATTGGGGATCACCCAAGATACCAAACCCTTGGATACTGTCAAGATTAGAAGGTATTCTTCCATCAAACTTGTGGTAAGGTTTACCATCCATGCGAGAAAGTTACCATGAAACCCATTATAGCCCAGGCTCAATCTTTTTCTATTGCATTTTGTTTCCCATAGAAAATGTTTCGAATGGTTCCTGTAAATAGGTTAGGTTCCTTCCCTACTAAACCAATATGGTGCCTCAGACCTCCTAAAATTGAAATTTCTAATCTCCTTTCAATCAATTTTTACCACACCTTTAAAGGGGTCGTAAAACCTTTCAATCAGGCCAAAAATGGTGGATTTTCCTGAGCCACTCTCCCCAAGAAGAGCCATTCTATTGCATGTTTTTTATAAGAACTTTGCATATAATAAATCAATAAATTGCAGAAGATAACACAACACAAGAGATATGGGGGGCCAAGATGCCCTAATATCAATATATGCAGAATAATACCCTTAAGGTAGGGCAACACCATACAATGCTCCTTAAGGAAGGAGTAACTCCACAATCTCCCAAGACGGGAATCCACTTCGAGGGGGACACCTCCAATATACCTCTACCAAGTAGAAGACTCAAATCATACATACCTCCCTCATAATGATACTCACATCCTTTAAATAGGATGGGTAACACCTAATCCCAATGTAGGCCGACCCATTACCCAATATAATTAATTCCTATGTGAGCCCATATAACTAACTAAGGGGATGTGTGCCACATGTCGGCATCTCCATCAACCCATATACATTATAATATTATATCCCATGTGAACCCATACATATAACTAAGGGGATGTGTGCCACATGTCGGCATCTCCATCAACCCATATATATTATATTACCATATCCCAAGGTACATAGCATTGCCTCCCTCTTTGACATGTTTCGTCCCCGAAACATAAGAAGAAGCCATATAATGAGTACGCTTTAAATTATTGCACACTTGTCACCATGCTCGATCATCCAACCACCCATATGAAATCCTAGTGGGTGATGTTGCTCCAAACATGATTCCATATTCCATTGTGCTCATCTGATTCCATACTGGTCCATATGTGTTCCTTATCGGCATCCATGCATATCCATAATTATTATTCTTGTGATTCCATGTCATATAATTATTGTTCCATTCATTCCATGTGTAGCCAAAAGTATTCCTGTGATTCCTTGTATGTCCATATGGATTTCTATCCTCATGTGTCCTAACATGTCTCCATGATTTTTTCCTCTCATGATGGTGTGGGTGTCGATATGGTGCCACCTTCGTATACTCAACCTTATCAACCTTTTCCTCAACTTTCTTGTCCTCTTCCACCTTGTTTGTTACTTCTTTTTTCTCTTGAGTAGAGAAATTATTTGTGAATTTATGTTCTTCATCCTCTCCTTCTGATTCATCCTTATTCCCTTCTTCACCATCTTCAAATTCATCCACATGATCTAATTTTACATTACTTTTTTCTTTGCTAAGTGTGATATCTTGCAATGTAATTTTCTTTCTCTTGTACCATAATTTCATGAATTTCTTTTTGTACATTAAGATTAATTGTTCCTAAGCTCTCTAACCAAGAATATCCAAGAACATTATCCATACCATCCATATCTAAAGCATAAAAATCTAAATGTAAAACATATTTATCCATAGAAAGCTTTAAATCTTCAAAAACCTGAATCTGCTTACCATCCATTTGAGATTCCTTGATATGCTTTTCTTGCACCTGTAGATTTTTAGCTACAACCACATTGATGAAGTTATATTTTCTGCTAGGGTTTATGGAAATAATTACCTTTTTTCTTTGAATACACCCTTCAAACTGAAATATTGAAGCTTCCTTCTTTGGAGATGCACTATCATGTGTAACAACTTCTTCTTCTTCTTCTACTTCTATTGCTGGTTCTTCTTCTTCTTCTTCTTGAAAAAAAATATGTTTCATTTTTGTTTCCCATCTAGCTAAGAAAATATCCTCCATTTTCCTCCAATCCAATCCGATTAGATCTAATCCAAATAAGAATACCAATGTCGCACTTTCCCACCAAGATGAAGATAAAAACTAACCCATACTAAAAATTCTTCAAATTACACTTGTTTAAATTGTATCCACCATTTTTTGCATCAATTTCCCCATTACCATAGAAAATTGGTATATCCATGATGCATAAAAATTAGGGTTTCACAAACTTACTCCTTTGACCAATATTTTACCTGATGATTTCGTCAATTAGTTAGCCTCAAATCTGAAACACAAACAAGTAACCCCCTACTAAAATTTTGAGAGATTTCCGAAAATGTAAGGAAAATTCAGAAAAATTCCTCAAATTGCGGCCTGTGGAGCAAAATAGTGAAAAACAATAAAACTGAAATAAATCTGTCAAAATAAATCCACAAATTCTGAAATTTCAGTGGTATCACCATTTGATATATTACCAACAACCCAAAAAACATTATCTCCTAATTCATCATTATTCAGAAGATATAGACAAAACCTTAGAAGTATGGTTTCAACCATAAAACGGACACAACTTTTGCAAATAAGCTCCAAAAAATCTGAAATTTTGAGGGAAGATTACTTGAACTATGTATCCACTCCCCACAAAACATATCTGAAAAATTACAAGTCGATCTTCATATATAGACGAATCACCAACATTAGGGTTTCATCCCACAAATTGCCCGGATCACTGCTCTGATACCACTTGATAAGAACTTTGCATATAATAAATCAATAAATTGCAGAAGATAACACAACAAAAGAGATATGGGGGGCCAAGATGCCCTAATATCAATATATGCAGAATAATACCCTTAAGGTAGGGCAACACCATACAATTCTCCTTAAGGAAGGAGTAACTCCACAATCTCCCAAGACGGGAATCCACTTCGAGGGGGACACCTCCAATATACCTCTACCAAGTAGAAGACTCAAATCATACATACCTCCCTCATAATGATACTCACATCCTTTAAATAGGATGGGTAACACCTAATCCCAATGTAGGCCGACCCATTACCCAATATAATTAATTCCTATGTGAGCCCATATAACTAACTAAGGGGATGTGTGCCACATGTTGGCATCTCCATCAACCCATATACATTATAATATTATATCCCATGTGAACCCATACATATAACTAAGGGGATGTGTGCCACATGTCGGCATCTCCATCAACCCATATATATTATATTACCATATCCCAAGGTACATAACAACTTTTATGGTGAGGCTGCACTTGTTGAAGATCATAATGTCCCGTCAAGGTGGGTATGTGAAATACACCTTTTTCACTTCTATATTCCCTTCTATTTTAACATGTTTCTGGCCCTTTTCATGATCAGGGTTTATGCTGCTCTCCCTGTCCAAAATGTGGAACACAGATTCCACCGTATCAAAGCCTTGGAAATGTTGCTGGTCATACTTCCCGCTTCTAAATGTCTTGAAAATTTATGTGGATGTGATGTTTCCCTGAGCAAGAATATGTCCTCCATACCAAAAGGTGAGGGCAGAATTGCAGAAACCTAGGCATTGAGATGCTTCCAGAATTGATCGTGCAGTCCAAGTTTCCTTCATGCTCTCTTTGTGGGGTTCCTCCTAAGTTACCAAGAGCATGTGGATGGTGAAATCTATCAATCTCTATACAAGCACTGATATTTTTCCCAGATCTTTTAATAAACATTGGCATCTGAATATGAAGCTCTCTTTAGCCTTTACCTCTCCAAAGCGAACAAAGGAACCATTTCCTATTTCCATAAGGGATATGACCCATAATTGGTTAGAAGAAACCCTCAACTACCCAAAATTACCATATAGAATATTATATTGTTTGGAATTATTGACAACGTAAACTTGTTTTTCATATCACATTTTTGACAAGAGGTCCAGCCTTAAATGTGCCAAAAAGAACACTGAACATTATATCTTCTATTAATGGAAGGAAATACTTTGCAATATCTGTCTGAATACTGTCTTGGCAAGTTATCGATTTCTAATTGTAGTTAGGAACCATATTTAATGGCCTTAATTAAGATGGTTTTTAGAAACACGTCTTTATCTAAAAATTATTTATTTAAACTGGATACTAGAAATTATATTTTTCACCATGAAAAATATTATTCTTAATAACAGAAAAATTAGGACCTTGAATAAATTTTAAAGGTAAATTAGTGAACTTATAGTGAATGAGATGGTTTCGAATCCCAATCCTGTCAATGACCTACCCATGTACAACAATGAAGAATCCTGTATCTAAATAGCAATAGTAAAATCAAAAGAACGACGTTTGTTCTTTTTAAATGTTGGGTTATTGCAGAAGGTTAGAGACTAAACTTAGAAACATACAAGTCATATTTCTACGATTATTATTCATCTTAAGCATTGCCTAAATAATGCATAATTCAGTAATGAAAGAACTACTTTCCTTTGCACAAGAAATGGCCATCCACCCTAGAATGTTCGGTATTGAGGCCACTCCTAGTGCCTATGTATGTATGTAAAACCCTATGAGAATGATTATTAGATCCATATTTTGAGATATCAATTAATTTAATTTTATCCACTTTTATTTTTCTTGCATGAGACTCTAAGCACATACTCCTTTTCTTCCTATATAATATGCAATTAATCCATTGAACATTGCCCTAACATTGGATAACGAGCCAAATAAAGAAAACTGTGTATAATTTAGCAGCCAATTTATCAACAATAAACATGCCCTCAATTCGACCTGATAAGTGGAACCATACAAAGCTTTAAGGAGAAGCATACCTCTGAAATTGTTAGGCCAAGATCACTCATAATGCTAGTCTGAGTAGGTGATGAATATCCATTCTGCAACAAGATGACTGATATTACCTTTCATGTCTTTTAACTTCCAAATATGTAAATTAAGTAATATTTGACTCGATTACAATTTACAAACTACCAAGCCAACTCCTGCTTGATAGGAGAAATACTTCACTTGATATTATCCAAAGGTGGAGTAGTGCAATAGAAATACTAAAAGGACTTGCTTAAAGTATGACATTGTACTCTCAATTTTTAAATCTACAGGCTATGTGCTCTTCCACCAATGGAGGCTAATGAATACTTCAAGCTGGACCTAATTTATTATAAAACGTGAGAGAAGTTCTTTTGTCTAGTCAGAGATTCTGCTTAGTTATTTCTGTTATCTTGACTAGAGATGTTTGGCTCTGTTTCTTCGAGAGATAATGATCTTCAAGTGTCCAAAATTGAGATAAGCTCCTAGGCCTACCAAATCGATTGGTTCATTCTCCTAGCCAATCTTTGATAGCAGGGAAAGCGGCAATGCCAACATAGAAGAATGAACAAACAATGCATCTTCAATGGTCTTTATTAGTCCAATAGTCATCTTATGGTGACAACAACTCATATATATATATTCAATCCAAATCTCATAGCCATTTTGAGACCCCTTATGTTATATCTTTGGCCTCAAGTGTTAGAATGGGTGGTATTCTGTTACCATAACCATCAAGGATAACTCTGTTACCTTCTCTTAGCTGAGGCCATTCTCTAGAGAACTTTATCAGAATCCTAGTGGCTAAAGAGTCTTTCTAAGTCTTTAGGTTCATTCTCTGCTAAGCTTGAGGGGTGTTCTACAGTGAGTTGCATGTTTGACCTGCTGTTGTTGGGTCCCCAATAAATATGGCCACCGATTTTCCCAAGGTGGTAGAAAAAGATTCACTCTCTAATAATGATGAAGACTAATGGTTTTGCTTCTCCTTCTTCATATCTCTTCAGGGATAACAGTCCATTTCTCTTTGTTTTTTCCTCCTTGGACTCTTCTTTTATAGCTATCGTATTTTATCTTATTTGGTTGTTGTTTTCTCTATCCTAGATGCCTTACAACTTCCTTTCGTTTGCAATCACTTTTGGTTGTCCTATGAAGTTTGATTGTCTTGTTCTAATTAATAGTGGACATTAATATAATCTCTTTCTTTTAATCTTGTATTATCATCATTCATCTACAGTAGTTCATTAGGACTCTCATAAATTGTTTCCCTGTCATTGGACATCATTGACATTTAGAGATCCATGTTTTTAGATGAAGTCTATAATATAGTCAGGAAGATCATATATTGAGTGCAGATGATAACTGTAGCTCTCTCTTTGGTCCATTGGTATAATGAACTTTAATGGATGCTACTATTGATTTTACTGTTTTCATATTTACATCGAGACTTAACTTAGGATAAAAACACATTTCTTAGATTCTCCAACAATCCATTTCAATTAGAAGGTTAGATATTGATTCGATTCTTCTATTTCAAAATATGAATCTACAATGTAGAGATCCATTTTTCTTCATAACATAATCATTTTACTCACCATGTAGGATGTCCCACATACTTTCGTTTACCATGTAATCATTAAAAAACAGGTTTCCACATGGAGAAAGTTAATATCCATGTAAGACTCACAAGATTTCGATGTTTGATGCTTCCAACTATTTCAAGCCCAGTTTCAAATTCATGCAAGCTTTGTGGGTACTGATTGTACAAGATTTTTTAGCAATTGTCTTACAAGGATCTGAATTTCACTTATAACCTGTATCATCTACATATGAAACACTTTTATGCTAAGTAGACGATACGTTTTGGATATGGGAGAGGGTACGGAGTAGCCAATACATGGAAATGGAAAACAAAATTTTGGGTTGTACCTTTTGTAGAATAATGGTTCTGCATATGAAAAATGTAATTTCTGCTGTAATGATATATTAAATTTAAAATATACCTTCTGTAGAATAATGGTGTTGTGAAAACTATAATTTCTGTTGTAATGATATATTAAATTTAGAATATACCTTCTGTAGAATAATGGTGTTGTGAAAACTGTAATTTCTGCTGTAATGATATACTAAATTTAAAATATACCTTCTGTAGAATAATGGTGGTGTGAAAACTGTAATTTCTGCTGTAATGATATATTAAATTTAAAATATACCTTCTATAGAATAATGGTGCTATGAAAACTTTAATTTATGTTGTAATGATATCTTAAGTTTGAAAACCATAATTTGTTTAAAAAAAAATACACAGTTTTGGGCTAGGAAACGCCAGGATACGGCCAAGATGTAGCTGGGTACATCTGCAGAAGTACCCACCCATACCTGGAAATGCCTGGATGCTCCTAAGCTTCTCCCACTCCTGAAATGTGCTGTACCTTCTCCAAGGGGTCTAGGGGTACTGTATCGACTACTTAGATTTTATCCTATCAAATTATAGGCACTTAGAACCAACACCTAAAATACTGCAATCTGTACTGCATGAACCAAATACAGAAAAATATATAACTTCCTGCACCAAGCACATGAAAATAATTATAATTTCATCACTGATGCTAAGAGTGTAGAAACAATAAAATTATATATTGCCAAGTATTTCACCTTGTTAATTTTGGTCGTAATATCATCATCTTTATGAGATGAACCGGATCCTATTGCATTAGCCAATCTAGCACATATAATCCACGTAGCAGGTACATATAAATTGTCTACAATCGAACCCAAGGTTCGTAATTCCATTGTCAACATATGTTCATGATCTACATATTTGAAAACTTTCCAGACTAACATACTGAGAGTTGTTGAATCATTTGAACGACCATTTCCGTTAAAAGCCATTATTGTAAAAGACACTGCCTAGTTCTTTACTAATAAGGAATTTTAGTAAGGAATCTCTTTACTAATCAAGAATTTCAGCCAGGAAGTTCTTTACTAATCAGGAATTTCAGCCAGGATATTTATCAGCTTATGACCAGAAGACCAGTTTCCCTTCCAAATGCAATGATCAATCCCAATATTTCACATCCTTCCTGTATTTTAAAAAGATAACTCCTTATTCACATGTAAAACACAAATGTCATATACGAAAATGATATTACAATCATTAACATAATAAATAAATTATAAAGAGACAAAAGTAAAGAGTGAGTCAAAAACCCATATCAACTTGAAAGTTACAATAAATTTATCTTTTTCTTGCAATTTTTTTCTTTTTCAAATTAAAAATCTCAATTAAGAGATTCGATTCCAGAAAGGTATGTCTTCTAGGAAATCCCAAACTATACTCCCATGTCATTGGAAAAAGGTGAAGGAGACACAGGCTTGCAGGTTTCGACTCCTACTTTGACACTTGCAAAAAAGGAACCAATTTTTAAGTCTTAGCAATACTTTTTCTTTATGGAAGAGGCTAATAATATTTTCCAAAAATACACAGACATAGATGGAGTAGTTAACAATGTTACTAATGATGCCCTTCTCATCCAAGATGTCCTAAGTTAAATGGTTATGAAATTAGGATTGCGTAGCTATTACAGGCATAGTGACTTTCAAAACTTTGTTACACTATAAATATTTGACACTGTTTGACTTCTTGCAACAAAATTTATCAACACAAGTAGTACAGACATCAACTGCAAGTAGTTAACAATGTTACCAATGATACCTTTCTCATTCAAGATGGATCTCCACTACTACAAGGAGGGGTCATTTGAGACAAAACATAGAGACATAAATAAAATTTTGTCTCATAAATACTAATGTGCATCGGTTCTTTAGAGTTACGACTAGAAAGAGTATACATGGCCTTCCTGTTTTGGTTGACAAACCATCCACCCTTTTGAACTCTCACTACGACATCCAAAATGTCTTTCTTTCCAATTAGAGTGTGCTCCATATTTTTTCTATATTAAATATTTTCAAGATCTAATCATGCTAGATTATGTATGTCAGATATCACTTCATATGTCCTTTACATAATTCTGTTATGGCAGTTCGAAAACTATGAAAGTTTTACACAGAAATGAATGGTTCTTGAATGGCAGTCCATCGAATCTAAGGTGATAGAATCACTGCCTTTAAATCTCAATGAAATATTTTTAGACAGACTAAGAATAGAAGCGAAGGGTATTGAATCAAACCTAAGTATAATATTTAGGGTAACAGAATTTTTTAACTACCTTAAAGCACCATAGAAAATGTTTCAGTCACTTCATCAAATTATCGATTTGCTCTGGCATACCCAGATCTAAGTTCAACAAAAGATAAGACTACATCTTGTTTTATTGGCTATAGAAATCAAAAATAAAATCTATTTAATATTCACGATGAATTGCTAGTGAGAATGTCTAAAAAATACATTAGAAAGATTGATTAGAATAAAGGAGGATAAAGAGATCTCAAAACAACCAACATTATCTTGTAAGGGCAGATCGTTTGTGAACACGAATAAACGAGTGTATACCACTCATAAAAAATCACCGCAAACTTATATATTTGAATTTTAATTGTGAAAGGGATTTATTTCACCTTATACTCCCAAAAGCATAACTAAATATGTATGTTAGCATTTATTTATATGAAAATATTATTCTAAAGAAATGTTAGATAGGATATGGTTGAAGAGAGTACCAGTGAGTCTATGTTGGCTAAACATGATTTCCTTTTTTGAAGCCTTCCTTGACCCCCTTGTATAGTGAGACTCCTTGGTTCTATAAAACCATTATCACTGTCCTTGAAACAAATTTGTAGACACTTAGCAGAGTCCTTTTCAGCAGCAATTTTTCATTGAGCCAAATTAGCATGTAGTATTGCAGGTAATAATTCTCTCTCTGACACCATTTTTGAAACTTGATTTCCTTGATTCATATAAAATGTAACTATTTTATTGATGATATTTCAACAGTGTGTTGTTGGGAATGGTGTGTTATGGAAAATTTCTAAGTAGGTGTATGTTTTTGTTTTTCTAAAACAGGCAAAGATACCTAATTTTGTTCTGCAAATTTGTTTTTATTGTTCTGGGTACCTGAAACAATAGAGCACTGGTCACTCAATTGACATAATACATTATTTTTTACGGATTAATTCCTAAGATAAGATTTAGACTGAGAACCTCAGTAAATATGTTACTTAGTTTTTGCAAAAATTTTCCTTTCTAAAATCACATTACAAATGGATCAAAGTCATGCAATTCTCCTACACAATATGCCCACCTATTTCAACAGGCATTTAAATAATTGTAAACTTAATGTTCAACTGACCTGGGATCTGAAAGTTGGAACAATAATTTCAGCCCATCATGTTAAGTACTATACAAGAAATTTATCAGTGTCACCATATTTAGGTATTTAAGCTCAGGTAGACTTTGCAGTGTTTCATATGATTCATCTACCCCTAAAAATGTCACATTTCAGACTCCCACTAGTGAGATCCATGTATTAGGAAACAAATTCTAAATATCAAGAGAGCATTAAGCATGCAATAGTGATTCATATTAGAGTCCATAGGAAAGTCAAAAAAAAATCTTATGTGAACTTGTACTAATGATTGATCACAGACTGTGATCTGAAATGTCTATTCAATTAAATCCCACATAGGTTTATTCCAGAAGATTTTTTCTAATGTTATACATTAGATTTTCCTAAACAGTATGAAAAATCTTACTTTCTATGAGAAATATTATATAAATTTACATATTTTCAAATTCATAGTATTTCATATGAAAAATAGTGCGCTTATAATATTGGAGTGGTAGATTGGTAGATCCGTATGTGGAATCCCTAACGATTACGACAAATTTATTTGGAGGAATTTGATAAAGAGATTGAATATAGATCTAAGTGTAGTAAATTATTCTACTTCTATCAATGAAGGGAGTTCATACCAGGATTCAATGTCTTCACATTGCAATCGTCAAATTCTTCCCAATGTAATGTTTTTCTTATATCTCCTTCAACTTCACTATGTATCCCAAACTCATATGAAACTGACATCTCTGCCTCCATATAACAACTTCAGATATTTTTTTGATAATGTAGTTAGATAATAAGTATCATTGATTGGTTCATTCTCCAAGCCAATATTTAATAGCAGGGAAAGCAATAATGCCAACATGGAATAATGATCAGACAATGCACCCTCAGTGGTGTTATATTAGCACCAATAGTCATCTTATGGTGACAATATCTGCATCTCTACCATTTAGATCCAAATCTTGTAGCCATTTTTAGACCCATTTTGTAATATCTTCGACCTCAGGTGTAAGAATGGATAGTATTTTGTTACCATAACCATCAAGGATAACTTTGTTACCTTCTTTTAGGCGAGGCCATTGTCTAGAGAGCTTTATCAGACTCTTAGTGGCTACATATTCTTTCTAAGTCTTTAGGTTCGTTCTCTACTAAGCCTAAGGGGTGTTCTACAGTGAGTTGCAGGTTCGTACCTACTATTGTTGGGTACCCAATAATTCTATGGCCACCAATTTTCCAAAGGCTGGTATTTGAAAAGATTAATACTGGACTAACTCAGATAATGACACGTACTAATAATCTCTTGATTCATTATAATATATAATCACATACTCTTTTGGGATAACAGTCCATTTCTCTTTGTTTTTTCCTCAGACTCTTCATTTGAGATAGCGAATCATCATTTTTTTATTTGTTTTTTTTCTCTATCCTAGATGCCTTAGAGACTTCCTTTTGTTTGCAAGGCACACATTAGGTCATTAGATCCTCTGAATGATGGATTTACCTATTCTAATTAATAGTGGCCATTAATACTGGATCTTTCTTTTAATAATGTATTATCAGCATTCATCTACAGTAGTTCATCATGACTAATGAATAAATTGTTTACATATTATTAATTCCATCATTCAAATTTAGAGATCCATACTTTTAGACCTTAAGTAACTATAATACAATCAAGGAGATCATATATTGATTGCAGCATGATAACTTCATCTCTCTATGGTCCATTAGTCATAATTAAATATAATCGATGCTACTAATTGGTCATTTTTAATATATTAGATTGTTTTTCCTTATATAATTTCTGTGTCAATTGTTCCTTTTTTGCAGGTTTTATTGTCTTCTTTTTCTCTAGTTGGTGTGGAGTGGATTTAGTGCAAGAAGGTAAGATAAGATGGCATTCTAGTCCTAGATATATTGGTAAATATTTAGAATATGTAGATAATTTAATTAATTTACTTTAAATATTTTCTTGTATTACTATCATAAGTGTTACTTTTTCTTGTAGGACTCTATTACCCTATTAGCCATTATACTTGGATAGAATGGAGAGTCATGTACTTTAATTTTCTGTCACCTACATTATTTCTTTAATGAATTCAATCTCAATTGAAGATTAGTATTATCATAGTCATGAGTTTTTTTAATAATACCCAGATCTTAAATAACACTTATAATGGACCCTATTTTAACTTACAAAAAATAGATAAGTAAGGGCCAAGGACCATATTTTCATGAGTGGATGGAATATATAATGGCACAAATGCCCTGATATTCCAAAATAACGATGTTTTAGTTTATGCAAACATCATAACAAAATTATTCATTTCCAAACTATAAAATCATTAGTCTAAAGTTGAGAGGTATATGCTCATTATTTAAAGTATATGATTCATGCAGGATAATAGTATATCTTCATCTGAATATTCAGAAGAACATGTACCGAGATCTACTCCAGGGACAATCAAATACTTTAATGAAATGAGATATTGCACTAGTGAAAAGTGCAAAAAAAGAAAATTAAAGAAGTGTCATCTTGTTGGTATCCATTAGGTTGAAGTGTGGAGCTTATACAGAAGAGGTATGCTAGAATGATAATTCAAAAATGCTTGTTATTAGAAAATATGAAATTTTTATATTGCATTATTATTAACTATTTTATACAATATTGTAATGTATAGCCAATCCAAGTGCATAATAACTGTTGATGAAAGGGCATATGACAATGATGATAGTAACACTCACAATGAAGGAGAAGACACATATATGGGTGATACCACTTATCAATTAAATGAGGATGGGCTGAACAAATTTTCACAAGACTTCTACACATATGCTGAAGAAGTTGATGATTTACCCCTAAATCAACTTGCTAGGACGCCTCTTTACCCAAATGCAAATTTGTCTATATTGGCAACACTTATGTTATTTTTGAACTTGAAAGTTATGCATGGAATGACAAATACATGCTTCACTGATATCTTGAGGGTATATTTTAAACTCCTCTAAACTATATCTCTCCATGTCATTCAAGTTTTGAATATTGTGTATAGTGAATAATATAAAGATCTTTGTTGTTTATGTAGACTTTTGGCAGATAAGATACTTCCAAAGGAAAATAATATGCCTCATTCACAAAAGGAAGTATCTTTAGCAATGAAAGACATTGGGATGGAGTACAAAACATATGATGGATGTCCAAATGACCATATCTTATGCTATGGTGAAAATGAAAGTCTACAGCAATGCCCAATATGTTTCACCAATAGATATCGTGAAGATCAAGTGTTCAAGAAAGTTCCTTATAAGGTTCTACCCCACATTCCAATAACACTGAGGTTTGAGAGGATGTTCAAATGTAAAGATTTGGCAAAATTTATGGACTATCATGCACTAAGAAGGAGCAAGATGGTGTCATGCGTATGGTGGCTGATAGCAAAGATTGGAAGGAGCTTGAAGAAAAATGGCCTGATTTAAGAAATGAGTCAAGGAATGCAAGACTTTCATTGGTAATGGATGCTGTCAATCCTTTTAGAGATCTTATAACAACATACTCTGTTTGGCCGGTTTTCCTTGTTAACAATAATCTTCCCCCTTGGATGGAAATAAAAAAAGAGCATGCAATGCTAACTCTAATAATACCAGGTATATGAACTTCTTAGTGTTATGTTCTCTTAAAGATGATGTACATTTACATGAATATATTTAAATTTTAATTCACATTTTATTCATAGGAAAACACCAGGTGAAAGATATGGACACATACATGGAGCCTCTCATTAATGAGCTATGTGAATTATGGAAGGGTGTCAACATGTATGATGTATCGAGACCTAGCAATGATAGGATATTCCTTTTTCATGCAATACTTTTTTTGGACAATTCACGATGCTCCGGGGCTCTTTGTGTGTTGTGGTAATCTATTTATCATATTCATTTTTAATCATTCTATTTATGTTGTTGCCCATTAATTAAATATGGTCTCCATACTAATTTTTTAGGCCTACAGACTAAAGGGAAACATGGTTGTCCATCATGTGGGCCAAACACTATATCTAGGAAATCAAAGGATCATTAAAAAACTGTGTACGATGAATACAGGAACTTCTTACCTCAAAACCATCGTTATCGCATGCATGAGAAAAATAAGTTCAATGGAAAGGAAAAGGAAAGGAGGTGATAAAAAAGGATGAACCCTTTGAGGTGGAAATCAACATATGACAAAAAGGAAGGGAAAGCTTATCCATTGGGAATGAAAAGACTATCTAAGTTTTATAAGTTAGATTATTACGAGCATCTCCCAATAGCTCATCTATTTAATACAATGCATATTGGAAAAAATGTGGCAGAGTGCTTATGGAAACATCTAAAGGGAACCAACAATGAAGACCAAAAAAAATTAAGGAAGGACCTCAAAACCATCAATATGATGCCAAACATGTGGTTACATGAAAATAACACATATGATCCTGCGCCATCGGTTCTTATAGCAGAGGAGAAACAATATATGTTTGATACTATGCGTGCCATAAGATTTCCAACTGGTTTTGGTGTGACATTAAAAACCGTATTCAAAAGAGATGGTTCAGAGTTTTCTGGAATGAAAACACATGATTGGCATAATTGGATAAAGGTAATTCATGATATCTTATATTTCTTGGTAGTATAATTGAAAATTTCAATATATTAGTAATGTAGAAGATAATATATAGTTTAAACGCTATTTTTCAATGTTGGTGTAGTATGTGCTTCCTATAACAATACAAAGCACTTTCAACCATGACATCGCACAAACAATTTACAAATTGTCCAAATATTTGAGGTATTATAAACCATCATTTGTTATTCAATAATTAATTTTTTTCCTTCTATAAATATCATTTTCAATGTCTTTATAATTTTTTAACATATATTTTACAAATATTATAACTGGTGATATGGTAATGCTTGTTACTAAAATTTATAGGTGGGTATCATCTAAAGAGATACATCCAGATGAGCTGAACTAATGGAAGAGGAATGTTGCTCTTTTGATGTGTGACATTCAAATGTGTTTCCCTCCAAGTTTCTTCAATTCTCAAGAGCACTACCTTATACACCTGGTAGAAGAGATTGAATAATGTGGGCCCATCCATTTCAGGACAATGTGGCTTGTAGAGAGATATATGAAGGTCCTAAAACATTTTGTGAGGCAAAGAGCTCGACTTGAAGGTTCTATGGTTGAAGGGTACATGGTTTTTCAAACCATGGTTCATTTATCTGAGTACTTGCCTCAATTGCATCTTGGGGCTCCAAGATTATGGGGTGATCAACAACCTCAATCCATTGGAGATAGACAACTAGAGGGTCAAGGAAATTCAAAGAGGATAAAAGGTAATCTTAAATGTTAGTAGTAGTTTTTAAATCCTAAGTATTGTATGATGCATCCTTTAAAGAATGGTTAGATCAATGATTAGTTAAATACTTTTTGTTGTAGATGCTAAGGAGTGGGAGTCATTGCATTTTTATGTTGCATACAACTCTAAATTTATGTTACAATGAATGGAGAAGTACGGTGAACAAAAGAAAATAGAAGATGAGAAGGCATGGGTTGATATATATATAATAGACATGGTCAAAACTCTAATAGAGGACTTCCTGCGTGCCATAAAAGAAAATGGCCAGATAGATGCTCATGGCATTGGTTAAAGACAAATTTTGAACACGAGGCAACCAAGGGAATGAAAGCAGTGACAAAAAACAAGTAGATTTCGTTAAAGGATCTATAAATGGGGAGGTGATATACAAATAAAGTATTATGATGAATATTGTTTAATCTAAAGATTTTTTTATTGTTGAAACTATTTAGTTAAATTTTTGTGTCCTTGAATCTAATTGGATAATATGTACATATGCATTTAGGTAACATAGTACAAAGTAATGTGGATTAGCGGTCATCATTTTCGAATCAGGAAGATCGATGAGAAGCGGAAAACTTATGATAGTGGAATTTCAGCACCATTTGAAGTGGAGTGTTGTTCACATGCATATGACACAAACACAATCATGAGTACACTTCGGTATTATGGAGTGTTGGAGGATATAATAGAGCTTGATTTCACATCTTTTAAAAAATTTATTTTTCATGTTGAATGGTATAGGCTCATTGAAGTGGGCCTTGACAAAACTATTTTGTTGCATGAGAATGGATTCAATATGATAAAGACATCGAGGTTTGAATCTACTTCTGAACCTTATGTGTTTCCAAACCAATGAGGTAAAATATTTCTTGTTCCAAATTTAGAACACCCTAGCTAGTCCTTTGTGATAGATTATGATCCAAGAAAATGAAGAGTCACCTTTTCCAAAGATGTAGAAGGCCATGATGTAATTGAAGAGGTAAAAGATCCACTTGAAGACATAGATGACCAAGTGGAGGATGATGATAACATGACTATTGATGATGAATACGAACAAGATGAAGTTCCAGAAGGACAAGAACAACATTTTGGTGATCAAATACATGAACATGATGAGTTTATTGATCATCATTTACCTATGGATGAAGGGGATGAAGATCATGAGAACCATGGTATTAATTTATTTGTGGATGTGGGGCCCATTAATTATGGTGTATTCATGCGTCCAGATGAGGAAATTGTAATGTCAGATGAAGATGGTTTTATTTAATCATAATGTAAACCTTAAAATCATTGTAAGGACATAACACAATTTGATATATTTTATGAGTGGTTTGCTAATGTTTTTTTCTCTATGTCAATGCATACATTGCACATGTTTCCTTGTTTCATTAAATGTTTCCTTATTGAAGATTATATGAAGATGCACACCTTTTGGTCCTTTTGAATATATATATATATATATATATATATATATATATATATATATATTGATACATGAAATGAACATGGACCTATATATTAGTGTTACATATGGTATTATTCGAGGGTTGTTAGTGCAGTTGTTCAATTGTTACATGGAATTATTTCAAGTTTTTTTTTACTGTTGATCATTTTGTCCAATAGAATATTTTTCAGGATCGTGGCAGGCTCCTCTACATATGCACTATGAAAATCCTAACATGCAGAGTGCCGTCAAGACAATAAATCTCTTACTTTCATTCCTTTCTGCATCCATATCTTTCATAATATTTAGTATGTCCAATTCCGTCAAACATGCCAACACATAGTATAGCTACCAGAGTTAAGGAGTAATCAATAATAGTGTGGGTTATCTCACCAATTTTTGACATCTCCATGGATTATTAACATGGTGTGTTCTTGACAAGTATCAGAGAATGTAGATTATGCCAATACATTTTATCACTCCCTACTCAGATACTCCTGAATTTTATGAATTGTAGATAGGAAGTCCAATTTTGATGAAACATGTTAATGCAATTGGAGTCATACATTGCTTGCAAGTACAGGACCTTGCTGCACTCTGAATAGGTATGCTTCCATGACCACATCAATTATGTATAAAACTAGATAGGAATAGTCCTACATTGTCTATGTCATTTTCTAGTAAACTTGTCTGATGAACAATTTGGCATATCTTGCAAGGTTTACAATATTCATGACAGACATGTAGATGAATCTATACATGCATGATGTTTAATGATCATGTACATCATGTAGTGTAACTAAATTGAGGAAGCTACTGTGACCCCTACGACTGCAATTATCCCCATATAGGAACACAATATTTAAAGAAATTCAGGGTGACATATGTACTTGTTTCAACCTCATTTGGAAATGTCTATCCAATCACATCTTTGAAATGGGGTCGAATATTTTTCCAATTTAAATGTTATATCTTAGTAATGCCTAATTTGGATGTACCATACAATTAGATAAGAGAATGCAATCCAATTTCTAAGCCAGATCAACTCTTTGAAGATGCTCATAAAGGAGTTGGTGACATCCCGGTTATTTAAAAGGATTGCATAATGGATTATGCACGGAAATTCATCTCTATTGGGGTATCAGGTAGACAAAATAAGATGCCATTGAGGTAACATGTGACCTTATGATATTTCCTTCATCAATCTCTGGATCATTGGAACCATACAATTTTTTGATGAAATTTGAATCAAAGATGTCAAATTGTGGAAAAAGTCCTTCAAAAGGTTGAATACTACATTTTATCTTGCACGAGATGGAAGTTCACTAAGAGAATGCCTTCATCAGATATAAAAAAAGGCTAAGTAATCTAGGTTGTCATGTTCTATTTTGTCCCATTATAATTGGCTTTAGGTATGTATAATGAGTATTTATGGGAGCTTTGTAATTTTTAAGTTATTTCATGATGATCCCTCATTTGAACAATAATAATTCGATAAATCTCTGAATGTCATTGCATGACAAACCCTAGAAACTCATTTACTTATTGAGGAAAACTTATTTTATGTCTGTGTATATTTAAATTGACCTCTAGTTCGAATGTGTTAGCTTGTAGGATTTGAAGATCTGAAATGATGATATCAATGTATGGTTCCTCAAGGCTTTTGTTAAGTTATCATAGATCGATGGTGGATAATATTGTCAAGGATCCATGAATCTGTTAGATGTTGAAACTTTAATTTTTCCTCTCTTGATCAACATAATATTACATTACAAGGCTATCAATTGTTCAAGAAACATTTAATTAACTGATGTAACTGTTATTTAATAGGATATGCAACAATCAAACTGCTTAAAGGGTTGCAACTGACAGTGAATATCGACCATGTCATAAATATCATTTGAAACATATTCAAATCTGGTCCAAATGCATTCCATTAACATTAATTTTATTTTTTCTGGATTTCAACTTGTGAATATTGCATTCGACTTCTTTGTGGTTCAGTGATGATGATCTTGTCTTCTACCATCTATTACTAGTTGCATCGTTAAAAGACTTCAAAAAAGAATAAGACGTTTTCTCTTCTTTTATAAAATTATTTTGTGTATTGTTTCCAATGTTAACATCCATTGCGTATTGATAAACATTATTTGGTGTTTCTTGCACATGATTTATCGATTTTGAATTTTCGTATGCATATCTAATGTCGAAAAAACAAGTCAATAAAAGATAGTACCTTTGAAATCCTTGGCGATTAAGTTATTTTCTAGGTTTCATTTCTTCATTGGTCAATTGATCTGAACACATTTGTCTTTGTAATCTTGTTCTTAATAGATATTTCTCATATTGATATTTTCATGCTCAAATTGATATGGATCTGAGACTTCTTTTTTTTACTACTAGGTGCTCTAACTCTGATCTACTGGGCCTTCATAGGTTTCAACATTGCCAGAGTGTGGATCAAACTTCCAACATTACTAGAAATATATAGGCTTGCCTTGATTTAGGTTTTTATGCTGCAGACTTGTTCACATTCTGGATTGTACACATCTATGGGAAGAGCTACTTTATGGAGACATCTGTGTTTGAGTGGGATTTCTTTGACAAATAGTTATTCAAGTTTTCTTATGTGGTCATCTTGGTTTTCGATTTCTAGGGGTCCTTTGAAGAGTTGTCTATATGAGATATTTGTTTGGGTATTCTCACTTTACTTTCACTAACTACCTTTCTTTGTGTGCTGATAGTGTATTAGTTATTATTCTTCATTTCTGGTGTTATATATTTCCAAGTTTGTATGCTTATTATTATGCATTGGCTTTATGCTCCATGTTCTGTTGATTAATAATCTAATTGTCATATGCTAGGCCTTATGTTGCAACAAAGGGTTTATTTTCTCATGCGGTTTCATTGATTGACTGGATGATAAAAGTTCTTAAACCATGTGTGGTGAAACAGATATATGCCTTTTTGTTTCATCTCTGTTGTATTTTCCTTTTCATTTATGGATGTTGTTTACTGGATTGCTAGCGGATTTACTCCACTTTTTTGGCATCTAGATGGTAGGCAATTGAGAAGACACGCATAAGGCTTTGGGTACAAATAGATTATTTCCTTGACTTTGGAATTAGTTTCTTACTTGAATTGGCTATGGGAGAAGGAGGAACCCCAAAAAATTCTAGAAAACAATCTTCTACACCACAGGTAGGAGGGGAAGGAGAAACACAGGCAAAGACGGAAAAGCCATCTTCTACACCACAGTTAAGGATTGCTATTTATTTGGCTAAGATCCATGTCCACCTTATTTTCATTCAAAGAATAAAAAGATAAATTTAGTATAGTTTTTCTATATTTACAGGAACAACTAGCTAGTGCACCCACATATCCTAATTGGGCCACTTTTCAGGTCTTGCCATTTTTCAATCCTCGTCATCTATATAGCATGTTTGCGATTTTCTTGCTCTGGCTCTTAATGAAAGTCATAAAATTTTCTATTCCAGATTGGAAATACTAGAGTAATTCGATTATGTTTTACTTCAAATTGTTTGATGGATGCTTCTTTTGTAGGCATATTATGGTCCAGGTGTCACCCCCCCCGCCACCTCCTTATTTTGCATCCGGCCTAACTCCACATCCATACATATGGGGAGGTCAGGTAATAAATATTTTCAATTTTTATTCTGAATCTTTAGGAAGCATGCTGTTGAAGCATTCAACTAATATTATGGAGTTGTAAATGTGCTGGTCTTAGCCATTATTGTCACCTTATGCAACAGCCCCTCCCTATGTTGCTGTGTATCCACTTGGAGGAATTTATGGACATCCCTTTGTGCCTCCTGTAAGTTCTATTGCCTTGGATCTTGTCATGCATGTCTTTTCTTTCATTGTGTTTTTCTTTCCTAGTAGGTTGATAGTGAAGGAAAGGACCACTCCCTGTGTTACCTACTGTTGAACATGTATTTTTGGCTATATTTTTGTGGACATATACTCTATTTTACCGTCGTAATTTTTTTGAATATTGTTGTCTTGATTACAACTGTAGGGTGCACATACATTTAATCAATATGGCATTCCATCCATTGGAAATCCTTCAGATGTTGTAATGGTAATTACATAACATATTCTAGTTACCTCTGTCATGAGAAGGTGGAAGCTGTCAAATAAGAGATTGCTAGTATTCATCCAGAAGTGATTTTTATTTTTGTCAAAAATTAAGAGATTTTCTGTTCGAGAGGAGAGTCAGAAGCATGTGAATACAATCTGTGTATCAAAATAAATGATATTCAGGAGCATGAAGGAAAAGCAAAGTGAATCATTCATTCTTCATCTATCCGCTCAAGAAAATGACAAGTATAACGGGGAGTGCAACTATTACATGTGGAGACAGAGATTTCCTATGAAGGCTGAGAATAGGGTGGAAGGAAGAGAAGAGGTGGAAAATTAGGTGATAACACTCTCTTTCCCGCGTGAAGAAAGAGTTACCACAACAAGGAACAAAGTTAGTGTTAGTATCTATGCATTTCTTCCAACGGAAATGGTGACTGGATTGCCCTTCATTATACAGGAAGTGTAATGCCCTATTCTACGTTACACCTATTCATCCTGTGGTGATCGAGTGCTATGCATGGAGTGTCGTTGTGCCTTCGTCGACCTCGATTGCTGACCATTATGACTATAATTGATAATTATTTTAGAAGCTGTAAAATGATAATAATGATAATAATAATAATAATGACATTATGATTGTATTATCGATCAACGATCGTATTTTATTATTACCTTATTTATATCGATTGTTATCGATATCATCCTCTGTTATTGTTAAACTATCATTTTGATTTGTTTGTCGCTCCCACCTTGACTGTCTGATCCCACACGCATGCCTCGTTGCAATTCTTAATTCCGGGGTGCACTTATTGTTACGTCCATTACCTTTCCTCCCACGTTGGATTATGGATGCGACAGGCTAGACATGAGGAGACGTGAACTACATTGTTGTCCTTGGACTCTTTATTTCCTTGTTTTCTAGCAAGAGGGGTGCGTGGTAGAGTGTATGGCCTCTTGCCATATTCCTTCTTTTATTTTATTTGGTGCCTTGTTTGGCATATGTTGGTGGGGATTAATGAAACTAATTTTTTTCTAACCACCCACCGTATGCCTTCCTCCTTGCTGGCCGCGTAGTTTTAAAAAAGGATCAGATTTCTTTTTATCTTCCGTGTGTTTGTCTCCTACCTGCCATTGCTTTGAAGACCCCTGCACCTTTTTGGTGTGTTCAACTCCTGGTTGGTGGCCGCACCTACCCATTTATTAAAAGATTGACTTGCCATCTGTTGTCACGTGGGCTACCGGTTGTCTTCTGCCCAAAACCACGAATGCTTGTTGCACTCCATCAAATGCTACAACAAATGAATTGCTACAGTGTGTTCTGGACAGTGGATCCTTTGATGGTGAAATGAAGGTTAAGATGAGTTCGTTTGAGGAGGAAGTCAATCCAAAGCAAGCCAGGTTTACACAAGCTTCGATTGCAAGTCATTTCAGCAGCAAGCATGGAAAAGGGACGTCTCTGAATGATGTGTGCACCAAACTTTAAATCAGTGAGCTCACCCTCTCCGACGTTCCTCCCATTAGATTGTCAAAGGATAGAAATGGTGATATGCAGTCTCATCACAATAGGAGACTATGGGTGTTTCGAGAGGCAGGCGTGAGCAACGTGAAATCCCAATTTGTCTGAAAGCCTCTCTCCCATAAGCCGCCTCCACCAGCTGCATCTCGGCATGCCACTTTCTCTCCCAAGGTCCGAGGACAGAAATAACTACTGCACTGCACTACTCTTCAGTTATAGCTATGGAATATAGTCGTAGAATGTAAAGCCACTATTATCTTTATAAATATAAGTATGTGTACGGGACTGCATATGAATATGTTGTAGATATGGATAGAACATATAAGCTCTCAGTTTTTTTTGGAGGGAAAGCAATATATACAGCCCTGTAGGTGGTTCATTGTTGAGGGTGAAGGGTGGCCAGTGACGTGAAGGGCCTGGGTTTGTTGAAGAAATGTTGGAGACAATATCAGTGTGGTTGTGATTGATTTGAAAGAAAGAAGACACAGAAATAGGCTATTGTTGCCTATGTAAATATTGCATGCTACTATATAATCGGCATTCTGCTTGGCATTCTCCTCGGTTATGTTTTTCATTTGCAAGTTATGGGGTTCTGGCTGGGAATGATAGGAGGGATAGCGGTCCAAACCCTTTCATTGATGTTTATCGCATGGAAAATAGACTAGAATATGGAGGTGACAGATCACACCCACAGGCCCAGGAGATCTATGCAATGTTGGAGAAAATGTCTTGGGAGATGAAGGTAGTAGGATATTTTTTTTTTCAGATCCAAAGCATGCACTGAGTTTGTATCTCCAAAATCGTTTTTGTGACAGTGAGGGTGTTACCAGCAGACCTGATGAAATTTATTTATAAAGATTCTCTATTGAGATCTTACTTGTTGTACGATGAAACCCATGGAAGAGAACCTCATAGAGGCCGATCTGTTTCATATCAGAATATTCATGAAACACAATTTGCTTTGCTATTATATGAGCTTCTTCAACGAGTCACCAAGTTAGCAGGCATAAAGTTTTCTGTTGGAATTATCACACCTTACAAGCTACATCTGAAATGTTGCACCGAGAGTTTGATGCTGTCCTCAAATCTGATGAAGGAAAAGGTTTAATTACCATTGCGGTAGATGCCTTTCAGATCCAGAAGCGATGTTGAATCAGGAGGAATAGGCATGAGCTGCTTTTTTTTCCCTTTTTTTTCCAACTATTTCTTTTATATTAAATGCATGATTATTGCTTGTTCTCCTGGTAATTGTGTGCTGCGTTGGTTTGAGATAAGCTTTGCGTGAGATTTTATCATTTGAAATGCTGTGTGGCTTTTGCACGCCTTTCCCCGCCAAGAGTGTATTTTCTTGGTTTTGCTAGATGTGTGAGGGGTCTTATTAGATACGTCTGTGTTATGCCTGTAGTAGCAGTTTTCTTTCCTTCTGCGACCTGGTTTTGGACCTTCCTCAGCATGGCAATGAGGAGTTGTTGTTTAAGTTCTGCCCTCTTTAGAAAACAAAAAAAAAGGGTGATTTGCTTTTTACCTCCTTTATGTATCCCTAATGGTTATAGAGGAGAGCAGGTGATAAATGAATAAAACTATTTACCTCTGGAGAAGAAGTGTATTTATTGTCCTTTGATGTTATCACGGTCTAATCTTAATTCGTATTGGAAATGATACTAGAGAGACCCTTGCTCATCCTTTTCTTTTAGCAATCTAATTTGGTACAATTTCATCCCAATTTCATCCCTGGGAGGTCGACTACAAGTTGGAACATTGTAAATTTCTATTTCCTTTTAGAAGCTTTAACAAACTGTGTATTATGCTTGTCGGATGTGACTGGCTATGACTTGATAGTGGGTTTTCGACGCCGTCTTAGGCAAACATGTTTTGACCAAATCTAACTTGCTTACCTAGCTTATGATGACCTTAAAAATTTTAGTACCCTGACCAAGGGATATCCTCATCAGTCCTACATTTGTATTATCTCCCTAACTGGTCTTACGAAAGGTCCACCGACTTCTTTGTGGTGGAAAATTTGAGGGTTTGTTATAAGGAAAACCTTACTCGAACCTTTGGAGAAAATACTTAAAGTATTCAAGGGGCTCTCGTTTTATACATGGGATATCCTATGCACCCAATGTAACTGTGTAAGTTTGCTTAATTCTTTTTAGTATTATAAGAAAAGCCCTTCCTTGTCAGACGCCCCCATGGTAGTGAGTGCATGAACAGTGTTTTACCCCTTCCGAGCAACAAACAATGAAATATATGTTAGATGTGGTGAACATGGAACTAAGTCTGAAGCTTGAGATGCTTTTGGGGACCTGTGAGAGGTAAATTACATTTACCCCCAAGCAACAATGTTTTTTTGAGACCTTTCTTTGTTATATCAGTAAGTAAGTTAATAGTGTATAACATTGAAATATTTTATTATGTTGGGAATGAAGGGTTTTTCGTTGAGGGATGTGCGGAGTTGACACTTGAGGCTTAAGAGTGCTTTCAAAGTTTCAACTTATCATACGTGGACGTTGTTTAACCTTGAATATATAAAGAAATATTGGGTATAACAATCAAAAACGTCAGCTACATTTTTTAAGGTGTACGCATGTGCAATGCATTCCTTTTTACATGATCTTTGGATTGGGTCCTTGAGTGGCCATAACCCCCCCCCCCCCCCCTCTCATAGGCTGTATGAGTTTTAGTGGACTTGTGTGGCATTTTTCTCTGAGTAGGGATGTTCGGAATAATAAATCTTGTTACCTTTTTTTTTGACATTATCAGGAGAATTTACTATTTCTATATCGGGTGGTTGTAGTACGATTCCTTTATTCTGTTTTGTGATGTGAAGTCGCTATCGCTATCTTACTTAAGGAAAATAAAAAGGTGTATTATGTGGAAATTTTTTTATAATTTAGAATGTATGGTGTAAGGGTAACCTTGGATAGAAAATGCACAATTTTGGCTTTCATATGTTCTGCAGTGTGCCTTTTGTTAACTAGATATCTATTTTGTTTACATTCATACAAATTAATTTTGCTTATGCCTTGGAATGGAAATCATGCACTAGTCATTCAATTAATTTTGATGAAATATCTAGGAAAAGGGAATGCATGCTCATGCCAATTCTTTTGAACTGACAAAAGCTAACATGTTTTTTCAGGTTGTTTTTCCGAGCTCAAGTATGAAAGAAGTGGCTGTTGTAGTTGCATAGATGATATCCACTTTGGTGCTTGTACGTTGTCTTTTATGGTTAAACTATTGATAACATCTAGTGGAAATTTTTTTGAAGAAGGGTCAGTGCCTTAGTAAATGTATTGTAGAGTATTGTTGTTGTAACTTTCAAACTTTGCTTTTGAGTTAAAATGTTGAGTTGTAAATCCTTCTAAGACATAGTAGTAATGAGTTAGTAAGCACTATAAAGTGAACTGGATAGTCCTTATAAAATTTAAACTAAAATATATATATATATATATATATATATATATATATATATATGAATATATTAATGTAGATGTGATCTACTTGATAGCTTTTGAAGCCTGGAACAATCAAGAGGAATCTATCTTTTGTAACAAAATATGATTACTTGTTTTTCCCCCGAGCTAAAATAATAAACATTATCCTTTTATGGTGAAACCTTAAATGATCTCATGGTGAAAGCAATGGTTAGATTTTAGAAGATGATAGGATTTAATAAGTAGGAGGGAAATTGATTAATTAAACCTTAAATCTCTCTCTATCATTTGGAATGTTTTCCTTTGTCAGACTTAATTAAGTAAAGTCTAGATGGAACATTTAACCAATCTTGATAAACTCTTAACCTCAATAAAATACGGATAATAAAAACCATGTGACCCTGAAGCTAAATTCTGTTGTCCTGCTCTGTTAACCCTTGCCTTGATTCATGGTGATATTTCTTAAGCAAGGTCAACATTTGATCCTTAAACAAGAAGGCTATTGTTATGAACCCTAAGCGGTACTTTCCACTCAATCGGAGCTTATGCCTTCACCTGTGCAATAGAGTTGTGGAACATGTGTTAGTGACTCGAGTAAGTTTAATTAACCTTGTAAGAAATGGAAAATGTTCTAAAATCAAATGAATAAAAAGCCTTGGACATAAAATTGATGATCCTAGTTTAGAAAGCTTGGCCTTAAGCTACTTAGTCAATAGTTGAAAAGACAGAAGTTCTCCCTTGTGAAAAGAATTGTGTGAATCATTACATGAAATTTAATAAGAACGTAAGTTAAGAATTGTAAGATGGCTCTAGTAAATCAGTAATCTTAAGAAGATTTTCACAGTGGGATGTCTTCAGCTATAACTATGTAATGTGGTTGGTCTTTTGCCATGTCCTTTCACAAGTGAATAGTAAATTGTCCTTGAAAGGTGTGAACGTTTTCCGTGCTGCCTTTAGGGCCATCCTTGTATTAAGTTGTTCACAGTGTTAGTTGTATCCTTGGTGACGACATGTTGCATCATGTTATGGGTCCAGCAAGTAAAAAAAATAAAGTTATCCTGTATTTCACTGTGTTGTATGTGTTGGTATTTTTTGGGTCGTTACAGGAAGACTTTTTACCTCAAGGGAAAGTATGAAGCGGGATGACAAGCGGAACAAAGGGATTCTCGACTGTATTCCCTCTGATTTTGTTCATCCTTTCTTTATCTTGTGAAAAGCGTGGAATCCGCTCTTCTGTCTTCCATGTCGTATTGCTTTGACAAATACTTGCCAATCTATCCTCCTTCGTATGCTCAGTTGGCAGGCATTTGGGATGGTATTCAGGAATGACTCGATACACAAGAAATCATTGTTTGTAAGTTCTAAAATGCATACTGCACACCTTTGCAAGATCTACAAATAGTCTCCGCCTTTAGAGACATATTGCAAAAAACAACAAAAGAAGGTATGGAAAAGCCCAATGCTCTTTGGTCCACTGGAGTATTTATAATACATTCATGCATGGACAATTTAGTTTCTTTAGAATTCTTGGGTGTGTAGTATGTAACTTACGACTGGTACTCCATTTGTATTGCGAAGACATCTGGTTGGGTGCATGATTTTCTAAAGATTTATATGTTGAACTTCTTTTCTTTGTTGTTAAATACTGGAGGGAAAGAGGAATTTGTGCCAACCTCCAGTATTTTCCACTGTTTAAGTATCATAATGAAGATTATTTATGCAACGTCGCTTAGACAAGTTTATGCCTCATATCTGCTTCTTGTGAGAAGAGAGTGTATTTTTCCAACAAAGTAGAAGACATTGAATGGTTTATAAGATGGAATAAGGAGCTGAGAAGCATGCCACCCTAGAAATTCATATGAAAAAATACTTTAATGGCCATGAAAAATTTGGGTGCTCATCAGTGGGTAGGTCTATAATGATGGCTGAACGCCCATACTAAAATTACAGAACTTTCCATTTCAATGTTCATCAAGGGGCTTATTGAAAAAGTTCACGTCTCTAGAAATAAGGAATTTTTTGTACGTGCTGCTCAGTTTCTGCATTTTTCTTCGGCAAACAATTTTATTAATTCTAAACAAATGCAAGGTTTATGTTCAACATTGCTGGTGCTTAATGGTTCAGGAACCATTGTCCATAAGGGTCAAATGAAACTTGTCCTAGCAGCCATAGGGAAGTGGGCTAAGCTAATGGGTAACAATAGATGGGCTGCACATGAGGCTGTTATACTGTCAGATGATTACCTACAACTTCCGTCTTACACTGTTGGATTGACTGGCAGAGGACCTAATTCTCTCAAACAATTTTTCACCAATGGTCTTAGAGCAGTAGATATTCTAGACCTAAAACCACCAAATGCTGCAGTATCTAGATTTCCTTTCTCTACTAGACAAGAGGAATCCATTATCCTCTTACAGTGGATTCAGCACTTAGTAGTCACCTCTGGTGGGTCGCTGCCCAAAGAATTCAAAAGAATCGTAATGGAAGGAAAATGGTTAAAAACCCACATGGGATATCAATCACCTACCGTGTCTTTCTTGTTAGATGATGAGTGGAAATACGTTGGTCTGTAATCGAATGATCTTTCTTTCATTGATTCTACATTTTACAGGAATTCTATGAGTAGATTCAATATTTCCCTGGAACACATAGGGGTGGTGGTTAAGTTTGGAGATGCATGTGAAAGAGTTGCCAACCATCTTGAAATGCATACAGATTTGAAAGCCATAACTAGGATTTACAAATATCTTCACCGATGTAATTGGAAACCAAATGACGATAACACTATCAAAATCTGGATTCCGCATGATGATGGACATGGAGGTGAATGGAAAGATATAGGAAAGTGTGCGATTCATGATGACATTGGAATTTTCAATGACAAGCTAGAAGTTCTCGAAGAAGTGTATGAAGATGCTCTACTACCTTTTTTTTCTAATCATCTTGGGGTGCGTTGGCATCCCATAATTGAAGACTATTGTAATCTGTGGCTCACTTGGTCATCTACCAAACATACAGTCACCGAATCAGAATGTTGTTCACTTTTGAAAAACATTCTAAAGTACTGGAGGATTTCTCCATCGACAGTAAAGACAAATATGGGAGCCCGGGGTCTGAAATTTCCTTCTTACACAAATGGGGGACACATCGAGTTGAGTGGTCCTAATGAAACTTTTGTTCCTGATAGTCTTACACTAGTCGACTTATTCAAAAGAAATTCTACAATGATCAAATTTGCATGGCATCCGAACGCTTCCAATCCAGATATACTGTTGGACTTACTGTTTTCAATGTATAAGTCTCTTGGAGCTCGAAATATATCACAAGTAGCACAGAAACACGAGGTCTCTATTTCAAATGAAATGTCTTTGCACAAGCTTGAAGTAGGGAAGGGGTTGTTCAAAAAGGGACTCTATAGAATTTTTCTTAGATATCTTGCATACCCATCCTTCAAATTACCAGTTAATAAAAGGCATCAAATAGTCGGAACTTTTTGGAGGTCTGCTGCATACGAAACATCCGAGCCCTTGACAGTTTCATACACTCTATACAACATTGTAGCAATTATAGGGAGCGTTTGTTGGTACCCATAAGGGGAAGTGCCTATCCTATAATGCATCATGTATGTTACTAATATGAAAATTCATATTCAAAAAGAGCTTATATCACTTTGCTACAAGCATTGAACATTAGTGGTTTAGACTAGCTGTGCAGAATATGTATTATTATTACTTATTAGTTAATCGATTTCTAATCATTTTCACCATTGAGCCATATCACAATCATTCATTATTTTTCTTGACTAAAATAAAAATGATGATGTATATTGTCTGAAAAATGTGTTCCTCTCAAAAGTTTGGTTAAAAACAGGACAGCTGGCTGAGACTTTCACGGTTTACCCCTCTAAACACCTTACCAAGCCTCAAAATATTTCACACATATAAATTTTTTATCCCTATAAATCTTTCCTCAAAGTTTCATCTTATCTGGATCATCCGTTCCCAAGTTATGCACTTTTTAGAGCTGCTAAAAGTGGGGGTTTGCATTACTTACAGACCTGATGACTGAGTTTTGAACATAACTCTCTCTGTAATGCCCACTTCCCTACGACACTTAGTTGATTACCATTTTGAGTTATGCAGACTTTGGATATGGACATGATTTATACTTATGTTGATTAGCATGATGTTTTGTGACTAGATGCATTTGGATTATGATTGGATTTTGTTTTCAGTATGATCTACACTGACTCATGGACAGACTATTGGATACCGATATTGTTTTTATATGGATATATTGCATGTGTTCTAACATTGGATTTCTTCGCCATGATGAGTAGAATGTAGTTGTTGAATTTACATTACTATAATTTTGGATAATGATGAAATGCATAATTAAGTTGTGATTTAGACCTAGAAATGATGATTGATTGAATTACGTATAGATGTTAATAAATTTCATGCATATGGTTATTTTGGATATTTTGACATGGCCGCAAGGCCGAAGGAGGTAATTTGTATTTTGCAGGAAACACGACAGGATCACAACCTAAAGGGGGATTGGGAACCAAACACAACAGGATGTCAGGTGGTTACAACATTTGGTCGTCAAGGCAACTAGTAAATTGTATTGTATTACCTTTATTCTTTTATGTGTTAAGAAAATTTCCATGAGGGGGAAATTTTCTAATGTGACCAAGGGGGTAAGAATTTTAATTACTTGTTTTAACTTACTTTAGTAGGTGATTTTATTTGTGATGTTTCTTTTTTAAAATTACTTTGCTAAGTGTGTTTAGATTAATGTAATATCTTGTTTTAATTTTTAAGTTTTGGAAGGAAGTCAAGTGGGTGTAATAAATTTTGATGGTTGGCTCCTTGAGCCTTGTGTTTCCTCATGTATTAAATGTTTGGTTTTGAGTGTTGACCACTCTAAATCCTTTGAATCTCGAATTTGAGATTTTGGGCAATTTTAGGGGACTTGTGGGACAAGTTGAACTTGTCCCACACTTCCCAAAACCCCTTACCAACCATATCTATGGGTTGGGAATCCAAAAGGGGATTATTTATTGTTTTGGGAAGGGAAATGTGACTTTGGAGTGCACTTGTCTTCTTTTGCATTTAATTGTGCCTTAGGACACATGGGGAAGGGATGGATTTAGATTAAAGATGTCATTCAACCCAACCACCCATTTATGGTGTTTTGGGATTTGAGTTGACTAAAGGGAGGTGGTCTTGAGGATGTGTGATGTGGCATCCTACAAGGAGCCACATCACCCTCACTCTTTCTCTTGTCTATTTATGGAAAATTCCTCTCTTGTTGAGGGGGTTGGTGTTTTGTTTTTGTTTTGGTTGAAGAGTTCTCTTTTGTTATTTTGGGAGAGAAAAGAATTGAGAGAAAGAGAAAAAAAAGAGTGCTTGGACTTGCATGCTTGGATTGTTTTGGGAGGAAGCTTGGACAAATTTCTTGGTTTAGGCTTCTCCAATGGAGAGGTAGGAAACCTTCTCCTTTGTTTTGCTTTCATATTATTGTTGCTTCTATGCTAAATTGTGAATAATGCATGTTTACTTTGGTATATTGTGAAAAATGGATAGAATGCTTATTGTGTGGTATAGGAGAGGTCTATGGGAATACTCATGAGGGAGGCATAAGAGTAGATTAGGACATTGTGGAGGGAGTTTGAGAGGGATGCCCATCTTGGGTGAGAATGTTTACATTCTTACCTTGCTCTTGAGGGAGCCATAAGAGGAGGGAGGCATAAGAGTATGGGAGGAAAAAAGGGGTACTTGAGGGAGGCATAAGAGTCATAGGGGCTTGAGTTTTATTGTGGAGGGTTTTGGATGGGCATCTCATCTCAATGGGGAGGCATAAGGAAAACTTTCCCATAGTTCCTTCTCTTGTTGGCTTGGATGAAAGCCTTGTTGTGAAATGTTTGGTGTTATTTGTGTGTCTCTTTGTTTCTTCTATTTTAGCTTGAATGTTGTGAAGAAAATTGTATAGTGGAAGCAAGTATTGTTGCCTTGAGTTGGAGACCACCCTTCATTGTGTTGTGTTTGGGGCTCGGGGGTCAATGGAGGAGATTGCTTCTCTTCTTCATTGAGTTTTGGTTGGGAGGAGAGTGTTGCCTCTCCTCCTATCTTGGTTGTGAATTGAGCTACTTGGAACTTGGAGCACGGATGTAGAACACCATGGAGCTTGTGAAGACTCTTTCCATTCCCTTATATATATTATATTGTTGTAAGATTTGCATGTGAAAGAAAGTTGTATCTTCTTGTTTCCATTTCAAAAATAAAGGACATTGTAATCCTTATTTTCCCCAAAGGTCACGCGGTTGAATGCAAAATTTTACTAGAAAAGTGTTTACATTATTGTAAATTTGTTCCACGTGAAGTAGAAAGTGTTGTAACAAAGTATTGAAGGAAAGTTGTATTGAGATGTTAGTTTTCTTACTCAAAAATTTATTGGAAATGTTGTTGGATTATTTTGTGGTATGTTGGAAAGAGATTTCATAAGAAAATACAATTGAACACACATCCAACAATTTAAACTTTATCATATATGTTTATAATGATTATGACAAACTCAAGAGTACCTTAAGCCATAAAATACAAGACACGCCAACCACGGCATTATAACACAAAAAGAGGACTAACATTATTATCCTAAATTATTGGATAAGTTCAAACTTTGAGGTTAAATAAAAATGACTTAAATTATAACCTTCCCTCAAATTTGTGGTCGAAAGCATACATGATAAATGGTTTAATGTCGTTTGATATGGTTGAGACCATTCCAATATGAAATAATTGTGCGAAAGGAGATTTTAATGCAAAATCCTAAGCTTAATAAGTTTATAACCACGTTTCATTAAATAGGGAACTAATTCCTGAAATATTATCCATGTTTAACAATATGACTACTAATGGATTTACTAATATAGGTTTTCATTAATAACAGTATACTATTGATGCTTCCCGTATATTAGAAAGGAATAAACTGTACCACAGCCATTTTCATCTGTAACAGACCCACCCCTTTGTGATACTGTTGCCACTGACTGTTCTGGATTAGTTCTCTTCACAAAGTCTTCCTCAACGCCTTGTACGTGAAGACAAGAAGCTCATCTTCTTTTCATAGCTACCAATATCTAGGAGAGGGATGCAATGGCGCGCTCCGAGGGCACAGGGATAGAATCTGTTTCACGAACATCATCAGGACAGGAATCCTCTAATTCAAACGAGGAAGTAGTTCAGAAAACACTGACTTGGAGACCACAAGTTTAAATTCATTCCACATCGATTTAAGAGAGTCCGCAAAGAAGTGAGTTTCCAGCGGTAAAACGTGGCCATGCTAAAATCTTTTTTTTTGTAGCTGCTTTTACCAGCATTTCATCTTTCATTGACGTAGTATGTTGGGGTAGGAGAATCCCAAAAAAATAGTAGCCGCATCTAATACTGAACAGACAGCAATATAGCTGGACTGTTGTAAACATCTCCTCTGTCCCTCTATCTAATTGATAAAAATATCTTGAAGATGAAACCTAAACTTTGAGGATGCATTCAATACTGAACAGATAACAACATAGTCGGACAGTCTGCTCCTTTAGATGCCCTCTCAGCCCGTGGATCCCTGCCATGGACACACCATGCAGCACTCAATGAAAGTGGAGGTAAACCGCCTCTAACGCGGCCTGTAGCCTCGCCTAACCACAACCTGTAACAATCCTCTGTCCACTCACCTGCGCGGCTCAGGAGAAATCAAGAAAAATAATAATAACAGGGCGACTGATATGAGGCTAGATTTGCAAATCTAGTGGGATGTTTGAGGCAAGCGGCGCAGCAGAGGGAGTCGGCACGCCAGGGGAGGCATGGTAAATGTGGCAGGGAGTCCGAACTACCCACCGTCGACTTCTGGTGTATTATGGTGCTTTTTTGTCCGCAAAAATAATGTCATTGTGATCACGGCCGTCATAGTCAGCTGTTGAACACATGCTCTTGTTAAGTAATAAACATTATTTGTGAGAAGCACAAGTATACCGTATTATTATTAATATATTTGGGCTTCCTATATGTACCCACTCCCAGTTCATGAGATGCCAGGATGGCGCGGAAATCACGGGATATGTAAATTCGATGCATGGTTAATGTTAGTCAAAGACAAATTTGAAGGAGGCTTTTTCTAAGCACTCTAAGATTAGGCTGACCTGGGTACCTATATCTTCACTTTCCATCGATCAAGTTACATTGAACAGCATTCATGAATACTAATGGTATTCATGGTATTGAACTGAATACACCAACTAAGACAAACAATTTATTGTTAGTCGACCTGTATTCAGCCCAGTTTCCGCCGACTCTTCCATCTACATATATTGGTTGATACTTCAGCGTCAGATCCAAGTGCTAACTCGGGTTAAGAATTTTATGACGTATGCGGGTTACTTTCCCCCCCGATTTGACCCTTGATCATTTATTTTTCAAATTTCAAAATGTAGGTAGAATCTTATAGACTGATTTGTGTTTAAATTTGTTAATATATCTATATATATACCACTTAAATTAAAAGTATTTAATCCCTTTGTTCTCTTTTCACAAAATAAATAAATAAATACGACTGCCCTACTTTATGAAATGTGATCCTGATTAAATACTATATTATAGCCATGTTACGTTCTTAATGCAAAAACAAAAAAAAAAATTTGGAACTTCATAGCTGGCAATGAAATCGGCATCCTGGCTAAACTTCTTACACCAATATGATTAAGTATAAATTAAGATTCTTTTATTCATCTCTTCTAACGCTTAGTATACTTAGTTTGTATAAGAGGAGTGAATTCTAATCATACACCCTTCAAAAAAAAAATTGTCACATTTTCGGGTTGCATGGTTGTGGCGCGTCGTCGGCGTCGTGAGCGTGGCGTCGCCTTTTTTTTAGCGGCGTTACACTCTCTCTAGGTGTCCAAAAACTCTAAAATAACCTGTAACATGTTATAAAAATCACATTTATCATGTCTATAGATTTTCATAATATTTAGATTATTTGTTTGAAATATATTCTACTTTTAGTGAGCTTAAACCCTTCTTAAACCATCACCTACAAGCCTAATGTATGTATTTTTTCAATATATCCTTCTATAGACCTGAAATACACCTAAATTTTTTTCCAAAGTCCTATTTCAACCATCCAAATATGCTCCTAAAATTTCATTAGGTTTGGACGAGGGAAACTCCAAATATCAACGTTTTACTATTTCATGATCATCAACAATTGATGCTTCTTCATCACTTTTTCTAGGACCTATTATGCATCAAAATTAACCATTTGACAACGTGCTGAAAAAAATTGATGACCCAAATATTTATGGTAAGAGGGATATTATACAAAAGGCTCAGAACCTTTCTTTCCTGCAATGTAGATTAGAGAAGGTTTTGCGCTTAAGTTACTTCTTGACAAGATGCATAAAGCTTTTTTGTATAAGTACATAGTAAATCTCCAGTATGAATGATATTTATTTACATATTTTTGACTTCATAGATAAGGAATTGTGATGGTCCAGGTGACCCTTTTTTTTGTACACTGTGGTGGATGTTTCTACTACCTATTGGCAAGACAATTTTCTGACCCCAAAAGCACATGGGTTGGTGCTATATATCCAAACTTCAACTAGGAAAGCCTATAGACAGTTTATGTCTCCTCCAAGTAATTTTCTATAATAACTCTGAGTACTGTGGGATATGGAGTCCTCCATGCTAAAAACACTGGTGAAATGGTTTTTACAATAGCATACATGCTCTTCAATCTTGGATTACAAGCCTATTTGATATGCAATAGAACCAATCTTGTTGTCCATGGAACTAGAAGGACATTTAATTTTGTAAGTACATGCATTATACACCTCTTGCATTTAGAAACATTAATTGGGTGTATAAAAACAATCTAGTATATGGGTGTTATATGTATTTGCTGATGGAGTCTTGTGTGAGATGGAGTATAGAGAGATGCAGAGAATGTTGCCTCAGATTTCTGCAACAGAAATAGATTGCCACAGAGGCTAAAAGAACAAATTCTTGGACACAAATTTTCTCAGCGGTTGTTGAACAAAATATGTAGGAGTCTTTTCTATGCAGATAGTTTTATAGACGGTTTCTTTATAGGAGTATTAGGAGACAAAATTAACCAATTAAGAAAAATACACTGAAGTTAGAGCCTTAAACACATAAAACAATAAACAGTAAACGTGATTCCTTCAATTCACAGACTGTACAATACATCTGCTATATCTAAAAAGGAGAAAGCAGCACTTGCTAGCGAATTATTCTTAAAACCTTGTGCTATTTTGAGAACCCGCCTTTCTTTTTAATCAGCATTCCTTGTTACCCAATTCTCTTCAAAACTTTCTCTCGAGTTTCTATGTTTTTTCCAATGAGCGGGCTCATATTCTTTCTTTTCTCTGATATTGGCTGTAAGTAGGGCTTGAATTCTCCTTTCCAGAAGTGAGGAGTTTGAGAGAACGGTAAAGTGTGCGGGACTGGGAGTTACGATTCCATTTACTTGTACATTACCTATTGGGAGAAAGGAAAGTATGTGGGACTGAGAGAAAGGTAAGTACGTGGGATTGACAATTTTCAGTAGATTTAGCATGGTAAAGTTAAATGAAATTGTTTAAAAGCAATTTTTTCCTTATTTTAGGATTATAGAAAATTGATAAAAATAGGTTTGAAAGCAACATTCGGTTTTCTTATGAAATATATAGTTCCACATATATTTAGATATTTAGGTGAAGTAAATTAAGAAATAATTATCCCAACAAAGCAATTAGGATGGAATTGTTTATTTACAGAAGCAATGTCATAATCCAAAATTTGAGTTGATGCTTATTACACCACAAATTTTGCCCGTCAATTTATGTGTCCATGGCTGGCCCGCAGCAGACTTTGTGCAGAGAAAATAATGGAAATTGCAGGACTTTAGTAAAGATATGGAAGTGGAAGTCATAATTGTTGCAGATGAACGGTTGAAATAATTTGGATGCACATGGAGTGCATGTGGAACGTGGATACGGATGTGCTGTATATTGAAGTGAATGAGGACACGTGTGACGTGAGTCGAGCAAGGTGGGCGCCGCCGCCAGCACAGAATCTTGTATCGTACTATTTTGTTAGATATGGTCGTAACCAGGCCTGGAATTTCAAATTATCTGTGCCTGTCAAAGCAAAATTTGTTGACGGTTTACCTCTTTTACTTGGCTGTAATTTCAAGAAATTTTTATAGATATATGTATAATCTATTCATATATATATAAATAGGTATTATGTTTTTAAATAAAAAATGATATGCATAGCTCCTTATGTCAGGATCAAAGTACCCTATCTCATTTTCATGTATCTCATTGTTGTGCTTGAATTCAGTGTGTAGCTGGGGATCTATCACATGACATATGATTCTATCTAAAAGGTATGTATCCCATCGAGATGCTCGTTACACAGCTAAATCTCTTCTCCTCTCAGAGCGTATTTTTTTGTTTATTTTTAAACATGAGTTTGAAGTTCCTTTTTCTTGAAAACAGAAAGAGGTCATACCTGGTTGGGATTCAGACTAATTCTCCCTATGCCTCTTCCAGTTGAATTCTATTATCCTTTCAACAAGAAATGTCATCCCTGTGGAGAGTACATCTGTTGCAGCAAGGATGTCATGCAAGCAAGCCTTGAACATGTTATGCCCGAGACAAGCAATACAATGCATGTCGGGGTCATCATGAAATCAACTCACATGTCTCCCTTATATACATGAGCTACGAAAGTAGTAACTATACCTCTAAAGTATATATTGTATATATTATATCGACGTTCAAGGATTGCATTGAATTCAAACATGCCCTTGCTTGTCATTGTTTACCATTATATTGTCACAGGGTTAACGGTGTGTTAATAGTAGAAAGGCCCTTTTTTATCTTATCTTATTTGATGATTAATAAAATCATTTGACTGAGACCACCAACTTTCATTGGGCACAATATTTAAATCAAGATTGTTGTTACATATTATAAGAGAGCTAATCTATATATGACCACTAGCCGCACATCATATGATGGCAATACTAGTAACTTCATTGATATGCACTATATGCCATATTTGGTTATTGGGATCTAGCTTTTAAAATTCATATTTTCCCTCTCCTCTTTAACACGTTTGTATCGTCTCTAGAGAGACAATAAAAAATGAAATTAGCTATTATCTCTAGCAGAGACAAAATGCTCTAGCCTATTCGGTATTGTCTCTAAGGGGACATCTAATGCCCATTGTCTCTAGAGAGATTCGATCACTAACATAGTTTTAGTCTCTCAGAATGCAGACAAAAATTAGTATCTGTTTCTCAAGAGTTCAAAATATGTAATCAATTCATTATTGTTTCAAGTTGAGCTGACAATAATAGAGACACCCGCTTTGAGACATACAAAAGTACACTGCATATACAACTTTTTTAGCTGTCTTCCTATTAATCGTCTCAAATGACCTCCCACTTGTAGTAGTGCAAGAAAAAAGTGCTACTTTACATTATTTTTATCCGTGCAATGCTCTTCTCTAGGAGGTAAACTCAGTACTGCAGATACAATGTTCAAACCGCTCAGACGGCTCTGTTTGCTTTTTAAAAAACACTGCGAGCTCAAAAAATGCATGCAGACATACACATTTAGGAAACACACTAACGAACATTTTCACCATAGCAATGATTAGACTACCCTTTTCCACTTCGGTCCTCAATCTGCGGAGAGGATTCCAATCGGCTTCTTGGCCAATCTATTATTTGGTCGCCCCCTGCCAATCTGTCTCCTCTACATTATTCTATCCCTTGCACATTCTTGAGACTATGCCTTGGAACAGTTCTGTAACTTTTTTTGTGAGGAGATACATGATTTTTGGCTCTATTGACCCCTGCCGTAATGCTTCCACAAAATTTATCACACAAAACCCAAAGCCCAACAATAATTCTGATAATGGAAAAATGCCGTCATGGGATCCAAGTTTGTTTGCTAAAAGTCCGCCAAATGCTAGGCTTAATCTAAAACGCTAGTGATTGTTAATCCTACCGACTGTTCCCTAAGATTAATTAAATAATAATATTGAGAATTAGAAATATCGGCCATGAGTGTCCTTTTTTCCGCCACAAATTCTATCAGCTCTTTGCAGTTATAAAATATCTTCATCTTCATTAATCCCAAATAAAATGTAATACCTAGGTTCCTAAGGTCATGCAAAATTAGACATCCGGTTAAAGTTCAAGTCAAAATAGCTCTTTCGTGTAGTACTAGGTTAATCATCTGAATTCTTAATTGCAAAAGTAAACTATATTTTGAATAAGGGTCGAGAGCTTCTATATAATGAAAATTGATAAGTATAAAAAGACAGTAACTTAATCATACATTACTTGTGGAACATCATCACAGGAGCCAATCCAACATACTTTGCTGAAAAAGAGACCCATGTGATCAAATGCATCACCAGCACCTACCCTCACCTAACTAATTTCCTAGGTATCCACATACTCTTCGGCCCTTGGATGAAAACAATATGGACCATTAGATGGGGAAATTTCAAGGCAACCAGTAAAATCTCTTAAGGCAGAGGCCTTTATCCCTTTTGTTTTTCTGCATTTCTATAATGTGTCTTGTCCATTTTTTGCTCCATTAGGGGAAGAAGGACTATGCCAGGAGTCCGAATGCCAGCTTCTGGGATGACCCACTGCGGTAGCACATCGCCATCCAACCTTGTTTTTTTATTTTATGAACTTTCTTGCCCTTGCTGAAGCAATGTACCGGTAAACTTTAAGGGTTGCAGAAAAAGATCAAAGAGCTTCATTTTATTGTGGCCCTCCATATACTACCTGGCTAATTCGAATACCACAATTTGGTTTTTTTTCCATTGCTACTGCATAGAAATATGTAATGCTTACCTGGCAATAATCCTTTTCTTTTTTTGATTATGCGCGAGTAACAATCCATGGGTTAAGGATGGCATCTTCAACTGTCCATACAAGATAAATCCTCCTCAGTAAGAGGATATGGATAGGAATTGAGGAATTTTTTGAGCAATGAAGCTGCCCTCAATACCTTTGCGACACCAAAATTAAAGCAGAAACAAGAAGGACAACTAGAGAAAATAGAATTATCCCTGGGACCCCTTCCGATGGGATACTAAGATGCAATCTTAAGAGGATATAGACAATATTCCCTTTTTTCCCTTCTTTTCATAGTAGACCACCCATCACTGACATTCAAAGTTAGCCTTTTCATTTGTGAATGAACTAGAATGCAGAGTCTACACCTCAGAAATGATTATTTTCCACGATAGTAATGACCAGGAGGGAGCAGATAAAATGCCCCAGGAGTCCTCAGAAAGCCCCGACAGGAGCCTTATCTACAAGAGTAGAAGAAAGGGAATCCTTTGCATACTCTATAACGCTCATCATATATCTGGCTTCTATGTATCATATCCTCAGTCACTCTTCAATCTGATTGACTATGGAACCACCAAAAGGATTCATATCAGTGCATTCTTCCAACAAAGAATTATGTCTACTTATTTGTTTCTTCCCAAACTTGTAGCTGCCACATTGTAAGTGTCCAAGTGAGCACAAGATAATCACCCTGCATCTGAATGTGGGAAACTCTTCAAAGTCTAGGTTCTGAGTCCATATTCTGTCATCAACCATATAGATCATATGAATATCGCAAGCTAATTCCACTAGAAGTGTTATATGTGCAATTTCACCGAAACTGTGGGCATACATAGTGATTACTCATACAAGGACATTTTCCATGAGTCAATAGCTAGGGTTTCCCTTCCCAAAGCATTCCCAATGGAGTATATAAAAATGTTGCTCATCTCAAAAAATGAAGTCGCCAAGACCTTATGGAAAATGAATCCAAACCTTAGTTTGATTTCGAAATTCTCCGTAACAAGATTAAAAAGCTGAAACCATGGCTTCATGAGCAAACATATGTAGGAGTTGAAAATCCCATAATGCTAGATAGTTTTATAGACGGTTTCTCTATCAGGAGTATTAGGATATCAAAGATTAACTAATGAAGAAAACCTATGGCTGAGGGGACAATGTCTACTTTACCATCCATTAATGGCAATCCAAGAGTAAACGTGAGATCCTGTCAATTGACAGAGCCGGGTAAGCAAGGACAAATTTTGTTGATATCTAAAAAGGATAATGCCTTTCTCCTTGAAATAGCGCATCTGTTCTTAAAAACATCTGGGCCATTTTGAGAACCAGAGTGGGAGGATTTTGCATGAGCCATTGCCTTAAGTTACAGGACGAATAGAGGATCTAGTCATCTCTTCAAAACTTTCTCTCGAGTTTCTATGTTTTTTCCAATGAGCGGGCTCATATTCTTTCTTTTCTCTGATATGGGCTGTAAGTAGGGCTTGAATTCTCCTTTCCAGAAGTGAGGAGTTTGAGAGAAAGGTAAAGCGTGCGGGACTGGGAGTTACGATTCCATTTACTTGTACATTACCTATTGGGAGAAAGGAAAGTATGTGGGACTGAGAGAAAGGTAAAGTACGTGGGATTGACAATTTTCAATAGATTTAGCATGGTAAAGTTAAATGAAATTGTTTAAAAGCAATTTTTCCCTTATTTTAGGATTATAGAAAATTGATAAAAATAGGTTTGAAAGCAACATTCGGTTTTCTTATGAAATATATAGTTCCACATATATTTAGATATTTAGGTGAAGTAAATTAAGAAATAATTATCCCAACAAAGCAATTAGGATGGAATTGTTTATTTACGGAAGCAATGTCATAATCCAAAATTTGAGTTGATGCTTATTACACCACAAATTTTGCCCGTCAATTTATGTGTCCATGGCTGGCCAGCAGCAGACTTTGTGCAGAGAAAATAATGGAAATTGCAGGACTTTAGTAAAGATATCGGAAGTGGAAGTCATAATTGTTGCAGATGAACGGTTGAAATAATTTGGATGCACATGGAGTGCATGTGGAACGTGGATACGGATGTGCTGTATATTGAAGTGAATGAGGACACGTGTGACGTGAGTCGAGCAAGGTGGGCGCTGCCGCCAGCACAGAATCTTTTATCGTACTATTCTGTTAGATATGGTTGTAACCAGGCCTGGAATTTCAAATTATCTGTGCCTATCAAAACAAAATTTGTTGACGGTTTACTTCTTTTACTTGGCTGTAATTTCAAGAAATTTTTATAAATATATGTATAATCTATTCATATATATATAAATAGGTATTATGTTTTTAAATAAACCCCTTTAAAAAATTGACGGTTTTCAAAATTTTAAACCTGTTATTGTTTATAGTTTCTAATTTTTTTCCCTGTAAAATACAAATTATCAATGAATTGATAATAGAGAACTAGCGGATCTGATCATCTGTCATTAAAAGGTATGTATCCCATCAAGATGCTCGTTTTACAGTGATTTCTACACGAAGAGCGTATTTTTTGTTTATTTTTACCCATGTTTTGTTGTTTCTTTTTCTTGAGCCCGTTTCAGTCATACCTGCTTAGGATTCAACAATTCTTTCTTGATTTTGGTTGAATTCTGTATCCTTTCATTAAATATTCATCCCTTAAAATAACGTTGTGGGAAGAAATAGGAAATCTGGCTTCTGCTATGCCCATGACAAAATCTGTTGTTACAAAATCAATCACACCCCTTATCAACATCAACTACGAAAGTAGTAACTATCCCTCTAAAACAAATAACATATATTATTCGACGTTCGCATTGCATTGTACACATGTGATTGCTAGTCATTGTTTACAAATCTAACAGGCCTATCGGTGTGTTAATAGCACAAAGGCGCTATTGCTAATAAGTCATGAGAAAAATCAGGACTGAGACCACCAACTTTCAGGCCCGCTCTGAAAGCAAGAGATAAACATATGACAAGAGAGCTAATCTATATATGACTATTAGCTGCAAAACATATGATGGCAATACTAGAGCTATTCTATGACTATTGCCAAGGGATTGGGATCGCTTCGAAAAGCTTCTTCCCTCTGCTCCTCAACACGTTTCATCTCTTCTAGCAATACTTTAGCTTTGCCAGCAGTGTAAAGTGCTCTGCCTATTTTATTTTCTTGGGAATCTCGTGCCCATTTCCTGGAATTCATCACTAACATAGTTTTAACTTTCAGAATGCAGGCATAAATAGTATCTGCTAATGAGCGTTCTAATTCTTTAAGCAATTCCTTAACATCACAAGTTGAGCTGCAATGGACGCTTTTCCATAATTTATACACTGCATTGCCTGCCGCAGCTGCCTTCCAATCAATCGAGTCATTTCCTCCCACTCTCTCCCAAATATCTGACTTGACATTCTCTTTTCTATTTTTGCTTCCAAGTAAACTCAGTAGTGCAGATACAATGTTCACACCGCCAGACGGCTCTGTTTGCTTTTTACATTCCTCTGCGAGCTCATTCAATGCTGCAGCAACACATTTAGGAGTTGCATGGCGAAATTGCTGGAGAAAGAGAAGATGATACAGAAAACAGAAATTACTTTTAATCACACGTAACAGAGCTGTCCATAAGAGAAAGAAAAACAAAATACAGTGCATGAAAAAACAGCTTTGTATTATATTTCACAAATCTGATATACTGAGACAAAAACCGATTGCATTTGCCAAAGAACAGAGCTGCCTGTGCTCTCTGTTTACACACCTTCCTTCTTCTTTTTAAAAAAAAAAAAGAGTATTCCCTCTCTTGTTACAATGCAAAAATAAACAGAGTTTTTAATTATTTTCAAGACAGAAGCTTCCGGATTAAAAAAGAAGTGTCTAGATGTAACAAGAAGGAAGTTAGGTGAAGGAATTTAAATGCGGTGGGTGGAGTGTTTTGACAGCAAAGGGCAGGGAAGATTAGATAAGCATACGTGGATGTCCACGTCTACCAACACTCCCCTTTAATCTTCACTGCCATATATGTCTGCTATTCCAATTCCTTCCCGGAGATGCTCAAAGACATGCTTTGCAAGTGGTTTTGTGAAGATGTCTGCTAGTTGCTCTTTGGACCTGCAAAACTCAAGATGAATGTCACCATTGTTCACCAATTCTCGAATAAAATGATATCTTGTGTCAATATGCTTGCTGCGTTTATGGAAGACATGATTTTTAGATAAAGCAATTGCAGAATTATTATCACAATAAATTTCTGTAGGTTCTTCTTGTGGATGCTTCAAATCTGAAAGTACTCTTCTCATCGATACTGCTTGGCAAGCTGCTGATGTGGCTGCAACATATTCCGCTTCAGCTGATGAGAGTGTCACAATTGGTTGTTTCTTTGATGCCCAAGAGATAGCACCTGATCCAAGATGGAAAATGTTACCGGAAGTACTCTTCCTATCATCCAAGCTACCTCCCCAATCACTATCCGTATATCCAATCAGCTTGTAGTCATCTGAAGCTGTATACAAAATCCCAAAGTTCTTTGTTCCAGCTATATACCTTAAAATTCTTTTTCCAGCCTTCCAATGTGATTCCTTAGGTTTGTCCATGAATCTAGAAATAAGACTAACCCCATGCATGATATCCGGTCTTGTGGCGGTTAGATATATAAGGCTGCCAACTAATCTTTTAAATAAAGTTGCATCAACACTAGGACTTTTGTCGTCCTTACTAAGTTTTAAACCCAGTGCAACTGGTGTAGGGGCTGCATTAACATTTGTCATCCTGAATCTTTTCAACAAGTCACTAGCATATTTTCTTTGACATATAAAAATGCCTTGATCACTTTGACTTACCTCTATTCCAAGAAAGTATCTCATGATCCCCAAATCAGTCATATCAAATTCACTTTCCATGGCTGCCTTGAATGATTTAATTGACATGTTACCTGTGAATATCAAATCATCTACATACAAGCAAACTATCAAGATTTCTCCTTCATCATTCACTTTGACATATAAAGTTGGTTCATTGCCACTCTTGCTAAACCCATTGTTTACAAAGTAAGAGTCTATCCTGCAGTACCAAGCTCTAGGAGCTTGCTTCAAACCATATAGTGCCTTTTTCAGTTTGTATACCTTATGTTCTTCTCCCAAAATTTGATAACCAGGTGGCTGTTTTATATACACTTCTTCTTCTAAAATGCCATTCAAGAATGCTGATTTGACGTCCATTTGGTAAACCTTCCAATTATTTTGAGCTGCTATGGATAAAACCATCCTAATAGTATCCAATCTTGCCACTGGTGCAAATGTTTCATTGTAGTCTATGCCAGGTAGTTGTGTGAAGCCTTTAGCTACTAGTCTTGCCTTGTGTTTCTCTACTTTTCCATCAGCATTATACTTTGTCTTGTAAACCCACTTAACTCCAATCACATCCTTGCCTTTAGGAACCTCTACTAGCTCCCAAGTTTGATTTTTCTCAATTGATTGAATTTCTTCATTCATGGCTGCAATCCAATTGTCATCTTTAATGGCATCCTCAAAATAAATTGGATCAGCTTGTGTTAAGAATGCAAAATTAGAGCATAAATCATCATTTTCAGCCTCTTGTAATTCATCATAAATCTCTCTTAGACTGCGTGACTTCTTTGAAGTGTTTATAGACCTTGATCTTAGTGATGCAAGTGTTGGATTAGAAGATTCGCTGCTGTTATTACTTGCTGGAGTAGTTGGATTTGGAGTGGTGGGTGCCCTAGAAGGTGTTGAAGGAACATTTGCTTGAGTAGTAGAAGTCACAACTTGAGTTTCATTCTCCTCATTCTCTTGTGGAACACTAGCTGCAATTGTTGTTGTTTTGTTTATACTGCCATCCCACGCTTCTTCTTCAACAAAATTAACATCACGGCTTATTATGACCTTCTTTGTGATAGGATTATATAACTTATATGCCTTCGATTGTTCACTATATCCTACAAATATGCACTTCTCTCCTCTATCATCTAGTTTCTTTCTCAACTCTTGAGGTATCAAGGAGTATGCCACACATCCAAAGACTCTCAAATGTGCTATATTATGCTTCCTTTTGCTCCAAGCTTCTTCTGGTGTTTTATTTATCACTGCTTTTGTTGGACATCTGTTTAATATGTATACCGAACATGCAACAGCTTCAGCCCAATACTCATTTGGTAGGTGTTTTTCTTTTATCATACTTCGTGCCATTTCCATAATTGTTCTATTTTTTCTCTCAGCTACTCCATTTTGTTGAGGATTATATCTTGTTGTAAGTTGTTTCTTTATGCCATTTTCTTTACAAAAATTCTGAAAATCATTTGATATATATTCACCACCTCTATCGGTTCTCAATACTTTGATATAATGTCCACTTTCCTTTTCAACTTTTGCCTTGAACTCTTTAAAAACAGAAAATGCATCTGATTTGTGTTTTAAGAAATAAACCCAAACTTTCCTACTGAAGTCATCAATAAATGTCAAGAAATAAAGACTTCCACTTATGGATGGTGTTTGCATCGCTCCACAAAGATCTGAATGCACTATCTCAAGTGGATGTTTTGCCCTATAAGATTCCCCAACTGGAAATTTATGTCTATGTTGCTTTGCCAATATGCAACTCTCACACGTTGTTTTAAGTGGTTCTATTGGTGGCAACCCATAAACCATTCTTTTCTTATATAATAGCTGTAATCCTTTGAAATTTAAATGGCCAAATCTTAAATGCCATAGCCAAGATTCATTTTTGTAAGAAGCTTTGAAGGCTAATTCAGCAACCTTTTGTAACTTGTGTGGCTCTAGGAATAGTTCACTTTGGATTCTAAGTGGAAACATCCTATTTTTTGTCATTTCAACTTTTGCAATCAGCCTATTGCTTGGTTTCTTGTCTAGAATCACACATTCACCATTTTCAAAGTATATTCTATATCCTTTTTGCACTAGTTGCCCAATGCTTATGAGATTGTGTTGCAATCCAGGAACATAGTATACATCAGGGATATGCTTCTTCTCACCTTTCTTGGTTCTTATATTAATTGATCCTTTTCCCATGACTGATACTTGGTGATCATTACCCAATTTTATCTCTGATTTTACTGATTCATCAATTGTTGCAAACATCTCCTTACTTCCACTCATGTGATTGCTACAACTGCTATCTAGGAACCATACCTCTTTGGAACTCTCTTGTGCTACATTGCATGTTATAAACATGGTGTTTTGCTCACTAGTGTTGGGCTGATCCTCATTTGTGAAATGTGCCTTTTGCTTATTCATGTCATATTGTCTTTTTCTACATTCAGATGCAAAATGCCCAAATCTATTACAATAATGACATTGAATATTGGATTTATCATACCTTTCTCCTTGATGATGGCTATGAGAGTGGCTGCCGCTTCTTCCTCTTGTTGGTGTAGAATGGATATGTGGGCTTGATACTAGTCTTCTGCTTTCAAGTTGTGTATTTTCTCTTCCTCCTCTTGGTGTAAAACGTCCTCTGCCTCTGCTATAATATGATCTCCCTCTTGTTCTGCCAAATGAAAGCTGAGCTTTGAATGCATTCTCCAATGATGATGCTCTTGACCGATTTAATCTTTGCTCATGTGCTAAGAGTGATCCCATTAATTCATCTACTGATAGTTGTGTAAGATCCTTGGATTCCTCAATGGCTACTACAACTGAATCAAATTTTATAGGCAAGCTTCTAAGTATTTTCTCTACAATTTTTTGATCTTCAAGAGTTTCTCCATAAGATCTAATTTGATTAACTATTGTCATTGCATGAGTGAAGAATGAATCTATTGAATCTGAATCCTTCATTTGTAGATTTTCAAAATCCCTTCTAAGCATTTGTAATTTCGCTGTTTTTACCTTGCTTGTGCCTTGGTATGCTGTTTGCAGACTATCCCATGCTTGTTTTGATCTTGTGGCAGCTGCTACTCTTGGAAAGATTGATTCCTCCATTGCTTGTTGAATGAAGAATAATGCCTTTGCATCTTTCTTTTTGTTTTCCTTCAATAAGTCCTTCTCTGCTTGTGAAAGAGCTTGATATTCTTGCTGGTCAGCTGGTTCATTAAATCCATTCTCAACCAAGTCCCAAACATCTTGGGAGCAAAACAGAGTTTTCATTTTTATGCTCCAAAAATCATAATTTTTGCCATTGAATGTTGGTATTTGAGGTTGTGCAATATTTCCACTTGTGCTTCCCATTCCTCCAAAGCTTTGTCTCTGCTAACTTGCTGTTCCAGTATTTCTTCCTCCTTTTTAAAAAAAAAAAACTACACAGATAGATGAAAGCACAAAATAAAACAAACCTAAATCCTCATGGAACATCTATCTGCTCTTCTTCAAATACAAGTTGCTGCTGATGGCATTTGCAAAGATATCCTCAAGTCTCCAAATGCCAAGAGAGATCTGCACAATGCTCTGATACCAGTTTGCTGGAGAAAGAGAAGATGATACAGAAAACCGAAATTACTTTTAATCACACGTAACAGAGCTGTCCATAAGAGAAAGAAAAACAAAATACAGTGCATGAAAAAACAGCTTTGTATTATATTTCACAAATCTGATATACTGAGACAAAAACCGATTGCATTTGCCAAAGAACAGAGCTGCCTGTGCTCTCTGTTTACACACCTTCCTTCTTCTTTTTAAAAAAAAAAAAGAGTATTCCCTCTCTTGTTACAATGCAAAAATAAACAGAGTTTTTAATTATTTTCAAGACATAAGCTTCCGGATTAAAAAAGAAGTGTCTAGATGTAACAAGAAGGAAGTTAGGTGAAGGAATTTAAATGCGGTGGGTGGAGTGTTTTGACAGCAAAGGGCAGGGAAGATTAGATAAGCATACGTGGATGTCCACGTCTACCAACAGAAATTTAGTAGCAGGAAGACTACCCATTTCCACTTTGGTCCTCAATCTGCGGAAGGATTTATCGGCTGCTTGGCTGATTATTATTTGGTCGCCCCCTGCCTCTGTCTCCTCAACAAAATCTATGATTTGCCATGCTTGAGAATATGCCTTCAAACAGTTATGAACTGGCTTTGGAGGAAAAACATGAGAAGTGGAACAGGTGGCGTCGTTATCTTCAACAAAAATTGGAGAAAGCTGGATAATAATTCTGATAAGGGATAGTGCCGTCATTTTCCAAGACTGTTTGCTCAAGTCCGCAAAATTCTTATCCACCGCTAGTGATTGTTCATCCTCCGTTTTCCCTAAATACTTCAATCTTGTTTGAGAATTAGAAATATCGGCCACGAGTGTCCTTTTTCCCGCCACAAATTCAATCAGCTCTTTGCAGTTGTATTCTGCATCCTCATTTCCCTCTGTAATAAGCTTCTTTGCTTGTACAATAGACATCCGGTTAGCTATCCACATGCTTTCCGGAGTCTCCCTTAACATCTGAACGCCTTCCAAAATTTTCCTATATTTTGAATAATCTTCGAAAGCTTCTTTTTCATGTTTTGATAATATGAAAGACAATAACTTACTCATACATTTGTTGTGGAATATCATCAAGGAGCCAATCCAACATACTTTGCTGAATAAGACCATTAGCCACTGCAGCACCAGCACCACATATAATAATTTCCTAGGTATCCACATACTCTTCGGACCTTCCTTAGCAATAAGCTTCTTCACTTTCTTCTCCATCATTTTCTCTTCGGGCAGATGCGGTTCTTGGGCCTCTTGCAACTCTATAATATGTCTTGTCCAAAAATCCTCCATCAGAAAAGCACTATGCCAGGTGTCCGAATGCCATCTTCTGTAATAACCCACTGCGGTAGCCCAGCGCCATCCAATAATTGCCCATCCTATGCACACAAACACTTGCTGAAGCACTGTACCTGTAAACTTCAACACTACAAACAAATCAGAGAGCTCCACAGTGTTGGTAGACGTGGACATCCACGTATGCTTACCTAATCTCCCCTGCCCTTTGCTGAAAAAACACTCCACCCACCGCATTTAAATTCCTTCTCCTAACTTCTTTTGTATGCATCTAGACACTTCCTTTTTTTTTCTAATCTGGAAGCTTCTGTGTTTTAAATAATAAAAACTCTGTTTCTTTTTGCATTGTAAGAAGAGGGAATACTCTGTTTTTAGAAAGAAGAAGAAGGCGTGTAAACAAGAGCACAGGGAGCTCTGTTCTTTGGAAAATACAATCGTTTTTGGCTCAGTGTATCTGATTTATGAAATATAATACAAATCTGTTTCTCATGCATTGTATTTTGTTTTTCTTCCTCTTATGGACACCTCTGTTATGTAAGATTAAAAGTAATTTCTGAATTTCTATTTTCTGTATCATCTTGTCTTTCTCCAGCAAACTGGTATCAGAGCATTGTGCAAATCTCTCTTGGCATTTGGAGACTTGAGGATATCTTTGCAAATGCCATCAACAACAACTTGTATTCGAAGAAGAGCAGATAGATATTCCATGAGGATTTAGGTTTGTTTTATTGTGTGCTTTCATCTATCTGTGTAGGTGAAATTTTTTTTAAAAAGGAGGAAGAAATACTGGAACAGTAAGTTAGCAGAGACAAAGCTTTGGAGGAATGGGAAGCACAAGTGGAAATATTGCACAACCTCAAATACCAACATTCAATGGCAAAAATTATGATTTTTGGAGCATAAAAATGAAAACTCTGTTTTGCTCCCAGGATGTTTGGGACTTGGTTGAGAATGGATTTAATGAACCAGCTAACCAGCAAGCATATCAAGCTCTTTCACAAGCAGAGAAGGACTTATTGAAGGAAAACAAAAAGAAAGATGCAAAGGCATTATTCTTCATTCAACAAGCAATGGAGGAATCAATCTTTCCAAGGGTAGCAGTTGCCACAAGATCAAAACAAGCATGGGATAGTCTGCAAATAGCATACCAAGGCACAAGCAAGGTAAAAATAGTGAAATTACAAATGCTTAGAAGGGATTTCAAAAATCTACAAATGAAGGATTCAGATTCAATAGATTCATTCTTCACTCATGCAATGACAATAGTTAATCAAATTAGATCTTATGGAGAAACTCTTGAAGATCAAAAAATTGTAGAGAAAATACTTAGAAGCTTGCCTATAAAATTTGATTCAGTTGTAGTAGCCATTGAGGAATCCAAGGATCTTACACAACTATCAGTAGATGAATCAATGGGATCACTCTTAGCACATGAGCAAAGATTAAATCGGTCAGGGGCATCAACATTAGAGAATGCATTCAAAGCTCAGCTTTCATTTGGCAAAACAAGAGGGAGATCAAATTACAGTAGAGGCAGAGGACGTTTTACACCAAGAGGAGGAAGAGAAAATACACAACTTGAAAGCAGAAGACTAGTATCAAGCCCACATACCCATTCTACACCAACAAGAGGAAGAGCTGGCAGCCACTCTCATAGCCATCATCAAGGAGAAAGGTATGATAAATCCAATATTCAATGTCATTATTGTAATAGATTTGGGCATCTTGCATTTGAATGTAGAAAAAGGCAATATGACGTGAATAAGCAAAAGGCACATTTCACAAATGAGAACCAGCCCAACACTAGTGAGCAAAACACCATGTTTATAACATGCAATGTAGCACAAGAGAGTTCTAAAGAGGTATGGTTCCTAGATAGCGGTTGTAGCAATCACATGAGTGGGAGTAAGGAGATGTTTGCAGCAATTGATGAATCCGTAAAATCAATGGTAAATTTGGGGAATGATCACCAAGTATCAGTCATGGGAAAAGGATCAATTAATATAAGAACCAAGCAAGGTGAGAAGAAGCATATCCCTGATGTATACTATGTTCCTGGATTGCAACACAATCTCATAAGCATTGGGAAACTAGTGCAAAAAGGATATAGAATATACTTTGAAAATGGTGAATGTGTGATTCTAGACAAGAAACCAAGCAATAGGCTGATTGCAAAAGTTGAAATGACAAAAAATAATAACATACATCAGAATATTCAAGTCCCAGGCAAATTGATTGATTCAGAGCAAACATCATGTTTCTGAGGTTCTCTCAGATATTTTTCTAACTCCCCTAGCCGAAGAAGGAGGGAGCAAGCTCTGAGAAAATGTGAAAAAGTTGCAGAAAGGCAAGTAGGTTGATCCAGAAAAAATCATGAAAATTGGCTAAGTCCTGCTCAAGGTCGCCTTTGGGACGTGTGGGACAGAAAGACGCGGATCGGCCGAAAAGCCTCCAGGCAGCCCGCTAAGCATTTGGGACAAGTGGGCCAGAAGTACGCGGCGGGCGCGAGAAGCCGATCCGGCCGAAAGAGGAAGAAAAATGACTAACTGCTGAGGGACAGTTTGGGACAAGAGTACGCGAAGGACCCGAACCGGCCGGTTCGGCCGAAATGGGAACAAATGGTCCGAAAAGCAAATGGGAATTTGGGACACCGGCCGAACCAGGCGAAAAAGGGTCCGAAAAAATTTGGGATGGGACAAAAAGACGCGAACCGGCCGGTTCGGCCGAAATGCACAAGGAGCACGAAGAAGCAAAATGGGACATCTAGGGACCCGCGGGAGGCGGATCGCCGAAGGAGCCGAAAGCCAATCAAGCATGCCACGTGTCATCGGCCAAATATGGGACAAGGAAGCCCATTTCGGGCGGATCGGAGGTTTATGTCCCAAACGGTTTGGGACATCCAGGACAAAAAAGACGTGAAGGGCGTGAAAGAGCCGGTAGACCCGAGGACCAATCAGATCATGACACGTGTCACAAGGGAAAAGGTCAAAAAGTCAAAGGGCGAGTTTTCGAGCACTGATCCGAACCAATGAAATAGCGCCACGTGTCCCAGCTAGGGGCCCACAAGGAAATTTCAAAAGAAAGCCCACCGAAAGGTAGAGGAGAGAGAATCATGCGACCAATCAATGCGTGCCACGTGTCATCCAGGTGGCGAAGCGCGGGAAAATATTTCAAAATCCGTTTTGGTCTGTTCCGTGCCCTAAATCTTCAGATCGCCATATCTTTTGATCCAGAGCTCGGATTTGCACGTTCTTTATATCAACGGAAAGCTTGTGAGATTCTCTACATGATTCTAGGATCAATCTCGAGTTTTGGTGCAGTCTGGAGAGAGAAAATCGAGAAATGGATCTGACGCGTGATAATGGCCAGAAGCGACGTTCAACAACCTGTTTTAATGCTAATGGGTCGCATTCTTCTTCAGCACGGCCAGAAGTGACATTTCAGCGGCCCAATTAATGCAAATGGGTCGCATTCTCCTCCAAATCAGTCAAAGATGGCAGGATATGGGTTGGTAAGGTCCTCCATGCTGATTTAATGCATTGGCATTCAATGAGGAATGGGCTTACATGTTTTCCCACGTTTCTGTCCCCTGGGCTCGACCCATGCAATGTAAAAAGCCAGATTTGGCTCAAAAAAAAAGAAGTGGTTCATCTTTTCTGCTCTGCCCTCCCTTCTTTTCTTCTCTAGGGTTGAAAATGGAGTTCGAGCCTCCTCCCTTGCTCTGTAATGGCGTTTTTGCCTCTTATTAATGGAATGATGTTCTGTGCAAACTTCAGGAGCAACAAAACGTGTTTTGTGATGCATCTGTCCATCCTTGCTCATTTTCACTTGTTCTCTTCTTGCCTCTCTTCATTGCAGGTATTTGTGCATGTTTGAATGTTCATTGCAGGTCTGGAGCTGTGTTCATGGAGTTTTGGGACATTTTCTGTGTGAAATCTATCCTTGGGCCTGTGATGCATCTGTCCATCCTTCCCATTGCTCACCTCTCTTTGTCCCATGGCAGTTTTGATAGATGTCCAACATTCTCCTTCTCTGGTGTATCACCGTTTTAGTGTAGGCTTTTGCTGTTTTTCCCTTCTCTCTCTCTCTCTGTCTCCTTGGCATGGTTAGATTAGGATTAGATTAGCTTGCCTGCACTGGAATAGCTTGTGGCAGGTAGTTTAGGAGCAGGAACCAGCCTTCTCTGGAGATTCCTCTCTCGGTTTCACAAGTCCCACGCTTGGAGAGAGGTTTCCATGTTGTGCAATCACACTGGATGCCTGAATGATCAACCTAGAAAGCCTGATCTGCATCCAGGGGTGCTGTGATTTTGCACTAACAGTTTTGGCACGCCCGGTGGGACCTTAGAGGTCTTTCACTTCATCTTTTGCAGGTTGGTGTGTTCCTGTGAAGATTTCAGCCTTTGGAGGCACTTGCAAACACATCTGGCGACTCCATCTGATCAGCAACCCATTTCTCTGAGCTTGCAGACCCGTTTCCATCCATTTTCATCCATCTTTCTTTCCATCCCTTTCATTCTTTTCCATTCCATGAAGTTGTGCAATCATGACTTCATTTCCATCATGGAATTCACATCAACAACAGCAGTATATTCCACCTCCAACACGTTTTACAAATCCTCCAGATCAGCATGCATACTCATATGAGCAGCAGTGCCAAAGTCAGTTTGGCTATGGAGCTTTCCAAGAGCAAGAGTATGCATACAATGAAGACCATCAGATCCAAGATGCTGGTCTGTTGGAGAAAATCCAAAAGATGGAGGTGGGGATGGTGCAGTCCAGGGCTCAAGCACAAATGAAAGCTTTTGGAATCGGTTGTGGAGCACCCTGTCCATGGGTGGGACCTTTTCCAAGGCATTACAGCCCTCAGGAGAAGCTTGACTTCATGATTGCAACGCTGCCTTTGCTTGCAAAGTGGATTGAAGAAATAGAGGTGTATGAGAGGAGTATTCAACAACCTTGTCAACGGGTAAGCACACCTTCTCATGCCTTTTCTTTTCCTCTTTCCCAATCTGTTTCATTTCAGCAGTGTCAAGTTTAAACCCTCCATCTGCTGTCCCAAGTGTTGAATCCATCTCTCCATCCCCTAGTCTTCCACCCCATCTTAATTCTTCTTTCCTTTTCCCTTCCAAACAGTCATCCCCTCCACAAGAGCTAACAGAAATACCCCCTCCTCCAAAGAAACAAGAGGTTTCACCTCCTCCACCACCACAAAAAATTGTCAAATCAGTTGAGTTTCAACCTATCCCTCCTCTTGCATCCCCAATTCCATGTGGGGAAGAAGAAATTGAAAAAATCAGTCATCAAGGACAACAAGAAAAAGAGCCAAAAAGAAAAGAAATGACAAAGCTTGAAGAGTTGGGCTCCAGATTTGGGATGAACAAAGATCCCCTTGATGGTTAAACCTACAGAAGAGGCTAAGGTTGAACAAATGGTGGTGAGGACTGATTTTGTTGAAGAAGAAGATCTTGCAGCCCCAACTTGTCCTCTAGAGCAGCAGATTGAAGAGTTTGACTTGACAAACTTCATGCTGGAGGAAGAGTTCAATCAAGAGCAAGATTGCTCTTCAAACATTGGAGGAAGGAGAAGCTGCTCCAAATCCAAAAGAAGAGGAGCACAATCTAGCTGTGGAGGAGAAAAGTGCAGATCCAAGGGCTTTGAGCACAAAGCAGGCTACAGGAGAACCTTCAGTTCTTCTTTCCACTTCATCTCTCTCAAGTTCTAGTACTGAAGAGGAGTTTGATCTCTCAAACTCAATATTGGAGAGTGAAGGAAACCATGGTGGTCAAGTTGCAGATCAAGAGGACACCATGGAGGAAGTTGAACATGAACAGCAGGACAGCAATGAGGCAGTTTACCTGTCAGATTTGGAGGACTGTTTTGATGGAGAAGAGCCGGTTGAGTTTTCACCATTCTCTCTTTCATCATCCACATTCCAAACACCAGAGCCTGCTGCCATGAAGGAGAGCTTTCATTTGCAGCAGCCTGCATCTTATAGCAGCCCTTTGGAATCAAAATTGGAAGATTCTAATCTTCCCTGTTCTTCATTGGAGGAAGAGAAAGGACAGAAGGATTCCACCATTTCTTCCACATCATCCATTCAGGTGGGTCTACAAGAAGACTCCATTCTTGGAGTTGAAAATCAGAGCTATGGGCATATCAAACGGATCAGACCTTGCCCAATCAGGTATTTGGCTTCATTGGAGCCAAAGGAGAAGCCACAACCAGTCATGCTTGCTTCAGAGCATGAGGATGAGCTACAAAGTACCAAGGATCAGCTGCCATACCTCTTCAATCCAAATGCAGAACAACTAAAAGAGGTATTGGATTTGTTTTCAGTTGATACCTTGATGATTTGGATAGAAGACCAGCTTCTTGTTGATTTTCCATCCATCCAAACAGCCATGATCAGTGCCAAATCAATTGCATGGCTGCCAATTTTGAAGAAAGGAAGCTATTTCTCACAACCAGTTGCAGGGTTTGTTTAGCTTGCCTTTGCTTCCAGTTAGAGTAGAGTAGCTAGGTTTGCTTTCAGCAGAAGAAGTGCTTGTGCACACTCTGCATGTTCCATTTGGGGCATGTATGATTTTCAGTTTTGTACATAGTTTTTGGTGTTGCTGGTTTTGCTCTTGCACAGTTCATTTCAGTGGTTTTTGGTGAGAACAACTCCATGTCCAGTGGGTTTCAAGTGGCTCAGAGGGAAGTTTTCAAAGTTCAGATCAGTTTTCAGGCTTGCTTATGACTCCATGCCCAATGGATTGCTTCAGGCAACTGGTCTTTTCATCTAGCAGGCAGATGACCCCGCTGAGTCGCCAAAACTGTTATCCAAAATTCACCCCCCCAGGGTAATTTTGATAACATACATCAGAATATTCAAGTCCCAGGCAAATTGATTGATTCAGAGCAAACATCATGTTTCTGAGGTTCTCTCAGATATTTTTCTAACTCCCCTGGCTGAAGAAGGAGGGAGCAAGCTCTGAGAAAATGTGAAAAAGTTGCAGAAAGGCAAGTAGGTTGATCCAGAAAAAATCGTGAAAATTGGCTAAGTCCTGCTCAAGGTCGCCTTTGGGACGTGTGGGACAGAAAGATGCGGATCGGCCGAAAAGCCTCCAGGCGGCCCGCTAAGCATTTGGGACAAGTGGGCCAGAAGTACGCGGTGGGCGCGAGAAGCCGATCCGGCCGAAAGAGGAAAAGAAAATCGACTAACTGCTGAGCGGGACAGTTCGGGACAAGAGTACGCGAAGGACCCGAACCGGCCGGTTCGGCCGAAATGGGAACAAATGGTCCGAAAACAAATGGGACATTTGGGCCGTGAACGCGAAGGCTGAACCGGGTGAAAAAGGGGAAATTTCATGGGATGCGAACACGGAATGGGACAAAGGGACGTGGCGGGACGCGGATCGCCGAAGGAGCCGAAAGCCAATCAATGCAGGCGCCACGTGTCATCGGCCAAAATGGGACAAGGAAGCCCATTTCGAACCGGCGGATCGGAGGTTTATGTCCCAAACGGTTTGGGACATCCGGGACAAAAAGACGCGAAGGGCGTGAAAGAGCCGGCAGAGCCGAGGACCAATCAAATCATGACACGTGTCACAAGGGAAAAGGTCAAAAAGTCAAAGGGTGAGTTTTCGAGCACTGATCCGAACCAATGAAATAGCGCCACGTGTCCCAGCTAGGGCCCACAAGGAAATTTCAAAAGAAAGCCCGCCGAAAGGCAGAGGAGAGAGAATCATGCGACCAATCAATGCGTGCCACGTGTCATCCAGGTGGCGAAGCGCGGGAAAATATTTCAAAATCCGTTTTGGTCTGTTCCGTGCCCTAAATCTTCAGATCGCCATATCTTTTGATCCAGAGCTCGGATTTGCACGTTCTTTATATCAACGGAAAGCTTGTGAAATTCTCTACATGATTCTGGGATCAATCTCGAGTTTTGGTGTAGTCTGGAGAGAGAAAATTGAGAAACGGCTCTGACACGTGATAATGGCCAGAAGCGACGTTCAACAACCTGTTTTAATGCTAATGGGTCGCATTCTTCTTCAGCACGGCCAGAAGTGACATTTCAGCGGCCCAATTAATGCAAATGGGTCACATTCTCCTCCAAATCAGTCAAAGATGGTAGGATATGGGTTGGTAAGGTCCTCCATGCTGATTTTAATGCATTGGCATTCAATGAGGAATGGGCTAGCATGTTTTCCCATGTTTCTGTCCCCTGGGCTCGACCCATGCAATGTAAAAAGCCAGATTTGGCTAAAAAAAAAGGTGGTTCATCTTTTCTGCTCTGCCCTCCCTTCTTTTCTTCTCTAGGGTTGAAAATGGAGTTCGAGCCTCCTCCCTTGCTCTGTAATGGCGTTTTTGCCTCTTATTAATGGAATGATGTTCTGTGTAAACTTCTGGAGCAACAAAACGTGTTTTGTGATGCATCTGTCCATCCTTGCTCGTTTTTGCTTGTTCTCTTCTTGCCTCTCTTCATTGCAGGTATTTGTGCATGTTTGAATGTTCATTGCAGGTCTGGAGCTGTGTTCATGGAGTTTTGGGACATTTTCTGTGTGAAATCTATCCTTGGGCCTGTGATGCATCTGTCCATCCTTCCCATTGCTCACCTCTCTTTGTCCCATGGCAGTTTTGATAGATGTCCAACATTCTCCTTCTCTGGTGTATCACCGTTTTAGTGTAGGCTTTTGTTGTTTTTCCCTTCTCTCTCTCTCTCTGTCTCCTTGGCATGGTTAGATTAGGATTAGATTAGCTTGCCTGCACTGGAATAGCTTGTGGCAGGTAGTTTAGGAGCAGGAACCAGCCTTCTCTGGAGATTCCTCTCTCGGTTTCACAAGTCCCACGCTTGGAGAGAGGTTTCCATGTTGTGCAATCACACTGGATGCCTGAATGATCAACCTAGAAAATTGATTAGGTTTTGGATCCCCTTACATTAATTTTTGGATCATATCATATTAGTTCCATGGTGGAAATCAAATAGTTAGAGATTATTTTAGTGTACATCCTTCAGAACTCCATAGATTCAACACCATTCTAGCGTTAGGTTCATATGAATTTTAGGAGATAACTTTTCAATGATAAAATTAGTTTCCTTTAATATTATTATTGAATCTATTCCCAATGGATGCTTTAGCAACTGGTCTTCATCATTCAGTAGGAAAATGTACCCTGGAGGTCGCCAAATGGTTGTCCAAAAATTACACCCCATGTAATTTTGAACAACTCATCAAAATGAATTAACCATTTTTGCTCTAGAAAAATCCACATAAAATTAACTCAATTTACCATGAAGTGTAGGAACTTAGTGTTCTATAGGTAATCCTAACCTATGGAATGAAGGAATGAGTCATCCATGACTTAGGCCGACTTTATGAAAATATGGTGTTGCATAGTAAAGGATAAGGGTTGGAGTTCATTCAGGTAAGGACGTGATGCACTTTAAACAAACCACTAGGTGCCACCAAGTATGGAGGATAAAGTTAGAAATGACTAAGGATAGAACTCACAGATTAATATCCTATTGTTTCATGGAATTATCAAATAAGCAGTTATGTTGTATGTATTATCAAATAAGCAGTTATGTTGTATGTGGAAATAAAATTCCACGAATAATGTATGGCACAATGGACGGACCATAATGTACAAGGGTGTGGGCTTGGTTCTTTGCAAATAGAAAAAATCTGAAAAGCCATGGCATAAGCCATGAAACAAGGTAGTAATTTTCCATAGGTTTTGAGCATAAATAAAATCCATAGGAACCATAATTTCACACAAAAATGGATCAATATTTCACATCATTGTAGATGAAATGGTAAAATGTAATAACTCATAGTATTATTTAGACCTTTCATAGATGAAATGAAGGAAACGGCTATAGAGAAAAGTTAGAAGCCACTTGACAAATAAAATCCATAGGTGAGAGAGGAGGAAAAGATAAATTTATATGATGTGTGTGGAGATGTATGATGTTGTGGAAGACACACGACATAGGATGAAGATCAAAGAAAAAAACATCATATCCCACAAGGCACCTAAAATTTGTGCCTATTTTATTCGAAGCAATGTTAAACCACTCCATTGACTATAATTTAATGATGAGTGGGCATTATTCCTTCTCCTACAAAATTTAATGGTGTGTAGTAGAAGCCATGTCATGGTGTGTAGTAGAAGCCATGTCAGGCACCCACACTAACCTCCAAGTATCTATGGCGATTGGTTATTTGTGGTGAATCCCTCATGATGATGCCTCTTCTCTTTCTCCTTCTCTCTTTCCCCTTTTGAGGCATCATCATCATCATCATCCCTCTTTTTTGTAACAAAACTATGCCAAAATGGTGGCCGACTTCCCACAAGTTTTTGACCTCGAACTTGATCTATACAATGTATTTTTTTCCTTCTTCCATAGATGTAACAAAATGTGCATATTCAAAGCAATGAAATTGAGTGTTGTTACTATTCTCTACCCTTTTCTCATGTTTTATACATTCTTACCTTTCTACTCCACCTTGGGCATGTTATGTGGATTTCATACTTGTAGGTTTTCTCCATTTTTGTGTGTTGTGGATATATGGGAAGGGTGAGTATACATGGTTTTGGCCTATAACATGTTTGTTTACCCTTCCCTCATCTGTTTTCTCCACTTTCTCCCCCTTGTGGAAAGTGATCGACCTTCCTTCTCATGTTATCATCACCCCTTTATTTTAGGATTTACTTTTCTTGCACCTCTCTCTCCATGGTCTCTCCATGGTCCCTTGGATTTATTAGAGTAATATTAGTTGTAGGAGTAGTTTTGGCTTTAGAATTAGGTTGTGTTATGAAGGTTTTCCCAAATTTTTATAATAAAGAAGTCATCCTTATCTAGAGGTCTGTCTCAAACCACAATTTGCACACATGAAGACAGTCCCATGTTGCCTCAAAATCTTGAGTCTTCTTGATTCATGGAAAGGGTACAATTTTGAACTCTAACAGAACCCATTTCCACATAGAACCCTGAATATCCCAATCTAGGTTACAGTGATGTAACACACATGGAATTAGAATATCTTAAAACAAGGATGCTAGGTGAACCTCGTGAACCTATGGAGGAAAATATATCCTTGAGTAGGATATTCAGAGCAGGTGGTCATCGTCTCTTTTGTTCAAAGAACTGAGGGAGTCCTAGCTTTTGCACAACACTATGATCAGTACTCGAGGAAAATCTGGCTAGATTTCAATTCTATTATTGTAGTCCTCACACCAAAATGCATTTCTCAGTGCCTATAAATTCCCACATATAGTAACATGGTAATTATCACTTGAGAGTTTTCCTCATGAGAATGGGAAAGAAGAGACTCATACTTGTAGAGATTCGTAGTTGGTTCATGGCTTAAGTAGGGAATAAATCCTTCTTAGATCCCTTAGAATTTGTCCCGAAGTGAATTTCACAAAGCATACTTTGATGCAAAATTTCTACTAAATAGAGTGATGGGAGAATAAACTATAAATTTTTTCTAATATTCGATGGCTCAGTTCATTCTGTTGGTCACAAAAGGAGATCAAATGATTGATTGGGGGGTGGATCATAAGAAATAACATTCATCCACAAATTTTTCAGTTGCCTACCTCTAAAAATTTCAGCGTGACTTTCTATCTAGTCTATGTTCTCATATACACAAGGCCTTTCTGAGGTCTCTCCACTACACCTAAGGTGTCATAGAAGTCACCAACCTATGAAAAATACCCACGACTCACATTTCAAGAAAGTAACTCATACTACTCTAGGGTGAATGATGCATTCACCATGCACACCATAAGGCTACTTGAAGGAAATATTAAACAGATAATCTCACCTCCAAAATTTGAGTTGATGCTTATTACACCACAAATTTTGCCTGTCAATTTATGTGTCCATGGCTGGCCCGCAGCAGACTTTGTGCAGAGAAAATAATGGAAATTGCAGGACTTTAGTAAAGATATCGGAAGTGGAAGACATAATTGTTGCAGATGAACGGTTGAAATAATTTGGATGCACATGGAGTGCATGTGGAACGTGGATACGGATGTGCTGTATATTGAAGTGAATGAGGACACGTGTGACGTGAGTCGAGCAAGGTGGGCGCCGCATCGTACTATTTTGTTAGATATGGTTGTAACCAGGGCTGGAATTTCAAATTATCTGTGCCTGTCAAAGCAAAATTTGTTGACGGTTTACCTCTTTTTTTTTGGAATATATAGGGTAAAAGGAGGGTTTTAGAATGGTCCCAAAACCTTATACAAAAGAGCCCATCAGGCCAGATTTAGCAATAATAGTAGCAAAGCAAAAATACCCGAGCAGATTCCAAAAAAAGGAGGATGAAAAAAAAGTGAACAGAGATAAAGAAGAGATACATCAAATGAGCTTTTTCAGCTCAAAAACTGTGTTTTTTGCTCTAGGAGAGCCTGAGTCGTTAGCAAGATGTTCGGCCAGCTTGATGAGCTTCCGAGCAGTCATCAGAAATGGCAGTCCTGGTGGATTTCGTGAAAGCCTCCCAAGATTTTAGAGCCTTGAAAGCGCGCTGGAGCTTGCTCAGAATAGAGGAAACCATGTCGGCTCTGCTATTATCTCTTTTAGTGTCAGCAGACTCAGATTCAGTAGGTTTCGACTCCATAATAGGAGGGGAATGAAGAGTGTCAGCAGCAAGAACTTTGTCGTCGATGAGAGCCTTGTTTCCAGTAGACTGGGAGATGGGCTCCACAAGTGGTTGATTGATAACAAACTGCTCCGAATCCGGGGAATCAGGATACAGCTGAGCCAGGCCCAAGAGATCAGCAGCCCGTGAGAAATCAGGGCTGGAAACAGGGGAAGAAGCGTGACCACTGGCTTCAGTGCCTTCCAAGTACAAGCAAGAGAGGGGCGTGGGGAAAGAAGGGGTGGCAGGGGGAATGGAGGCAACGTGGGGGGGACTCACAATAGCCACATCAGAGTCTGAACCACAGGAGAGAAGAAGATAATGACGATGCCTAGAGGAGCGGAGGGAGGAGGAGGGGTGAGGAGAAGGAGAGGGGGAGCGGCGGCAGTGACCCAATTTGGGGGGGGAAGCGAAGAAGGTCAGAGTGAGAAGTGGGCGACAGAGAAGAGTAGGTAAACCAACCCTGGTGAAGAATGACACCTTTGCCCTCCTGAGCTAACTGAACTGAGTGTTCTAATGACTGAAACAAAAAGGCCGCCAGATTGATTTTCTTCCCCCATCGAAGATGAGAGAGGATGAAAAGGTGAGGACCAAAAACTAGCCGATATCTACCGTCGATAGTGAAATATCACATAATGACCTCCGCCACTCTGTCCCAGGGAGAAGGCAGGGAATCCCAGGTATAACTAGAGAGGTATTTCACCGGTCTATCACTAGGGGCATTAAATTCCTAAATTTCTGCATGTAGTAGATGTCACCTGCAGCAAGAAGGCTAGTGGCGTCAGCAATGGCATTTGTGGAGATGGTAAAGTGAGTGTTGCTGATTTGGACCTGACCCTTTGCCCAGGAAGCCGTGACCGCATATGAAACCAGCGAAGAATAACCCACCATTTTTTCTAGGAAGGTGGCAATACCATTTTCCAATAAAATATTCCACACCTCCCCATCATTCTTAATCGACTCACAGTTATCGGGCTCAAGGCGCTTCAATTGACCCCCCATGGAATGAATGTTGGAATAGTTACAGAAGTGAGAGTAAAAGTGGACAAAAATAGCTTAGACAGATCGGGGAAGCCGCCGGCCAAGTTATCATTGTCCTCCCGCCACCTCCTCAGATGATTAATGTGAAGATAATGCCCATTCGTGCGGAGATCCCCCGCATCAATACAAAGCACCTTAATCAATTGTCCCTCCTTAAGATTCAAATCCATTAACTTTGTCATAATTGTCGCTACCCTTTGAGATGGCCATAGCAAGTTAGCCAAAACTCGAGTCAGCCCTCTATTCCACCAGTCAGCAATGGGGAATATCATTTTGAGCGATTTGGCAGAGATCATTCGAGAAGTTATCTGTCCAGCTTTGCTGATTCTCGATGAGGACACCAATATTAGCAAGGAGTTCTGGCCGCTTTATTTCCCTCCCGGAGAACATGCTGGAACTGGATTTGAAGGAAAGATCTTTGAATAATTCTAATATCAGCAATGATGTTCCTAATCGACCAATGACCGGAGTCATTAGACTGTAGGAGTTTGATGATGTTGAGGGAGTCACTTTCAACTTGAAGGGGATCATTACCCAATTTGATGGCCATCTCAAGGCCTTTGAGGATTGCCAAAGCTTTCGCTCGATGGTTGGAACCAAAATTGAAGTTGTGAGCAGAGGCAGCAACAATATATCCCAAAAGAGCAATGAAGAATGGCCCTCCTCCAGACTTACCAGGATTGCCTTTCGAAGCTCCATCCATGTTGAGTTTTTTCCAGCCCTAGGAGGGGGAAGCCAGCAGACTAAATTCCGAGCAGTGTGAGTGCTTTTACATTGAATGGATAATAATTTCTGCCACTCCTGGGAGTTACAGATTTGGATTTTTTCTGATATTTGGTCCACATGGTCAAGTTGATATTTTCTTGGAGAGCCAGAGCAATCTGAGTAGCCACCTGACAAGGATCAAGACTTTTTTCTTTGAAGATTCTTCTATTTCTTTCTTTCCAGATGCCCCATAATCCGTGCGGGAGGAGGAGTTTCCAAGCCAAATTCAGAATCGGGTGAGTAAAAAGAGAACTCCATTGAGAGAGGGTGTCCTGAATGGAATCCAGGAAGGTCCAATATACTCCCAACCTCGATAAAAGCCACTACCAAATAACTTACGAGAAAGAACAATGGATCAAAAGATGTGCAGAGGACTCCGCCTCTTTAGCACATAACACACATTTAGTGGGGAGAGAGAAACCCCTTCTTTTCATATTCTCCCCAGAGAGGAAAGCATTCTTAGAGGAGAGCCAAGAGAAAAAACCAATTTTGGGAGTGATCTCATTAGGCCATACATTGGAAAGGGGGGGGCCAGGGTCAGCACTATGCAATGAGAGATAAGTAGCCTTAACCGAGAAGGAACCCGACGGGGAGAGGGGCCAAATAATCTCGTCCTCATTTTGGGAGAAAGGGATGTAGATGGAAGAGAGCACCACTTTGAGTGAAGACAGGAGGTTTCTCTGCAGATCACTGATATCATCCCATTCTTGAATGTCCCATGAGGGAATGGAGTTCACACTCTTCCAATATCCCGAAGCTAATCTTCCATGCTTATTGATGATACTTCTCTTAATAGGGTCCCAAGTAGGATTGAGATCAAGGGGTTCTTCCCCAATCCAGAAATCCCTCCAAAAATCAATGAGACGACCATTCCCAAATCTCCATTTAGTGCCATCTCGAATGATGGGAAGAGAGCTACTAATAGAATTCCATATGGCCGAGCCTCTAATAGGATTGGAAGTGAGCAGATCTTCGTTATTCGCCAGATATTTAGCTCTGAGCAGATGGGCCCAACAAGAATCACCTTTAGCCACTTCCCAAGCAAGTTTGGCCAATAGGGCCCCGTTCATTTCAGTCATTTTTCGAAGACCAAGCCCACCATGAGGAGTTGGCTTACACACCTCTTTCCAAGCCACAAGATGGATCCTTTTCTTATCTTCAGTTCCAGACCACAGAAAGTTCCTTTGAATTTTTTCCACAACCTCCCTCACAGAACTGGAAATCTTGAGCAGGGACATGAAATAAGTAGGTAGGTTTTGAAGAGTGGCTTTCACCAGCTGGAGCTTGCCAGCCTGACGTAGCAAAGCCCCTTTTCATGCAGCCAGCTTTTTTTGATACCTTTCAATGACAGGATCCCATATATTTTTTGATTGCCTTCCCTGGAAGAGGGGGATGCCAAGATAAGAGGCGGGGAGATCAACAATAATACAACCAAAGATATCAGCAATCTTTCTCTGAGTCTTAGGGGGCGTGTTGATGAAAGAAATGTTGCTCTTGTTGAAGTTGACAGTTTGCTAAGAAGCTGATTGGTATAGAGAGAGGATATCCATAATAGCCCGGGCTTCAATTACAGAAGCTAAACTCAGGAGCAAAGTGTTATCAGCGAACTGGCTATGAGTGGCCGAAGGACAATTTGAGGTGATTTTCATACCAGAAATGATGGATTGATTTTTAGCCACTTCCAGAGCTCTGTTGAGGGAGTCCGCCATTAGGACAAAAAGAAAAGGTGACAGGGGAACTCCTTGCCTGATACCTCTGCTGCTTTTGAAGAAGCCCACAGGAATGCCATTGATAAGAATAGAGAAGCAAGGGGTCGAGATACAAGAGAAAACCCATCTACACCACTTTTTGTCAAAACCAAATTTTTCCAGGACCTTAATTAAGAAAGGCCAGCTGACTCTGTCAAAGGCTATTTTTGCATATCCAATTTTAAGATCATTCCTGGGGACTTCACAAGAAAGGCCGAGTGGATGGCTTCATGAACTGTAATTATACCACCTTGGATGAGTTGACCTTTAATGAAAGCGTTCTGATTGTGAGAGATGAGGTCCTGCATAAGAGGTTTAAGTCTGGAGGCCAACATCTTAGTGATAATCTTGTAAGACGTGTTACATAAACTTATTGGCCAAAAATTGGACACATCTTTAGAGCTATGCACTTTAGGGGCAAGAGCCAATGAAAGTGGTATTCCATTCCTTAAGCAGATTGTTGTTCATCTGAAATTCATTAACTGCTTGGAAGAGGTCCTGCTTGATGATTTCCCAAAAGACTTGGAAGAAGGCTACTGGAAAGCCGTCCGGTCTCGGAGCTTTGTCCCTTTTCATTGCAAAAACTAGCTTTATGAATTTACTCCATAGCAAAAGGCTTGATCAGATTGTTGTTCATCTCAGGTGACACCAGATGCAGAATATGTTGGAGCATTTCATTCATTGATTGTTCTGGAGGGGGCAGTTCAGCATCGGAGAAGATTAGAATAGAAGGAGATAAGCTTGTTGGATATATCAGTCTCTGCAGTTAGCAAGGTACCTTCGAACGACACCAACTCACGGATCTTATCTCTAGATTTATGCTTGCAAGCAGTGATGTGGAAAAATTTGGTATTATGATCTCCTTGTTTGAGCCAAAGGGCTCGAGAGCGTTGCCTCCAATAGGTCTCTTCTTCTTTAAGTGTGTTGTGATAATCACTAAGGAGGGAGATTTCCTGTTGGTGAAGATGATCTAATCTTCCAACAGTCTCAATTTGTTCTAGATATTTTAGCCAAGCTCTGAGTTAGCTCCTGCTTACGAAGCTTGATGTTACCAAAGATCTTCAACTTCCATATCTTGAGTTTTTTTTTAATTTCTTTGAGTTTTCTGGAAAATCTAAACATAATAGAGCCCTCAATATTGATATTCCACCAGTTTGCAACAAGGGGGATTAGGTGGGTTGTTTTCAAGCCAAGAAAGCTCAAACCTGAAGGGAGGATTCTTGGCATTTATTTTTTGATTAGCACTCAACAGAAGAGGGTTGTGGTCAGAGGCAGCCCAAGGGAGGGAGTTGAGGTAGAAGTCAGGAAAGAGAGAGATCCAGTCCAGAGAGCCTAGAGATCTATCCAATCTGCATTGAATGTGGTTCCTACCCAATCTGTGGTTTGACCATGTATAAGATGAGCCATGGAGGTCCATATCCAGAAGAGAATTCACCCTTATGAAGTCAACCAGAGCTTCCATGCTAACCGTCATGGCAGGAATACCTCCCTGTTTCTCCGAAGGATAATGTGGGTAGTTAAAATCACCCATTATTAGAATGGGAATTTTACCACAAGTGATGATGAAGTTAGTGATATCTTTCCAAAGTTTTCCTCGATGAGTCTCCAAGCTGGGGGCATACACATTGATAGCAATCCAAGAGGAGTCCACTCCAACCTCTTGGAAGAGGATGCATAAAAAGTTGGGGTGCTTGAATAAGCATTCCCCTTTGAGACTTCTGGGATCCCACAAGGTACAAATCCCCCTTGAGTTCCCTGTTGAAGGTTGAGATTCAAAAGATGCCGCTGGCCAGATTTTAAGGAGGCGATCCTCCTTTTTTATTTTGGTTTCCTGCAAACATTATGATATCAGGAGAGTTCTGGAATTTGATGTCTTTGATAACTCTTTGCTTTTGAAGAGAGTTGAGTCCTCTTATATTCCAAGAAATTATCTTCATTTCTTTGGTTTAGGCTTACTCCCCACCACCATGGGGAGTGTGCTTTGCGTTCCTTGCATGACATTTATAGCTGCTTCTTGTTGAAGCTTGATACTGCTCGGAATTCTCCCCTGAGCTTTTTCCAAGCCTATATCAGGTTTCTTATTTCTGCTTCTAGTAAAATGATCATTGAAACTATCATCAGAGGAAAGTCCCGAGGGGGAGGGGATAGAGTCTAAAACAGGTGGACAGAGGGGAGGCAGGGTGGAGGGATCCAAGGAAGAGGGGATCGATGGAAGGGGATGGAAGGGAAGAGGAGAGGATAGAGGGGAAGGGGGAGGGGAGGAGGTAGCCAAGGATAGGTCAACTCCTAGAGAGGAAGAGGCAGGGAGAGCCGAGGGAGGCAGAGGGGAGATGAGAGGTTGAAAGGCCAAGGAGGAGGGGACAATCTTAGAAACAGGATCAGAAGATGTGTTGATTTCTCCATCCTCAAGGAGAGTGAAGGAATTAGAAGTGGGGATGATCGGGATCTCAATAGAAGACGGTTTGGGAATAAATTTTATTTTTGATTTTTGGGGATAGGATTTGGGACTTGGGTTTTGGTTGAGGTTTAGATGGGCAGCTAGAGGCCCAATGACCAAGTTTTTTATAAAAGGAGCAAGCTTGAGGAATATATTCATAGTCAATGGGTTGTTTCCAATTCCCCAAGTCCAAAATAAGCTCAATATCTTTTGGTAAGGGATAACTACTATTAGCATTAACATAGAAACGAGCATGAATGAATCTAGTTTTTGCTTTTGCTGCTTGATCTATAACAATTAAAGATCCTATTGAGAGAGCAATACCTTCAATAACCGCCAGGTGCCAGAACTCCAGAGGGAGCCCTGAGAGGAAAAACCCAAATTGGGGCTTGGGTCATGGATTCCGTGTGTGGGTTGAAACCAGGAGACCATTTCCTGAGATAGAAACCCCCACCTGCCAAAAAACCACGGACCACCTAGCAGAGCTCTAGCAAAGTCTTCTTTCATGCTAAAGGAAAATAATATGAAACCATTAGGCATAGCCGCTATTTCTAGCGCTCCACATGGTTTCCATTTTAATCGAGCCCATTTTTTTATATCTTCCAATGGGGGTCTAGGGCCCATCAGTGTACCCACCAAGAATAGATCATGAGAAGCAGTAGCAGCCTCTGTGATGTGAGAGGGGATGCGCAGGGAAAAGGACCCATCAGACAGTGAAGGGGAAAGCTTTTCTGAGCTATGAGTAGATGTGGAACCCTCCAAAACTTTTGTCCATACGTCAGGTGGCTTTGGAGAGAGAGACCCTAACAAGAGGGACCCCTAATCCAGACCAGAGGGGTCCAGCATCTGAGCCAACACCAGGGACAGCAGACAGTCGCAGCAGGTGGTTTCAGCAGCTGGGTTCAGATGCAGCTCACATGACGGTTTACCTCTTTTACTTGGCTGTAATTTCAAGAATTTTTTTTAGATATATGTATAATCTATTCATATATATATAAATAGGTATTATGTTTTTAAATAAACCCCTTAAAAAAATTTACGGTTTTCAAAAATTTCAGCTTTTTATTGTGTACGGTTTCTAAAATGTTTCACCTGTAATATATGGTTAAAATCACAAAAACGACCTACAGCCTGTAATTTCCAGGCTTGCACAAGACCAAAAAATGGACTTTCCATGTGTGATCTACCATTATAGTTGTTTAACGATGATCAAATGGTCCACATTTTCCCATAAGGTACGTATAATATGAAATCACTAGTCATAGTTTGTTTTGTATCATATGGCGATAGTATAAAAAATTAAGGTGCTTCATCGATGCTTCACACATTTCTAAGCATGAGAAATTGTTTTTGTTATGCTTCCGTATTATTCCATGAATTTATGTCAGTGAAGAGGAACCACATAGGAACCTAATATCTTTAATTCGTTCACATAGTCTTGATAACTGTAATGTTTGTAGAGGGTTTTAATCAACTAGATGTGTAGGTGACATGTAACATTTAGATACGTAGAGGATTTAAGAATAACAAAATAACATATTTCCTTTACTATATTATGCTCTTCTGATGGTCATGTTCCTACAATGGAAGGCCGCAAAAGTTTTGGTGAAGAGGGGTTGGTGGCCTTACAAAGTTTCTCTATTTGTAAAGGATAGAAGTAATTGTTTCCTACAAACCACAAAGGCTATAATTTTTATACATCATAATTGTGGTACTTGAGCTGTTCTACTGACTAGTTGAGCCCTAGGGTTTGTGACTAGCATAGTAGAGCTTCATTCCCTATCCTTCTCAACAGGCTTTCATCTCATAATCCAGCAAGCCTCATTTATAGAGTGGGGTTATGCTTAGGACAAGATAAAAAAAGTGCAACAAATATGGATGAGAAACATCTATTCTTATTGGGTTCTAATGGGATATCACAATACACATATTTATGTGGATATATTATCACTATACAATGACGGGACTTTGAAGCTTTGACCCACACAACGTAATGCTTCGTATAGAAAATGTATCTGCAAACTCTGAGCGTTCTAATGTTTTTTTGCAATTTGTCCTTAACATTAGAAGTTGAGTCTGCAATCTGGACCCCTCTCATAGAGAAAAAATGTACAGTGAAATTGCCTGCTTCGACCTCAATAGTTTTTCTATTTTCATCACGTTTACAAATTAATTTTGTTGTATTAGAAAAAGTTATAATCTAATTGTTGTAGTCCAAAAAATTATAAAGGTAAAATTTTCCCACTGTTCTCCCAACGTATGTGACCTATTTTTGATTACTAATATTTTACTTAATTGAATTCACACTACACTAAGTCTCTATTTTGAAAATATTTTACAAACATTTTTGCTTATGTAATAGCCTTACCTTTTCTTAATGATCGTGTGTAAGGTGTTAATTTGTCTCTTACTTTCCAACCTATGTGATCTTTATTTATTAATAATATTAAAGTTTTCAAATTATTATGCGATCCTTATAATATATTTTTATCATTATTCTTAATTTATACTAATGGTTTCCATTTTCTTTAGTATTTTCTATCTCCAGTTGAATTTACATATTTATTTTGCAGTATTAGTTTAACCTTTATTAATTGTTAAAACACATACTAATTTAATTGCAACAATCCCAAAAGCTACAAAGCCATATCCCACTTGTATTTCAACGTAAGTGACTAGCATTTCATTAATACTATTAAACGTTATCGAATTCCTGATGTGATGCTTACAGTAGACGTCAAAATTTACTGCTTTAGCATACCACAATTCTTCTAGTTGCATAAGCGATTTTCTATTTTCATTGAAGTCTACCCTATATTCCACTTTTGTCCTGTATCTGGTTGAATGATTAATCGGCTGCTATGGCTAAATTAGATATTTAATCGCCCCCTGCCTCTGTCAATAATACAACAAAGTCTATGATTGTGACCGTCATGGGGGGTGATAGAAAATGTCGCTTAGTGCAAACAGTCCTCCACTGGAAGAAGTGGGGGAAGAGATTTTTTTTTGTGGAACAGAGACCTAGCGAAAATATCTTCCTCTCAAAGATGTGCCAGACAGCTGTATAGAAAATTCATGATGAGGAAACACTGCCGAAGAAGCTTCCAAGACTGATTGCATCAACTCCGCAGAAGTATGCTTTTCAACAACAAGGTTATGGCTTGACTAAGGTTTCTTTTCACCTAATTGCTTCTCAATATTCACAATGTTTAAGCACATTTTAGAAATATCGGCCAAGAAAAATGTCCTTTTGGCTGCATATCGAATTCAATCATATGCTATGAAGTTGTATTTTCCCTTTCATCACCCTACTTACTCATCTGTAAATAAGCTTCTTTCCTTGTACCATCAGAACATCCGGTAATTTTGAGCTATCGCTGACATGCTGTTCCAGAGTCTCCCTTAACATCTACAATGCCACTTACACATAATGGTCATCTTCTCTATGATTGTGAATGCCAATCAGTTCGTAAGCTTCTTAAAAATGTTTACGATAATGGGGTAGTCCCGGTAATGCTTGATTTAAACATGTGGGTTGAGGAAGGACTTGTTGGCGAAGGAACTAATCCAACGTACTTTGCAGAAATATATGGTTTTTTTTGCCACTGCAGCACCTAGCACTATCGTTTTCTAGGTTAATCAAATTTAATAGGTATGCATTTGTCTCAATTGGGATGTTCCTTAGCAATAACCTGTATGTCACTTGTGCTTCTCCATCATTTCATATAGTAATCGTAGAAAAAAAACCCTTTCAAATGGTTCTTGGGATGTCACAATACATATTGTATGAGCGATATGACTTTGGATAAACTAAAAATGATCCATCGAAGGTACAAAATGCAAGAGGTCTAATTTTCACGAATAACATCATTATTTTATAACCTAGTACGGTAGCCCAACGCTTTCCAATAATTGCCTCCTTTTTATTCGAGTGAATCTCTAACACTTTCTTTGAAGCACTATACCGGTAAACTTCAACACTCCAGAATAACATCATAGAGCTCCACTTACATGGGCCCTCCGATCATTACCACCTGGATATAGATAGCCACAACATAGACCACATTTTCAATATTAATGCTGCTTTATAACTATTCTAGAAATTATTTGTTTGTTATCCTTATACGAAAATCCTGCAGTCTTATACAACAAACAACATAAAAGAAATAAACAGAATACTTAAATAACTTGCATAAACAGATGAATATTCGAACCAAGCACTTCTGTGCATAATCTCCCTTAATAAAAGACTTCATCATACTCAGAGCTTCAGCTCTTTACAATCAAGTTGTGCGTACAGCTGTGTGCTTTCAATGCACATCCTTCCTTGCCCTTGTGCAGATTTCACACCTTTGTGTGTGCATACAAAGCAATTACAATTGCTGTTATTTAAATAGAATAACTCACCCACTAACAACTCTTCAACTGAGCATTCTAAATCTAAACTCATGCTTTAAAATAGTTGCATGCTATGCATGAATTAAAACAGATTTATTTGAATTAAATCTAATGATAAAAATAAGATAAAGCTAACTTAACTAAAGCAAATTAAAAACTAAGTCTAACTGATTAAACAAGACTAAAGCTAAAATTAGCTTTCCTAAAAAGCTATGGTTGGAATTAATTATGCAACACATGCATATTTCCAACACCTCCCCCTTAATTTCAAACTGTAGCTTTCACTCTTCTAGAGCTGTGTTTGCTTTTTCAGATCTGCCATGTGCAGGATCACAAACTCCCAAACAATCTCTCAAATATTCGAAAACTTCTTTTGCTAAAGCCTTTGTAAAAATGTCTGCAAACTGATCTTCGGATCTACAAAACTCAAGATGAATTTCCTTGTTGTTTACCAGCTCTCTGATGAAATGATACCTCGTATCAATATGCTTGCTCCTCTTATGAAAAACATGATTTTTGGACAACGCTATGGCTGAGTTGTTGTCACAAAAAATCTGTGTAGCTTCCTCTTGTTTCTGTTGTAAATATGTCAACACTCTTCTCATCCAAACAACTTGACATGCTGCTCCTGTTGCTGCTACATACTCTGCTTCTGCTGAAGATAACGTGACAATGGGCTGCTTCTTTGATGCCCATGAAACCACTCATGTTCCAAAGTGAAAAGTATAGCCGGAATGTGCTTTTCCGATCATCTATACTTCCAGCACTGTCACTATCTATATAACCAATGAGTTTGAACTCATCTGAACTTGAATAAAGAATTTCATGATTTCTTGTTCCACGTACATACCTCAAAATTCTTTTTCTAGCTTGCCAATGTGAATCTTTTGGAGATTCCATGAACCTTGATATGAGGCTCACACCATACATGATATCAGGCCTTGTGGCCTGTCAAATACATAAGACTTCCAACCAACTTTTTAAACAATGTTGGATCCACAAATGATCCTTCATCCTCTTTGCTCAACTTCAAACCTACTGCAACTGGTGTTGGTGCTGGCTTACAATTCAACATGTTAAACCTTTTCAAAACGTCACTTGCATACTTTGCTTGTGAGATAAAAACTTCACCTTCTGATTGTTTGAACTTCAATACCCAAAAAATAATGCATAAGACCAAGATCTGTCATCTCAAACTCCTTCTTCATGGCTGATTTGAATGACTCTGTAGATAGATTTCCAGTAATGATCAAATCATCTACATATAAACAAACAATTAAAATTTTACCTTGCTCATTTATCTTGGTGTATAAGGTAGGCTCACTGCTGCTCCTACTGAAACCATTCTCAATCAAATAAGAATCTATTCTGTTGTACCAAGCTCTAGGTGCTTGCTTGAGACCATAGAGTGCTTTCTTCAATCTGTATACTTTTCCTTCATGACCTTCAATCTCATAACCTTCTGGCTGATTTACATAAACTTCCTCTTCAAGGAATCCATTTAAGAATGCTGATTTAACATCCATCTGATAAATAGGCCATTTGTTTTGAGCTGCAATTGCTAAAACCATTCTTACCATGTCCAAACGTGCTACTGGTGCAAATGTTTCATTGTAATCAACTCCATATTGCTGCGTAAAACCTCTTGCAACCAGCCTTGCTTTGTGCTTATGTACTTTTCCATCAGCATTGTATTTTGTCTTGTAGACCCACTTGACTCCTATCATGTCCTTTCCTTTTGGAAGATCCATTAGCTCCCATGTCTGATTCTTCTCTATAGCATCAATCTCATCATCCATGGCTTTTTCCCAAACTTCATTCTTTATAGCCTCTTCGTAATATACTGGATCTGCAGCTTGAGAAAATAATGCAAAAACTGAAAATGAATTAGTTGTATCAACATTATAAATCTCACTTAGACTTCTTGTTTTCCGCTGCGTAGGAGTATTTGATGCAGGACTACTTTTTGGTGATGGAGTAGCTTCTGGTGTTCCCTGTGGTGTCTCTTGCATGGCTGAAGATGGCTGAAATCTTGGTGACCTCCTGACTGTAGATGGAGGTGTAGCTTGTGCTACAACTTGTGGTGCATGTCCAAGATTTGTAGATACAGTAGCTTGTTGCTCTAAAGTTTCATCTGTCATATCATCATGCAGAATAGATGTTGCTATACTCACTGTTTTCTCTATACTTCCATCCCATGCTTCATTCTCAATAAACTGTACATCCCTGCTGATCACAACCTTTCCAGTGACTGGATTGTACAACTTGTATGCTTTTGTATTCTCTGAATACCCAACAAAAATACACTTTTCTCCTTTGTTGTCTAACTTCTTCCTTAGCTCATCAGGTACATGTGCATACGCTACACAACCAAAAAATCTGAAATGTGAAACACTGTGTTTCCTATTAGTCCATGCTTGTTGAGGAACCATGTTCCTAACAAGTTTCGTTGGACACCTGTTCAAAATATAAACAGAAGTTGCTACTGCTTCTGCCTAATACTCATTTGGAAGATGTTTTCCTTCAACATGCTTCTCGCCATCTCCATGATGGTTCTATTTTTCCTCTCTGCCACACCGTTCTGTTGTGGTGTATACCTAGTAGTAAACTGCTTGTGTATACCATGATATCTGCAAAAATTCATAAACTCATTAGAAACATACTCACCTCCTCTGTCTGTTCTGAAAACTTTGATGTAGTATCCACTTTGCTTCTCCACTAATGCCTTGAACTGCTGAAATGTATCAAAGGCATTTGATTTATTTCTCAGAAAATAAACCCATGTCTTCCTTGTGTAATCATCAATGAATGTCATAAAATAAATACAACCTCCAATAGAAGTTGTCTGCATAGGTCCACATAAATCTGAATGTACAATCTCAAGTGGTGCACTTGCTCTTGTTGTTTTGCCAACTGGGAATGAATCTCTGTGTTGCTTTCCCAAAATACAACCTTCACATACCCTTTCCGGTTTCTGAATCAATGGCAAACCTTTAACCATATTTTTTCTATGTAATAAATTCAAACCTCCAAAATTCAAATGTCCATACCTTAGATGCCAAAGCCATGTTTCATCCTTCATGACTGAATGAAAAGCTGATTGTGTTCCTTCAGCAGTATGACTCAACTATATTTATGTAGGAATCAGTGCACAGGACTCGCTTGCTGTAGCGCAGACCTGATTTTCATTGGCGCAGGACTCATCTATTTGAGCGCAGGACTCAACAAAAAACTGATTTGGCTTAATGCATGAGGACTTTGCTGCAAACTGAGCTACTAATTTTTCTGCAAACAGATATGATTTCTTCTTCTTTCCAGGTTTCAAAATCAATGGAAACATCCTATTGCTGCTCATCTTCACTTTTGCAATCAACTGAGTGCTAGGAGCTTTGTCCACAATCATGCACTCATTGTCTTCCATATAGACTCAGTATCCTTTCTGTACCAGTTGTCCAATACTCATAAGGTTATGTTTCAAACCTGCAACATAGTAAACATCTTGCATACTTGTTTGCTCCCCCTGTCTTGTTAGAATACTAACCGTGCCTTTTCCTTTCACAGACACAATATTGTTATTTCCAAGAGTTACATCACTCTTAACTGAATCATCCAAACTAGAAAACAAATCTAGATTACCTATCATGTGATTACTGCAACCTGAATCCAAATACCATACATCACATGGACTCTCTTTTGACAAATTACATTCAATAGGGGATAAAGAAGGTATTGCTTCAAGCAATCCTTGTGCATGCAATAAACATAGGTTTAGAAATAGAACTTCCAACCTGATTTTGATTTTGTCTCTCCTGATCATATTGCTTTTTCTTGCAATCATAAGCATAGTGCCCATACTTCTTGCAATAATGACACTGAACATGAGACTTATCTTGTCTCTGACCATAACTCTGTTCTTGATTCTGTCCTCTTCCACTTGAGTTTGATGAACCGCTGCCACGTCCTCTAGATGGACTTCTTCCTCTGCCTCTTGGGCTGAAACTTCCTCTTCTTTTGCCACGACTACCTGCTATCTGAGATGTAAAAGCCTGATCTACACTTGCATGTGATCTATTCATCCTCTGTTCATGATTGATTAGTGATGCATGCAACTCATCAATAGAAAACTGACTCAGATCCTTAGTTTCTTCAATAACAACAACTAAAGGATCAAATTTCGTAGGCAAACTTCTAAGCAATTTTTCAATAATCCTTCTGTCCTCAAGAGTCTCACCATGGGATTTGATTTGATTGACTAAGCCAACTACATAAGTAAAAAATGATTCTACAGAATCTGAATCTTTCATTGCTAAATTCTCAAAATCTCTACGAAGTAACTGTAGCTTGGCAGTTTTTACTTTCTCCTTACCTTGATATGCAACTTGTAAAGTATCCCATGTAGTCTTTGCTTGACTGGCTGCTGCCACTCTTGGAAGAATGCTTTCATGCATTGCCTGATGAATATAGAAAAGAGCTTTGCCATCCTTCTTTCGTAACTCCTTCAAAGTATCTTTCTCTACTTGAGAAAGTGCAGTATACGCTGCTGCATTTGTGGGCTCTGTGTACCCATCTTCAATGATCTCCCACACGTCTTGAGATTTGAATAACACCTTCATGGTCAACGACTAGTATTCGTAATTCTTTCCATTAAATTGTGGTGTCTGCATACCGGATGTAGAAGCCATAGCTTGCTACCAATTTAATAAGCTGCTGGAATAACCTCGCTCTGATACCAATTTGTAGAAAATCTGTAGTCTTATACAACAAACAACATAAAAGAAATAAACAGAATACTTAAATAACTTGCATAAACAGATGAATATTCGAACTAGCACTGTCTGTGCATAATCTCCATTAATAAAATCTTCATCATACTCAGAGCTTCAGCTCTTTACAATCAAGCTGTGCATGCAGCTGTGTGCTTTCAATGCACATCCTTCCTTGCTTGTGCAGATTTCACACCTTTGTGTGTGCATACAAAGCAATTACAATTGTTTGTTATTTAAATAGAATAACTCACCCACTAACAGCTCTTCAACTGAGCATTCTAAATCTAAACTCATGCTTTAAAATAGTTGCATGCTATGCATGAATTAAAAAATATTTATTTGAATTAAATCTAATGATAAAAATAAGATAAAGCTAACTTAACTAAAGCAAACTAAAACAAGACTAAAGCTAAAATTAGCTTTCCTAAAAAGCTACAGTTGGAATTAAATATGCAACACATGCATATTTCCAACAGACCTGGCAATAATATATTCAAATTCTATAGGCGCGAGCAAGTTGATCCTCTGACCTGCAGGACGTCAAACAATGGCGTAATTACAAGAAAAATCCTCCTCAGTATGAGGTGTTAGGATTTTTGAAATTTTTTGAGCAATAATGCCCTCAATACCTTTGCTGGCAATTGTTCACATGCAAGAAGGAGAACCAGCATTATGAAAGCAGATGGATACTATGCAAGTTCAAGACGATATAGTACAATGTGGCTAGTATCGCTTTTTCGCGGCCAAAGATAAAGCTTAGCCTGTTAATGTTGGAATGAGCTTGAATGACAACAGTGTACACCTCAGAGGTCACATGGATCATTTAATATTAAACCAAAGCAGATATGTTGCCCCAGGTAGTCCATGGAGATGCCCCGACACACCATTCCTGGCACCAAATATGCTATAACTACGCACAACATTATCTGGCTGCTGTGGATTCATATAGAATGTCACTCTTCAATATATTTTCTTGGAATGCCGTTGGATTCTTCAGTGCCTCTTCCAACAAAGCACCATGACCGTTAAGAATTGAAGCTGCTGGATTGTAAGTGCCGTGAGCACAAGATAATCACCTGGAATCCAATGTGCTCTCCTCTTCAACACTTTCAGAAGGCATCTTCTGAAATATAGAGATATGAATATCGCTTGTTGACTACCTTTAACATACCACTGTTGATCTTTGCAATTTCACCGAAACTTTCCTCATAGTGATTGCTCATATGTTTTTCCATGATTCAATATGGTTAAACTTTCCTCTGGTGTATATGCACTTGTTGCTCTGTACGAAACTTAGTCGCCATGAACCTTAAGGTTTCAAACTTAAGTGCCCTAGGTAGCAATATGAAGCATAAAATTGTTCCCAGTGGTTGTGACTTCAAATATATGTGAAGGATTGATGTAGCTTTCAACTGTAGCATAGTTTTATAACAGTTTCTGTTATTGAACCAATTGGTGATTAAATTAACTAATTCAGAAAAATTGTGTGAAGTTTCCTGTCTCTATGGCCTTCAATAAAAGTAAACAGTGGTTCCTTTAATTCTAGACAGTACCCAACTACATGTGTACCAGCTGTCTAAGAAGGAGAAAGCAACACTTGTATTTTTTGTATTATGACTCTTGAAACTCCTTGAAGATGGTCATTTTGATGAAGAAACATTTGAATCAAAAATTATGTAGGCTAAATATCCAATTCAAGCTAAATCAAAGTGCTTTCTCTGGGAGTTTCCATGATCACAATATGAGCAGGCTCATACTCTTGATGGATGCATGGAAATCTGGTGTTCTTCTGGCCTTCAGACTGCCAACAACAACTGGCTATAGCTCATCCTTCTGCGTATGGATTTCTCTTTAACTAGTTCTTTCTTCCCCAGTGCAGATAAAATGATAGACGTTGAGCAGTTCCATTGTCATACTCACATTAGTTCTGACTTGGTCATCAGTTTAGTTTGGTGTTCTCTTTTGGAAAAAGCTTCAATTCGCTAATGAATAAGCTCATGTTGAAACCCATTTTATGATCTCTGCCACGTTCTTCTTCATTATCTCTTTAGACTACATGGCAAATCTGTAGTAGTTTCTTCTTTAAATCAACAGTTTTCAACGTACAACAGAAGGAAGTTTGTTCAGACAGTTCTAAGTTGAGTTAAAACAAAATTCTATTAGCCTTGCTGTTCACTCACTTTGTGAGCAGATTTACTGAAATAAATTACAAATTTTTGGTTTGTTTTTTCATTGTTCATAAATGATATTTAGTATAGTATAAGTGCTGAGATTCTAAAATCATTCAATTGGTATTAGAGCTGGCTGCAGGACTATTCTTGTTTTGCAAAAGTTACAGGTTAAGAGGTTCTCTCCAAGAATTACCAGAATGTCAAATGGTGGCAATTTCTCATTCCAGCTTCCAATGTTTACCAGGAGAAAACTATGATTATTGGAGTATAAAGATGAAGACCCTACTATTATCCCAAGATATCTGGGATTTAGTAGAAGGAGGATACTTTGGAACCTGCAGATCAGAATGCTTCAAATGCTTTAACAACAAATCAACGAATCAATTGAAAGAAACAAAAAAAGGACAATCGAGCTCTTTTTGCTATCCAATCTGCATTGGATATATCAATTTTTCCCCATATAGCTGGTATGACAAAGTCAAAGGAAGCATGGGAGGCCCTACAAACTCAACATACCAAGGATCTGACAAAATAAGGTTGGTAAGACTTCAAACCCTTCGAAGAGATTTTGAAAATTTAAGTATGAAGGACGTTGAGTCTATTAATAAGAGTTTATTACTAGGGCTCAAAGTATTGTGAACCATCTTAAAACTCAAGGGGAAAGTGTCACAGAGAAAAAAATTGTAGAAAAGATTTTGAGATCTCTTCCTCCAAAGTTTTATCCAGTGGTCATAGCCATTGAAGAAAGTAAAGATCTAGTCACATTATTCAAAGTTGCAAAGTTGATAGGTTCTTTTCAATCTCATGAGGAGTGTATGCAACGTTCTACAGTGAACCTCGTTCAAGCCTTCTAGTATACTGTAAGAATTGAAGAAAAATCTACAACCCCTTCTCAATCAAACAAATCTCCAAGATTGGAATTTTCTACATCTAGAGGACGTGGCAGAGGAAGAGGAAGAGGAAACAAAAGAGGAAGAGGAAGAAGTTCAATGGATGGTGGAGAAGCAGCGAAGTGCCAGTATTGTGAAAGGTATGGACACTATGAATCTGAGCATGTAGAAAGAAAAAATATGATTTAAATAAGTCAAGAGCCAACTATACTGAAGAGTCTTTTGAAGAAGTTCAAATACACTCTACATTCTTCGCTTGCAATTTGGAAAAAGAACCTCAAAAGGATGTTTGGTTCTTGGATAGCGGTTGCTCAAATCATATGACAGGTAAATCTGATCTCTTTGTCAAATTAGATGAATCTGTAAGGAGTCAAGTAAAATTTGGTGATGATAAAGAGGTTGATGTAATGGGAAAAGGTACCCTTACAGTGAAAACTAAGCAAGGAGAAACTACATTTATTCATGACACTTTGCATGTGCCCAAATTACAACATAATCTTTTAAGTATTGGGCATTTATAGCAAAAAATTACAAGGTTGTGTTTGAAGATAACTGCTGCAAAATATTTTATAAATCAGCTAAGCCCATAATCTTGTAGCAAAGGCTTGTATGACAGAGAATCAATTATTTCCTCTCACTTTGGAGTCCATTAAGATGGCATGCCCTCAAGGCAACCACATATGATTCATGGTTTATGGCACCAAATGTATGGTCATTTGCATTTTCAAGGATTAAGTTTGCTTCATAAGAAAGGCATGGTGAGAGGACTTCCTGCAATTAGGTTTGGAAGAAGAAGTTTTTTTAGAGGTGTATACACTTGGCAAGCAACATCATAAGACAATTTTCCAGTGAACAAATCATGGAGAGAAAAATCTTTCCTCTAGAGCTTGTGCATAGGGAACATACAAATTGTATCTCCTTTTAATGCCACGCTGGGCATCGGCTTCCATTTCTGCTACCTACCCTCCACTGTCACCTTGGCCTCCTCCCAACCACCCAACCTGCCAACTATTATGACTGTCACATTTTTCTACGTTGCGTGAGGGTGATGGGAGTCGGTGGAGGTGTTTTTCTTCACCAGGATCTCCTTTTGATCCTTTCATTCAATGGTTTGGATGCAATCTGAATTGACGTGATAGCTAGTGAAGAAGGCGTGTGAGGAGGCATTTTCTTCTTGGTTCCTCCTGGGCACCTTCCTTCTTCCTACCCTGGCTGCGTGAGGAGAATGGATGGAGTCATTTTTAGTTGTTTGTGTAGCTGCATGAGCCCCTGGCATATACAGTGCCTGAAAACTCCATTGACGGCTGTTCCCGCTGGCGATTGGTTCTGTCCCGACTGCTCCATCACTACCAATGGGGACGGTGTCAATCTTCTTGTGTTGGGGCTTCTGATGGGGATGAGAAGGCCAAGAAAAGACAGACTCTCATGGTGAGGGGTGAAAGGAAAGAGAGGGTACAGGAAGGAGATAGATGAAGGATAGAGGAATTAAAAAGAAACTCGGATGTAGTTGGATTAAAGGCAATAAAATGGTGCATTCTTTTGTGTAGGTGATAGATCACACCCACAGGCATGGGAGATCTATGCAATGTTGGAGAAAATGTCTTGGGAGAGCTCTGGTCCCAATGTAGGATTCAAAACATTCTCTGTTAGAGTCTGGAGAAGATTACTTGATTTCTTACACTCTGTCAATCTCAGGCATGTCAAGTTGGGCTACCATTATTTGTTTAGAAATGCTCTGTATTTCTTTTTTGTCCCTCTTTTTCTGGTGTTATTCAGTGCAGAGGTTGGAACGTTGAGGAGAAATAATTTATAGAGTTCTTAGGAGAATCCCACCTTTGATGTTGTGAGCTTGCTCTCTGTATCTGGCCTGGTTGGATGCATTGCCTGCGTCTATTATATATGTAGTCCAAGAGCCATATATTTGGTGGAATTTGCCTGCTATAAGCCTTCTGATGAGTTCAGGGTTACCAGAGACTATTTCATGTCTCATTCTAGAGATTCAGGGCTTTTTGATGATAACATCCTGGAGTTCCAGAGGAAGATTGTTGAGAGATCTGGCATAGGTGAGCACTCATACTTTCCAGGAGCCATTTTGGCTTCTCCACCTAGGCTAACCATGAAAGAAGCCCGTGCAGAAGCAGAGATGGTGATGTTTGGTGCCTTGGATGAACTGTTTGAGAAAAGCAGAGTGAGGCCCAAGGATATTAGGATTCTTGTGGTGAACTGCAGCTTGTTTAATCCAACTCCATCTCTGTCTGCCATGATTATCAATCACTACAAGATGAGAGGCAATATTATGAGCTTCTTCAACGAGTCACTAAGTTGGCAGGCATAAAGGTTTATGTTGGAATTATCACACCTTACAAGCTACAGCTGAAATGTTTGCACCGAGAGTTTGATGATTTCCCCAATATGATGAAGGAAAAGGTTTATATATATATCATTATATTGCTAAGATTCTCTATTGATTTCTTACTTGTTTTACGATGTTTATGGATATAACATGGTAGATGCCATGCTTTTCCTCCGAAGTGGTAAAAGGGCTGCCTCTGCAGCCTTTAGACATGAAAGCATAAGCAGAAGTGAAGATTGCTTCTCTTCTGAAATCTGTACTTTTGAATCTGATGTTGTAACCCACTGTTTTCACTTTCTGTGGGCGGGGGTGTTGTGCCATATTATCTTGATAGTATTGCAATGGGTGCCTTTGGGGCTAGAGAGGGGTGTGTTTGTGTCTACTTCTGCAGGCTCTATATAGTATGGATATGTTGAAATGGATTTATAAACTTACAAGAAAATGCAAAGAGCAGGTGTAAAGCCAAACTCCACAACCTTTGATAGCATCTCCACGCCTATACCAAATTGGGATTGTTTGAGCAGGGCATGGACATTCTCCAATGCTTTTGAAAAAGAGATTTTTCTTGCTTGTTGTATCTGCTAGTGTCATGGGCGCATAACTGTCTTAAAACGGATTTTTACTCCTGATCTGGATGCTCAACGAAGTGTTCGGATGGTTTGGGCAAAACTTGAAAGAAACATGGTCTTTTGGACAGCAATGATTGTTGGTTGTGGACAAATTGGGTGGGTTGAGACACCTTCGAAACTTGGAAAATAATGGAGAGGGTACAAGGCTGTGTCAAATGCTTTGTTTGTTGGGCGTTGGTAGATACTTATGCAAAGTGGAAGCAAGCATAAGACACCCAAACTGTTTGACGAAAATCCTCCTCAATTGCATGGTCTCGTGGATCGTGAATGTGGACCACTTAGAACTGGTGCACCTAGATTCCAGTACCTACAGTTCTTATGCTGACCCATGCGGAGTCTTTACGACCTGTTGAAGCTGGAGAAACAAGAAATATATTTCTACACTTTTCTACTGCTATTATATTTACAATTATTGTGAAATTGAACCACTTTTTCCCTGCATTGATATGTCAGTTGGATGTCATGATGAGAGATTTCCCCTTTCTGCTTGTTTCTTCTTGTTTTAGCTTTTATCGTTGACAGTATGTTGGTCGAAAGGATGTGTGTGCCCTCTCCTCTTAATGTTATGTTTCTCTTACTCGAATGATAGACCTTCGTCTGTTTGTTTATGTATTAATTCTTCTCGGTGATTGAGTTGCAAGTTATTATGTTGATCAAACTAGTATTTTTGATATCATGGAAGTAAGTTTATGATAACTATGAAACCCCCTCCCTAGCACCCAAGGTTGTCTCTGACGTTTTTTGCTAGCTCCTTCGCAAGTCCCTTTGATAACCCTTTTGGCATCAAGAAAGGAAGGTCGTAGGATTAGTGTGATCAATGCTTGGGCTAGCCAACTTAGAGTTTTGGTATTAAAACTTGTAGAATGAAAAGGTTTGTGTGCAATGTGTTTTCCGTCTCGCGGGTGTAGACTCTTATATTATCTTTCATCTTGTTTCTTGGCTTTTAAGGCCATCCTTAGGAATTACCTTGACCATCCCTGGCAACTTGAACCATAACTAGCCTTTCGGATCAACTAAGCTCGAGGTTTCTTTGTGCGAATCTAGTACCTCGTTGACACTGGAATAGTTTTGGTCTAATCCCCCTCTCGGAATTGTTGTTGATGGCGCTCTTCTATTTTTCCTAACTTGCATTATTTCTCCTTTGTAGTGTTAACGCTATTAATTAATATCGGCCGGTCTTTATGCATGTAATTACCTTGATATTTTGTGAGGGAAGTTTCCTTAAATGTGATTAATCTTCTTCTTCAAAAAAAAAACTCATCTTTCATTTGATAGTCTTATGGATTCATAGCGAAAGGTTTTGTTTTGATAATGTCACTTAGAAATTATGTTTGTATCCATGTGTGACGGTTGACTGTGTTTCCAAGGTTTGCCTTAAAATATTGTTGTTTTGGGAAATAGGAAATTTAGTTTAAATTAACCAAACATTAGAATTGTTGTAGAGGTTCGCAAATCTTTAGTGTTATAAAATTTGTTGATGACATTATTGTATACTCTGGTGTGACGGAACTCCCTTCTTCTCTCGCGTGTTTGCTACTAGCCTGTAAGACTTTGACCCTTCTTGGGTGATTGGAAAATCTTTGTAGTTAATGGTCAAAACTAATATACTTTGCTTTCACCTCGAAACTTATGTTGTGTGTATACTTTAATTGATTTCTGGTTTGAAACTCAATTATACATGGCCTTTTGTGTTAATTTCTGAAACCCGTGGTTCCCCTTTCTTGGGCCGATCAACTCTTGTTCTTTTAGAAATATATTATTTTAGTCTATGCGTTTGGTACCTTTGATAAATTTCTAGATGGTTGGTTTATATATCAAATCTCAATCTTGTAATTATTGTTAATTACTTACTTGATGGTAATTCTGTTCTTTTCTAGATTGTTTATTTTCTCCTTATAGGGCTAAGGGCCATTCTCATACGATTGTTACTTTCGTTGCTTCTACTCGTAACTGAAGTACAAGGTCTTCTCCTTCTTTGATTGGCATGATGAAGACTTTATTATAACTTGATATGTTGATAGTGTTTAGAGGTTTGAACCAATTCTTGTAATAAAGTGCTTCCTTTTCGTGGTATTATTAGATAATAGTTATGGTGGTTTTGTGTAGCCTTATCTTGCTCAGTTCTCGTGAACTGACTCTTGTAGAAAATTTGCTGCAGATGGATTTTGTGTGTAGATGAGAGATATATTTGTAGTCTTTTTTCATCAACCTCAGTCGAGAAGATCCTTTGCTCGAAACCTTTTTATGTTTTTCAACTATTGTTAACGTCTAGTGGAAAGTTTAAAAGAGGATTAATGTCTTAGTATAAAGTATTGTGGACTTTTTCATCTGAACTTTGGAAACCTTGTATTGTTTGACCATCATTGAAATTATAAGAAAATTTGGTTATTGTTGTTGAGTGACTTTGTTGGAGTATCAGTATTTTAAGAATTGATGTAATCTTGTTTTGTTCTTGTAAATGAGTGTTGCTACAACCTTGCCTTGAGAATAAATTTTGAGTTAAACCTTGACATGACTTAGTAATAAAGTGTCATAAGTAAACTAACATGGGATTGTTTAATACTTCTGGAAGTTAAATTAAAATTTATATTCAAATAAAGTAACGTAGGGGTCACCAACTTGAGAGCAAGAAATTCTTTAAGTAAACAAGGGCAAGACTATCATTGTAGGTAAACTTTATAACTTGATAACCCCAGCTCCTCTAGTGAACATTATTCCTTTTACGATGAAATTTGTAAAATGACCCTAAGGTGAAATGAACTGTTAGTTGTTTGAAGATGATAAGATTTAATAAGCCAGAGAAAAAAAATTGGAGACCTCACCATCTTTCTCACCGCCATTTGGAAAGTAAATTTTTACTCCTTGTTAATACTTTTAGCGAAGCCTAAGTAATGTTGTTGATAATTCTGGTTAAGAGCCCTAGCTTCAATTAAATACTGGCAATAACTAATGAGGTCCTAAAGATGTTTCATCTCGACCTTCTCCCTCTAACTCTTTTCCAAGGCACCTTGTATCTCTTCTCTTAAGTATGTTGAACTTAAAACCATGTTGTCTTGTGGGCAAGAACGAATCTTAGTAGTGTTAGTGGTGAGCAGATGACCTTGTGGAATTTAAATACTCTTTTTTTTCTTGATAAACGAATTAAGCAAATAAATGTCATAATAGAGAAGATTTAAAGATAATTACTCGGTGTCAAAGGAATAAACTTGGCTTGGCAAGTTGAATTATACGAATCATATCTTGAGCCTCTTTGAAAACGTAAGCTAAGAATTGCAAGATGTCCTTTTAAAATAAATAACCCTCAAAAATATCTCATTGTGGTTGGCCCTAACTGTAAGTGTGCTCTGTGATTGGACTTCTATGTTGTCTTGTCAAAATAAAATAAAAATGTATTGTCTTGGATAGGTGTGAACGTTTCCATGCTGCCCTTATGGCCATCCTTGTATCAAGTTGTTCACAGTGTTAGTTGTATCCTTGGTGACGACATGTTGCGTCATGTTATGTGTCAAGCAAGTCAAAAAAAAAAAGTTATCCTGTATTTCACTGTGTTGTTCGTGTGTGACACAAGCCCTCAGTAGCTCACTTTCATGTATTTGGATGCCCTGCATATGTTCACGTACCAGAAAAGAAGCGGAAGAAGTTGGATGCAAAATCCCAACTTTGTATCTTTGTGGGCTATTCAGATTTCACGAAAGGATACAAGTTCTATAATCCTAATACAAAGAAATGGATTATTAGTTGAGATGTGGTTTTTGATGAAGGGGGAGTATGGCAATGGCAAAAAGGAGTTCAACAAACTACACCACTCATCACGGGTATAGAAGATGTTCAACAAGTTACTCCTCTCCCCGCAAGCTCAAGTGGAAGTTCAAGCCCCAGTTCACTAAGTTCACCAAGTTCCTCTTCAGGTGATAGTTCTAGTCCACAATCAAGTCCAAGTTCTTCACAAAAGGTACAAAGTTTAAATGAAATTTATCCAAGGAGTTCTAATTTGAATCCAGTTTCTGTAATGCCCCGTTGGGCATCGACTCCCGTTTCTGCCACCCTTGGCCGACCACTGTCAGCTTGGCCGACCAGGCAGGTCTTGTTGCACGTGGATGCAGTTGTCACCTCCCAACCACCCTACCTACCAACTGTATGACTGTCATTTAGCTGTCTTCGTAAAAGACGTGATATACTGGAATTGTCAAAGTGGGAGGACCATTTTTCCTAATTAACCTGCATGATGATTGGTCTTAATTGATAATACAATCTTTCTGTCAATGAAAACGTATAGGTCGCATTGTGTTGGGGGCGCATCCTCAGGATCGAGCCAGTGAAGTAGGCGTGTGTGAGGCATTTAGGTTATCAGGGTCAGCTCAGGTGGATCTACCTTATGTTTCTATTCCTGCCCTGGCTGTGTGATGGGAGAATGGTGGAGTCCCATTTTGGTGGTCGCGTGGCCTGGTATGTACTCGGATTGGGACTGTCCCTTGTGGAGTGGGTGAGAGGCCTTGGAAAATTCCGCTGGAGGTTCGTGTTCTTTACCTGTCTCTGGCCCAAACTGCATTTTTACCTCCCCCTTTCCTGTGGGCAGACGTGAGTCCAAATTGGATTCCTTTCCTCGCATGCCGTTTTTCTTCATGGCTTCTCCTGCTGCGTGGATGAGGGCCTGTTAATAGTAAAGTATGGACGTGTGGCAGCATGAGGGTTTCAGGTGGAGGCGCGTTGTTCCTTTTTGTTGGCCGCGCACAAGCTACCAGCGAGTGAAGTAGGCACGTTTCCTCCATTTTTTTTTCTTGACTGCACTGCGAGGTGTGTTCTTGTTTGGGATCCACAGCAACAGCCTGCAACAAGGATTTAGCCCAGGCGGCAGACCGGTTTACAGTGTAGTAGAAGCCCTTCTTTTTTGAGCGCTTCCAATAGGCAGGTATGTCTAACTATGTTGTTTTCTGTTCTGTATAGAATGCATCCTCAGATTCGGGTCTCTCCTTCAAGATATTTTTATCAAAATCGATTATGTGACAGTGAAGAGTGTTACCAGGAGACCTGATGAAATTTTATTGCAAAGATTCTCTACTGAGACCTTACTTGTTTTACGATGTAACTCATGGAAGAGGATCTCATAGAGATGGATCTGTTTCATATCAGAGTTGCGCATTCGAAATGAAGCACAATTTGCTTTGCATTTATATATACCCATACTGCTACATGATGTCTTCTTCAACGAGTCACTTTCTTGCTAGATAGGCATAAGATGGTGTGGACGTGATGTCTGGTTGCTACTTTCAAGGAATTTCACACCTGAACAAGCATATTACTTGATAGTATTGCAATGGGTGCCTTTGGGGCTGGAGAGTTTGTGTGTTTGTTGTCTTCTTCTGCAGACAAGAGGGTCCTGAAGGAGTTTACCATAACATGCCAATATTCAGTAGCTTGCGTGGGTAGATTTGTTGGGGTTTGAAGAGCATAGACAAGGCATATTAGCAGTTCATTATGTGCTTGAAGAGATACCCTCATGGATAACGTTCACTGCAGGCTCTGTATAAATGGAATATGTTGAAATGGCTTTATAAACTTACAAGTTCAAATGCAAGAGAGCAGGTGTAAAGTCAAACTCCACAACCTTTGATAGCATCTCCACGCCTATACCAAAGTGGGATTGTTTGAGCAGGGCATGGACGTTCTCCAATGCTTTTGAAAAAAAGGGAATTTTTGTTGCTTGTTGTATCTGCTAGTGTCCTGGGCGCATAACTGTCTTAAGACGGAGTTTTTACTCCTGATCTGGGGATGCTCAACAAAGTGTTCGGATGGTTTGGCAAAACTTGAAAGAAATGTGGTCTTTTGGACATGCAATGATTGTTGGTTGTGGACAAATTGGGTGGGTTGAGACACCTTGGAAACTGCTGGAAAATAATGGAGAAGGGACAAGGTTGTGTCAAATGCTTTGTTTGCTAGTCTGGTGCGTTGGTAGATACATATGCAAAGTGGAAGCAAGCATAAGACACCCAAACTGTTTGACAAAATGCCTGAGTGAAATATGGCCAAAGGACAGCAAGGATTGCATGATATGTTTTGGAATGGGTTTGTTGAGGAGGCATAGGAAGTTGAAACAAATCTGAGTAACTTGGGTAAATCCATCTCCTACAACCTTTGCTTTCCTGTGACATCCTTGCTAGGTTCTTCTCTGAAAATATCTCCTCCAGCCTTGTGTAGATCACTTGTGTTTGTGGTAGCACGTATAGGGTATGTGAGTTGGTTGTCGAATCCCACAAGAAGTAAAAGCTCAAGGAAAGCAATAGTTGAGCACAAGTGCATGGAGTCACTTCAAATACAACAATGCTCGTGAACTGTTTGACAAAAATCCTCTTCAATTGCATGGTCTCGCGGATCGTGAATGTGGACCACTTAGAATTGGTGCACCCGGATTCCAGTACCTACAGTTCTTATGCTGACCCGTGCGGAGTCTGTACGACCTGTTGAAGCTGGAGAAACAGGCAAGATATTTCTACACTTTTCTACTACTATTATATTTACAATTATTGTGAAATCGAACCACTTTTTCCTTGCATTGATTTGTCAGTTGGATGTCATGATGGGAGATTTCCCCTTTCTACTTGTTTCTTCTTGTTTTGCTTTTATCGTTGTCAGTATGTTGGTCGAAAGGATGCGTGTGCCCTCTCCTCTGAATGTTATGTTTCTCTTACTCGAATGATAGACCTTCGTCTGTTTGTTTATGTATTAATTCTTCTCTGCAATTGAGTTGCAAGTTATTATGTTGATCAACTAGTATTTTCGATATTATGGAAGTAAGTTACGATAACTATGAAGCTCCTCCCTAGCACCCAAGTTGTCTTTTGACGTTTTTTGTTAGCCCCTTCGCAAGTCCCTTTGATAACCTTTTGGCATCGAGAAAGAAAGGTTGTAGGATTGTGTGAGCAATGCGTGGGCTAGCCAGCTTAGAGTTTTGGTATTAAAACTGGTAGAATGAAAAGGTTTGTGTGCAATGTGTTTTCCGTCTCGCGTGTTTAGACTCTTATACTATCTTTCATCTTGTTTCTAGGCTTTTAAGGCCATCCTCAAGAAGTACCTTGACCATCCCTATCAACTTGAACCATAACTAGCTTTTCGGATCAACTAAGCTCGAGGTTTCATTGTGCGAATCCAGTACCTCGTTGACACTAGAATAGTTTTGGTCTAATCCCCCTCTCAGAATTATTGTTGATGGCGCTCTTCTATTTTTTTCCTAACTTGCATTATTTTCTCCCTTGTAATGTTAACGCTATTAATTAATATTGGTCGGTTTTTATGCACGTAATTACCGTAATAGTTTGTGATGGAAATTTCCTTAAATGTGATTAATCTTCGGGAAAAACTCAGCTTTCATTTGATAATCTTATGGATTCATAGCGGAAGGTTTTGTTTTGATAATGTCACTTAGAAATTATGTTTGTATCTATTTGTGTGACGGTTGACTGTGTTACCAAGGGTTGCCGTAAAATATGGTTGTTTTGGGATATGGGTAATTTATTTTAAATTAACCAAACATTAGTATTGTAGTGGAGGTTTGCAAATCTTTAGTGTTATAAAAATTTGTTGATGACATTATTGTATACTCTTGTTGGACGGAACCCCCTTCTTCTCTCGCGTGTTTGCTACTAGCCTGTAAGACTTTGACCCTTCTTGGATGATTGGAAAATCTTTGTAGTTAATGGTCAAAACTAATATACTTTGCTTTCACCTCGAAACTTATGTTGTGTGTATACTTTATTTGATTTCCGGTTTGAAACTCGATTATACATGGCTTTTTGTGTTAATTTTTGAAACCCGTGGTTCCCCTTTCTTGGGCCGATCAACTCTTGTTCTTTTAGAAATATATTAATTTAGTCTATGCGTTTGGTACCTTTGATAAATTTCTAGATGGTTGGTGTATATATCAAATCTTAATCTTGTAATTATGGTTTAATTACTTACTTGATGGGAATTCTATTTTTTGCTAGATTATTTGTTTTCTCCTTATAGGGCCAAGGGCCATTCTCTTACGATTGCTATACTTTCGTTGCTTTTACTCCTAACTGAAGTACAAGGTCTTCTCCTTCTTTGATTGGCATGATGAAGACTTTATTATAACTTGATGTGTTGATAGTGTTTAGAGGTTTGAACCAATTCTTGTAATAAAGTGCTTCCTTTTCGTGGTATTGTTAGATAATAGTTATGGTGGTTTTGTGTAGCCTTATCTTGCTCAGTTCTCGTGAACTGACTCTTGTAGAAAATTTTCTGCAGATGGATTTTGCGTGTAGATGAGGGATAGATTTGTAGACTTTTGTCATCAACCTCAGTTGAGAAGATCCTTTGCTCGAAACCTTTTTATGTTGTTCAACTATTGTTAACGTCCAGTGGAAAGTTTAAAAGAGGATTAATGTCTTAGTATAAAGTATTGTGGACTTTGTCATCTGAACTTTGGAAACCTTGTATTGTTTGACCATCATTGAAATTATAAGAAAATTTGGTTATTGTTGTTGAGTGACTTTGTTGGAGTATCAGTATTTTAAGAATTGATGTAATCTTGTTTTGTTCTTGTAAATGAGTGTTGCTACAACCTTGCCTTGAGAATAAATTTTGAGTTAAACCTTGACATGACTTAGTAATAAAGTGTCATAAGTAAACTAACATGGGATTGTTTAATACTTCTGGAAGTTAAATTAAAAGTTGTATTCAAATAAAGTAACGTAGGGGTCACCAACTTGAGAGCAAGAAATTCTTTAAGTAATCAAGGGCAGGACTATCATTGCAAGTAAACTTTATAACTTGATAATCCCTAGCTCCTCTAGTGAACACTATTCCTTTTATGGTGAAATTTTAAAATGACCTTAAGGTGAAATGAATGGTTAGTTCTTGAAGATAATAAGATTTAATAAGCAGAGAAAACAATTTAGAGAACTCACCAATCTATCTCTCACCGCCATTTGGAAAGTAAATGTTTTACTCCTTGTGATAATACTCTTTTAGTGAAGCCTAAGTAAAGTTGTTAATAATTCTGGTTAAGAGCCCTAGCTTCAATTAAATACTTGGTAATAACTAATGAGGTCTTAAAGATGTTTCATCTCGACCTTCTCCCTCTAACCTTTTTCAAGGCACCTTGTATCTCTTCTCTTAAGTGTGTTGAACTTAAAACCATGTTGTCTTGTGGGCATGAACGAAGTTCTTAGTAGCGTAAGTGGTGAGCAGATGGCCTTGTGGAATTTAAATACTCCTTTTTCTTGATAAACGAATTAAGCAAATAAATGTCATAATAGAGAAGATTTAAAGATAATTACTCAGTGTCAAAGGAATAAACTTAGCTTGGTAAGTTGAATTATACGAATCATATCTTGAGCCTCCTTGAAAACGTAAGCTAAGAATTGCAAGATGTCCTTTTAAAATAAATAACCCTCAAGAATATCTCATTGTGGTTGGCCCTAACTGTAAGTGTGTTTTGTGATTGGACTTCTATGTTGTCTTGTCAAAAAGAAAAGTAAATTGTCCTTGATAGGTGTGAACGTTTCCGTGCTGCCTTTATGGCCATCCTTGTATCAAGTTGTTCACAGTGTTAGTTGTATCCTTGGTGACGACATGTTGCGTCATGTTATGTGTCAAGCAAGTCAAAAAAAAAGTTATCCTGTATTTCACTGTGTTGTTCGTGTGTGGATTTTTGGGTTGTTACACTTGGTATCAGAGCGTAGGTTCATGCTCTCGAACCTATGGGCCGGATTGGTGTTGTATGGTGATGTTACATGATGGTGATGGTGTTACATGATGTTGTTTCATGGAGATGATGGTATTGCATGATGATGATTTATATTGGAAGAGTAATGTGCTTTAAGCGTGATGTGATTATTGTCGTAATTGTGATATTGTGAACGCACATGATGTGTATGTCACTTTGTGCGTGTTTGTGATCATGTTGATATGTTGGGGATGGGAGTATTCTCTCTCCTTCTTGTGGATTCTATGAAGAGTTCACGTGTGAATTACTGTTTGTGATGTGTGAAAAGAATTATAATGTGGATGACGTAGTGTTGGAGCATTGTGACATATTGTGATATGTAGGTGTATCAATGTGTTGTATGACTAGATTGATGTTAAAAGAAATGAGTTGTATCATGATGTTTTTACCATGTTTTGAAGAAATGTGTGTACCACCTTGTTATGTAGCAATGGATGTTATGTTGTGATGTACTATGTTCATCGTATGTATGATTTGTGCAAATATGTAATGCTTCATGTTGTGATTTGGGGTCATACGGTGAGTGTATGAACCCTATCGTATGGTGATTGCACTTTGGGTGCAGAATGTGGTAAAGTGATGTGTTACACTCAGTGAATGTATGATCGTGATCTACCCTGTATATGTACCATATGTAAGACGTTATGGTAGTTATGTGTGTGCCACCATTATGTTAGTGATGTTGTTGTATGTTATGTTGTGAACCTTACGCTAACCAACCCTGAGGGTAATCGGTAGAAGTGTATGTTGAGAGTGAGGAATGGTGTACCATGGGTCAATAACTCGAGCCGAAACTCAGGTTTAGTAGATAACATGTGATTCTTTCCTCTCTCCCTATGTGGTTGTATGTATGCAACCTAAGTGCAACTATGACTATGTTTAGCCTTGTCGAAGTGGTGGCGGGATGATTCAGATGGAGGTGATGACAGTTGTATTATTGATACGTATTTTGCGAGCTGAGGCTCGATGTTCCGAGTGCTAGCAACTCGTTGAGTACCCCTTTGGTGGCTAGATAAGGCCACACAGTTATCGTAATGTGACATTATTATAAGTTGATTTTATTCGTAAATTGAGCTTTTTACTTTATTTTGTAAGGACCAGCAGCTTTTCTTGATTGCCATGCTTTACAATTTTGGGCATTTCCTTGGTTTGTGGCACTAACATGGGGATTTTGATACTAACTATGGCTATTTGGCCATTTATTTTGCTTGATTTTGGGTCTTCTTTTAAATTTGGAATTTTTACCGCCTTGCCCAAGGCTTGTACTTTGCCACTTGGCACTTTGATTGGATTGTTGTGCTGGTTCTATTGTCGTGATGTGTGGAATAGGGTCATGGGATGCACCATGAAATGGTTGGACCTATGGACCCGCTTCGTTGTATAGGGGTACGCCCCAAGGAGTTACAGATAACTAGCGGGTTGTTGAACCACGCGTTATTATGTCACTTGGGTTAGGAGTGTTCGAACTCTATGTGTCTTGGACCATAGGGTCAACCGGCCTCCTTGAGGGAGGCATAAGAGTTTGAGGGAGGCATAAGAGACTTGAGGGAGGCATAAGAGTTTGAGGGAGGCATAAGAGACTTGAGGGAGGCATAAGAGTTTGAGGGAGGCATAAGAGTTTGAGGGAGGCATAAGAGTTGAGGGAGGCATATAAGAGACTTGAGGGAGGCATAAGAGACTTGAGGGAGGCATAAGAGTTTGAGGGAGGTATGATATTTGTGTGTATGGTTGATGGGATATATGTTGAGTTATTGTGATGTTTTGGTAGTGGTCTTTTGATGTATGTGTTACTCATGTCAGATGGATATGTGTTGTGATGTTGTGGATATGTCATTGATTCCCTTGTGGACACTATGTACCTGTAGTTTTTATGTGTCATGTGAATTTTTTTCATCATACGTGGAATTGAGGGAATGTCTGGTGGATTGTAGTACTCTTTTGTTTGAGTATTTTGTATGTCAGTCATTGATGTGTGACGAGTACTATGTTATGTGGACTGTGCCTATTCTATTCCGTATTTGAGTAACCTTTTGTGGTGTAATACAATCTTGAAGTATATACTTGTGTGCTTGTGAATCTGTAGTGTCTTGTGAACCTGATAGGGTGTTGTGTTAGCAGTTCATGTTGGGCACCCACAATAAGGAATAAACCAAAACTCTTCAATGATGAAATTTTAAAAGAAATTAAAACTAAGAATAATGCTAATGGAAAGAGACTAATGAAATAATAAATAAGAAGGAACTGCCAATCTTCACAGAACATTGAAAGTTAAAATTTCTACCAAATGTTCCTAAGGCTACCCTGTGGCCGTGCTTTAATCGACTAAAATTTTAAACCATAGGGTGTACTTTCTCCTGTACCTGTTCTTGTTGCGAACCATTTCTTTTTCTGTTGTGTTATGTTGCATCGAGGACGATGCTTTTCTTAAGGGGAGGAGAATGTAATGCCCTGTTGGGCATCGGACTTCCATTTCTGCCACCTTGCCCCTCCAGGTCTGCCACCTTGGCCTCCTCCCAACCACCCAACCTGCCGACTATTATGACTGTCACATTTTTCTTCCTTGCGTGAGGGAGATGGAGTCGGTGGAGGCATTATTTTTCTTCACCTGATCTTCCTTTTGATTTTCATTCAATGGTTATGGGCGCTGTCTGTTGGTGGTGATTTATGTGAATAGGATGTCCTTTCGTGAGGAGTAGCGGTGGAGTCCCATTTTTCTTCACCTATGATCTGTGAGGAGAACGGACAGAAGTTCTTTCTTCAATGCGTATAGGTGGAGTGTGAGGATCTAGCAGGCATTTTTGTGGAAGCGAGAATATATTGGAAGGATCTTTGTTCTTTCATGTCCTGTTGCTAGCGTTTTTTACTTTCTATTGGGGTTTTGGTTTGCTCCGCTGCTCCTTCTGCTTGGCTTCCGATTGTTTAAGGTTTTTGATCCTATCCCAGTGGAGTTAGTTTTTGATGAGGCGTTTCTGAAAAAGCCCACTCTTGTTTTCCTTTTGCGTGGATTAAGACACAGCAAGCGAGTGAAGTAGGCGTGCATTTCCTCCCTTTGGACCTTGGGTGCTGCGAGGTGTGTTCTTGTGGGGATCCACAGCAACAGCCTGCAACAGTAAAGTAGCCAGGCTTGTTTCCAGGCACATTGACAGTCTAGTAGAAGCCCTTCTTGAGCGCTTCCAACAGGCAGGTTGTCCAACTATGTTGTTTTCTGTTCTGTATAGAATGCATCCACAGTTTCGGGTACTCTCCTTCAAGAATTTTATCAAAATCGACTTTGTGACAGTGAGATTGTTACCAGAGAGACCTGATGAAATTTAGGCAAAGATTCTCTTGAGACCTTGCTTGTTTTACGATGTAACTCATGGAAGAGGATATCATAGAGGAGATCTGTTTCATATCAGAATATTCATGAAAAATTTGCTTTGCAAGTATGAGCAGTCAGCGAGTCACTAAGTTGGTAGGCAAAGAAAGAAGCTGTCTGGAATTATCACACCTTACAAGCTCACTTTGAAATCTTTGCACCGAGAGTTTGATGCTTGTCCTCAAATCTGATGAAGAAAAGGTTTAGAAACCATCAACCTCTGCATTAAAGACAATGCCTTTCAGGGCCAGGAGCATCGTCATCATTTGAATGTCTTCATCACAGGCTCTTTTTCAAGGATATGTTGAAATGCTTTGAAACAGCCAAAGAGGGTGTCTCACTAGAACAACCTTTGATAGCATCTCCAGGCTCGCTATATAATGGGAAAATCTCCAGGGCGAGGATGTGTTTCCAGTGCATTTGAAAAAAGTACTACTTTTTGGCTGTTTATCTGCTAGAGCATGGGTGCATTAAGGAGGGGATTAATAGCTCCTGATTGAATGCAATGAAAAGAAAATCTGGCATGTGAAGTTGGGCAAAAATGAAAGCTTTGTTAATGACTCTGATTACTGACAGCAATGACTGATTTGTTGAAGGAAAATTGGTGGGTATGAGACAACGCCTTCGAAACTTGAGTCAAAATAATACAAGGGACATTGAAATTGTGTCAAATGCTTTGTTATGCACTGCGCTTATAGATGCTGTGCCAAGTGGAAGCAAGCATAAGACACCCAACTGTTTGACAAAATTCCACAGTGATTAGGCACTGCGATGGCCAAAGGACAACAAGGCATGGTCAAAAATGTTTTGGAATGGGTACTGCAGTGAGGCATAGGAAGTTGACAACAAATCTGAGTAACTTGGGTAAATCCATCTCCTACAACCTTTTCTTGCTGTGACATCCTTGCTAGGTTCTTCTCTGAAAATATCTCCTCCAGCCTTGTGTAGATCACTTGTGTTTGGGGTAGCACGTATAGGGTATGTGAGTTGGTTGTCGAATCCCACAAGAAGTAAAAGCTCAAGGAAAGCAATAGTTGAGCACAAGTGCATGGAGTCACTTCGAATACAACAATTCTCGTGAACTGTTTGACAAAAATCCTCTTCAATTGCATGGTCTCGCGGATCGTGAATGTGGACCTGCTTAGAATTGGTGCACCTGGATTCAGTACCTATAGTTCTTATGCTGACCCGTGCGGAGTCTGTACGACCTGTTGAAGCTGGAGAAACAGGAAAGATATTTCTACACTTTTCTACTGCTATTATATTTAAAATTATTGCGAAATCAAACCGCTTTTTCCTTGCATTGATTTGTCAGTTGGATGTCATGATGGGAGATTTCCCCTTTCTGCTTGTCTCTTCTTGTTTTTGCTTTTATCGTTGTCAGTATGTTGGTCAAAAGGATGCGTGTGCCCTCTCCTCTGAATGTTATGTTTCTCTTGCTCGAGTGATAGACCTTCGTCTGTTTGTTTATGTATTAATTCTTCTCTGCGATTGAGTTGCAAGTTATTATGTTGATCAACTAGTATTTTCGATATCATGGAAGTAAGTTTACGATAACTATGAAGCCCCTCCCTAGCACCCAAGTTTGTCTTTTGACGTTTTTTGTTAGCTCCTTCGCAAGTCCCTTTGATAACCTTTTGGCATCGAGAAAGAAAGGTTGTAGGATTAGTGTGAGCAATGCGTGGGCTAGCCAGCTTAGAGTTTTGGTATTAAAACTGGTAGAATGAAAAGGTTTGTGTGCAATTGTGTCTTCCGTCTCGCGTGTTTAGACTCTTATACTATCTTTCATCTTGTTTCTAGGCTTTTAAGGCCATCCTCAAGAAGTACCTTGACCATCCCTATCAACTTGAACCATAACTAGCTTTTCGGATCAACTAAGCTCGAGGTTTCATTGTGCGAATCCAGTACCTCGTTGACACTAGAATAGTTTTGGTCTAATCCCCCTCTCAGAATTATTGTTGATGGCGCTCTTCTATTTTTCCTAACTTGCATTATTTTCTCCCTTGTAATGTTAACGCTATTAATTAATATTGGTCGGTTTTTATGCACGTAATTACCGTAATAGTTTGTGATGGAAATTTCCTTAAATGTGATTAATCTTCGGGAAAAACTCAGCTTTCATTTGATAATCTTATGGATTCATAGCGGAAGGTTTTGTTTTGATAATGTCACTTAGAAATTATGTTTGTATCTATTTGTGCGACGGTTGACTGTGTTACCAAGGGTTGCCGTAAAATATGGTTGTTTTGGGATATGGGTAATTTATTTTAAATTAACCAAACATTAGTATTGTAGTGGAGGTTTGCAAATCTTTAGTGTTATAAAAATTTGTTGATGACATTATTGTATACTCTTGTTGGACGGAACCCCCTTCTTCTCTCGCGTGTTTGCTACTAGCCTGTAAGACTTTGACCCTTCTTGGATGATTGGAAAATCTTTGTAGTTAATGGTCAAAACTAATATACTTTGCTTTCGCCTCGAAACTTATGTTGTGTGTATACTTTATTTGATTTCCGGTTTGAAACTCGATTATACATGGCTTTTTGTGTTAATTTTTGAAACCCGTGGTTCCCCTTTCTTGGGCCGATCAACTCTTGTTCTTTTAGAAATATATTAATTTAGTCTATGCGTTTGGTACCTTTGATAAATTTCTAGATGGTTGGTGTATATATCAAATCTTAATCTTGTAATTATGGTTTAATTACTTACTTGATGGGAATTCTGTTTTTTGCTAGATTATTTGTTTTCTCCTTATAGGGCCAAGGGCCATTCTCTTACGATTGCTATACTTTCGTTGCTTTTACTCCTAACTGAAGTACAAGGTCTTCTCCTTCTTTGATTGGCATGATGAAGACTTTATTATAACTTGATGTGTTGATAGTGTTTAGAGGTTTGAACCAATTCTTGTAATAAAGTGCTTCCTTTTCGTGGTATTGTTAGATAATAGTTATGGTGGTTTTGTGTAGCCTTATCTTGCTCAGTTCTCGTGAACTGACTCTTGTAGAAAATTTGCTGCAGATGGATTTTGCGTGTAGATGAGGGATAGATTTTTAGACTTTTGTCATCAACCTCAGTTGAGAAGATCCTTTGCTCGAAACCTTTTTATGTTGTTCAACTATTGTTAACGTCCAGTGGAAAGTTTAAAAGAGGATTAATGTCTTAGTATAAAGTATTGTGGACTTTGTCATCTGAACTTTGGAAACCTTGTATTGTTTGACCATCATTGAAATTATAAGAAAATTTGGTTATTGTTGTTGAGTGACTTTGTTGGAGTATCAGTATTTTAAGAATTGATGTAATCTTGTTTTGTTCTTGTAAATGAGTGTTGCTACAACCTTTCCTTGAGAATAAATTTTGAGTTAAACCTTGACATGACTTAGTAATAAAGTGTCATAAGTAAACTAACATGGGATTGTTTAATACTTCTGGAAGTTAAATTAAAAGTTGTATTCAAATAAAGTAACGTAGGGGTCACCAACTTGAGAGCAAGAAATTCTTTAAGTAATCAAGGGAAAGACTATCATTGCAAGTAAACTTTATATCATGATAACCCTAGCTCCTCTAGTGAACATTATTCCTTTTATGGTGAAATTTGTAAAATGACCCTAAGGTGAAATGAACTGTTAGTTGTTTGAAGATGATAAGATTTAATAAGCCAGAGAAAACAAATTGGAGACCTCACCATCTTTCTCACCGCCATTTGGAAAGTAAATTTTTACTCCTTGTTAATACTTTTAGCGAAGCCTAAGTAAAGTTGTTGATAATTCTAGTTAAGAGCCCTAGCTTCAATTAAATACTGGCAATAACTAATGAGGTCCTAAAGATGTTTCATCTCGACCTTCTCCCTCTAACCCTTTTTCCAAGGCACCTTGTATCTCTTCTCTTAAGTGTGTTGAACTTAAAACCATGTTGTCTTGTGGGCAAGAATGAATCTTAGTAGCGTTAGTGGTGAGCAGATGGCCTTGTGGAATTTAAATACTCCTTTTTCTTGATAAACGAATTAAGCAAATAAATGTCATAATAGAGAAGATTTAAAGATAATTACTCAGTGTCAAAAGAATAAACTTAGCTTGGTAAGATGAATTGTATGAATCATATCTTGAGCCTCCTTGAAAACGTAAGCTAAGAATTGCAAGATGTCCTTTTAAAATAAATAACCCTCAAGAATATCTCATTGTGGTTGGCCCTAACTGTAAGTGTGTTCTGTGATTGGACTTCTATGTTGTCTTGTCAAAAAGAAAAGTAAATGTATTGTCCTTGATAGGTGTGAACGTTTCCGTGCTGCCCTTATGGCCATCCTTGTATCAAGTTGTTCATAGTGTTTGTTGTATCCTTGGTGACGACATGTTACATCATATTATGTGTCAAGCAAGTCAAAAAAAAAATTATCCTATGTTGTACTGTGTGAGAATTATGGGTCGTTACAGTTTCCAATTTTACTTTGTTTAGTACCATTCAAGTTGAACCTTCAGTATTTGAAGAAGCCGTGAAAGAACAAGTATGGACTAATGCTATGAATGAAGAGATGCATGCAATTGATAAAAACAATACATGGGAATTAGTGCAACTTCGTAAAGATAAGCAAGTGATTGGTGTCAAATGGATCTATGAGGTGAAATATCATGCTGATGGTTCTATGAATAGACACAAGGGAAGATTAGTTGCCAAGGGATTTGCACAAACGCCTTGGGTAGATTATTCAGAGACCTTTGCCCTAGTTGCAAGATTTGATACAGTCAAGATTATATTGGCTATTGTTGCACAACAAAAGTGGCCAATCTATCAGATGGATGTAAAATCAGCCTTCCTAAATGGTTTTATTGATGAGGAAGTCTATGTGGAACAACCTATTGGTTATGAAATTCCAGGAAAAGAACATTTGGTTTACAAGCTAAAAAGGGCTCTTTATGGGTTGAAGCAAGCACCTTGTGCTTGGTATGCAAGGATTGACAGTTACTTCTTGAAGAAATGATTCATTCGAAGTTCCTTAGAGCCAACCCTCTATATCCAACATCTTGGTAATGATATTCTAATTGTTTGCCTTTATGTTGATGATCTCATTTATACAGGTAACAACCCATCTCTCATGGAGAAATTTCAAGCAGAAATGAAACAAGAATTTGAGATGTCAGATCTGGGACTCATGCGTTATTTTCTTGGAGTGGAGGTGCAACAACAATCTGAAGGTATATCCATTTCTCAAACCAAGTATGTGGTTGATCTATTGAAGTGCTTTAGAATGATGTCATGCATTGCAGTTGCCACTCCTGTTGCCCTTGGTGAAAAATTAACCAAGGAAGATGCAAGTTCCAAAGTAGATGCCACTTTATACAGAAGTTTGGTTGGGAGCCTCATGTACCTCACTACCACGAGACCTGATATTATGTATGCTGTGAGCCTTATCTCTCGGTTCATGCAGAATCCACATGAGTCTCATTGACGTGCTGCAAAAAGAATTTTAAGGTATGTGAGTGGTACACACAATTTTGGCATTCATTATTCTCCCACACATAAGTTTGAGCTATGTGGTTACACAGATTCTGATTGGGATGGTTCAGTGGATGATAGAAAATCCACATCTGGTTATATTTTCTCACTTGGTTCTGGAGTTGTCTCATGGAGTAGTAAAAATAAGGCAACCATTGCTCTCTCTTCCACAGAAGTAGAGTATATTGCAGCAGCAACAACAGCTAGTTGTCAAGCCATATGGATTAGACGGATTTTGGAAGATTTGCAATTGGTTCAGGAACATCCAACCACTATTTACTGTGATAACAGTAGTACCATTGCAATGACAAAGAATCCTGTGTTTCATCCTAGATCGAAGCATATTGAGATTCAGCATCACTTCATCAGAGACTTAGTTCAAGATGGGACAGTGGAATTACAGTTTTTCCCTACAACGGAGCAAGTTGCTGATATTTTTACCAAAGCTCTACCTATATCCAGTTTTGTTGCTTTGAGGAATCAATTGGGACTCATCTCCATTTCACATGCAGGGGGAGATTGAAGGATGCATGTTCAAACTGCAGTTCCTCTGCAGTTCCACCACCACCACTGCAGCTCATCTTCTGCAGTTTCCTTTAACTAGTTCTTTATTTCAGTTAATACATAGTAGACTAAGCAATTCCTTTAGTCATAGGATTAGTTTACATTCAGTTAAGTTTTTGTTCTCTTTTGTTTGCAGCTTCATTCGCTGCCTAATAAAGTGAAGAATCTTTCAGTCTTAATTGATGCCTGTATTTTAGGATCTAGCTGAGTTCTTCTTCAGTTATCTCTTTCATTACTGTAGCTGCTCCTTCTTATAAATGTAATCCTCTCCTTCAGTTTTCAAGTACAGCAGAAGGAAGAAGAAGACAGTTCTAAGTTGAATAAAACAGAACTTCATTAGCCTCAGTGCTATTTGCTCACTTTGTGAGCAGATTTACTGTTAATTTCTGTGTGTTTTGTTTTGTTTTCTTCATTGTTCATAAAATATTAAGTATAGTATAAGTGCTGAGATTCTATAATCTTCAATTCTTTCTTTTCTCTGATATTAGCTGTAAGTAGGGCTTGAATTCTCCTTTCCAGAAGTGAGGAGTTTGAGAGAAAGGTAAAGTGTGCGGGACTGGGAGTTACGATTCCATTTACTTGTACATTACCTATTGGGAGAAAGGAAAGTATGTGGGACTGAGAGAAAGGTAAAGTACGTGGGATTGACAATTTTCAGTAGATTTAGCATGGTAAAGTTAAATGAAATTGTTTAAAAGCAATTTTTTCCTTATTTTAGGATTATAGAAAATTGATAAAAATAGGTTTGAAAGCAACATTCGGTTTTCTTATGAAATATATAGTTCCACATATATTTAGATATCTAGGTGAAGTAAATTAAGAAATAATTATCCCAACAAAGCAATTAGGATGGAATTGTTTATTTACGGAAGCAATGTCATAATCCAAAATTTGAGTTGATGCTTATTACACCACAAATTTTGCCCGTCAATTTATGTGTCCATGGCTGCCCCGCAGCAGACTTTGTGCAGAGAAAATCATGGAAATTGCAGGACTTTAGTAAAGATATCGGAAGTGGAAGACATAATTGTTGCAGATGAACGGTTGAAATAATTTGGATGCACATGGAGTGCATGTGGAACGTGGATACGGATGTGCTGTATATTGAAGTGAATGAGGACACGTGTGATGTGAGTCGAGCAAGGTGGGCGCCGCATCGTACTATTTTGTTAGATATGGTTGTAACCAGGGCTGGAATTTCAAATTATCTGTGCCTGTCAAAGCAAAATTTGTTGACGGTTTACCTCTTTTACTTGGCTGTAATTTCAAGAAATTTTTATAGATATATGTATAATCTATTCATATATATATAAATAGGTATTATGTTTTTAAATAAACCCCTTTAAAAAATTGACGGTTTTCAAAATTTTAAACCTGTTATTGTTTACGGTTTCTAATTTTTTTTCCCTGTAAAATACGAATTATCAACGAATTGATAATAGAGAACTAGCGGCTCTGATCATCTGTCATTAAAAGGTATGTATCCCATTGAGATGCTCGTTTTACAGTGATTTCTACACGAAGAGCGTATTTTTTGTTTATTTTTACCCATGTTTTGTTGTTTCTTTTTCTTGAGCTCGTTTCAGTCATACCTGCTTAGGATTCAACAATTTTTTCTTGATTTTGGTTGAATTCTTCATCCTTTCATTAAATATTCATCCCTTAAAATAACGTTGTGGGAAGAAATAGGAAATCTGGCTTCTGCTATGCCCGTGCCAAAATCTGTTGTTACAAAATCAATCACACCCCTTATCAACATCAACTACGAAAGTAGTAACTATCCCTCTAAAGCAAATAACATATATTATTCGACGTTCGCATTGCATTGTACACATGCGATTGCTAGTCATTGTTTACAAATCTAACAGGCCTATCGGTGTGTTAATAGCACAAAGGCGCTATTGCTAATAAGTTGTGAGAAAAATCAGGACTGAGACCACCAACTTTCAGGCCCGCTCTGAAAGCAAGAGATAAACATATGACAAGAGAGACATATGACAAGAGAGCTAATCTATATATGACTATTAGCTGCAAAACATATGATGGCAATGCTAGAGCTATTCTATGACTATTGCCAAGGGATTGGGATCGATTCGAAAAGCTTCTTCCTTCTCCTCCTCAACACGTTTCATCTCTTCCAGCAATACTTTAGCTTTGCCAGCAGTGTAAAGTGCTCTGCCTATTTTATTTTCTTGGGAATCTCGTGCCCATTTCCTGGAATTCATCACTAACATAGTTTTAACTTTCAGAATGCAGGCATAAATAGTATCTGCTAATGAGCGTTCTAATTCTTTAAGCAATTCCTTAACATCACAAGTTGAGCTGCAATGGACGCTTTTGCATAATTTGTACACTGCATTGCCTGCCGCAGCTGCCTTCCAATCAATCGAGTCATTTCCTCCCACTCTCTCCCAAATATCTGACTTGACATTCTCTTTTCCATTTTTGCTTCCAAGTAAACTCAGTAGTGCAGATACAATGTTCACACCGCCAGACGGCTCTGTTTGCTTTTTACATTCCTCTGCGAGCTCATTCAATGCTGCAGCAACACATTTAGGAGTTGCATGGCGAAATTTAGTAGCAGGAAGACTACCCTTTTCCACTTTGGTCCTCAATCTGCGGAAGGATTTATCGGCTGCTTGGCTGATTATTATTTGGTCGCCCCCTGCCTCTGTCTCCTCAACAAAATCTATGATTTGCCATGCTTGAGAATATGCCTTCAAACAGTTCTGAACTGGCTTTGGAGGAAAAACATGAGAAGTGGAACAGGCGGCGTCGTTATCTTCAACAAAAATTGGAGAAAGCTGGATAATAATTCTGATAAGGGACAGTGCCGTCATTTTCCAAGACTGTTTGCTCGAGTCCGCAAAATGCTTTTCCACCGCTAGTGATTGTTCATCCTCCGTTTTCCCTAAATACTTCAATCTTGTTTGAGAATTAGAAATATCGGCCATGAGTGTCCTTTTTTCCGCCACAAATTCAATCAGCTCTTTGCAGTTGTATTCTGCATCCTCATTTCCCTCTGTAATAAGCTTTTTTGCTTGTACAATAGACATCCGGTTAGCTATCCACATGCTTTCCGGAGTCTCCCTTAACATCTGAACGCCTTCCAAAATTTTCCTATATTTTGAATAATCTTCGAAAGCTTCTTTTTCATGTTTTGATAATATGAAAGACAATAACTTACTCATACATTTGTTGTGGAATATCATCAAGGAGCCAATCCAACATACTTTGCTGAATAAGACCATTAGCCACTGCAGCACCAGCACCACATATAATAATTTCCTAGGTATCCACATACTCTTCGGACCTTCCTTAGCAATAAGCTTCTTCACTTTCTTCTCCATCATTTTCTCTTCAGGCAGATGCGGTTCTTGGGCCTCCTGCAACTCTATAATATGTCTTGTCCAAAAATCATCCATCAGAAAAGCACTATGCCATGTGTCCGAATGCCATCTTCTGTAATAACCCACTGCGGTAGCCCAGCGCCATCCAATAATTGCCCATCCTATGCACACAAACACTTGCTGAAGCACTGTACGCGTAAACTTCAACACTGCAAACAAATCATAGAGCTCCACAGATGGGCCCTCCATATACCACCTGGCTATTGAAGCCTTAGCCACAATTTGAACTGTAACAATTGCTGCTGCAGACGAACTTAATGCTGACCTGGCAATAATATATTCAGGATTGTAGGCGCGAGCAACAATCCATGACCTGAGGACGTCATCTTCAACTGTCCTCCAAGAAAAATCCTCCTCAGTATGAGGTGTGGATAGGATTTTCGGAAATTTTTGAGCAATAATGCCCTCAATACCTTTGCCGCCAATTGTTGCACATGCAAGAAGGAGAACCAGCATTAGAAAGGAGATGGATACTATGCAAGCCAAGACGATATAGACAATGTGGCTGGTATCGCTTGTTCGCGGCCAAAGATAAAGATAGCCGGTTAATTTGGAATGAGCTTGATGCACAGTGTACACCTCAGAGGTCACATGGACCACGATAGTAATGACCAAAGCAGATAACTTGCCCCAGGAGTCCTGGAAGCCCCGACAGGCCATTCCTGGCACCAAATATGCTATAACTACGCACAACATTATCTGGCTGCTGTGGATCATATAGAAGTCACTCTTCAATATATTTTCTTGGAATGCCGTTGGATTCTTCAGTGCCTCTTCCAACAAAGCACCATGACAGTTAAGCAAATTGAGCTGCTGGATTGTAAGTGCCGTGAGCACTAGATAATCACCCGGAATCCAATGTGCTCTCCTCTTCAACGCTTTCAGGGCATCCGCTGAAATATCGAATATGAATATCGCTGCTACTACCACTAACACTGTTATCTTTGCAATTTCACCGAAACTTTCCTCATAGTGATTGCTCATATGTTTTTCCATGATTCAATACGGTTTCCCTTCCCTGCAACCCTCTGGTGTATATGCACTTGTTGCTCTCTCGAGTCTTAGTCGCCAAACCTTATCAAACAAGCACCTTAGGTTCAATGGGGGGCTACATAAATTTTCTCAGCGGTTGCTGAAGAAAATATGTAGGAGTTTTTTCTATGCAGATAGTTTTATAGACGGTTTCTTTATAGGAGTATTAGGAGATAAAAATTAACTAATTCAGAAAAATACGCTGAAGTTAGAGCCTTAAACACATAAAACAATAAACAGTAAACGTGGTTCCTTTAATTCACAGACTGTACAATACATTTGCTATATCTAAAAAGGAGAAAGCAGCACTTGCTCGCGAATTATCCTTAAAACCTTGTGCTATTTTGAGAACCCGCCTTTCTTTTTAATCAGCATTCCTTGTTACCAGATTCTCTTCAAAACTTTCTCTCGAGTTTCTATGTTTTTTCCAATGAGTGGGCTCATATTCTTTCTTTTCTCTGATATTGGCTGTAAGTAGGGCTTGAATTCTCCTTTACAGAAGTCAGGAATTTGAGAGAAAGGTAAAGTGTGCGGGACTGGGAGTTACGATTCCATTTACTTGTACATTACCTATTTGGGAGAAAGGAAAGTATGTGGGACTGAGAGAAAGGTAAAGTACGTGGGATTGACAATTTTCAGTAGATTTAGCATGGTAAAGTTAAATGAAATTGTTTAAAAGCAATTTTTTCCTTATTTCAGGACTATAGAAAATTGATAAAAATAGGTTTGAAAGCAACATTCGGTTTTGTTATGAAATATATAGTTCCACATATATTTAGATAATGCCCCGTAGGGCATCGAATCCCATTTATGCCACCTTAGCCTCCTCCCAACCGCCCTAACCTGCCGAATGTACTGACTGTCATGTCTGCCTTTGCGTGAGGAGTCGGTGGAGTCATTTTTTCTTCACCATAATCTCTTTTTGGATTCTCCTTCAATGCGTATGGGTGGGTGTTGGGCGTAGTCTGGTTGTCCTGGTGGTTAGGTGAAGCTACAAGCTAGCTAAATAGGCTGTCCAGCTATGTTGTTGTCTGTTCAGTATTCAATGCATCCAAAAATTCGGGATTCTCCTTCAAGATATTCCTATCAAAATCGACTGTGACAGTAAGAGAGTTACCAGGAGACCTGATGAAATTTATTGCTATGATCCTCTTTTGAAACCATTCTACTTGTTTTACTGTGTAATAGCTGCGTGAGCCCCTGGCATAGGAAGTGCCTGAAAACTCCATTGACGGTTGTTCCCGCTGGCGAGGGGTGAAAGGAAAGAAAAGGCTTTCCAAGCTTTCTCTCAGCTTCATCAGAGAAAGTCGTCCTCGAAAACGTTGGCACTCAAATGGATGAAAAGCGGAAACAAGCTCCTTCTATTAATCACAGCCTCTCATTACAAAAGCAGCATGGTCAGCAGAATGCCACAAGTTCCTCTACCTAATGATGCAGTTGGAATAGATGATCAGATTTCCAAAGTCGTGCAACTACTCGATTGGGAAGATGCTAAGCCTGTCGTAGCCGTGGTTATTTACGGTCTCTGCGGATCTGGGAAAACCACGTTAGCACAAGCTGTTTATGCCTCCTTGAAAGATAAACTCCAACTTGGATGGAGACATTCTCAAGTTACCCTCGTTCAAAACCTGGAAACTTGAGATTCCCAAACTAATGGTGAACTAAATGGCTTAAACAAAAGTCAAAGATGTACAGAGAAAAAGAGATCTTTGGAGAATCGAGAGGTTAAAGCTCATAGGCCCTTAACAGTTTTCAGGGTAATAAGTGGAGTATTGTGTTTGGTAGTTCTTGTTTCTATGGCGTTTATGGCCTTGATTTTCCTGGCCCCTGTTTCATTCCTGATGTTCTGGTTGCACGCGACCACAGTCATGATCAGTGGTTGCAAAATCTTGCAGCTGTAGTAGAAGAACGAGGTAAAGTTTTAGTTGAGCTGTCTTGCCTTTTCTTTTTGGAAGGTCGCTTCCGTCCAGATGGTCTTCTGTGGTTTAAGGACATTGTGGGGCGTCATGATGCTGGGGAATTTTCAATGGCTATTTTTCAAGCAAAATCACCTATTAGAGGATAAGAGTCAGCTGGAATCTGGTCCACTCACCTCAACGGAGTCAGATCCTCATGGCACATTTTTTGGGATATATGATGGCCATGGAGGCCCTGAAACTGCTCGTTACATCAATGAGCATATTTTTTTAGCATCTTCAGAGATTTACATCAGAGCAACCGGGGATGTCTGCCGATGTGATTCGAAAAGCATTTTTGGCAACAGAAGAGGGGTTTCTGTCTGTTGTTATAAAGGCTTGGCCTGACAAAGCCACAGACTGCAGAAGTTGGGTCATGCTGTTTAGTAGGGGTTGTTTGTAGTGGAATTCTTTATGTTGCCAATCTAGGAGACTCCCGTGTTGTTATGGGAAAGTTGGTTAAGGCTACAGGAGAAGTTATTGCAATGCATTTGTCAACAGAGTATAATGCACGTATTGAAAATATTAGGCAGGAGTTACAGTCTTTGCATCCTGATGACTCGCATATCGTGGTTCTAAAGCATGGAGTTTGGCAGGTGAAGGGAATTATTCAGGTTTCTAGATCCATTGGCGATGTATACTTGAAAAAATTCTTAATTCAACCGAGAACCTCTTAGAGGCCGATCTGTTTCATGTCAGAATATTCATGAAAGCACAATTTACTTTGCAATTATTGAACCTGCTGGAAAACGTGACATCTGTGTAGCTTCGAATTTTGTTGGGGATTGAAGAGCATAGACAAGGCATTTTAGCTGTTTTTTTTGAAAGCCTGAAGAATGTGACCGGCATACCTTTGCTGTTTGGAATTGTGAACCTGCAGGGCAGAGTATCTTGCCGTTTGTTCTTATATTCAGAATATATTACGCAGGAGACCTTTTCTAATCAAGAATCTTGAAAATTTTATGCGAAAGTATTTGCAGTCCCTTGAGCTTTTTGAGGAAAATGAAAGAAAGAAGCTGTTATTTTCAGCACACTTTGAAAGTCTGCTATTTTCACTGCACTCACTTTCTCTCAGAAACTATCTAGGCTTCCACCAGAAACGGTTTTTCAACCTCTGCTTAAAGAAAATATTGTGGCCAAGGGCATCGTGCTGTTATTCATCACAGACTTTTTCAAGGAGTACTTGGTTGATAACAACCTTGATGATCTCATAGGACAGGCTGAAGCGAGGGAAGATGGAAGACAATCTCCTCGAGTTGTTTCCAGTGTAGAAGCATACTACGAGGTCGGTGTGAGGTGGATTTGCGAAAGGACTCAACTGTTAAATTTTCTGCCCCATCTATCTATCCAGTTATCACTTTTGGCCCTTTGACACCGCCAGCAGCAGTACTCACATCCTTGTCTCATGCATATTGTTTTTATGCTGGCCCGTGTGGAGTCTGTACGACCTGTTGAAGCTGGAGAAACAGGCAAGATATTTCTACACCTTTCTACTGCTATTATATTTACAATTATTACGAAATCGAACCACTTTTCCTTGCATTGATTTGTTAGTTGGATGTCATGATGGGAGATTTCCCTTTCTGCTTGTTCTTCTTGTTTTAGTTTTTATCGTTGACAGTATGTGGGTTGAAAGGATGTGTGTGCCCTCTCCTCTGAATGTTATATTACTCGAATGATAGAACTTCGTCTGTTTGTTTGTGTATTAATTCTTCTCTGTAATTGAGTTGCAAGTTATTATGTTGATCAAGCTAGTATTTTCGATATCATGGAAGTAAGTTTACGATAACTATGAAACCCCCTTCCTAGCACCCAAGTTTTTCCTTGATGTTTTTTGTTAGCTCCTTCGCAAGTTCCCTTTGATAACCTTTTGGCATCGAGAAAGAAAGGTTGTAGGATTGTGTGAGCAATGCATGGGCTAGCCAGCTTAGAGTTTTGGTATTAAAACTGGTAGAATGAAAAGGTTTGTTTGCAACGTGTTTTTCCGTCTCATGTGTTTAGACTCTTATACTATCTTTCATCTTGTTTCTAGGCTTTTAAGGCCATCCTCAAGAAGTGCCTTGACCATCCCTATCAACTTGAACCATAACTAGCTTTTCGGATCAACTAAGCTGGAGGTTTCATTGTGCGAATCCTGTACCTCGTTGACACTAGAATAGTTGGTCTAATCCCCTCTCAGAATTATTGTTGATGAGCGCTCTTCTATTTTTTCCTAACTTGCATTTTTTGCTCCCTTGTAATGTTAACGCTATTAATTAATATTGGTTGGTTTTTATGCACGTAATTACCGTAATAGTTTGTGATGGAAATTTCCTTAAATGTGATTAACCTTCGGGAAAAACTCAGATTTCATTTGATAGTCTTATGGATTCATAGCGGAAGGTTTTGTTTTGATAATGTCACTTTGAAGTTATGTTTGTATCTTTGTGCGACGGTTGACTGTGTTACCTAGGGTTGCCTTAAAATATGGTTGTTTCGGGAAATGGATAATTTATTTTAAATTAATCAAACATTAGAATTGTTGTGGAAGTTTGCAAATCTTTAGTGTATTAAAAATTGTGGATGACATTATTGTATACTCTTGTGTGACGGAGCCCCCTTCTCCTCTCGCATGCTAGCTACTAGCCTGTAAGACTTTGACCCTTCTTGGATGATTGGATAATCTTGTAGTTAATGGTCAAAAATAGTATACCTTGCCTTCGCTTCGAAACTTATGTTGAGTGTATACTCTATTTGATTTCCGGTTTGAAACTCATTTATACATGACTTTTTGTGTTAAATTTTGAAACCCGTGTTTCCCCTTTCTTGGGCCGATCAACTTTTGTTCTTTTAGAAATGTATTATTTTAGCCTATGCGTTGGTACCTTTGATAAAATTCTAGATGGTTGGTCTATTTATATCAAATCTCAATCTTGTAATTATTGCTATTTACTTACTTGATGGGAATTCTGTTCTTTGCTAGATTGTTTATATCTCCTTATAGGGCCAAGGGCCATTCTCATACGATTATTACTTTCGTTGCTTTTGCTCCTAACTGAAGTACAAGGTCTTCTCCTTCTTTGATTGGCATGATGAAGACTTTATTATAACTTGATGTGTTAATAGTGTTTAGAGGTTTGAACCAATTCTTGTAATAAAGTGCTTCCTTTTCGTGATATTGTTAGATAATAGTTATGGTGGTTTTGTGTAGCCTTATCTTGCTCAGTTCTCGTGAACTGACTCTTGTAGAAAATTTGCTGCAGATGGATCTTGCGTGTAGATGAGGGATAGATTTGTAGACTTTTGTCATCAACCTCAATTGAGAAGATCCTTTGCTCGAAACCTTTTTATGTTGATCAACTTTCGTTAACGTCCAGTGGAAAGTTTAGAAGAGGATTAATGTCTTAGTATAATGTATTGTGGACTTGTCATCTGAACTTTGGAAACCTTGTATTGTGTGCCCATCATTGAAATTATAAGAAAATTTGGTTATTGTGGTTGAGTGACTTGTGGAGTATCAGTATATTTAAGAAATGATGTAATCTTGTTTTGTTCTCGTTAATGAGTGTTGCTTCAACTTTGCCTTGAGAATAAATTCTGAGTTAAACCTTGCCATGACTTAGTAATAAAGTTTCATAAGTAAACTAACATGGGATTGTTTAGTACTTCAGGAAGTTAAATTAAAATTTGTATTCAAATAAAGTAACGTAGGGGTTACCAACTTGAGAGCAAGAAATTCTTTAAGTAATCCAGGGCAGGACTATCATTGCAAGTAACATTATATAACTTGATACCCCTAGCTACACTAATGAACACTATCCCTTTCATGGTGGGATTCTTAAACGAACTTAAAGGAAATCTATGGTTAGTTCTGGAAGATAATAAGATTTAATAAACAGGAGAAAACAATTTTGAAACCACACAATCTATCTCTCAGCCATTTGGAAAGTAAATTTTTACTCCTTGTTAATACTTTTAGCGAAGCCTAAGTAAAGTAGTTGATAATTCTGGTTAAGAGCCCTAGCTTCAATTAAATACTGGCAATAACTAATGAGGTCCTAAAGATGTTTCATCTCGACCTTCTCCCTCTAACCCTTTTCCAAGGCACCTTGTATCTCTTCTCTTAAGTGTGTTGAACTTAAAACCATGTTGTCTTGTGGGCAAGAACGAATCTTAGTAGCATTAGTGGTGAGCAGATGGCCTTGTGGAATTGAAATTCTCCTTTTTCTTGATAAACGAATTAAGCAAATAAAGGTCATAATAGAGAAGATTTAAAGATAATTACTCTAGTGTAAAAAGAATAAATTTAACTTGGTAAGATGAATTGTATGAATCATATCCTGAGTCTCCTTGAAAACGTAAGCTAAGAATTGCAAGATGTCCTTTTAAAATAAATAACCCTCAAGAATATCTCCTTGTGGTTGGCCCTAACTGTAAGTGTGTTCTGTGATTGGACTTCTATGTTGTCTTGTCAAAAAGAAAAGTAAATTGTCCTTGATATGTGTGAACGTTTCCGTGCTGCCTTTATGGCCATCCTTGTTTCAAGTTGTTCACAGTGTTAGTTGTATACTTGGTGACGACATGTTGCGTCATGTTATATGTCAAGCAAGTCAAAAAAAAAAAATTATCCTGTATTTCACTGTGTTGTTTGTGTGTGGATTTTTGGGTCGTTACACTTGGTATCAGAGCGTAGGTTCATGCTCTCGAACCTATGGGCCGGATTGGTGTTATATGATGATGTTACATGGTGGTGGTGGTGTTACATGATGATACTGCATGATGATGATGATGTTTGCATGATGGTGGTAGATATTGGAAGAGTAATGTGCTTTAAACGTGATGTGATTATTGTCGTAATTGTGATATTGTGAATGCACATGATGTGTATGTCACCTTGTGCGTGTTTGTGATCATGTTGATATGTTGGGGATGGGAGTATTCTCTCTCCTTCTTGTGGATTCTATGAAGAGTTCACGTGTGAATTACTGTTTGTGGCATGTGAAAAGAATTATATAGTGGATGACATAGTGTTAGAGCATTGTGGCATATTGTGATATGTGGGTGTATCAATGTGTTGTATGACTAGATTGATGTTAAAAGAAATGAGTTGTATCATGATTTTTTTACCATGTTTTGAAGAAATGTGTGTACCACCTTGTTATGCAGCAATGGATGTTATGTTGAGATGTACTATGTTCATCGTATGTATGACTGTGCAAATATGTAATGCTTCATGTTGTGATTTTGGGTCATACAGTGAGTGTATGAACCCTATCGTATGGTGCTTGCACTTTGGGTGTAGAATGTGGTAAAGTGATGCATTACACTCAGTGAATGTATGATTGTGATCTACCCTGTATATGTACCATATGTAAGACATTATGGTAGTTATGTGTGTGCCACCGTTATGTTAGTGATGTGGTTGTATGTTATGTTGTGAACCTTACGCTAACCGATCCTGAGGGAAATCGGTAGAAGTGTATGTTGAGAGTGAGGAATGGTGTACCATGGGTCACTAACTCGAGTCAAAACTCGGTTTAGTAGATAACATGTGATTCTTTCCTCTCTCCCTATGTGGTTGCATGTATGCAACCTAAGTGCAACTATGACTATGTTTAGCCTTGTCGAAGTGGTGGCGGGATGATTCAGATGGAGGTGATGACAGTTGTATTATTGATATGTATTTTATGAGCTGAGGCTCGATGTTCCTGAGTGCTAGCAACTCGTTGAGTACCCCTTGGTGGCCAAATAAGGCCACACAGTTATCGTAATGTGACATTATTATAAGTTGATTTTATTTATAAATTGAGCTTTTTACTTTATTTTGTAAGGACCAGCAACTTTTCTTGATTGCCATGCTTTACAATTTTGGGCATTTCCTTGGTTTGTGGCACTAACATGGGGATTTTGATACTAACTATGGCTATTTGGCCATTTATTTTGCTTGATTTTGGGTCTTCTTTTAAATTTGGAATTTTTACCGCCTTGCCCAAGGCTTGTACTTTGCCACTTGGCACTTTGATTGGATTGTTGTGCTGGTTCTATTGTCGTGATGTGTGGAATAGGGTCATAGGATGCACCATGGATTGGTTGGACCTATGGACCCGCTTCGTTGTATGGGGGTACGCCCCAAGGAGTACATATAACTAGCGGGTTGTTGAACCACGTGTTATTATGTCACTTGGGTTAGGAGTGTTTGAACTCTATGTGTCTTGGACCATAGGGTCAACCGGCCTCCTTGAGGGAGGCATAAGAGACTTGAGGGAGGCATAAGAGACTTGAGGGAGGCATAAGAGTTTGAGGGAGGCATAAGAGACTTGAGGGAGGCATAAGAGTTTGAGGGAGGCATAAGAGTTTGAGGGAGGCATAAGAGTTTTATGATATATGTGTGTATGGTTGATGTTCTAGGATATATGTTGAGTTATTGTGATGTTTTGGTAGTGGTCTTTTGATGTATGTGTTACTCATGTCAGATGGAATTGTGTTGTGATGTTGTGGTTATGTCATTGATTCCCTTGTGGACACTATGTACCTGTAGCATGGTTTGGTGTTATGTGAATTTTTTCATTGATGCAAATTGAGGAAATGTCTGGTGGATTGTAGTACTGTTTTGGTTAAGTATTTTGGTATGTCAGTCATTGATGTGTGTCGAGTACTATGTTATGTGGACTGTGCCTATTCCATTCCGTATTTGAGTAACCTTTATGTGGTGTAATACAATCTTGAAGTATATACTTGTGTGCTTGTGAATCTGTAGGGTCTTGTGAACCTGATAGGGTGTTGTGTTAGCAGTTCATGTTGGGCAACCACAATAAGGAATAAACCAAAACTCTTCAATGATGAAATTTTTAAAAGCAATTAAACTAAGAATAATGCTAATGGAAAGAGACTAATGAAATGATGAACAAGAAAGAACTGCCAATCTTCACAGAACATTGAAAGTTAAAAATTCTACCAAATGTTCCTAAGGCTACCTTGTGACCACACTTTAATCAACTAAAATTTTTAAACCATAAAGTGTACTTTCTCCTGTACCTGTTCTTGGTTGCGAACCATTTCTTTTCCGTTGTGTTATGTTGCATCGAGGACGATGCTTTCTTAAGGGGAGGAGAATGTAATGCCCCGTAGGGCATCGAATCCCATTTATGCCACCTTGGCCTCCTCCTAACCGCCCCAACCTGCCGACTGTACTGACTGTCATGTCTGCCCTTGCGTGAGGAGTCGGTGGAGTCATTTTTCTTCACCATAATCTCTTTTTGGATTCTCCTTCAATGCGTATGGGTGGGTGTTGGGCGCAGTCTGGTTGTCCTGGTGGTTAGGTGAAGCTACAAGCTAGCTAAACAGGCTGTCCAGCTATGTTGTTGTCTGTTCAGTATTCAATGCATCCTCAAATTCGGGATTCTCCTTCAAGATATTCCTATCAAAATCGATTGTGACAGTAAGAGAGTTACCAGGAGACCTGATGAAATTTATTGCTATGATCCTCTTTTGAAACCGTTCTACTTGTTTTACTGTGCAATAGCTGCGTGAGCTTATTTATTTGGCATAGGCAGTGCCTGAAAACTCCATTGACGGTTGTTCCTGCTGGCGAGGGGTGAAAGGAAAGAAAAGGATTTCCAAGCTTTCTCTCAGCTTCATCAGAGAAAGTCGTCCTCGAAAACGTTGGCACTCAAATGGATGAAAAGCGGCAGCAGCTCCTTCTATTAATCACAGCCTCTCATTACAAAAGCAGCATGGTCAGCAGAATGCCACAAGTTCCTCCGCCTAACGATGCAGTTGGAATAGATGATCAGATCACCAAAGTCGTGCAACTGCTTGATTGGGAAGATGCTAAGCCTGTCGTAGCCGTGGTTATTTACGGTCTCTCGGCGGATCTGGGAAAACCACGTTAGCACAAGCTGTTTATGCCTCCTTGAAAGATAAACTCCAACTTGGATGGAGACATTCTCAAGTTACCCTCGTTCAAAACCTGGAAACTTGAGATTCCCAAACTAATGGTGAACTAAATGGCTTAAACAAAAGTCAAAGCTGTACAGAGAAAAAGAGATCTTTGGAGAATCGAGAGGTTAAAGCTCATAGGCCCTTAACAGTTTTCAGGGTAATAAGTGGAGTATTGTGTTTGGTAGTTCTTGTTTCTACGGTGTTTATGGCCTTGATTTTCCTGGCCCCTGTTTCATTCCTGATGTTCTGGTTGCACGCGACCACAGTCGTGATCAGTGGTTGCAAAATCTTGCAGCTGTAGTAGAAGAACGAGGTAAAGTTTTAGTTGAGCTATCTTGCCTTTTCTTTTTGGAAGGTCAGGCTTCCGTCAAGATGGTCTTCTGTGGTTTAAGGACATTGTGGGGCGTCATGATGCTGGGGAATTTTCAATGGCTGTTGTTCAAGAAAATCACCTATTAGAGGATCAGAGTCAGCTGGAATCTGGTCCACTCACCTCAACGGAGTCAGATCCTCATGGCACATTTTTTGGGATATATGATGGCCATGGAGGCCCTGAAACTGCTCGTTACATCAATGAGCATATTTTTTCAGCATCTTTAGAGATTTGCATCAGAACAACCGGGGATGTCTGCCGATGTGATTCGAAAAGCATTTTTGGCAACAAAAGAGGGGTTTCTGTCTGTTGTTACAAAGGCTTGGCCTGCAAAGCCACAGACTGCAGCTGTAGATTAATAGGTGAAATTAGGTTTGATCGTGGGTATTCTATTGGGTCATGGTTTAGTAGGGGTTGTTTGTAGTGGAATTCTGTATGTTTCAAATCTATGAGATTCCCGTGTTGTTATGGGAAAGTTGGTCAAGGCTACAGGAGAAGTTATTGCAATGCAGTTGTCAGGTAGAGTATAATGCACGTATTGAAAATATTAGGTAGGAGTTACAGTCTTTGCATCCTGATGACTTGCATATCGTGGTTCTAAAGCATGGAGTTTGGCGGGTGAAGGGAATTATTCAGGTTTCTAGATCCATTGGCGATGTATACTTGAAAAAAGTCTGGAATTCAACCGAGAACCTCTTAGAGGCCGATCTGTTTCATGTCAGAATATGGCATGAAAGCACAATTTACTTTGCAATTATTGAACCTCTGGAAAACGTGACAGCTGTGTATGCTTCGACTTTTGTTGGGGATTGAAGAGCATAGACAAGGCATTTTAGCTGTTTTTTTTGAAATCCTGAAGAATGTGACCGGCATACCTTTGCTATTTGGAATTGTGAACCTGCAGGGCAGAGTATCTTGCCGTTTGTTCTTATATTCAGAAGATATTACGCAGGATACCTTTTCTAATCAAGAATCTTGAAAATTTTATGCGAAAGTATTTGCAATCCCTTGAGTTTTTTTTGAAAGAAAGCAAGCTATCTATTTTCAGTATTTGAGGAAAATGAAGGAAAGAAGCTGCTATTTTCACCGCACTCACTTTCTCTCAGAAACTGTCTGGGCTTCCACCAGAAACGGTTTTTCAACCTCTGCTTAAAGACAATATTGTGGCCAAGGGCATCGTGCTGTTATTCATCACAGACTTTTTCAAGGAGTACTTGGTTGATAACAGCCTTGATGATCTCATAGGAAGGCTAGAAGCGAGGGAAGATGGAAGACAATCTCCTCGAGTTGTTTTCAGTTCAGAAGCGTACTACGAGGACGGTGTGAGGTGGATTTGCGAAAGACGACTCCTGTTAAACGCTGCCCATCTGGCTATCCAGTTACTCACTTTTGGCCCTTTGACAGCTCGCCAGCAGAGTACTCACATCCTTTTCATCCAAAGCAATGGAAGCCCGTGTGGAGTCTGTACGACCTGTTGAATCTGGAGAAACAGGCAAGATATTTCTACACCTTTCTACTGCTATTATATTTACAATTATTGCGAAATCGAACCACTTTTCCTTGCATTGATTTGTTAGTTGGATGTCATGATGGGAGATTTCCCTTTCTGCTTGTTCTTCTTGTTTTAGCTTTTATCGTTGACAGTATGTGGGTCGAAAGGATGCGTGTGCCCTCTCCTCTGAATGTTATATTACTCGAATGATAGAACTTCGTCTGTTTTTTTATGTATTAATTCTTCTCTGCGATTGAGTTGCAAGTTATTATGTTGATCAAGCTAGTATTTTCGATATCATGGAAGTAAGTTTACGATAACTATGAAACCCCCTTCCTAGCACCCAAGTTTGTCCTTGACGTTTTTTGTTAGCTCCTTCGCAAGTTCCCTTTGATAACCTTTTGGCATCGAGAAAGAAAGGTTGTAGGATTGTGTGAGCAATGCGTGGGCTAGCCAGCTTAGAGTTTTGGTATTAAAACTGGTAGAATGAAAAGGTTTGTTTGCAACGTGTTTTGCCGTCTCGCGTGTTTAGACTCTTATACTATCTTTCATCTTGTTTCTAGGCTTTTAAGGCCATCCTCAAGAAGTACCTTGACCATCCCTATCAACTTGAACCATAACTAGCTTTTCGGATCAACTAAGCTGGAGGTTTCATTGTGCGAATCCTGTACCTCGTTGACACTAGAATAGTTTGGTCTAATCCCCCTCTCAGAATTATTGCTGATGGCGCTCTTCTATTTTTCCTAACTTGCATTATTTTCTCCCTTGTAATGTTAACGCTATTAATTAATATTGGTCGGTTTTTATGCACGTAATTACCGTAATAGTTTGTGATGGAAATTTCCTTAAATGTGATTAACCTTCGGGAAAAACTCAGCTTTCATTTGATAGTCTTATGGATTCATAGCGGAAGGTTTTGTTTTGATAATGTCACTTAGAAGTTATGTTTGTATCTTTGTGTGACGGTTGACTGTGTTACCAAGGGTTGCCTTAAAATATGGTTGTTTTGGGAAATGGATAATTTATTTTAAATTAATCAAACATTAGAATTGTTGTGGAAGTTTGCAAATCTTTAGTGTTATAAAAATTGTTGATGACATTATTGTATACTCTTGTTGGACGGAACCCCCCTTCTTCTCTCGCATGTTTGCTACTAGCCTGTAAGACTTTGACCCTTCTTGGATGATTGGTAATCTTTGTAGTTAATGGTCAAAACTAGTATACTTGCCTTCGCTTCGAAACTTATGTTGTGTGTATACTCTATTTGATTTCCGGTTTGAAACTCATTTATACATGACTTTTTGTGTTAAATTTTGAAACCCGTGTTTCCCCTTTCTTGGGCCGATCAACTTTTGTTCTTTTAGAAATGTATTATTTTAGCCTATGCGTTGGTACCTTTGATAAATTTCTAGATGGTTGGTCTATTTATATCAAATCTCAATCTTGTAATTATTGTTTAATTACTTACTTGATGGGAATTCTGTTTTTGCTAGATTGTTTGTTTTCTCCTTATAGGGCCAAGGGCCATTCTCTTACGATTGCTATACTTTCGTTGCTTTTACTCCTAACTGAAGTACAAGGTCTTCTCCTTCTTTGATTGGCATGATGAAGACTTTATTATAACTTGATGTGTTAATAGTGTTTAGAGGTTTGAACCAATTCTTGTAATAAAGTGCTTCCTTTTCGTGATATTGTTAGATAATAGTTATGGTGGTTTTGTGTAGCCTTATCTTGCTCAGTTCTCGTGAACTGACTCTTGTAGAAAATTTGCTGCAGATGGATCTTGCGTGTAGATGAGGGATAGATTTGTAGACTTTTGTCATCAACCTCAGTTGAGAAGATCCTTTGCTCGAAACCTTTTTATGTTGATCAACTTTTGTTAACGTCCAGTGGAAAGTTTAGAAGAGGATTAATGTCTTAGTATAATGTATTGTGGACTTGTCATCTGAACTTTGGAAACCTTGTATTGTGTGCCCATCATTGAAATTATAAGAAAATTTGGTTATTGTGGTTGAGTGACTTGTGGAGTATCAGTATTTTAAGAAATGATGTAATCTTGTTTTGTTCTCGTTAATGAGTGTTGCTTCAACTTTGCCTTGAGAATAAATTCTGAGTTAAACCTTGCCATGACTTAGTAATAAAGTTTCATAAGTAAACTAACATGGGATTGTTTAGTACTTCAGGAAGTTAAATTAAAATTTGTATTCAAATAAAGTAACGTAGGGGTCACCAACTTGAGAGCAAGAAATTCTTTGAGTAATCAAGGGCAGGACTATCATTGCAAGTAACATTATATAACTTGATACCCCTAGCTACACTAATGAACACTATCCCTTTCATGGTGGAATTCTTAAACGAACTTAAAGGAAATCTATGGTTAGTTCTGGAAGATAATAAGATTTAATAAACAGGAGAAAACAATTTTGAAACCACACAATCTATCTCTCAGCCATTTGGAAAGTAAATTTTTACTCCTTGTTAATACTTTTAGCGAAGCCTAAGTAAAGTTGTTGATAGTTCTGGTTAAGAGCCCTAGCTTCAATTAAATACTGGCAATAACTAATGAGGTCCTAAAGATGTTTCATCTCGACCTTCTCCCTCTAACCCTTTTCCAAGGCACCTTGTATCTCTTCTCTTAAGTGTGTTGAACTTAAAACCATGTTGTCTTGTGGGAAAGAACGAATCTTAGTAGCATTAGTGGTGAGCAGATGGCCTTGTGGAATTTAAATACTCCTTTTTCTTGATAAACGAATTAAGCAAATAAATGTCATAATAGAGAAGATTTAAAGATAATTACTCAGTGTCAAAGGAATAAACTTGGCTTGGCAAGTTGAATCATACGAATCATATCTTGAGCCTCCTTGAAAACGTAAGCTAAGAATTGCAAGATGTCCTTTTAAAATAAATAACCCTCAAGAATATCTCCTTGTGGTTGGCCCTAACTGTAAGTGTGTTCTGTGATTGGACTTCTATGTTGTCTTGTCAAAAAGAAAAGTAAATTGTCCTTGATAGGTGTGAACGTTTCCGTGCTGCCTTTATGGCCATCCTTGTATCAAGTTGTTCACAGTGTTAGTTGTATACTTGGTGACGACATGTTGCGTCATGTTATGTGTCAAGCAAGTCAAAAAAAAAGTTATCCTGTATTTCACTGTGTTGTTCGTGTGTGGATTTTTGGGTCATTACACTTGGTATCAGAGCATAGGTTCATGCTCTCGAACCTATGGGCCGGATTGGTGTTATATGATGATGTTACATGGTGGTGGTGGTGTTACATGATGATACTGCATGATGATGATGATGTTGCATGATGGTGGTAGATATTGGAAGAGTAATGTGCTTTAAACGTGATGTGATTATTGTCGTAATTGTGATATTGTGAACGCACATGATGTGTATGTCACCTTGTGCGTGTTTGTGATCATGTTGATATGTTGGGGATGGGAGTATTCTCTCTCCTTCTTGTGGATTCTATGAAGAGTTCACGTGTGAATTACTGTTTGTGGCATGTGTGAAAAGAATTATAATAGTGGATGACATAGTGTTGGAGCATTGTGACATATTGTGATATGTGGGTGTATCAATGTGTTGTATGACTAGATTGATGTTAAAAGAAATGAGTTGTATCATGATGTTTTTACCATGTTTTGAAGAAATGTGTGTACCACCTTGTTATGTAGCCATGGATGTTAGGTTGTGATGTACTATGTTCATCGTATGTATGATTTGTGCAAATATGTAATGCTTCATGTTGTGATTTTGGGTCATACGGTGAGTGTATGAACCCTATCGTATGGTGATTGCACTTTGGGTGCAGAATGTGGTAAAGTGATGTATTACACTCAGTGAATGTATGATTGTGATCTACCCTGTATATGTACCATATGTAAGACATTATGGTAGTTATGTGTGTACCACCGTTATGTTAGTGATGTTGTTGTATGTTATGTTGTGAACCTTACGCTAACCGACCCTGAGGGAAATCGGTAGAAGTGTATGTTGAGAGTGAGGAATGGTGTACCATGGGTCAATAACTCGAGCCAAAACTCGGTTTAGTAGATAACATGTGATTCTTTCCTCTCTCCCTATGTGGTTGCATGTATGCAACCTAAGTGCAACTATGACTATGTTTAGCCTTGTCGAAGTGGTGGCGGGATGATTCAGATGGAGGTGATGACAGTTGTATTATTGATATGTATTTTTATGAGCTGAGGCTCGATGTTTCCGAGTGCTAGCAACTCGTTGAGTACCCCTTGGTGGCCAGATAAGGCCACACAGTTATCGTAATGTGACATTATTATAAGTTGATTTTATTCGTAAATTGAGCTTTTTTACTTTATTTTGTAAGGACCAGCAGCTTTTCTTGATTGTCATGCTTTACAATTTTGGGCATTTCCTTGGTTTGTGGCACTAACATGGGGATTTTGATACTAACTATGGCTATTTGGCCATTTATTTTGCTTGATTTTGGGTCTTCTTTTAAATTTGGAATTTTTACCGCCTTGCCCAAGGCTTGTACTTTGCCACTTGGCACTTTGATTGGATTGTTGTGCTGGTTCTATTGTCGTGATGTGTGGAATAGGGTCATAGGATGCACCATGGATTGGTTGGACCTATGGACCCGCTTCGTTGTATGGGGGTACGCCCCAAGGAGTTACATATAACTAGCGGGTTGTTGAACCACGCGTTATTATGTCACTTGGGTTAGGAGTGTTCGAACTCTATGTGTCTTGGACCATAGGGTCAACCGGCCTCCTTGAGGGAGGCATAAGAGACTTGAGGGAGGCATAAGAGACTTGAGGGAGACATAAGAGACTTGAGGGAGGCATAATGTTTGAGGGAGACATAAGAGACTTGAGGGAGGCATAAGAGATTGAGGGAGGCATAAGAGTTTGAGGGAGGCATAAGAGGTTTGAGGGAGGCATAAGAGTTTGAGGGAGGCATATGATATTTGTGTGTATGGTTGATGTTTCTAGGATATATGTTGAGTTATTGTGATGTTTTGGTAGTGGTCTTTTGATGTATGTGTTACTCATGTCAGATGGATGTGTGTTGTGATGTTGTGGATATGTCATTGATTCCCTTGTGGACACTATGTACCTGTAGCATTTGGTTTGGTGTTATGTGAATTTTTCATTGATGCAAATTGAGGAAATGTCTGGTGGATTGTAGTACTCTTTTGGTTAAGTATTTTGGTATGTCAGTCATTGATGTGTGACGAGTACTATGTTATGTGGACTGTGCCTATTCTATTCTGTATTTGAGTAACCTTTTGTGGTGTAATACAATCTTGAAGTATATACTTGTGTGCTTGTGAATCTGTAGGGTCTTGTGAACCTGATAGGGTGTTGTGTTAGCAGTTCATGTTGGGCACCCACAATAAGGAATAAACCAAAACTCTTCAATGATGAAATTTTTAAAAGAAATTAAACTAAGAATAATGCTAATGGAAAGAGACTAATGAAATGATGAACAAGAAAGAACTGCCAATCTTCACAGAACATTGAAAGTTAAAAATTCTACCAAATGTTCCTAAGGCTACCTTGTGGCCGTGCTTTAAATCGACTAAAATTTTAAACCATAGGGTGTACTTTCTCCTCTACCTATTTCTTGGTTACGAACCATTTCTTTTCCTCCATGTTATGTTGCATCGAGGATGATGCTTTCTTAAGGGGAGGAGAATGTAATGCCCCGTAGGGCATCGAATCCCATTTATGCCACCTTGGCCTCCTCCCAACCGCCCCAACCTGCCGACTGTACTGACTGTCATGTCTGCCCTTGCGTGAGGAGTCGGTGGAGTCGTTTTTCTTCACCATGATCTCTTTTTGGATTCTCCTTCAATGCGTATGGGTGGGTGTAGGGCACAGTCTGGTTGTCGTGGTGGTTAGGTGAAGCTACAAGCTAGCTGTAACAGGTTATCCAACTATGTTGTTAGTCTGTTCAGTATTCGAATGCATCCTCAAATTCGGGATTCTCCTTCAAGATATTCCTATGAAAATTGACTGTGACAGTAAGAGAGTTACCAGGAGACCTGATGAAATTTATTGCTATGATCCTCTTTTGAAACCGTTCTGCTTGTTTTACTGTGCAATAGCTGCGTGAGCCCCTGGCATAGGCAGTGCCTGAAAACTCCATTGACGGTTGTTCCCGCTGGTGAGGGGTGAAAGGAAAGAAAAGGATTTCCAAGCTTTCTCTCAGCTTCATCAGAAAAAGTCATCCTCGAAAACGTTAGCACTCAAATGGATGAAAAGTGGCAGCAGCTCCTTCTATTAATCACAGCCTCTCATTACAAAAGCAGCATGGTATGCAGAATGCCACAAGTTCCTCCACCTAACGATGCAGTTGGAATAGACGATCAGATTTCCAAAGTCGTGCAACTGCTCGATTGGGAAGATGCTAAGCCTGTCGTAGCCGTGGTTATTTACGATCTCGGCAGATCTGGGAGAACCATGTTAGCACAAGCTGTTTATGCCTCCTTGAAAGATAAACTCCAACTTGGATGGAGACATTCTCAAGTTACCCTCGTTCAAAACCTGGAAACTCGATATTCCCAAACTAATGGTGAACTAAATGGCTTAAACAAAAGTCAAAGCTGTACAGAGAAAAAGAGATCTTTGGAGAATCGAGAGGTTAAAGCTCATAGGCCCTTAACAGTTTTTAGGGTAATAAGTGGAGTATTGTGTTTGGTAGTTCTTGTTTCTACGGCGTTTATGGCCTTGATTTTCTTGGCCCCTGTTTCATTCCTGATGCTTTAGCTGTTGCACGCGACCACATCGTGAGTAGGGAGTTGCAATATCATAGCTGTAGTAGAAGAACGAGGTAAAGTTTTAGTTGAGCTATCTTGCCTTTTCTTTTTGGTAGGTCGATTCCGTATAAGATGGTCTTCTGTGGTTTAAGGACATTGTGGGGCGTCATCCAGGGCCGAGGGGAATTTTCAATGGCTGTTGTTCAAGGTAATCACCTATTAGAGGATAGAGTCAGCTGTGAATCTGGTCCAGGTGCACCTCAAACGGAGTTAAATCCTCATGGGCACTTTTTTGGGATCCTATGATGGCCATGTGAGGTTGAAACTCCTCGTTACATTAATGTGCATATTTTTTTGCATCTTCAGAGCATCAGAGCAACCGGAGGATGTCTGCCGATGTGCATTCGAAAAGCATTTTTAGCTGACAAACCCAGAGGTTTCAAGATCAGCTGTTACACAGGTTGGCCTAGTAGAAATGGCCAGGACTTGATTTGGGCTGACTATGGCCCTCTGTTGTGTCAAGGTCTAGGAGATTCCCGTGTTGTTACTCTCGAAAGTTGGTTCAGGCTACAGGAGAAGTTATTGCAATGCAGTTGTCACTCAGAGTATAATGCATGTATTCGAAAATATTAGGCAGGAGTTACAGTCTTTGCATCCTGATGATTCGCATATCTTGGTTCTAAAGCATGGAGTTTGGCGGGTGAAGGGAATTATTCAGGTTTTCTAGATCCATTGGTGATGTATACTTGAAAAAATTTTGAATTCAACCGAGAACGCTCTTAGAGGCCGATCTGTTTCATGTCAGAATATTCATGAAAGCACAATTTACTTTAAAATTATTAAACTCTAGCTGGAAAACGTGACAGCTGTGTAGCTTCGACTTTTGTTGGGGATTGAAGAGCATAGACAAGGCATTTTAGCTATTTTTTTGAAAGCCTGAAGAATGTGACTGTCATACCTTTGCTGTTTGGAATTGTGAACCTGCAGGGCAGAGTATCTTGCTGTTTGTTTCTTATATTCACCAAAGATATTATGCAGGAGACCTTTTCTAATCAAGAATCTTGAAAATGTTATGCGAAAGTATTTACAGTCCCTTGAGATTTTTGAGGAAAATGAAAGAAAGAAGCTGCTATTTTTCACCGCACTCACTTTCTACAGATAACTGTTGGTCTCAGAAACTGTCTCCTTCCACTAGAAACGATTTTGTCAACCTCTGCTTAAAGACAATATTGTGGCCAAGGGCATCGTGCTGTTATTCATCACTGACTTTTTCAAGGAGTACTTGGTTGATAACAGCCTTGATGATCTCATAGGAAGGCTGAAGCAAGGGAAGATGGAAGACAATCTCCTCGAGTTGTTTCCAGTGCAGAAGCGTACTACAAGGCGGTGTGAGGTGGATTTGTGAAAGGACTCAACTGTTTAAAATTTTCTGCCCCATCTGTCTATCCAGTTACTCACTTTTGGCCCCTTTAACACCGCCAGCAAGCAGTACTCACATCCTTGTCTCATGCTATTGTTTTTATGCTGGCCCGTGTGGAGTCTGTACGACCTGTTGAAGCTGGAGAAACAGGCAAGATATTTCTACACCTTTCTACTGCTATTATATTTACAATTATTGCGAAATCGAACCACTTTTCCTTGCATTGATTTGTCAGTTGGATGTCATGATGGGAGATTTCCCTTTCTTCTTGTTCTTCTTGTTTTAGCTTTTATCGTTGACAATATGTGGGTCGAAAGGATGCGTGTGCCCTCTCCTCTGAATGTTATATTACTCGAATGATAGAACTTCGTCTGTTTTTTTATGTATTAATTCTTCTCTGCGATTGAGTTACAAGTTATTATGTTGATCAAGCTAGTATTTTCGATATCATGGAAGTAAGTTTACAATAACTATGAAACCCCCGTTCCTAGCACCCAAGTTTGTCCTCGACGTTTTTTGTTAGCTCCTTCGCAAGTTCCCTTTGATAACCTTTTGGCATCGAGAAAGAAAGGTTGTAGGATTGTGTGAGCAATGCGTGGGCTAGCCAGCTTAGAGTTTCGGTATTAAAAACTAGTAGAATGAAAAGGGTTCGTTTGCAACGTGTTTTGTCCTTCTCACATGTTTAGACTCTTATACTATCCTTCATCTTGTTTCTAGGATTTTAAGGCCATCCTCAAGAAGTGCCTTGACCATTCCCTATCAACTTGAATCATAACTAGCTTTTCGAATCAACTAAGCTGGAGGTTTCATTGTGTGAATCCTAATACCTCGTTGACACTAGAATAGTTTGGTCTAAATCCCCCTCTCAGAATTATTTCTGATCGGCGCTCTTCTATCTTTCCTAACTTGCATTATTTTCTCCCTTGTAATGTTAACGCTATTAATTAATATTGGCCGGTTTTTATGCACGTAATTACCGTACTAGTTTGTGATGGAAATTTCTTTAAATGTGACTAACCTTTGGAAAAAAAAAACTCAGCTTTCATTTGATAGTCTTATGGATTCATAGCGGAAGGTTTTGTTTTGATAATGTCACTTTGAAGTTATGTTTTGTATCTTTGTGTGACGGTTGACTGTGTTACCTAGGGTTGCCTTAAAATATGGTTGTTTCGGGAAATGGATAATTTATTTTTAAATTAATCAAACATTAGAATTGTTGTGGAAGTTTGCAAATCTTTAGGTGTATATAAAAATTGTGGATGACATTATTGTATACTCTTGTGTGGACGGAACCCCCCTTCTCCTCTCGCATGTGTTTAGCTACTAGCCTGTAAGACTTTGATCCTTCTTGGATGATGTGGATAGATCTCTTTGTAGTTAATGGTCAAAAAATAGTATACCTATGCCTTCACTTCGAAACTTATGTTGAGTGTATACTCTATTTTATTTCCGGTTTGAAACTCATTTATACATGACTTTTTGTGTTAAAATTTTGAAACCCGTGTTTCCCCCTTTCTTGGGCCGATTAACTTTTGTATCTTTTAGAAATATATTATTTTAGCCTATGCATTGGTACCTTTGATAAAATTCTAGATGGTTGGTCTATTTATATCAAATCTCAATCTTGTAATTATTGTTTATTTACTTACTTGATGGGAATTTTGTTCTTTGCTAGATTGTTTATATCTCCTTATAGGGCCAAGGGCCATTCTCATACGATTATTACTTTCGTTGCTTTTGCTCCTAACTGAAGTACAAGGTCTTCTCCTTATTTGATTGCATGATGAAGACTTTATTATAACTTGATGTGTTGATAGTGTTTAGAGGTTTGAACCAATTCTTGTAATAAAGTGCTTCCTTTTCGTGATATTGTTAGATAATAGTTATGGTGGTTTTGTGTAGCCTTATCTTGCTCAGTTCTCGTGAACTGACTCTTGTAGAAAATTTGCTGCAGATGGATCTTGCGAGTAGATGAGGGATAAATTTGTAGACTTTTGTCATCAACCTCAGTTGAGAAGATCCCTTGCTCGAAACCTTTTTATGTTGATCAACTTTTGTTAACGTCCTATGGAAAGTTTAGAAGAGGAGTAATGTCTTAGTATAATGTATTGTGGACTTGTCATCTAAACTTTTGAAACCTTGTATTGTGTGCCCATCATTGGAAATTATAAGAAAATTTGGTTATTGTGGTTGAGTGACTTGTGGAGTATCAGTGTTTTAAGAAATGATGTAATCTTGTTTTGTTCTCGTTAATGAGCGTTGCTTCAACTTTGCCTTGAGAATAAATTCTGAGTTAAACCTTGCCATGACTTAGTAATAAAGTGTCATGAGTAAACTAACATGGGATTGTTTAATACTTCAGGAAGTTAAATTAAAAGTTGTATTCAAATAAAGTAATGTAGGGGTCACCAACTTGAGAGCAAGATATTCTTTAAGTAATCAAGGGTAGGACTGTCATTGCAAGTAACATTATATAACTTGATACCCCTAGCTACACTAATGAACACTATCCCTTTCATGGTGGAATTCTTAAACGAACTTAAAGGAAATCTATGGTTAGTTCTGGAAGATAATAAGATTTAATAAACAGGAGAAAACAATTTTGAAACCACACAATCTATCTCTCAGCCAGTTGGAAAGTAAATTCTTTTATTCCTTGTTAATACTTTTAGCGAAGCCTAAGTAAAGTTTTTGTTAATTCTAGTTAGGAGCCCTAGCTTTAATTTAATACTGGAAATAACTAATGAGGTCCTAAAAATGTTTCATCTCGACCTTCTCCCTCTAACCCTTTTTCAAGGCACCTTATATCTCTTCTCTTAAGTGTGTTGAACTTGAAACCATGTTGTCTTGTGGGCAAGAATGAATCTTAGTAGCGTTAGTGGTGAACAGATGGCCTTGTGGAATTTAGTTACTCCTTGTTCTTGATAAACCAATTAAGCAAATAAATGTCATAATAGAGAAGATTTAAAGATAATTACTCAGTGTCAAAGGAATAAACTTGGCTTGGCAAGTTGAATCATATGAATCATATCTTGAGCCTCCTTGAAAACGTAAGCTAAGAATTGCAAGATGTCCTTTAAAAATAAATAACCCTCAAGAATATCTCATTGTGGATGGCCCTAACTATAAGCGTGTTCTGTGATTGGACTTCTATGTTGTCTTGTCAAAAAGAAAAGTAAATTGTTCTTAATAGGTGTGAACGTTTCCGTGCTGCCTTTATGGCCATCCTTGTATCAAGTTGTTCACAGTGTTAGTTGTATCCTTGGTGACGACATGTTGTGTCATGTTATGTGTCAAGCAAGTCAAAAAAAATAAAAAAATTATCTTGTATTTCAGGAAGCAATGTCATAATCCAAAATTTGAGTTGATGCTTAAACACCACAAATTTTGCTCGTCAATTTGTGTGTGGTTTTGTGGGAATATTATTCCCTTATTTGAAATCCTAATGTGATTTTAATATTTTGTGAAATAGTAAAAAATATTAGAAATTCTTGGAAGGGCGTGTTATTACTCTTTTACTATGTCGAAGGCGTTTACCCTATGGGAAAGGCCCATGTAGACATTTTTATGACTGTGTTAAATTTGACGGTTTGACAGCCGTCTTGACGTTTGTGTTTTTCCTCCCTATTTTAGCTTTTCGTTTGTCTATTGATTTGTCATTGGTGTACAGATCTAATGGTTTAGGCCTAGACTCTCTCACATGTGAAAGTAATATTATTTTAATGTTAAATACTGTAGTGCTCAATTTCCTTTGACACGTTTTGATACTGATCATGATACTGCTAATTTTATTATTGACATGATTATGGACCTTATTATAGTATGATGATAGATGTAAATCATGGATTATTGTTGACTTGATTCAGTTATGATGCATGATGATTATTAGAGGCATTTTGGATATTGATGATGATATACTGTTTGACATTGTTATATTATGGATGTTATGTGGACTTGTGATATTTGGATATTGTGAGTAGACCTATAAATGAAAATTATTGGATGATGTTATAGTTGTTGATAAAAGTATAAATGATCTTGTTAGATTGCTTTGATGTTGTTGTGATTCATATTTATAAATGATTTTGAAAATTATATTTATATTATTTTGGATGTCCTGATATGGCCACGAGGCCGAAGGAGGTATTTGTATTTTACAGGTTCAAATATCACAACAAACATCGAGGGATTGGAGACCAACCACATTGGAATTCTAGATGAATTCAACAAGGTTACCATGGCAACTAGTAATTGTTTGTGCATGGTTGTGTGTGTTAGGGATTCCCATGGGGGGATCACCTTTAAATGTGACCAAGGGGTTATGTGTATTTATTTATTTGACCTTTTTGTTTAATGTTGCATGTGTTTATTTTGTGATGCATTTGTCCCTTTCTTTATTTATTAAATGTTGTATTAATATTGTGGGTAATAATGTTGTGAATATTAATTAATTAAAAGATATCATGAGAGAGTAATTAATAGAGTTGTTGGCCTTGATTTAAAGTGTTGTAAGAGATCTGTAAGTGATGTGTAAGTTAACTTTTGAGTGTGAAACACTCCACCTTCTTGGAAATTCGAATTTGTCCTTGGAGGCTGATTTTGGAGGCTTGTGGGACAAGTTAAACTTGTTCCATACCTCTTAAATTTATTTACCAACCATACCTATGGTTGGAGAGTTGAAATTTGACTTTTATAATACTTTTTGAGAAGGTAATTTGTAGTTTTTAATTGCACTTTTCTTACAAGATTTAATTTCAGTCCTTTAGGGTGTGGGTTGGATTTGAGTGTGTGGGTAAACTGTCATATTATTCACTCACCTATTTATTGTACATTGGAGAATGAAGTTGAATTTGGGGTTGGGGTTGAGGATGTGTGATATGGCATCCTACATAGATCCACCTCATCCTCTTCTCTTCCCTCTTCTATAAAATTTGAACTCCTTGCTTTGTTTTGGGTTGCTTCACTTTGGAGACTTCATTCTTGAGTGAATTCTTTTACTTTTTTTTGGGAGCCGTTACTTTGAAGTAGTTTTTGGAAGATTGTTGCATGCTTGTACTTGGCTGATTTGGATTGCTTGCATTGGGATAAAGTTTGATGTTTTGGAACTTGGAACAACTCCATCATAGAGAGCTAGGAGCTTGGCTCTTGAAATTATTCTTTTTGTTTGTTTATAAAAATGTTAATGTGTGAATGTTTTGACATTTTTGTGGGTTGTTGGGTAGATGGCCTAGGAATGGTGTAGGAGAAGACTACAGGGTTTATTTTTGTGGGAGGTACAAGTGTGTTTTAGGGAGGTATAAGGGAGGAGGGAGTTGAGATTTGGGTTCCACCTTACAAAGAAATAGGTTGCATTTATTTACTCGTTATGGGGTGTCATAAGAGGTTGGGGAGGAATAAGAAAATGTGAGGAATAAGGGGTACTTGGGGAGACATAAAGAATGTCAGGGTTTGATATACTATATTTTGGCGGTTTGTAATTCAGGTGGTGATACCCATTTCCCCTTTTGGGATGCATAAGAAGCATCCCCCATAGTTTCTTGCTCCTTTGGCTTGCTTGAGGAAGCCTTAGTATTGTTTTCCATGCTTTAATGTAGTTGTAAACTACATCCTATTATGGACTATTTTTTTATTGTGAAAGTGTTGCTTGTGTGTTTTTAGAAGCTTGTTGTTGCCATGAGTTGGATCACATCTTTTATTACATTGTGGTTGGGGCTTGGGATCCAATGAATAAGGATGGCTTCTCCTTTTCATTGGATGTCTTGGTTGGGTGGAGAGCGTTGCCCTTCCCCTACTCTTATTGTGATCAAATTGGAAGAATGAGAAATCTGCATGTTGTTGTTTTGGAGATGAGATAAAGACAGTTGACAGTCCCTTGTGAAATGAAATTTTATTGTAACATTTCCCACTTGAAGTGGATGGACTTGTATATGTTTGTAATGGAAAGATGTTGTAGTGGTTATGGAAGTGTAAATTGGAATGTGAAAGAATGATACACATTTTGTATTCTGTATTCTGAAATCAAATGGAAAGGAAGTTGTAAGAGTTTCATTTGAATTAATGGAAGTGTTTTGTCTTGTTCATATGATATTATTTCCATTAGAAATCTGTGTTTAACATGCACAATGAAATCCCTATTTGGAAAGTGGAAAAGTGAAACACATAAGGAGAAAATGTATTATCATGCCCTGTATATAACATATGATTTTGGAAAGAATAAAATAAGAAAATTTTAAATTTGTCTTTTGGAATAAATAAAGGATTACATAACCTTCCTCAAATTTAATCATGATATTGAATTTAATCATCTAGATGTGAGTTGTAATCTCTGTTTGAAAGGAAGAAAGACGTATAAAGGAAGTGTAATACTCTGTCCTTTGAAATATGTGAAAATTTGAAATCAGAGATGTATTTTAGCTTTTGAATAGTTTAATTGAATCAAATAAAAGTATTAGATTATAATTGGAACGTATTTTAATACTTGGAAGAAGAAAATGGCAAATAAACCCTTTAAAATTTGATCTTTGTTTTGTATTATCAAACTGGCAATTATTTAACCCAAAATGCACAAACCGAACCTGCAACAATGAAATGACAAACTAAATGATTAAATTGAAATATTTTTCCCTAAACAAATTCAATTAGACAAAAATACTTAAAGGAAACCTTCCAAAAAAATGACAAAACCGAGTCTAAAGCTTTCACGGCCGTTTTACAGTCAAGGTTGTAAAATTTTGAATTGGAATTCAATCAAATAGATCTACCTCACAAACTTAACCTAAATCCACCTAAGAATAATTATTCATGTCTATTTAACATGTTGAGAGAGGAAGAAGATCAAATTGAACAAGTCTCACAAGTTAAAATTTACCAGTTTGCACCGTAAAATTATGCATATCGCTTTCTTGAAATTGACCTCTTAAAATTTACCAAAATAAAAAATTAATGATTAATGAGTAAAGAGGACGTTGAGAGATTTCCAGAAAGACCTCATTTTTCCAAAACTGAGTTCTCTATCAAAAGTTATGGCCTTCTGAAGTTTTTCTTCACTTGGCGTCAAAAAAATTTTTGGGAAAAATTTACTTGGCGTGCCCGTGGGCCTGAATTTTTCCCTTAGAGCTTCAAAAAAAATTTGGGAAAATTTTCCAAATTTTCTCCACTGCCCTGCAGCTAATTAGAGGCTACCATGTGGCACCATGAGGTGTCAATGGAGGGGCAAATCCCTTTTTAACTTAGTGCTTCCAGAAAATTTTGGGAAAATTTTCCAAATTTTCTCCACCGCCCCGCTGGCTCGCAGCCAATCAGGAGCTTCCATGTGTCATTGTGAGGCATCGGTAGAGGAGTGGGTTCCTTTTTGCCTTTTAAACTTTCAAAAAATTTTGGGAAAATTTTCTACATTTTCTCCGTCGCCCCACAGCCAACCAAGAGATGCCATGTGGCATCGCAAGGCGTCGATAGAGGCACGGATGAACTTTACCCCCTTTTTCCTTCGGGACGTTAAAACCTCTTTTATCCCCATTACCTTGCTTTTCCCACATGGCTTAGGAGGCACCACGTGTCCCTTGCAAACTCGTGGGAGCGCGTGTGCAAAGTTAGCTTTTTGCCCCACGTAGGAAATTGCCAAATTTTCTCCCAGCCGCCCCATTCTCCCCGTGTTGGCTTTGGAGATGCCACATGTCCCTCACGGACTCGCGGGGGCGCATGTGCAAAGGTGGCTTTCTGCCCCTTGGGAAATTTTTCTCCCCTCGGCCCGCAAATCCTGCCCATGGGGAAATTTTCCTCCCCGCGGCCCACCAACCCACCCTTGGAGAAAAATTTCTCCTCTGGGCCCACAGGCCCGCTCTTGGGAAAAATTTTCACCCCAAGGCCCGCCAACCCATAACTTGAAAAATATGAGGATTTAGGAGGACTTCTTTATATCACTAGAAAGGTGAGGAAGTTTCGTATCCAATGGGTATGATTTAGGGAATTTTTTAATGCGTTAATTTTGGGAAAAATCAAGTTGAATCTTTAAATCTTGTTAGAGAATGGGTATGGTGAGGAATTACCCTCTGAACCTAATTAAACCTTCTAACCCTAAATTTTGGGACCTTGTGATGTCTAATTATTGTTAATAAAAGAAAATTAGATTCCAGTGGTTTAGAATTATTGTGGAACTTGTTAGTGATAGTTGTTGTCTTGTAACCTAGCTGTAGACTCTTTTAAACAGAAAAAATTATTCCATAATTTTCCTAACTAATCCTAGGTTGTTCTTGGGTCTCAAGTGAGTTGTTTTAGTGGGCATCACAAATACCAGAAATAATACCCAAAATCACCCCTGCCCTTCACGTCACCAAAAATCAACCGTCTTGACATTTGTGTTTTTCCTCCCTATTTTAGTTTTTTAGTCATCTATTGATTTGTTGTTGGTGTACAAATTTGACGGTTTAGGCTTGGACTTTCTGACATGTGAAAGTAATATTATTTTAATGTTAAATACCAACAACAATACCCAAAATCACCCCTGCCCTTCGAGTCATGAAAAATCATAGAAAACTTTGATTTCTGTAGCTTAAACTAGAATGAAAGGTTGGGAACATGGAAATACTCTGTCATCCCCTTCCACATCCTTTCGCAGCGTGTAGTTGAACTAATGCATCAAAAACATCCCAAACACTCTAGATGTGTGAAAACCATTATCATTAAGCATGAATTTTGAGCCGAAATCGTGAACACAGCTCGTAAACATGTCGCTTATTAAGTACATAGGAGGAGATGAGACGAAGAAATTTCATTTTCAATTCTATTGTCTGCGATTTTCATCTGCATCTCGATCCATTGTTTCAGCTTCGTAGCTAGCTTGTGAGAAGAATTCTCAAGAATTCCATTCATATGCGGCAAAATATTAGAATTATTTAGCTTTGGAAATAATTTAAAAATGTCAAATGAAAAGATTTATAGAAAAAAACTTTGTGCCTGTTCATGAATTTTCCCTCCGCCAGAGAACTTAAAAGTTAGAGCAAATAATAAAGATGATCCGGTTGGTGTTGTGGATGATGGGGAAAAGAAACATGAGAGGAGTCCTTTACATTTCGATGTTCAGACTTTTACATGTATATAATAGTTTGGAGTTTTTAAAAGTATGGTAAGAGTTTTAAATTTCATGTTAGTTTTAGTAAAAATTGGAATTTAATTTATAAAATTTAAATAAAGATTAGGAATTTTTAATAAATTACTAGTGTTTTAATTATTTTATGTTTTTTTAGTGAATAGTCAACAACTAAATGTTTAAATATTTAAAAAATAACATTTAAATTTATTGATTTCATTGAGACTTGATAATATATGTCTATGTTTATTTTTAATATATTATGTTTTTATTGCAAAGTATTTTTATGTTGATAACCGTTCATTAAATGTGATCAGGTGGTTGTTAGTGCAAATGGGATGGTTTGAAGATACCTTTCAGAATGTGTTGATGTTCGGTAATTTTGATGTCCTGTATTTCCTCAACATTCTTATTATGCATTCAATGAATATAAAGCGCTTGGTGATTTACCACATATTAGAGGGACATTGAAAAGTTACATTTTTTCCTAAATAGCATTGGTGTGACTTTAGTTGCCGACACTTTTGTAAATGGTTGAAAATCAAGGGTTCCAATTTCCTTATGTAATAGATTTAGGCCATTCATTTCCATTGTTCAAGTTAACAATTGTAAGAATTTTTTTTACAATTTATTGTAAAAAACTTTGCGCCCATTCATGAATTTTCCCTCTGCCAGAGAACTTAAAAGTTAGAGAAAATACCATGCTTATCTCCACAATTATCATGCTTATCTTTTTTTCTATTGTGAGTTAAAGCCCTACTATAATTTTAGATTATGATACCACAAATAATCCACAATAGCAAGTGCAATTCTGTAGGACCTCTTGTCAATGGTTATAACAAATGTAGGATTGAAAATTTGGCTGGGCTACTAAGGATGATACTTCGTGTTTGTCCACATTATATCCCCTTTTGAAACTCTCAAAACCCTTGGTATCATTAGCAATGAAGATTCATCACTTCTACTTTTTTTATGTGTTGCAAACACATGACAAACACTGCTAGATAGCTATCGTTATGAAGTGATTCATTGATATTGATAAGTAGATGATGGGTACGTATATTTAACATGTGTTGACATCACTTATTAATTCAAATACAAGATTAGTGGAGAGGTCATTCTTGATGGCATCAATTTTTATATTGAGGCAAAAACGGAGAACTACGATGATCTCGTCAAGGCCATCTCTATTATCTACTCCTCTGCAAAAGTTTATCTGAGGACTACTACGCAATGCCCTTACCTGGATAACTCTCAAGGGATGGTATTGCATATGTGGGTGTTCAACTACATATGGAACCATTTTTACAACAACACATAATGTGAATACACAGATGGGCACACTTCCAATCTCTTGAATATATGAAAACAAAGGACCACTTTTCTAACAACTTCTCTAACCCAGGGTTTCCTCTCAGGCTTTCCGTATTCCACTGACGATGTTCCCAATAATGATTTTATTCTCATTAAAATGTTCACCTCCATAGTCCTACTTCAGAACGAGTTTGCCGCCTCTAACTGTGCAGGAGTCATGCTGTGCTCCAGGTTCTATGACCAAAATACCAGTTATAGTTCCTCCATTGAATCTTCAGTCTGAGTAAGTAATTACATTTATAGTAATTGAATATATATTAATATTAATATGGCCATCCTGTAGTGAGTTGTAATAATTTGTCTGGGCCTTAGTTTCCAAACATTTAGAGATATATATTTAAATAAATCTTAAGCATGGATAAGTAATGGTAAGATTTTGTTGTTGCCAACACAATTACATATATGAAGACATATTAAACTAATTAGCAATTGCACATGAGTTGTAAATTATGTAAGCAGTCATATTAAACTAAAGTTTCTTACTTTATTTTTAACTTTTATGTTAATTATTGGTTATTATAATAAGGATTTTTTTCAATTCACAGTAACTTTTGCACCCCATTTTGTCATGTAATTCCTATCCCACCATTTCTTTTTGATTTGATTTTGGCACATCTCTATCGATTTTACTATCATGAGAGACGTGGAATGGAAATGTTAAGGCTCATATCTTTATGAAAACGTAAAGTATTTTTGAACACTATCATATCATGTGCCAAAGCTCCATTTAGATTAGCAATCGTCAAAAATAGAAATAATCTAAGTCTCACTAATTTAACGACAAATAAATACTTAGATGTTCATCAATAATTTCTTGGTGTCCACTACCATTACAACAATTGATAAGCTTGTGAATTGTTATGAGGTTTTGAAAGCATTAAATAGCGTAGTAGATTTGGGTGGGGTGAAAGGAACCACACTAGGGGAGATAGTGAAGGCATATCCTCACATCCATGGGATTGACCTTGATCTCCCCCATGTTATCGTAACTGCCCCTCCTACTCTAGCTTTTCTTTCTTTTCTCCATTCTTCACCAGATAATAGAGGTGTGTTATCTTATCGTTTACAAGAAATAATTTTTTTTGCGGGTTTTTAGCATGTGGGTGGTAACATGTTCCAAAGCATACCAGGTCCAGACAATGTATTTTTCGAGATAATAAATCATTGATTTATGCACAATGTATTTGCTTTTAGAAAATGAAAAAATATATAACAAATTATAAAATGATTGTGATGATTTGGCAAAACATAATGTAATTGTGACCAAGGACGACGAAAGGTGCAGCAAAATATTGGTCGATTGTCACATGGCATTGGGGTAGTTGGATTATTCAGTTTGAAATTTTTTCACCTTTCCATGAAATTTACATTATTTCCCCTTTCCTTTTTCACCACCCTCGCACTTCTCCACACTCTAACCCCTTCTTCTTCACCCCTCTTCACCTCCCATTTTTTCTCTACCTCTAATTTGACTCTTTTAAAATATCCCCTTTGGCATTTCCATCATACATTTCACGTATGATTGCTAGTTATTAGGTACTTTTAAAATAAGCAATTCACTATAACACAAATGCATAAACCTTTTTTTTAATGTTTTAATAGTGTTCGACTGTTTGGCATTTTGAATTTATATACCACTTCTTTATTACTTCCAAAAAAAAATCCTCAAGTGTAATTGTCTATTATTTAATAACAAAATATGTATTTTAGTTTATATATATAAATACATATGATATTCAATTATTTAAAAAAGAATAAAGATGGTAAAGTATTAATAAGAATTACAATTTATTAATTTGTAAATATTTATTTTCAAAGTTATAATGAGACATGTTGTTTTGCCTTTATAATCTCTAAATACTTGTAGTTTCTTTTGAGAAGAGATGCCTCTTTTTCACTCAAATTGATAATTGATTCATTTCATAGTGGTCGTAAATACACTAATGCTATTGTGTAATGATAATCATATCAAACTAAAATTAGGGATACATTGGCACACATGTTAACATAAAATGTGAAGGGAAAGCCATAAATTCAGGGCTAAATACTTTGGGGAAATAAATAAGGTCATAAATCCCATCTAGAAAAGAGGATGCTATAAAATCCTCTATAATAGGTTAAATAGTGGTCACAAGAAAGGAGTAAGACACGTTGAAAAAGTTGTCCCCATTGACAATGATAATAAATATGATATGTCCATTAGCAACTATCAATTCTATACAATCCTATTAGTTGAGTCTACATGAGAAGGTAAAAAGGAACAAACACACAACTCTTTGATCACCATCATCGATCGAATGGATACATATAAAATAAGAGTACTAAGTACAAAGAGAATAATGAACGAGTCTCATATATGCAATACAATTTCAACTCAATTGGAACATTTTTTTTACTAGTTCCTCTTGTAACTGCACTTCTGAATCAAGATGCCATCTCTATAGACAATGAAATTAGAGCATTCGGTATACCAAAGAACATGGTTTGACATGCATTGTTAACATAAGGACATGTACTCATTGTTGAAATCATGATAATGTTGTATAAGATTAGAAAATTTGGAGGCATTGAAACAATTTGAAGTCAAGTTTGTTAAAGAGTTGGAACTCATTAAAATCATCTCTAGTGATTTCCAAGAGATGTTACAATTAGGATTTTCCTCACTTTTTACAAATGGGATTCTTAATAGTAATTATCATTGTCTAAGTTTTGAATGGTCTAATGTAAGTTCAATTATAGAAGGTAAAAAGTAAATAGTTCCAAGACTTGATTAAAAAATGTGAGGAATAATAGTGATGAAATTTTTCCCTACATTTAAGACTTCATTACAGGAATCCCTTGTGGTATCTACAATGAACAATTCTAGGTTGATTCCTCTCAGAAACTTAGGGAACAAGTCACTAACATGGTCAAGAAAAAATCATCATCCTTTAGAGTTCATTCGATTCTTAAAGACGTCAAAATGCATATCTTTTTTCAAAACATAGAATTTTTTAAAGTATTACTTATTTCCTAAGTTGATTGATGTTGTGAAAATCACAAGTGAATTTATATGCTTCAAAAATATAAGATTTCTTGAAACTTTCAAGGTAAAATAGTCTCTAGAGATGTTTAAAAGTTCTAACCTCAAGAAAGTGAATTTTTCCATGAAACCAATTAAAGTTATCAATGTGGGGGAGTCTTCTCCCAAGGAAGGATATTAAATACATGAGCTCAATGTTTATCTGCACGAGTGTCACACCTCAATCCTTCTCCTTAGGCACCATGTATTTTATTTCCAAAAAGGAAACAATGGAGCATGCAAACGTGGGCAACCTAAAGAAGTCTCAAAAAAATGGGTGAGGATGTACCTATCTTTAAAGAAGGGTGCACTCAGGTAGACAATTATCAAGTGCACTACACATGTAAGGATCCATCTCGAAGGTTCACTCTCACCATGCCTTGGTGGATAAAAGGTATGTTGGGAATAATCAAATATATGGTATGTGAATTTCTATGATTTATATGAGGGAATTTACTAGTTCATATGGATTTTATCTAATGAAAATATTAGTGCATTGTGAATCTATCGCACGGAAATTCATTTCAAGCTATATTATAAGAAAAACAATTGATTAATATTCATTCATATTTGAATGATTTTACGAAATCCAATAAAATAGATATTTAGATATGAACATCATTTATAGCATGAAGATTGTGCATTATAAGCATATTACAAGCTTTGGCACTAATATTAACAAATTTGTAAAAAAGTTGCAAAAGAGAGGATGGAAGGGAAGAAAAAGAAATAAGTAGAAAATATGTGAAGTTTATCCATCTCACTCTAACTTCTAAATCAATGAAAACCAAGCCCACACTTAGACCAATATGCACTCGATCAAGAAACATATAGGTGCGAGAGTTTAAGAAGAAATACTTAGAACATCAACAATGGTGTGAAACACCATTAGATGCAAAAATATGCATGTTGTGATCTCTTATTCACCAAATGAAGATATTTTATTGAATCAATGTTGGATATAGTAACATGTAATAGAAAGTCGACATGGATATAGTTCATGATTGTGCAATCCTTTTGTCTTTTTATAGTTCATATAAGAAAAAATATAGAATGTATATCTTCATTGTGCATAAGTAGAGAATATGAAAAGCCTTTTAATATACGAGAAGGAGATGAAAATATTGGTAACTCAAAAATCATCACATTTTTTAATAAATATGTGTAATCATATCTAAAATAAGTTTGATTTTGGATCCTAATAGAAGGAACTTCAATATAAATCATGTTTCCATATTTGTTCTGATATAGTTCTGTTTATTCTAACTGACTTATGGATCTCCTATGATATCAATCTTTTATTTTTAAATATTTGTACATTTTCTATTGCACAATTGAACTCTTAGTTATACGTCCATTTTATGTTTTAATATAAACTACAACCTGGTACAAGTTCTGATGTCATAATCTAGGAACCTCTATTAATAATGTTTCCATTTTCAAGACCCAAAAATGTTAAGATGACTACTAGGACAAAGACATGTATAAATATGGCTAGAGGAGAAGATGAGAAAATTTATGGAAAGATGAAGAGATAGTGACAAAAATTAAGACTGAAAAAATTTAGCTAGAACATATCCACAGAGATATTCATGGTATTTTACGGTGTGATCTTCTAAAATAATTAACCACTTGTTTATGTAGTGCCCACCACTTCTTGCATCAGTTCATTTTCCAACACATTGTTTTTACTAGACTATGGAAATTGATTTTAGCACTATTTTGATACTATGTGGTTTCATTATGGATCATTTGGTGGTGTAGTTCCCACTTTCCTTCGACACCTTATGTTATTGATTCTGATATTGTTGACTATACTTATGGATATTATTGTAGCTTTTGATTTAGCATGATGTTAGATGTTAGACATAATGGATTGTTGTTGATTACAATTCATATATGATGCGTGTGGATTATTAGAAACATTTTATATTGATGATGATATGTTGATTGAAATGGTTATGTGTGTGTGTGTGTGTTTCAGACATGTGATATTTCATCGTATTGAGTAGTCCTAGAAAATTGAACTAATCTTATGATAATATGGTTATTGAGGAAATTGTAAATGATATTGCTACTTGCCTGATGATGTTTTGATTCATATATAGATGATTTTGGAGCTATATTGTATATTTATTTTGGATGATTTGATGCGGACATGAAGCCAAAGGAGGTATTTGTGTTTTGCAGGTAAACATGTCACAACAAACATCGGGGGATTGGAGACCAACCACATTAGAATTCTAGGTGAATTCAACAAGGGTCACCATGGCAACATGTTTTTGTTATGTGTGTTTGTTTGTGCTTGTTGTTAGGGGTTTCCATGGGGGGAATCACCTTTAAATGTGACCAAGGGGTTATGTGTATTATTTTATTTAGTTCCTTAGTTTAAGTTTAGTCTGTGATTTTAGTGATGTATTTCCCTTTTATTATATAGTTAATTTGTGTCTAGATTTGTGAGTAATCATGTTATTAAATTTATTAAATTAGGTCAAAAGAATGCATTTATTAGGGTTGATGGCTCTTGGACTAGGTGTTGCAAGTAATGTGTAAGTATTTTGAGTGTGAAATACTCCACCTTCCTTTTGAAATTTGGATCTGTCCTTAGGGGCTGATTTTGGAGGCTTATGGGACAAGTTAAACTTGTACCACACCTCTTAAATTTGTAAATAAACCCTACCTATGGGTTGGGGAGTCAAAATTATCCATTTTTATGTATTTTGGGAAGAAAATTTGTAAGTTTTGATTGCACCTTCTTACATGTAATTAATTTTGGTCCTTGTGGTGTGGACTTGGATTGTGTGTGTAAGTAAAAAGGTCATTTATTCACCCACCTTTTTAATTGTGCCTTGGAGTTTGAAGTTGACTTATGAGGTGGATTTGAGGATGTGTGATGTGGCATCCTACATGGATCCACCTCATCATCCTCTCTCACTCTTATATTTATTCGAATTCCTTGGCTTGTCTTAGGGTTACTTCATTCGGTTACTTCATTTTTGGTGATTTCAGTTTGGTTACTTCTTTTGGTTTTGAGCTCCTGTAATTTTGGAGAGAGTTAGAGTTTTTTGTTGAATGCTTGTGGATTGTTTAAGCTTTTGGACTTCTTGGATTGGAAAAAGCTTCTTGTTGAACTTTTGGAGAAAACTCTACCATGGAGAGGTAGGAGCTTGGCTCTTTAAAATGTTCTTTTTTTTTTTTATGCATATGTGAATGCTTTGAATATTTTGGTATGTTGTTGGTGTTAGCTTAATTAATACATCCTAAATGCCACACATATGGTTACTCTTAACTGTTCCTGCCTGTTTAACTCTTCCAGGGCTTTATATTCTTCCTGTGCGCTGTTCTATTCACACATTGAATAATAATTATTGTCTCTCCTTCCACCATTAGTATCAAATCTCTTTTCATTCTATGGAGCATCTTCAGGTTGTGTTATCTCTTGAAAGTGCACTCAGTAGAGAGATGGCAATAGGTTCTCTAAGTCTGCAAATATCTCTCTCTCTCTCGTAGATACAATGGGGACACCTCAGGTTTGTGGGTATACCTATTTTGAGGTGAACCTTTGGGGTTAAAAGGTTGGTTCCTAATTGGTGTTCACTAAAATATTTTTTGGGAGTTTTAGGGTTAAGAGGTGACTGAAAATGAAATAAATACTAAGGTGATACACCAAATTTGGATTGAAAACTTGACTTGAGTGGAATACACAACTGATTTGTGAAGAATTCTTTATGTACACGAACCAATTTGTACTTTCTGTAGAAAATAAGGGCAAAGTACTTATTTTGTACTGAGGGAAGTTCATAACAACACTAGTAAGCTAACATGCAAAATGATATTTAGTAGAAAATAGTAGATTTGCAGCAGGGGTAAAGTGATTAATCAGGGAATATTGATTCACAAGACTAATACTGGCATACACAAGTCTGCAGAATAACTTGGAAAGAGATGGCAGCAGGTTCTCTAAGTCTGCAAAGATGTTTTTGGGCCCCCCTCGGCTTCTCTCTCTCTCTCGTAGATACAATGGGGACACCTCAGGTTCTGGGGCGCGAACCAGCCGAAAAGCCGCCAGGCAGTGGGTATACCTATTTTGAGGTGAACCATTTCAGGGGTTAAAAGGTCCGGGACAGTTGGGGTTCCTTCAGCCGAAACAGGAGATTGGTGTTCACTAAAATGGAATCTTTTTTGGGAGTTTTAGGGTTAAGAGGTGACTGAAAATGAAATAAATACTAAGGTGATACACCAAATTTTTGGATGAAAACTTGACTTGATTCCCGTCAAATGGAATACACCTGCCAATGCCCGCACCTCAGAAGGCCATAACTTTTGATTTGTGAAGAATTCTTTATGTGCATGAACCAATTTGGTCATACTTTTTGTAGTAATATATAATCATTTTACTCCATTTAAAAATAAGGGCAAAGTACTTAGTTTTTGTACTGAGGGAAGTTCACAACAACACTAGTAAGCTAACATGCACAATGAAATTTAGCAGAAAATAGTAGATTTGTAGCGGGGGTAAAGTGATTAATCAAGGGAATATTGATTCACAAGACTAATATTGGCATACACAAGACTGCACTGTCAATAACTTGGAAAGGCAAAGAATAATTCACACTCAGAGGGCATTAAAAACTGGTAGAAATTGCTTCAGTTATCCAATCATATCAAAAGTTCTCTCGAGATAAAGTACTCATCAAAATTTCTTTGAAAAATCCCCCCCTTTGTGCTTTGCAAGAGCACACAATATATAGCAAAAGTTCACCCCCCTTCCTAAAAATAGCCTAAAGGTTGTACTCGCCCATGCATCCTAATTTTATCCTTTATTTAATAATAAATAAAGGAATAAAATAATACAACTAAAGCATGTAGTAAAATTAGGCATTATCAGCCTTAGATACAACATAGTCAAACTGAAGTTGACTGTTCTATTTTTAAGAAAGAAAGGTGAATAATTTGCTAAAATTACAAATTGCTTGCTAGGTAAGTCTTCCTCCTTTGCACATGCAAATTCGTCATCTTCTCTATTCTGTCCTGTTGTGAAGGCATGCAAAAATCATCTCCTGTGTGTAGGCAAAAAGATGCAACCTTAGCCATATTTGCAAAATTAAGATGAAGTGGGGACCACCTTCTTTGTGCACATGTTCTGATTTCCTTCACTGCTCTGGATAGTCACATGAGTGACACTTGCAAATTTTGTTTGAAACCCCATGTGGGGACCACCTTTGGTTTGAGATGTTGCCACATTGTGGACTTAGGCATAAGCATGTATATAATATAAAGGGGTTTACCCTTTTGGCTAGCCCACCATGCAATTTGATTCGCCACCTTTAGACCCCTTGGCACATAATACAATTTTCACCTTTTCGGTGATCATGGCATATAATACTGTTTTGATTTTTGGGGCATGGACTATAGTTCAGACTTTGTAAAGTCTCCTGAAATGATTAATTGGTTGGTCCACGTGGGCTGGCCCCTCTCCATGATGACTCGACCCTTTCCGGTCATAGGTGGTGGAAACCCTAACTGGGCTTGCGTTTACTTGGTTTTTGACGAGCTCTGCTTGGCCCTTGATCTTTGCTTTGGTAGCACCGCCACCGTTTATCTTCTAACTGTGGGTTAGGGTCTGTCCCTGGAATTTAATACGGTCGGTGGCATTTAATTGGGCTCTATCACCTTAGAACCAGTGTGGGCCGATCACCGTTCGATCTGGCACTTGGCATTTAATGGGTCGTTGATCCTTAACCGTGGGTTAGGGTTTTATAACCTCGGTTCGAATGTAAGGTTTATACTTGCGAGCTCACATTTGGTCACTTCATTTGATTTTTTCACTCTGCGGGTGAAGCCCTAGAATTTTTTTTGCTCGCTCTGTGATTATGATGAATGCTTGGAGATTTGATGGTTTTCGAGCTTGTATTTCTGTTCCTGAGCCTGTGACACCATTGATACTTGACTATTGCATGCACTTTTTCAAAGGATCTGGAGGTATTTTCTTTTGTTTTTTGGTTTCGTAGCTCGGCCTTCCTTTCGGTATATGATCTAAAGATCATTTTCATCGTTTATTTGCTCTGTATCTTTTGCATGGAATGATAAATCCTTGTTTTCTTCCGGTTCTCTGCTTTTGGTAGCTAACGAGCTCAACACGAGCCTGTAGAAGGAAGTTACCACCATCTTTTTCTTGTCTGCTCATTTCATCCTTAGGAAATGGTGAGTTCCAACACTGTTTTTCTTTTCCTTTTGCGAGCTCAGGTTTTATTTCCTGTAACCCTGAATCTTGGCAAATATTGGTTATAATTTTCATTGAATGGAAATGCTTTGTGGGTTCAGTTTTTTCTGACTTTAAAACTCAAGATCAAGTCTTACTTCATTGGCATTTGTAAGGGAACTCCTTCTGTACTTGGGTTTGATATTTAATTTGTAAATCTGGCTCAGCATTCGGAATATTGGCTGTTTGCTCTTCAACTCGATATTCAAACTCTGTTTCGTTTTATCTCCCTGTGGTAGATGCACACTTGTAGTTCATGAACCTTTTCTTCATTTTTCATAAGTAAAATGATTTTCCTTAAGTAGCTTCCTCCCTATAGATACATGCTTGTATTGTTGAACTCATTTTTGAAAGTGTAGTGAGGGAACCTCACTCCATACATTGTTTTGGACAATACTTCTTTGCCAACCTGTAATGGTATTTGGAAATGTTGACTGTTTTGGCTTTTCCATCATGATGTCTGAACTCTGTTTTGACTCTTTTTCCCTGTAAATGTATACTTGGAGTTTGTAATTTATTCCTTCATTTTGTAGATGCATATTGATTTTCCTCTTATGGGCTTCTGGGAATGCATCTTTGAATTGTTGTTGTTGTTTCTGAGCTATATCTATAAATGAAAACCTAGTATTAATAGTCCACTTCTTCTGTGATTCATTTCTCTTTGTGATGTAATGAAAAAATACTTCCACTTCCGAGCTTGGGCTTTGTAAATCACTTCCATTTCTGGCAGTTTGTAAATCTCTTTCATTTCTGTGCAGACTGGTAAACTTCAGCTAAGCATTTACAAACTTGAAAATAAGTACTCCATTTTGATTGCATACCGGGATGTATCTTTCCTTTTCCTCTTTGTAGATGCAATCCATTATAATTTGGCTGTAGAAGCTCCTTAGGCACTTGTCAAATTCTATGTTGGATATTCACTTCATCTTTCTTGTAGATGCATATTGTTTTGTTGAAACCATTTAACTGTAGATACAGTTTGGTATTTGGCATGCTTCCTTCTTAGACTTGACTTGTTGATCTTGCTTCTGGAAGGCATGCTTTGGTTGAACACTTGCTGAGCTTTGTAGTTTACTCCTTTAGTGGAAGATGAATGCTATGTTGTGTATTCTGCAGCTTGACACTTGCATTCATAATGATTTTCTGGAAGTTATATGTTGTTTATTTGTTGTAAACATGATTGCATACTTTCTGTATAATGAAATAAATATTTCTTTTCTGGAAAATTAAAGAAAATACTTAGTTTCTTTTCTGTAATGGCACTTCACTTTCCAGAAGTCATAGTAGCAATTATGTTTCAATTTTTTGCATTATTTCTCAATTCTATTTTTCTGGAAAAGTCTATTTTGCAAGGGGAAACTATGGCAAATTTTTTCTAGAATCCTTCTCTCTCTAGATTCTTATGATTTGTTCATTCTGAAAAAGATATAACATCTCCTTTGCTTTCTGATTACTTGAATAAGCTGTCCATGCTAGCTTTACTTGATTCATTGCAACTTCTGAAAATCTGTAAAGTAGTTGCTCTTTGATTCACACTTGAATTTGGAAATTAAAAGGGAATTTTGATAGCTGTAGCATGATGAAAATCTGGAATACCTGTATGTTTCATTTGATCATAATATCAACTTAGAAGTGATGAAACATGTATTTTTCTTGACTGTTTTTATTCCTTTTGAAGCTCAGATAGCTTAGAAAGCAATGTAGTAGAAAAAAAGCATGTGTTTCAATTCTGTTTTAAATCAAAATTCAATTTTACAAGGGGAGACTCTAGCAATTTTTTTTCAAAATCCTATTTTTCTCTCTCCTTTTCCAAATTTTTGATCCCGATTTGCAAAAATATCTCTTTCTTGACTCATTCTGATGCTTCTTTCTTCTATAAACCATCTGAAAATGATATTTGTCTTCATTCAGTAGATGCTTCCTTCTTAAATAGTTAAACTGATTTTTATTTAATGCTGCAACCTGTTCCTGGAAAATTCAAAAATGAGTTAGAAATAAATAGGCTTTTTGGCCTCTCTTGTATCCATGTGTTTTATTTCTTCTTCTTTCCTTCTTCTGCAACTGTTTCTTTTATGAGCTGCTTCAGATTCTGCTTTTCTAAATCAATCCTTAGCTTCTTTGATCTTCTCTTACTACTCATTTACTTTATGAACTCTGCCTCTTCTTTTGCTGCCAGCCCATCTGTATCTCTTTCTCATCCCGTGTCATGCATTTTTGTATTCTTTTCCTTCAAGTACCATTAGATGCATTGAACTTAGAATATGTATTTGCTTTAGAACATGAGTATTGGAATAACATTGTACCCTGAGCTCAATTTGATAGATACTTCTCTTGATTTGCAGGTATTAGGAGATGGAGATGGAAGCAGAAGATGAGAGAGTTGAGATGGAGATGGAGATGATGCAGAGTGGGGATAGAAGATGAAAAGGCAATGATGGGTTCCTTTTTACTCCTCTACTCTTGTTCTTTAGCACATGCAGTATTCTCATTTCCATGTATATGATGAGTAACTTAGTCATATCCCATGGCTTGTGTGGGAAAACTTATGATCTCTTATGAATAAAGCATTAAATTGAAATAATGAGTTGATTATCTCTTTCTGCATTCAGTTTTCCTTTGATTGTACAATGATGTAGGCAACTCAATATCTCAATAAAATGAATTAACATAAGGGATAATATTAAATGAATACTTGTAACTTCAGCAAGAACTCTTTGAATGAGATATGTCTCCTTGTATGTTGTTTGACTGCATTAGCTTCCATTCTTCATTTTGACTCCTTCCCGCTACTTACATTTGGACACTATTGTCACTGTTTGTTTGTCAATATTTTCTTGACATAAGTAGTAGGAAAGGAGTCAATTGATATCTCTTATGACAACATAGATGAATGCAATCTCATTAATCATAACAACTTTAATGAATACAGAGCAATAAATCTGATAGGCACACATATAATAACTGTGAATCTGATTGTCTAAAAACTGCCACTATGTCTACTGTTCCAAAACTATACACCTTACATACTCTGCAATCAGGTGTCTTCATCAAGATAACACAACTGTCCTTTGGGGCTTGTGTTCTTTTGCTTAGGATATTCATGAAATTGCAGACTATGTGAGTTGTTACGTTTTGTAACAACACACATAGCTGCAAATTTCACTTAATCTCTTTCACAAATCAGCAGTAACAAAATAATCTGATGTAAACTCCCTTAGCTTAGGTATACTTCACCAAAGCTATCCATCGTAACAAAGTTTCGAGTTGACCATTTTTACACAAGTGTAAAAATTTTCAATCAGGTTGTACACACCGATCTGTGTGGACCCCTGCCAACTAGCTTCCAAGGTTTTTAATACTTCTAGCTCATCATTGATGATTATTTCCAAACATTTTACCAGCAAGCCACCAGGCAATCTAGGAATCCTCTCCTTCTCCTCCACTCAGATCGAGGGGGGGAATTTGTATTGAAGAATTTCTTAGCATACCTGAAGCAGCATGGCATTCAACAACATTTGACTGCACCCTACACTCCCCAACAGAATGGGATTTCCGAGCGACACAACAGGACTGTCATGGAGATGGCTCATTGTATGCTCTCCACCACAATCAAAAGAAAATAGATCTTTATGCTTCCTCCTCTCTAAATTTCCACGCCAAAGATACGCCAGGATCTGATATCATTGAATGCAAGTTGAATTATTTGTTGAAAAAGGGGGTCATCGTTGTATGCTTCCCCCCCACCAAGTTGGAGGATTAGTTTTGGGCAGAAGCAGTCCAGACAGCAGTGTATTTACACAACCGGGCACCCACGAAGATCTTGCAGAACAAGATACCGGGAAGAGGTATGGACTGGTCGTAAACCTTCTATTCATCATTTAAGAGTTTTTTGGTTGTACTGCATATATGCATGTTCCAGATAGGATAAGGAAGAGGATCGATCCAAAGACACTGCCATGTCTTTTCTTGTGGTATAGTACTACCTTCAAAGGCATATCCTCTCATGGATCCTGAGACGAAGAAGATCTATGAGAGTCGAGATGTGGTATGTGGATGAGTCGTCCTTTTGACTCCTTGCCATACAATGGAGATCCAGTACTGACCTCGTCACATAGATTGCTCACACATCCAGATGACTGACCAAGATGATTCTTCTCAGAGAGAAGAAGAGTTAAGTGGATATTTGTTTGTTGATCTTGGCACAATAGACAACACATCTTCACATCAGTAGCGGTAGCAATAACGTCTGAAATGGGTCCAGAGTACTATCAGAGATGCACACTTGAACTCACTTCCTGGTACTTCTACGGGAGTTAGAACACGAAGTCAAGCTAGACATGAGGTAAATTTTGCACTCATGAATTCAGTTGTTGAGAGCACCGAACCTGACACTGTTCGTGAGGGAATTAGACCAACCACAGTGGAAATAAGCTATGGATACTGAATATGATTCCCTGACTTCAGAATCAGACGTGGGAACTTGTCAATCTACCTCCAGGTAAGAAATCCATTGGATTCAAATGGATTTTCAAAATAAAATATAAAGGCAGATGGCTCAGTCGACAAACACAAAGCACGACTTGTTGCAAAGCGTTATGCTCAGCAAGAAGGAATTGACTATGACGAGACCTTTGCACCCACTGCAAATATCAAAACCATCAGAGTTGTATATGGCACTGGCAGCACAAAATGGATGGGAAAATTCAGTAGATGTATGTCAAGATTGCTTTTCTAAATGGTGATCTAAGAGAATAAGTGTACATGGCCCAACCTGAAGGGTTTTTAGACGAGCATCAACCACACAAGGTATGTCGTCTGATAAAGTCAATTTATGGACTTAAAACAAGCACCGTAGGGCATGGTATATAAAAATTGTTGATCCCCTATTGCAGCATGGATTCACTCGGTAGCCCCTTAGATACAAAATTTGTATATCAAGAAGGTAGCGAACAGAGATTTTCATTCTGGTTTTGTACATAGAGATTGTTATTCCAGTTGTGATACACAGATGATAGTTGATGGACAATTTCTTAAGTAGATGATAGTAAAGAATGAGGTCTGATTTGAAATCCTTCGACATGACTGATTTGGGGATACTTCACTATTGTCTTGGCTTAGATGATGCATGGTCATTTTGTTCAAGATTTGTAATCATATCTTCGTCTCCCAGAGTTTGAAATTTATGCTAACAGAGATCAAACTCGAATGGGTCGATTTTCAAGTATGGGATCTTCTAGAGTTGTAAACCAATTCATTCCAACACCAATTCTGGAACCTATTAAGTTGATTCAAGCAAGGTATCTCAGATTCCAGGATTCACCACATTCTAATGGCTAAAACATTCATTTCTATAGAACAGAGCTTGTATGGGATTTCTCCATACGTATTCACTTTTTGATCTTATACCAGACCAGATCTTTGCTTTGCGGTGAGCTATCTCAAAAGATCATATTGCAGGAGCCAAAGAAATGTCATTTTAGAATAGTAGCACAGCATGTGTTGAGATGATGTCCGAAAGATACGTTTACAACTTCTGGTCTTGGATTCCTAAATTTCAGATAGACACACTACAAGTTCTTCTCTACAGGGATATACAAGACTCAGACTATGCAGAGTATATCTCGTTGATGACATTTCAAATTATAGCTTTCATAGCCAACACAAAATGTCTTTTCATCTCAAATAATCTACAAGACCTATCCACTTCAAAGTGGGATCATGTTACAAGAAGTAAACTAATTGTTTTCAAGGACTTTCATCCACTGAGGCTGAATACCTTTGCGCCAATACAAGGAGCATGAAGATGCGAAGCAATTTCGGGTTACGATCACATTCTTGCAGATATAGGGATTTGCTGAAGAGGAAGCGCTCTCCATCATTCAACTGCGAAGACATCCAAGGTGTGTTAAAGCTTGTGAATCCATCCTTCTTCATTTTCCCCCGAGCCCGAACCACAATGCATATTGAGGTCAAATGTCACTACAACTCGTGGAAACAATAGGTCTTCCACAACACACATGCAAATTCACATTTAAAACACAGTCCAATGCACTACTGTAGTTTGCAACCTCAGATTGAAAGACAATATTCAACACACAAGCCTTCTCGGGCAAGGTGAAGTTTGATTTATTTATGGGGGATACTACTTATGCCTAAGAGCAAGGGTATTAATGGGGGGGACCACCTGATTAGATAACTACCATACATATTGTGTATCAGTACCCTGTTAGTGATCGGTATGTATCCCCCAAGTCTCCCTCATTCCGCACAGTCTCCTCATCGGCCCTATATAAAGGCGTCATTATTGTACCTCTTTTTGAATATAGCAATATGTAAGCTATTCTCTTCTGTAAGGTGCGAACCCAAATCACAAGTCCCGGGAGAAAGTTTTGAAAATCCCCAAAACACTTATGCCTCCCAGAAAATACCCCATAGTCTCCTCCTACACAATCCCTAAGCATTTTACCCAGCCAGTCCAACAAGTCTGGCAAGGGACATGTGGCAAACGTCCTAAGACAATCCTAAGTGGGGGGGAAAGTGAAAAGGGATCATTACAAGAGCCAATTTTTTTCCTCTCCAAGGAAGATTTTTGTTCACAAGGGTTCCAAATCAACAAGTTGTGCCAATGCAAAACACGGTGCCTCATGATCACCATGTGTCAGAAATGCATTGCAATCGGATCCAGTCTGGTCGGCAAGGGCAAGATTGGTCAAAACAACAATGGACTTTTGAAGCGCAAATGAAGTATGTAAAAAAGATCTGCACCTCCGTCGACAAGCCTCAGGAATCCATGTGTCAGTTAATAGATTGGATGGGAAGAGATACGGAGGCCGTGGGAGAAACGTAGGAAATGCCAATTCACACATCTTCATTTTTGAACACCCAAGTCAAGGTTCATTCTCCAATGCATCCTGCTAAATAGGTCCATTGCATCATATGACAGCCATACTGGTAGCACACTCCATTGGCTAGCGGGCACTCCATGGGGACTGAAATTAAAAATATGTAAGAAAGTGTAATTCCCAACTTACAACTTAAAACTTACAATTATGCATGATCAACAGGCTATGTTTTAACGGGTTAGCGAAGCAGGTGGGCAAGGTTCGTATGCAAATTTAAGCATTTTTTGGGAAAAAAGTGTAACTTGGAAGGATTTAGCCCACAGGTTCCGCCTCCAAGGACATATTTTATTAATTTCAAATTTGGCGGTTAGAAACTTTTTGATACTCCAAAATTGAAGTGGATATCTCTCAGACAGGCACATACACATTTCTTACACATGGAGCTTACAATTTTTGAATACAACGAGTCAACTTTTTGGAAGTATATCAAAGTCCTCTTATGACACAAGAAGCTTAATATTTAAATTTTGATGAATAGTGATTAGCGTCACATTATATAAGAAAATGTCTAATTTTATCATTTAAAAGGGAAAAAACATGGACTGTATTCAACACATACAACATTAGTCAAAGGACCAAATAAAAGAAAAACATAAAGTTCCTTGGTCAACATGCCAAGGTGATCCAGGCAATGGAGGAAGTTTCTTGGAAGATTTTAGGATAGACAAACAAGGGTACAAGTTGCCATGGTTGACTTTGTTGACATTCATCAAGAATTTCCCAATGTAGTTGGTACATCTAATCCCCCGGTGAAACTATTTGTTGCCTGATATTGAAAGGTTTAACTATGGAAAATTCAAATACCTCCTTTGTTTTCTTGTGGGTTGTTTTGATCATCACAAGTTAAATATAAATATAATTCCAAATTTATCTGTATCATATGAATGCAGGGTTTTCATCAATGCAACTTTTGATAAAATTCTGCAAGTATATCAGTGAAATAAAGGATGGAATTTATAATTGATCTTAAACAGATCCAGGTCTTCTCATTATATCCAACTATGACATGTATGAAATAACATTCCCAATCCAATCTAACCATATCGAAGTTGGTATTTCATATTCAAGTATATCAAAAAATTTCCAACATACAGTTATGATTTCATATAATGAATGCAATTTTAACAAGAATCCATAGTAGTATAACATTTCTAACATGTGTATTTACTTTTTAATTTTCCAGACCAGAAAAATGTTTATACTATAGTCAGTAGTATGCATGATTTCCAATGAACAATATCAGGTTTTGAGTAAGGTACAGTGGGAACTTCCATTAAGTTTCAAAATAATATTATCATGAACTTCGTGTCCCATTCTATTTTCATAATAGAACATGCAATATATAATTATCTTTCACATTTATGTTCATAGAACTAGAAAACATAGATATATCTCTTTCACATAATCACATTACTACTTTCATAACTAAAATAGAGTAGCATTTTTCAATCACAGATAATATACATTAGGTCATTCCACTTAAAGAGTGGGAAAATGTTTACAATAAGAAATAATCTCAATAAGGACTTTCAAAATTTATCTTTTTTCCTCTACTCCAGCACAATAACGTGAAGATCCTCCATTATATTTATGTCAATTTTATAAAAATCATAACAAGGGTAAAGGCAACACTCGCCAACCAACAAAGACATATAATGACAAGAGGGGAAGTCTTCCCTCTTCATTGGCCCCCTGAGCCCCCAACCAACAATGCAATAAGAAGATGTGTCTTTAAACTCATGGAAACATTTGTCTTCCACGACACACATGAAGAATTTCACATTTAAAACACAAATACAATCCAAAAAAAAATTGTAGTTTATAACCCACAGAGTGTAAGACACATCAAACAACACTCAGGATTCATCATGCAAGCCAAAGGAGTAAGAAACTATAGGGGATGTTGGTTATTCCTTCCAAGGGGAAATGGGTATCACCACCTGAGCACAAACCACCAAATATATATATAATATATATATATATATATATATATATATATATATCATTTCAAAACCCTTGACATGCCCTTATGCCTCCCCCAAGTACCCCTTATTCCACACATTTTCTTATGTATCCCCAACCTCTTATGGCACCCCATAACTGAGTAAAGAAATGCAAGCTATTTCCTTTGTAAGGTGGAACCCAAATCCCAACTCCCTCCACACTTATACCTCCCCAAAGCACTTATGCCTCCCACAAAATACCCCATAGTCTTCTCCTACACCATCCCTAGGCCATCTACCCAACCAACCCACACAGCATTAAAAAACATTCACAACATTCAACATTTACAGTGCATAAAAAATAAGAGCATTTCAAGAGTCCAAGCTCTTACCTCTCCATGATGGAGTTTTTGTTCCAAGTTCCAAAACAACAAGCTTTCCAATGCAAAACATAGTCCAAGATCAACAATCACAAGTATGCAACATTGTTCCAAACTTCTCCAAAAGCAAGAGCTCCCAAAACAGTAAAAGAATTCTCCCAAAATGAAGTATGCAAAAGTGAAGCAACCCCAAAAAAAAGCTAAGGAATTCAAATATATAGAGAGGGAAGAGAAGAGGATGAGGTGGATCCAAGTGGGATGCCACATCACACATCCTCAACTCCAACTCATAAGTCAACTTCAATCTCCAAGGCACAATAAATAAGTGGGGTGAATAATATGACAGTTTTACTTACACACTCAAATCAAGCCCACACCCCATAAGGACTGAAATTAAAAAACATGTAAGAAAAGTGCAATTAAAACATTCAACTTGACTTAAAAAAATGCATAATGAAGGTCTAAATTTAACTCTCCAACCATAGGTAAGGTTGGTATATAAATTTAAGAGGTATGGGACAAGTTTAACTTGTCCCACAAGCCTCTAAAATCAGCCTCCAAGGACAAATTCGAATTTCCAAGAAGGTGGAGTGTTTCATACTCCAAAATTAACTTACACATCACTTACACATACACTTACACATTTCTTACAATACTTTAAAACATGGCAACAACTCTATTAATTACTTTCTTATGACATATTTTTAATTAATTAATTTTTAACAATATGATTACTCACAATATTTACCACACATTTAAATAAATAATGAAAAGGGTCAAAGCACATCACTTATAAAACACATACAAACATTAACAAAGGGACCAAATAAAAGGAAAAACATAAAAATCCCTTGGGTCACATTTAAAGGTGATCCCCCCATGGGAATCCCTAACAACAATCAAACACACACAAAATGAACAATACAAGTTACCATGGTGACCTTGTTGAATTCATCTAGAATTCCAATGTGGTTGGTCTCCAATCCCCCGATGTTTGTTGTGATATTTTTTTTAAACCTGCAAAACACAAATACCTCCTTCAGCCTTATGGCCATATTAGAACATCCAAATGAATATAAATATAATTTCAAAATCATCAATATATATATGAATCACAACAACATCCAAATCAATCAACAATATCACTTAAAATTTCATCAACAACTATATCATCATCATCAATTTCCTCTGTCTAATCAATATATCCAAATATCACATGTCCTAACAATATCCATAAATTTATAAAAACATGTCCAAAAAAATTCCAACATCTATATAAAATGTCTCTAACAATCATCATGCATCATATATGAATCAAAGTCATTAATAATCCATGATCTAACATCTAACATCATACTTAATAAAAACTCCATAATAATGTCCAAAATATAGTCAGTAGTATCATGATCAATATCAAAAGTGTCAAAGGGAAGTGGGCACTACATATTTATACTCATTCCCTTTTTCACATAAGGAATTTTCAACATTTTCAATTATAAAGTAAATCACATTATTTTTCACTTTTTATTAAAAGACATTTTATTGAATATTTGGGTGAACTATGTACCCTGTAAAATCGGAGTGTCAAATTTATAACCTTGGGCAATTTTACAATATATTGGCCACCCATTTCAATTTGGATTTTGGTACACACACACACACACATATATCCTCATATAGACAATTTAAAAACTATGTTTGTAATTGTTTTGAGGGAAATGTAAATATTTAAATAAATGGGATTTTTCTTTGGGGGACATGTTGCGGCCTCTCCCCTATCCTATCATCAAACCCACAGTGTTGTGGACCATAGCCACAACACTGTGCTCACCTTGCTATATACACCCATAGTGCCGCCCCTTCAAAATCCCTGTCGCGGCCACATAACCTGCGCGTAAAAGTTGTAAATCAGCCGTGAGTTTAATACATTGTTTTGTGTGTGTGTGTAAATGTGTGGGTGTGTGTGTGTGTTTGTGTGTGGTTTCATATATATTCCGATATGCATGAACCAAAATAACTAGTTATCACCTCCCAAAACAAAAATAAAATATATTGAAGAACAAAAAAAATAGAGCTTAAAAATTTGGGTATTGTAAAATAAATCCAAATATAAAAAAGTGAAATTCTTCCCTATTGTTCAAAAGACTGAGGATAATTACCAGAGCACAACTACATATTCTTACAATGAATGTTTGTGTTGCACACAAATGGGAATGAGTCTCCTTGCATAAGCCACTTGTGAAGCACCAATGCAGACAACAAAGTACACTAGGATAAACATATGGAGACAAAATCACAATGGAGATATGAATAGGGTTTCCCCATTGATGGAATACCTAAAATATAGAATAGGATTTGACACATTCTATCTTAGATAGGCAGGATTCAGCTTTTAAGTGTTACATGGGTGAGGAAACATGTTAAAAGTATAAGGTAGTTGGTATTATAATTCTAAATGGATAACACCTATTTGTAAACCCACCATGGGGGGGGGATAAATGATTCACATTGTGAGTATAAGAAAGATGTTGATTTATTTAGATGAGGAAGTCCCATTCCTTTAATATCATAATGGGGAACAAGGTTATTCAAAGTTATGTAGATTATGAATGAAAAGTTAGGGAATACATCCCCTTGAGAAATAAGCTTCTTTAGCATGGACTAGTAAGAATGGTGCAAGGAAAGCTTCCATTCTCGAAAGTGAATTCCAGGGTCCACAGATAACTGAAAATGATTAAATCCAAGTAAGGTAAAATATTGGAAGAAATTTAGTTCAACTAAACCAAAAGTAAATAGGAATAATACCCTACACTTAAGACACTCCAAGATCTGAAACCTAACTCCTATGCTAAAAACCCACATCTTTCCCATGAATTTGTTAGGTATTTGAATTTGTTTTAGATGGTCATGCATAATATGGGGCACTGCAGATCAAAGTTAAAATTATGACCTTTCTTTCATACCAATAAATCAGAGGCTTCTGCAAATGGATGTATTTTAATGTCAATCTCTATAGGTGACACATTTATTGACGGGGTCAGGCTCCACCATAACCGTCTTGGATGCATGTTAGCATAACTTTTTCAAATAAACTAGATATTCCATGACCTGTTACTAATTTGAGTCTATCTCAATTCAGTATGGAGTATGCTCTTTCTAACTTGATTCAAGATGCCTTTATGCCAGCTCAATATAACTTCTCGCATCTAGAGTAGTTACAATTCCCAATTATCTAGGTTTACTTGAGAATCATTTTTTCAGTAAGATGCATTCACATTTGTAGTATAGAAAATTATAGGGAATTTAATATCAGTTTTGAGTAGAAATGTGATTAATTATGTATTCAGGTTTTCAAATTTTGTGAGCAGGTATGAAATGTTAGATGGTGTATAAATTTAAAAATAAAGCCATATGGAAAAAACTCATTGATCCTTGTTGAACATGTATATAAAGAAGTGATCAAAATATTTTCTTTGTGCATTGTTTAGATTCCTTTCAATGTGTAAATGAGTCACTTTCATAAGTATTACCATAAGTATAGCTTGGTAGATATATAAAAGGTCTAAGTAAGGATAAACATGACAAATTAGGATATGATATTTGAGAGTTTTAGTGACCACAAGAATGCATAATTTATTAACATTTTAATATGTTAGACGATTCCATGTGTCATGGTGTTTTGAGGAAATGAAATTTTTCACTGGATTTAATAAATGTTGTTTTGGACATTTTGCAATTGAAAATTACTTTTAGTTTTTGGTGAGAGCTAAGATCAAGAATAATTTATAGCTTTATTTATAATTTTGTTGTTCACCCTGAATAATAGCATTACAATTATGCATAGGACCATGTGGCTTTGGTATGCTTTTAAAGGTTTTACTAAAATGGTTTCATAACCGTAATTAGTTGTGACATTGAAAAAAGTTCGTTCATGGACGTTTTGTTAGGCATCCTAAGGTCATAGGTCACATCTAAAGCTTTAGGAACATAGTGTGGCCTACCTCATATTCCATACTTTATATTGCACTACCTATCTCTCATGCTAATGTCAGCAATGACATTTGGTTCTTACATAGAAATCATCATTTGCAACTTATATAGTGATCTCCTTCATCTAATGGCATAAACCTATGGATACTTCTCACAATGATGTCACCTAGGAACTATAATAAGTTATTTACTCTAATCTCACTTATTTGGGGGCTAATGTTATTCAAGTTCAGTTGAACTAAATTGTGCAATTATCTCCTCCTCGATTTGAGTATTTTATTTGATAAGTTCAATGTTTGTTATCAAAATTTTTGGCACTGAACCCAATTAAGAGATCTTTTGTAGAATAGTTATATTCCATAAAAGACACAACATGAAGGCTCATAAAATCCTTAATGTTCCCAGTGAGAATAGTTTAGTAACATAACATAATCTGATGTATATTTTGTACCTGTAATGTTTTTTATAAAGGGAAATTGTAACTATCCTTACTGTCATCATTAGCTTGGGTATTAAGCCCTTTTTATTACATGTCGTTGATATGGCTAGAATCATGTCTACTTCTTAGCTCATTCATTTCAAAATTCTGAAGTGGGACATAGTAGAGTGAATATATGTTTTCCATATTATGAAAAGAGTTCCTATGTGAAACCACATGACACTCTCACAGCTAGGGCAAGCCACAGTAAGTAATGATTGGAGGTTATTTATTTTGATAAGACACCCTTTAACTCATGACTTATGTTTTCATAAGGATTGAATATATGATTCACACAAATTCATCTTACCAACTGAGTTATGTTCTTATACACTGTAGAGTAGTTCGCTTAAAGTCTTCTCCTTTATATCCATTATTTGTTTCATATATTTATTTGATAAAGATGGTAATTTAATTCCATAAGGCCATCTATTCACACTTACGTTACTAGAACTCGTTCATGCCCTTATGACAACAACGGTTCACGTTCAACAAACTTAAGAGAAGAAGGTCAAATGAGTTCACCCTTAAGACGTCATTAGATCTTACTAAGGTTTAATTGAAGCTTGAGGTTTTATACGTAGTTAATTAGCGCTCTTACTTAGGCTTCACCGAAAGAGCTTATCAAGAGGAAGCTACTTACTTTTAAAAAGGCTGAGAGATAAATTGAGTGGTTTCTAAATTTTTTTTCTCTTACTTGTTAAATATTATTAGAAACTAACCATAGTTTTCCTTTAAGCTTGTCTTTAGCATTCACCAAAAGAGTAGTGTTTACTAGTTCAGTTAGGGATAACACGTTATATAAAATCACTTTGCAAGGATAGTCTCACTCTTGATTACTTAAGGCATTGTTTGCTTTCAAGGGGATCTAAACCACAACATATTTCTTTGAACAAAACTTTTAGGTAACTTCTGTAAGGAAAATCCACCCCATTAAAACTTACATATAACCCATCAATACAAAGTCTTAGAAAGATTTAATTTAACACTTAATTCTCAAGATCAAATTTTTACAATGCTTATGCCAGTGAAGAGATTGAATATTATTTCTCATTAAGAAGAGTTACTAGCCAAAATACAAAAAAGGACAAAACTAGTACTTCACGTAATTCTCCAAACAATTCCAGGCAAGAGGTCATATAAACTCTCTTTACAAACAATGTTACACAATTTACTGTTGGCATATTTAATACATTGTTTATTGGTTAGTTTGGGTATAGGCAGTTACACGTCCTAACCGTTTTACTATGTATTTATTCACCCCCTCGTACATTCAATAGATCATTCAGACATTATTTTTACATTGCTCTTGTGCTAACATTGGTATCAGAGCGTGGAAGTGGGAGTAGCACACCAGAGTAGCATGGAGGATAAATTCTGTTTGGTGCAAGAGCGTAGATAGCCTTTCAGCCTTTCCTTTTCTCTGCGTGAAGATATGTTTTATATCTGGTGTTGCTGCTCTCCTTGCACGTGTGACGGTCACATGGAGCTCGTCCCAGGCCCCTTCCTGTAAATCCATTGAATGCCCTGCATGCGACATTATCGAGCAAGGAGAGGGGTACGAGATTCGTTTGGAGTTCTTTGCTGGTGCGTCCCTCCTGCGTGGAAATCTACATACCTAGAAACAAGCAAAAATCTTCCTTCGTGGAGTTTGGTGGAAGAACATTTCCCTACTGGTGAGCCATGAAAAAAAAGCATTCAGTTTTGAAACCGTTTTTAAACTTCCTGCATTAAAGATAAGGAACCCTTGGAGGCCTGTGCAGTTATCTGTAAGCTTCCTGATATGATCCAGGAAGATGTCCACAATCTCTTTGCCGATGGTATAATGGCCACGGGAAAATTTGTTAGCCGCATCTTCTTTTCCACTGATAAGCTGCTCCAGATGGAAGAGCTGACGGTAAGTGCCTGTGCGGACTTCATCAATAACAGTGGGCTCCAGATCTACAAATACAACATGGGGAACATGCTTTCTAGCTCCTGTCTCATGAAAAAAAAAACACGTGTTGAAGGCATCATCTCCGCCTCTAACAGTCTTATCGCTAGGCATCTGGCCATCGGGCTGAATACCGTGCTCAAGGTAGTAGAGTTCCCAGCATGCATTTCTGACCTATATTCCGGCTTGTCCAATGTGGCATCGATCATTAAACTGATCCAAGTCCACCTGCGAGTTATCCCATCAACAACCATTTCTCGGCGTGTGAGGAAACAACAGTGACTAGAAGAGTAAATAGTCAGGTGTGTGAGCGTACTCAAAGGAGGAAACCCATGGTACAAGCCCACAGTTCAAGAATTCCAAAAAGAAGAATCTCGTGCACTAAAGAGGGAGTTTATAGAGAGCATGTGGCATCTTGTTTACCACTAGTACCAACTTATCATGTTTCTATGTGGAGTCTCTGACATTTGATCTTGGTATTGACCACCGAAAACCTAGGTGTCCCGTTATCATATGACTTCCTTCCCCCATACATTGCTGTTGTCTTGCTGGACCAAGCAAAACTTATTAGCAAGCATCTATCAGTGACAGAAATTATCTTCAAGAGACGTGGAATTTGATCTTGAATCAAATCGGAACAAAACGATGATTGAATAGCGAGATGGCATTCTATTCATCAAAACATTTGCTATCAAAGATGGACGTCAACTTTACCAGCCTATGATCCCATGCAACAGTCTGAGAGCAAAAGTCATGCCCAGAGATGTTAGCTTATACATTGCAAGCAAGCATAGAGACGTGTCATGCATCTTGAGAGAACCGAAGAGCATCTGGTATCAAGGTCACCTCTTAGCCAGTCTTCCAAAACTTGCAATCCGAGGACATAATGGACTGAGTCTTGTTCGACATATAGAAGGAGAAGAGTTGTGTCGATCCAGATGACAAATGCGATGATGCAAATATCCCTCAGGCACATCTTTGGTGCACCACACGATTGCTTTTGAGCTCTATGATCTCTACTCATCCTATTTGGTTGCTACAAACGAGAGCACGGTTGGTGTCATAGAGATGTTCCATCCGCAAAATCCCAGGCAAAGTACTTTGTTGCAATGAGTGTCAAATAGGACATGTCATGACGTAACAAGATGATGAAAATCCTTGGGGTCAGATTTGTCAACATAACAATTTATCCATTAAGGGGGGGAATGTTGGCATATTTAATACATTGTTTATTGGTTAGTTTGGGTATAGGCAGTTACACCTCCTAACCGTTTTCACTATGTATTTATTCACCCCCTCGTACATTCAATAGATCATTCAGACATTATCTGACAAGATTGTCAGAACTTCCTATGATCACAAGATCATCTACGTACAAAACCAGAATGAAAATCTCTGTTCCTACCTTCTTGATATACAAATTTGTATCTGAGGGGCTACGAGTGAATCCATGCTGCAATAGGTGATCATCAATTTTTATATACCATGCCCTAGGTGCTTATTTGAGTCCATAAAGAGACTTTATCAGACGACATACCTTCTGTGGTTGATGCTCATCTACAAACCCTTTAGGTTGGGCCATGTACACTTCTTCTTGTAGATCACCGTTTAGAAAAGCACTCTTGACATCCATCTACTGAAGTTTCCATCCATTTTGTGCTGCCAGTGCACATACAACTCTGATGGTTTTGATCTTCGTAGTGGGTGCAAAGGTCTCGTCATAGTCAATCCCTTCTTGCTGAGCATAACCCTTTGCAAAAAGTCGTGCTTTGTGTTTGTCAATTGAACCATCTGCCTTATATTTTGTTTTGAAAATCCATTTGCAGCCAATGGATTTTTTACCTAGAGGCAGATCGACAAGTTCCCACGTCCAATTCTGAATCAGGGAATCATATTCAGCATCCATAGCCTATTTGCACTGTGGTTAGTCTAATGCCTCACGAACAGTGTCAGGTTCGGTGCTCTCAACAACTGAACTCATGAGTGTAAAATTTACCTCTTGCTTGACTTCATGTTCTAACTCCCGTAGAAGTACCAGGAAGTGAGTTCAGGTGTGCATCCCTGATAGTACTCTGGACCCATTTCGGACGTTGGCGCTGCTGATGTGAAGATGTGTTTTCCAGTGTGCCAAGATCAACGAACAAGTCTCCACTCAGCTCTTCTTCTCTCTGAGAAGAATCATCTTTCTCATCATCTGGATGTGTGAGCAATCTATGTGACGAGGTCGGTACTGGATCTCCATTGTGTGGCAGGGAGTCAAAGGACGACTCATCACATACCACATCTCGACTCTCATAGATCTTCTTCGTCTCAGGATCCATGAGACGATATGCCTTTGAGGTAGTACTATACCCCAAGAAAAGACATGGCAGTTTCTTTGGATCGATCTTCTTCCTTCTCTTATCTGGAACATGCATATATGCAATATAACCAAAAACTCTCAAATGATGAATAGAAGGTTTACGACCAGTCCATACCTCTTCTGGTGTCTTGTTCTGCAAGATCTTCGTGGGTGCCCGGTTGAGTAAATACACTGCTGTCAGGACTGCTTCTGCCCAAAACTGATCCTCCAACTTGGCGGTCGAGAGCATACAACGAGCCATCTCCATGACAGTCCTGTTGTGGAGCTCGGAAATCCCGTTTTTTTGGGGCGTATAGGGAGCAGTCAAATGTTACTGAATGCCATGCTGCTTCAGGTATGCTAAGAACTTTTTTGACACAAATTCCCCCCCTCGATCTGAGCGGAGGAGAAGAAGAGGCTTCCCAGACTCCCTGGTGGCTTGCTGGTAGAAGGTCTAGAAATTTGCAAGACGTTGGCATATTTAATACATTGTTTATCTGGTTAGTTTGGGTATAGGCGGTTACACCTCCTAACCATTTTCACTATGTATTTATTCACCCCCTCGTACATTCAATAGATCATTCAGACATTATTTTTACATTGCTCTTGTGCTAACATTTACAACACATTGGACATTTTTACAAGGAACTTCATAAATTGTAACGATGAACCTTTAACACTCTTTTCCTCTAGTCTACTCACATAATCCATCTACACAAATATTAACTAGAGTCAGTTCGCTAGAACTGAGAATGTTAAGACTACCCATTGCAGCAGTAAGCTAAAATTTTATAATATCATGAAAGTAAAATTCTAAACTGAAGAATGGATCAAATCACAAACCACTAATCAATATGTTTCACAAGATGAAGAGATTTATACCAGCCAATAAGGAGGAATCCCAATATTCAAGTGAGAGAGATATTCCAAAGACAAATAAGGTGAGACCTTATTGGTGAAGACAACAAGGCTAAGAGTATTGAGATTTCAGTCATGTAATCCTATGGATTACGTGATTGAAATCTAACACCCAAACATCATTCTATTATTATTAACCAAAAGGATAAAGATCAGTCAAATGACTTAACATATTCGAAATTGCTTCGTGACAAGACTGCATTAACACACATCCATGTTTTAGGAAGAATAAAGGCCCCAACCATATATGAACACAAATCAGTCAAAGATTAAAGTTAACTTCACTCGACTGAATAAACCAACATACATATAATACTAACAACACAATAACTGAATCTGAAGATTCAACATACCAAGTAATTCTCACCGAACCTAATTATTTTTCTTCAAGAAGTTAAATAAATTAGATTCTATCCAACTAGATTACATTCAACAACTATAGTTGGATTACACAGGCAAGGATCAAGAAGAAGTATTTTCACCGAAGGTTGTTATTATCTTACATCACATAATCAGTAATAAACCCGTAATCCACCACTCGTATGATCATTGTAAGAGTTAAGGACTTAGCTCACTAAAAATATGTAACTGAGTCGATTCCTACCTTTTCCATTTTCATACAAGTCTAACCCAATTTGAAGCAAGGTAACCATTCTATTTTCATACATGCCTCAGTCAACACTTAATCAGAAAGTCCCTACCTGAGTTATTGAAGGTTTGCTAAGCTACATAATGGATTTAATAGAAAACCCATTTCATTCGATACTTGAATTTAAACAAGCAAGGGATAGTCTATTGAAAATATAAGTGAATCGACACAAGATCCTCTACCATGACCCAAGTCGACTCACCAATCACAAGGTTAACAGTCAGTGAAGGAGGAATACAAAGCAAAATACTCTTCCTACGAACTATGCCTTCTCTTCCGTCTCTAAAACAACATATGAATAGCTTGGGCATACCCATCTATTTCACGACTGTCTTCTCGACCTATCCTCATAGTCACTCCAAATAAAACATCTGCTACTACAGAGTTCGATTGAACTCTTTTATCTTATGATAAAGTGACTCACGTCACAGGATCTGTATTGAGCAGTCAATATTTCACTCACGTAGGCCTCTAAGAAAACATCAAACTCACTATGCGAGGTCTACACACTGATTCAGCCCAAGAAAAGCTTTTACCAAGACAAAAACAAACAATTATCCTAAAACTGGCCATGAGTCGACAAATCTACAAATATCCACTAATGTTATTCATGGCTCAAGTTTATATCTGCTGGTTTAGAAATAAAACTCAACGGCCATTGTTCACTATCGTCTCTAAATGTCACCTGAATTTTAAGAATTAAGCAGGAAAGAACCCCAGTTAAAGATCTAACACCCACGGTATAAACTTCAACCACTATTTTGCTATCACATAGCAGTTACTATTTTATTTCGAAAAGAAAAAAAACGAGGCAAAAAAGAAATGTATACATGCTATCACAGTTGCTAGCAGGGTATGAAAAACAAACAACTCCCAACAGTCCTTCCTTTCCTTCAATCTGGGTCGATTCACAAGGAAAAGCAGAATCCTATTCTAAATGCCATAACACATAAAAAAACAAAAAGAAGGACATTCAATTCATGACATAATAAAAGGGTAGTAGAAGATTGCAAGGGCAGGTTTAACATGCCTGGTTTAAAACGCCATCTCCATATGCATATGATTGTTTCAATGCCGCTGCTTGCCCTTAACCCAAAGTACTCTGCGAGCTCGTGCTAGTGCCACATTCACGTGGTGAAAAACAGCTACAACACAACCCCATGATTTGAAGCTCAGACACAAGACATAATGATTACATCATGCTCCTGGCTCAGGAAGGCATCTACCATAATGATAAATAAACCTTTTCCTTCATCAGATTGGGGACAACATCAAACTCTCGGTGCAAACATTACAGCTGTAGCTTCTAAGGTATGATAATTCCAACAGAAAACTTTATGCCTGCCAACTTGGTGGCTCATTGAAGAAGCTCATATAATAGCAAAGCAAATTGTGTTTCATGAATATCCTAATATGAAACAAATTGGCCTCTTTGACGTTCTCTTCCATGGGTTACATCGTACAACAAGTAAGATCTCAATAGAGAATCTTTGTAAATAAATTTCATTAGGTCTGCTGGTAACACCCTCACTGTCACATAATCAATTTTGATAAAAAAAATACCTTGAAGGAGAATCCCGAATTTGAGGATGCAGTTGATGCTGAACAGATAACAACGAAGTTGGACCACCGGCTTGTTGGAGCGCTCAAAAAGGCTTCTACTATACTGCAACATACTTGCTGCCTGGCTAATTACTGTTGCAGGAAGTTGCTGTGGATCCCCAACAAGAACACACCTTGCAGCACCCAATGAAAGTGGAGGTAACACGCCTACTTCCCTATCTTGTAGCTTCATCTATAACCACCATATCAAACCCATGGGCTAGGCACTGGAATAACTTCCGGTCAGTACTAGAAACAGTAGTGAGCGCAATCTCAGCCTCACTTGCAAAACTTTCCTCAAGATTTGATCGAGCTTCTTCCATGTTAAATTCACCACCTAGATGGAAGCGACTTTCCAAAATGAAAAGGCAAGATAGCTCAACTAAAACTTTATCTCGTTCTTCTACTACAGCTGCAAGATTTTGCAACAACTGATCATGACTGTGGTCGCGTACAACCAGAACATCAGGATCAACACCAACGGTTCCTTGGGATCACCCTGCGGCAAATATCACACTTAACTGTCTCTGGAGGCCACCGATTTTCTGAGATAAGTTTACTTCTCTACCCTGTAGCTACTGCATATAGCCAATTACTTCCTCACGGCACTTTCCTAGGAGAATTTCAGTTCTACGCTCCACTGATACTGCCTGTGCAGCACAATTTTGAGAACCCACACCCACCCTCGCAACATCAGGGCGATAGACCTTCATTTCACCATCAATGAATCCACTATCCAGAACACGCTGTAGCAATTCATCTGTTGCAACATTTGATGGAGCGCAAACAAGCATTCGTGGTTTAGGGCAGAAAACAATAGGTAGACCACGTGAGACAGCAGATTGCAAGTCAACATTTTAATAAATGGGGCATGTGCGGCCACCAACCAGGAAGTTGAACACACCAAGAAAGGTGCAAGGGGTTTTTAATGCAATGGCAGGTGGCCATTAAAGCCACCCACCTCCAGCTGACCAAGGAAACAATGTAAAAAAAAAAATTAACCTTTCCTTCCCCACGCCAAACGTGGTACACAAGGAGATTAAAAGGGAGAGACAAGGTAGGTTGCGGACATAAAAATCTATATTTAAAATTAGTAATTTAAAACAATTCTAAGATTGCGGGATCGGTCGACCCAGGAGGAGAACGGGGTTGAGTAATTAAATGAAATATTTACGCGAACGCCACTCCCAAACCTTGGCGCCACCACAAAACATACTCTTCCTCATTTGCGCAATGAGGCTCGATCAGCGGGAGCGACAAACAAATCAAAAGGATAGTTTAACGATAACAGAGGATGATATCGATAACAATCGATATAAAGAAGGTAATAATAAAATACAATCGTTGATCGATAATACAATCATAATGTCATTATTATTATTATTATCATTATTATCATTTTACAGCTTATAAAATAATTATCAATTATAGTCATAATGGTCAGCAATCGAGGTCGACGAAGGCACAACGACACTCCATGCTTAGCACTCGATCGCCACAGGATGAACAGGTGTAACGTAGAACAGGGCATTACAATACCTTTGTTGTGTCCAACAAGTAAAGATCAACTTGGCTTATAGGACAAAAAACTCTAATCAATTTTAGATGTCCTGAGGGTTTGAAGTGGATATGTATCTATCAATGTGTTTTCTAGTGTCCTGAATAGAGGTTAGGTCCCCCAATCCATTGCATCAACTTTGGGCATGTTTTCAAGCCATTAAAACCATGCACATGTGCAGGACCTCTATTCTTTCATTCATACGTGCAAAAAATAAAGACCTTAAATCAAATCCAAAAAAATTAAAATAGAGTAGTCGAGGAGGGAATTGCACCACTTGTACCAATAGTTTCATGCTTGAAGGTGAATTTATAAAAACTATTTGTGAAACATTGTGAACTTGGGATGCAAGTACATAGAAACCCAGTGAGGGCTTAAAACTATGTTAATGATACTGCATCATTGTCCAACAAGACTACCTATGGGGGATCACTAGGAATAAAACTGTGGAGGTCTGGCCATTTTTTATCCTTTGCACAAAAATTTAAGAACAAAACTAGTGGACCTAATTACATGAAAAGTGGGAATTCTTCGTTGTATTAATTTATTGGTGAAATGCCAAATTCAAGCGATGCCAAAGTGAAGGGAGTTTGATGGCCATGTAAAAGTAAGTACTAATGAATCTCCTCTTCTTATGTACTTGTATTTGGAATTAAAAACACAAAAAATGATGATTAGGGCACTTATTTGAGGGATCCAAAAGAATCATGGTTGCAAATCTTTATATGCTCTACATCTGTTTCTAGATGATCCAGTGCGACCATGTTTAGAAAGGAGGAAACATTTGTTGATTTGGCCAAAAAATAGGCAAGAACATCACCATTGAACAAAATATCTCTATATTATTATCATGGGCAATTTAAAATTTTAGGAATTCATAGACATGACCTACTAACATATAATTCATACTTTGTTACTGTAATACCCACTCCTCTTCAACACTTATTATACTATGATTTTAAATTTGATTGATTAGAGACATGGACATGATTGTTATATCTTAGTTAGCATGTTGTTAAGATACGAGAGACATCATGATTTCTATTTGTGACTAATTGTTACTCTGGACTGTATGGATGTATTTTCGACCTTGATGGACATTAAGGATATGTTGATAATCTAGAATGTCTATCTTGTTGTATACTAACTTTTGGATTCTTGATGTATTGAGTATATTCAGAGATTTGGACTACCCATGTGGTCTAATTGATTTTGTGAATTTCTAACAATATGATGGTATTAGGGATCGGTAATATGCTCTTAAGTGTCTCTAGTATTTGGGAGTTACAGTAGATATAGAGAATTTTCATGCTTTTGTAGAATGTGAATTGGATTATTAATGGTTGTAAATTAATTACAAGAGTATAATTAAAATGTTATGTGATTTCACATAATTGATATAAATTCGTAAAATTTATGATAATGATTTAGTTACTATATATGACAATGTTATTTGATAAATATATGTGTGTGTTGTATTACTTGATGTATGTTGAGGATTGTATGACGAATGTTTTATATGCATTGATTCCCATGACATATTGATACGGCCTTGAGGCTAGAAGGGTATTTTTTTTGTGTTTACAGGGACATTATATCATATACATCAAAAGGGGATAGGGGACCAGCCATGGAAGGATGTTGGGTGTTGTGCAACATGGCCTTAATTTGACAACTTGTGTATAATGATATGTTGTGTTGTTTCCTGATTTGTTAGGAGGTTCCCATATGGGGTAACCTCATTTATGTGGCCATGGTTGTAATGTGTTTCCTTTCTTTTTATTTTGTTTTTTTAATTTGTTTTGCATGTGTTTAATTATTTGGGAAATATTGTTGATTTATTAACACTTGCTAATGTATCTTAATTAATTAATTTAGCCTAAATTTTAAATTAAAAGGGGAGATATGGTATGTGGGAATTAATTTATGTAGATATTCTTTGTTTTGATGCATGATGTGAATTTAATTAAATTCATTTAGGTGGTGTGTACTCCATCATCCTTCCCAAATTCGAATTTTTCCTTGTTGGCCACTTTTAGAGACTTGAGGCACATGTTAACCTTGTCCCTCCCATTTCAAACTCTCCTAGCAACCTTACTTAAGAATTATGGGACATATTTGGACCATTTTAACTGCCTTTTTTAGTGTAAAAAGTGTAGGATAATTGCAGTTGTTTACTAATCACATTTAAGTTTGTCCTTGATAAACATGGTGTGCAAGTTGGAGGGTGTCATGTGGGCATGCCATAAGTCTTACATATGCATTTAATTGCTTTGAGTTTGGTGTTTGAATTGTGTGCTAGAATGGAGGGATGATGAAGTGGACATCCTACATGGACCCACCTCATCAGCCTCATATATCTTTTTCTATATATTGTATGAATTTGGTGGATTTTGATTTTCTTGTCTTATTTTTGTCTTCTCTCACATTTTTGAAAATTGGTCTATGGTTTTCATACTATGGTGTTTTATTTTAGAGTTTTATCTTGGATTTAGCTTGATGTGAAGGATTCAAATCTTGTTGTGTAAGAGAAATTAGAAGCTTTATGGAGATGTAGGCTCTCCTCTTATTGTAATTTTCATATTAATGTATTTTGATGTGGAAATTGTGCTTGTTTGAATAATGTATGAGTGTTGTGGATATGTTTGATTGTGGATGGGTAGCTTTGATTATGTTAGCGTGTGGGAGATGGATTTATGTGAACCATCAGAGGAGGAAAAATAGAAATGTGAAGCATGTATTGTGGGAGGGAGTGTGAATTTGAGTTCTACCTATGGGGAGTTAAAAGGAGAACATGGAAATATTTTGCATATTTGGAAGTGTAGAAATAATGATTTGATTATGTTTTGAGTTGTGCACAATGGAGGCTTTTGGGTGGAACTCCTACATTACTTGGGAGGTAAAAATGAGGTGGTGCTCATATTCCATTGCTCCTTTCTGGCTTCTTGTTGTCAATCCTTTGTGCTTGTTGGGAAAGTTGGAATATTGTTTGAAAGTGTATTGTTTGAATGTGTTCTTTGACTGTGTTATTTTGTGGAATGCTTGTTGTGGAATCCTCTTTGTAAAAGTTGTTCAAAAGTGATGCATAATACCCCATCATTGGTTCTTTGGTTGTGGATCGGGGGCCAATAAGGGGATGATTTCTCCTTTTATTGGATTATAGGTGTAGAAAGAGAGCATCAGCCTATACCCATTTCATTTGTATTATGATTCAAGATTGGACAGAGTTGAAGGATGCAAGTTTGAAATCTAGAAAGATGGGAGATGACATTAGAAAGAAGATTTGTGTTTTGTGCTTGTTGGAATAACCTGCCATGTTGTAAATGTTATTATTGTTCCCACTTACAGAGTGGAAGATTGTATCTCTTCTATATATTTGAAAGAAAGCCTTGTATATTTTAGTGATTGGAGAATGGTATTAAGTTAAAATAGTTGAATATAGAAAGAATCTCTCCTAGTTGTATAGTTTGGTATTCAAAGTTGAAATATATATATATTTTTAAGAAATGGAATAGAATTATTGTATTATAGAATGAGGAGATACTTCCTGCAATCTCTCATTGTATCATATTTGTATTAGTATTGTTAGAAAATATTGAAGTTATTGAAATGACGGAATAGAGTCATTTATAGACATCTGTGTTAGAAAAATTTATTGTTAGTCCCTTGTTGCACTAGTAGCAAACTTGTATTGAAAAGAAAAGAAAGGTATATGCTTCAATAATAATTGATTATAATTTTACTGTAATACTCTACCTTGCAAAATTGTGACAGTATATGTAGTTTCTTTCTTTCAAGTGGTTGGTCACATTTAGATAAAAAATTAAATATTTTAAATACTTCAAAATCTTTCATTAAATTAGAGAAAAATCACTCTACCTATTGATTTGGAAGATATCCTTTCTAACCTTCATTTTATCAAGCTACTTACATTCTCTAATATACCTATTCAACATGAAACCCAAATTTGAAGTTATTTAATTGAGTTAAGGATAATAAAATAAATAAATTATAACGATATTTAATTATATAAATTTATATACATTTATATATATTATAACTTATATATAAACAAAATAAATTAAACAAAGTTAATATAAGATATATATCTATATATATAAAAACAATATTTAAAGGTGCTAAAAATAGTCAACTGAAATTTTAGCATGGACATAAGGATTGGTTATTATATATAAATAAATCATTGGTTGGGGGGTGGTGTTTGGGTCGGCACCCCATGGTTTAATATTAATAGATACTGGGTTGGGGAAGGTGGTGAAGTGGGTGACCCACCCCTCCCTAACCCACTATACCCCTATATACATATAAAATCCCGTGGCCATATACACTATTTACGGCCAACCCAATGCATAAGCCATAGGGCACATTCACTGTGTTTATAATTATTGTATATAAGTTCTTTTCAGCACGCACACTGTTACATTATTTATTTAATATATATAAATTGTGTGTGTGTGTGTGTGTGTGTGTGTGTGTGTGTGTGTGTGTGTGTGTGTGTCTATATATATATATATATATACTCCTATATATATATATATATATATATAGACACACACACACACACACACACACACACACACACACACACACACACACACACACACACACATGTGTGTACACACACACACAATTTATATATATTAAATAAATAATGTATAGGTTTTATATGGGTTTTCTACCCGCTTAAAATTGAGCTATATTATACATGTATATATACATCCCACCTGACAATAAAAATTACAAAATAAACACAAATAAATAAGGTTACATAATAATCACAAAGAGAAATGGGTGAAAAGTCTCATTACTTTTGCAACACAATTGCATCAAAAATGAAGTCTTGCAAACCCTCTCTCAATGGATTCCATAGCTCCTCCTCTCTTCTCCTCTTTCAAACTTGTAAAATAATAATTGAACAAATGAATGAGAAATTAGGGTAATATGGAAATAAATAGTAACTCTATAAGGAAAGTTAGGGCAACCTAGATCCAATGGCCATGATAGATTTAATATAATGGCTTAGGCAAGATTTAACCCTACATCACTTAAGTGGGTGGCATTTTATGGGAATATAAATTAAATTAAAAGGGCATGGGTAATGGGGTCAATGGGGCCACTTAGTGGCTAGTCAAGTTGTGACCCTTTGGTGGTAGGAAATAAATTTAACGTGGTGGTTAGTATATAAATAATGAACTAAAATGGGGGTTTTAAATAAATTTTAATAAGGGTATAGTTAAATAAATTAAATGGATCATGATTATTAAGCATTTGAAAAATACTCTAATGAAGAAAAGGGATTTAATGGAGGGGTTTTTAAACCATAACATATTTTGGGAAATAAATTATTAATATTTAATTATGAATTTGAGTTCGACTGCATTATGAAAACATAGAGATTTATCCATGGGAACTTGATTGAAGGAAAGTAATGTTAATAACCCTTTTAAAACAAAAAAAATTATTGTATTTTTTCTAAGTAATTGATGAGTTTTGTCTTGGTTTTTGTGCGTCATTTTTTGTGGGTGTTACAGTTACTTGAGACCCTATCCATTTGTAGAAGTATAATGTCATAATATATAAGATGGTGTGGAAGGTATTTGGCTATGAAGGAAATTTTTTGTGGGAAAATAATGGCTTGTCCCATGTATTTGTACTCGCCCACATGCTCAACTTACTTGAAAGATTGGATTTAGAGGGAAATCAAAATTTCTTCCACCTGGGTGAAGGACTTCATAATGCAAAGTTGATGGTCAGGGTCCATGTTGTTCCATAATGGGAAATGATGTTCGTTATTTTCATATTTTAATCTACTCCAAGTATACAAACCTTCCAACAAGCTCTTTTTTAAGTCAGGATTGTTCTCTAAATAGACAGAGTGGGTGTGGAACACAAAAAATAGATTTATCCTTCTCCAGAACATGCATTGAGCTTCTACAAAGGATGACAAGGTTGGGTATGTGTAGCTAGTAGGCGGAAGTGAAAAGGTGGTATTCTCAGCATGAAGATTTGTTGTTTGGAAAAGAGGAAAGGAGAATGGAGGAGAAGGGAAATGCTTATTATGTGTGAAGGGGACATGGGTGAGATCGATTTTTTGGACAAGCTTGTGGGTAAAAGCAATTGATTGCATAGTGGAGGAGGATTATGGGAAGGATGCCCCCATAGTGGCTTCTTCTTAATTGTGAAAAATGGGTTGAAATATTGTAGTTTGTGGGAGAAAATTTGTAAACTACAAATATGCCAAGATTGAAAGAAGGAATGTGTAGGGTTGTGAGAGTCAGCCTCTATATACTTCTCAGTGAACGACATCTTGAAATTGAAAAGTGGTTGAAGTAGAAAATAATTGTAAGTTGGTGAGTACAACTACCAAATATTTTTTCAAATGTGGTAACGTCTTTATTTTGTGTCATTAGTGCAGGGCATATTTTAAGCATAGATTTCTCACCTTCGAGCTTATTTCTCAAGAGTTGACATCAGGGAGAAAATTTCGTACTGTAAAGGATGAATTGTATACAACATTACAAGTAAGGTATAAGAAATGATGAGTTGTTATAAGACTTGCATACATAAAAATAAACAAAAGCATAAGAGTACTTTTTTTAATTTTTAATGAAATTTTTTATCATCATTGCTCACTTAAGAAAAAAGCTATAATGATGGAAAAAAAAGTTGCTATAACCTATTAGAGAATTATAGAAACATAAGAAAAAATTAAATGCCTTTAGTTTTTATAGATAATGACTAGTGGTGTTTAGATAAAGATAATATATAAACAATGACTAATTGTATCCCATTTATTTTTTTGGAGTTTCCCATTTGAAGAATTTCAAATATTGTTGCAATGAAGGTCAAGCTTTTGGGAAGACCCATAAATTTGTTTATTATTATTGGCACTGAAATGGAGTAACCATTTGAGGTAATCTAGTCACAAATTATAGATGTTTTTGAAATTGTAGGGTTGATAAATCATTTGGTAATGGAGATCGTGTTTATCATCAAGCTGTTAAAATTAGAGAAATGAGCAGATTTTATTGCTAGTATTGGAGCTTGCAGTATAACAACATTGTTTGCAAGATCTTTTATCAACCCATTAAAATGATGCCCCTATAAAGTAATGGAAACACTAAATTCAAACATATCGTTTAACTGAAGATCTTTTTACCAGTCTCTGTTGGTCATGCTGGAGAATAGTGGAGCATGGTGAAATGGAAAGAACAAGTCCAATCATATAAAAATGAAAATCTAGCAAGGATATTAGGTATGTCTTTGATTTACTTGAAGTGAAAATGATGTGTAGATATTTTCACAAAAAATTCATCCACAATGAATGGATATTAAGGTGTATCTAAGAATTTTATAATAAAAAATTTCTCTTCTAAAAAATGTTGGACGAGAGTCCAATCATGTTTCACATACAATCAGTGTGTAGAATGTGTATTATTTATTTCCAACACACAAAAGTGATATAATAATTACTACTTCAAACCAATGCACCTAATGCAAATTTCATTTGCATTTATGTTTAATATAATTTCCTATATTTACATAAATAGGTGTTATTTATATGGGTTGGGTGAAGGTGTTGCTCTAACATGAAAGTAAATGCTAATATTTACAATATTGTACATAGACATCCAGAGGAAACTAATCCATCCTTGTCGATTTTAATTACATTGAAAGCATATTTAAATTAGACTTCAGGTCATCATGATTAACACATGTTAGTGAAATTAAGGGTGTGGATTCATTTAGTACATGGCCATATGTCAAAATAATGCCAGCCGTCAGTTTAGAGACACAAACCATAATTATTTGTTTTGGTTGGCTGGGAGTCATTATGCATTGATCATTGGATAATGAAAAACATTTTTGTGGACTCAACATCAAGATGAGCTCAATTATTATAAGGTAATTTATCCATTTAAGAGTGATAAATAAGTTAGCATTTATTGTGAGGTCACATTGTTGATTCCTTGCATCACCCATGGGCGGGTCCTCATCTTCCTCAACATTTCCTCTCATTGTCTTTCTCATTCCCCTCTATAATAGTTAAATCAGAAAACAAAGTAATGGATTCATTACATAAAAAAGTAAGTGTTCCATCAATAGATGACAACCATGATTTTCCACCGCATATCATGGATCAGTGGATTAAATATTTGAAAAAATGAACTCATTGGTTACTGCACCGTTATAAAAATATTATATGGAATTTCCAAGAGATGGGGGTGGTCAACATCAAGGCTTATCTTGCAGTCTCATGAATTCATAAAATCAGAGGACTTACAATGTTGCAACAAATAATGGTAAACTTTACAATACATAGCACCAATATATTATTTAAATAAATGAAAAATTGTTGTAATACATATTGTGAATAGATTATTTAAATACTATAATGAAACATGTGTAATAGCATGTAATAGGCCATGCAATAGTGTGTAATAGGCCATTTGGATTTTTGGAGTGGCTTATAGCTCGTCGGTGCACCATTACAAAAACCTATCTGTAGAAACAAGATGTCATATTTATAGTAGTTTGTTTCCCTCCATTGTACCATTGTTGGAGCCAACCTGCATACACAAACTTTCATTCATTACTCTTGTAAATCCAACAATATATAATAAAAACAACTCATCATATAATCTCACATAACCTACAATCTATACTTGCATAAGCCATAGTTGTTACCCTGCTCGGGAGAAATGACATTACCGATCATAACCCCAACATTTGTTTCTTAGTGAAACAAAATTGGGTTTCATTCCCCTTAGAATTGTACAAAGATGAGTTATTATGGTGCTACATAATAGAGTTTCACCAACCTCTCCTAGCTTTCAACATTAAAAATTAGGGTTTTCTTGCTTTTTAGGGTTACCGATGGGCTAATTGTCTTTTCACCATTGCACTACCTACATGGATGTACTAATAAATGGCTTAGATTTATCAGAGCACATTGTTGGATGATATAATGTTATCTACATATATTGATTACTTCATTTTCATGTTGAAAATTGAGACACTATTGTAAAATAGATGACCTATTACTTTTCATTTCATGAATCCTAAGACATCCAAGAAACACATCATATGACCTATTGGCATGTACTATATAAAACCAAATTAAGATATTCTTGATATCTACTCTAACATTTAAGTATATACTACTAAGGGGTGTCCAATTTGTTCCTTCATATCCCATAATAATTGTGGCAATGTCCGCAAGGACTTTCTTTTGGTATCACAGGATATCAATAAATATATTTGTGTATATATTAACACTTGAACTCATGTTTATCATAGATCTATGTGCCTTATGTAGAAAGTTTATGATAAGAGTTTGTATAAATAATGGGATATTTTAATATTCATCATTTTGTGTTTCATTATCATAAAACAAAATAGGTGGAGGCTCTCTCTTTTCTATTGTAGTTGTGACCATTTAAATAAATCCATCAAGTTTATGATCACTAGAATTCAATAGTTGGTCCTCATTATTTATCCTATGAATATTATTTTGTTGTCTTGAATTAAGATATTGTGGTTTGGGATAGGATTTGTGAATATTTTCAACGATTGGTTCTGCTAAATCTCATAATCATTCAAGACATTATTATTACCTTAAAATTTACTATGATTACTTTTGAGTAGATCCCATATCTTATGTTTTAAGGTAATGTATGTATTAGAAGAGAGTCCATGTAATATATGATAATTACATTATATTGCATTCGGGTCATAATTATAAGATAATGGTCTTGATGTATCCATATCTCTAATAACAGGTAAAGTAATCAATGTACATTCAAGAAATCATTGTAACATTTTCCATGAACTTTCACTTAAGATTGTAAATTACTTGCACTATGGTTGTTTATGCCAGATTATTCTAATTTTTCATCATTATACTCTATTAAATATACCATTGGCTGTAGTTTTAGGTTTTAAAGTATTATCACCAGTTTTTCCCTGAAGGTTTCCTTTAATACTAATTTCACTCTACTAGAAGTAGGGAAATTGAACGTGCATTTGAGTATGTTAGCCTTTATAAACTCACTTCTAAATTATTGATTTTGTTGGTAAATTCATTCAAATAATTAATAAATATTGAATATGAATTTGTTACTGTTATGTGAGAGTGAGATTTAAGAAAATAGATTGATGAACTTGCATTCAAGAATATTATGGGCCATTTTAGTAACTTTTTTTTTTGAATCGTAGAATGTACTCACGAAGCTATTCTTGCTTCATTACTAAGCCATTTCTAATTAAGATCATATTTGTGTATCTCTTAGTTTAGGTTTCTCTGAATTCTCTAGATAGGAGACCTTACAAGCTTAGACATTTGTCTTAAAAACCTATTTGGGTCTAACTCAAATTTCCCAATTGCATTAAAAAAACTATGTAGAAATCCTCATGTACCACTTATGCACATATAAGATTTCTAACTTAATGATAATTGTTTTAATGTAATGATGATTGCTTTTATAAATTTTAATATGATATAAGATAATTGTTATTATAAGATATTTTTATAATGATGTTTTAGTGTAATATGGTGTTTTAGTATAATATAATCACTGTTTTAAATTATTTTGATAATGATATTGTTATTTTGATATGAATATTTTAATAAGAAAAATTAATAATCATTTAAATTTTTTTATGTTTCTATTTACATATAATATTTTAATGTATACATGTTAAAATTAAACTTTTAATTTAAAAAATTTAAAATTTAACAATCTAATTAACTAGTTACCAATTTATCTTACTAATTAATCTCATATATTATAAAAATACATAATAAATAAATTATAAATTAATATAATTTGATAGTTTTATAATGTATATTATATTATAAATTAATATTGACTATACATATTATAATATATATTATATTTAAATTAATAATGTAATATATATTTGATTATATATCAAAAAATATATATTATATTAGTTTTTTTTTAAAATGCAGTCATTACTGTGTAAAATATTCACTGGGACAAGAAAAAGGTCAACAACGGTCAACGAGAGCACACACACACAAACCTCCCATACTTGGCAACAAGGTCGTCATGTCAGGAACTGGGGGAACATCAAAGGGAGCATTACAGAGTCCCACATACTTTCCTTCCTCCAAATAGGTAATGTACAAGTAAATGGAATCGTAACTCCCAGTCGCGCACACTTTACCTTTCTCTCAAATTCCTGACTTCTGGAAAGGAGAATTCAAGCCCTCCTTACAGCGAATATCAGAGAAAAGAAAGAATATGAGTCCACTCATTGGAAAAAACATAGAAACTCGAGAGACAGTTTTGAAGAGAATTGGGTAACAAGGAATGCTGATTAAAAAGAAAGGCGGGTTCTCAAAATAGCACAAGGTTTTAAGAATAATTCGCTAGCAAGTGCTGCTTTCTCCTTTTTAGATATAGCAGTTGTATTGTACAGTCTGTGAATTAAAGGAACCACATTTATTGTTTATTGTTTTATGTGTTTAAGGCTCTAACTTCAGTGTATTTTTCTTCATTAGCTAATTTTTATCTCCTAATACTCCTATAAAGAAACTGTCTATAAAACTATCTGCATAGAAAAGACTCCTACATATTTTCTTCAGCAACCGCTGAGAAAATTTATGTAGCCCCCAATTGAACCTAAGGTGCTTGTTTGATAAGGTTTGGCGACTAAGACTCGAGAGAGCAACAAGTGCATATACACCAGAGGGTTGCAGGGAAGGGAAACCGTATTGAATCATGGAAAAACATATGAGCAATCACTATGAGGAAAGTTTCGGTGAAATTGCAAAGATAACAGTAGTAGTGGTAGTAGCAGCGATATTCTTATTCTATATTTCAGCGGATGCCCTGAAAGCGTTGAAGAGGAGAGCACATTGGATTCCGGGTGATTATCTTGTGCTCATGGCACTTACAATCCAGCAGCTCAATTTGCTTAACGGTCAGGTGCTTTGTTGGAAGAGGCACTGAAGAATCCAACGGCATTCCAAGAAAATATATTGAAGAGTGACTTCTGGATGATCCATAGCAGCCAGATAATGTTGTGCGTAGTTATAGCATATAATTTGGTGCCAGGAATGGCCTGTCGGGGCTTCGAGGACTCCTGGGGCAAGTTTTCTGCTTTGGTCATTACTATCGTGGGCCATGTGACCTCTGAGGTGTACACTGTGCATCAAGCTCATTCCAAATTAACCGGCTATCTTTATCTTTGGCCGTGAACAAGCGACACCAGCCACATTATCTATATCGTCTTGGCTTACATAGTATCCATCTCCTTTCTAATGCTGGTTCGTGAGGTTTAGGTAGATCCTCTTGGCATGTGCAACAATTGCCGGCAAAGGTATTGAGGGCATTATTGCTCAAAAAATTCCGAAAATCCTATCCACACCTCATATTGAGGAGGATTTTTCTTGGAGGACAGTTGAAGATGACATCCTCAGGTCATGGATTGTTGCTCGCGCCTACAATCCTGAATATATTATTGCCAGGTCAGCATTAAGTTTGTCTGCAGCAGCAATTGTTACAGTTCAAATTATGGCTTCAATAGCCAGGTGGTATATAGAGGGCCCATCTGTGGAGCTCTATGATTTGTTTGCAGTGTTGAAGTTTACCGGTACAGTGCTTCAGCAAGTGTTTGTGTGCATAAGATGGGCAATTATTGGATGGCGCTGGGCTACCGCAGTGGGTTATTACAGAAGATGGCATTCGGACACCTGGCATAGTGGTTTTCTGATGGAGGATTTTTGGACAAGACATATTATAGAGTTGCAGGAGGCCCACGAACCGCATCTGCCTGAAGAGAAAATGATGGAGAAGAAAGTGAAGAAGGTTATTGCCAAGAAACGTCCAAAGAGTATGTGGATACCTAGGAAATTATTATATGTGGTGCTGGTGCTGCAGTGGCTAATGGTATTATTAAGCAAAGTATGTTGGATTGGCTCCTTGATGATATTCCACAACAAATGTATGTGTAAGTTATTGTCTTTCATATTATCAAAACATCAAAAAGAAGCTTTCGAAGATTATTCAAAATATAGGAAAATTTTGGAGGGCGTTCAGATGTTAAGGGAGACTCCGGAAAGCATGTGGATAGCTAATCGGAAGTCTATTGTACAAGCAAATAAGCTTATTACAGAGGGAAATGAGGATGCAGAATACAACTGCAAAGAGCTGATTGAATTTGTGGTGGGAGAAAGGACACTCGTGGCCGATATTTCTAATCCTCAAACAAGATTGAAGTATTTAGGGACAACGGAGGATGAACAATCACTAGTGGTGGAAAATCATTTTGCGGACTTGAGAAAACAGTCTTGGAAAATGATGAATTACTGTACCCCATGGACCCACATTTGGTGTCAAAATAACAGAAAATGGCTCCAATTTTTGTTGCAGGATCATATGATGTTTCAAGCCTTTTGGGCTTCTCATGTTTTTCCTCCTAAGCTCAGGTCAAGACACTGTTGGAAGGCATATCCGCTTAAAAATGGCAAAAAAGTATGATAATATTCCCTATGAGGAGACTTGTAGGCAGGGGTAGACCAAATCATAATCAGCCAATCAGCCGATGGATCCTTCCACATCTTGAGTACCAAAGGGGACAAGTTGTAGTCTTCCTGGCTTGACTGAAATGAGAAAGGCCATAGGAAGGACTAAATGAGTTAGGATAAGTCATGAGGTCACGGTGAATGAGGGTCGCATGAAGAAATGAGCTTGGAAGAATAGGCAGAGCCTGCCATGGCGGTGATCAACATTGTATCTGCACTATCCTGAGTTTACTTCGAGCCCAAGCACAAAACCCTTTATTAAGAGGATGAATCATTTCAGATATTTGGGATTCAGAGTGGGATGCAAATGACTCGATTGACTGGAAGCTCAGCTAGCGGCTTAGGCAGATTGTATGTAGATACAAAAATATTGTAATAAGCTTGTCGATTGCAGCTCAACTTGTGATGGTAAGGAATCAGTCGTTGAAGAGGCATTAGAAAGCTCATTAGCAGGTCCGATTTATGCCTGCATTCCACAAAGTTAGGAAACTATGTTAGTGAGTCAAGCTAAGCAGAAAGGATGGACACGAGAGTCTAAAGATTTTGTACTTTGGTAGTTTATCGGTTACGGACTGTTGACAAAGCTATATGTTTTGCTGGAACTCGGTGAGGGAAACGTGTCCCCAGGAGCAGAGGGCCTAAGAAGCTTTTGGAAAGTGGGTGGCCAATCCCATGGCAATGAGTCTATAGAATGAGTTTCAAGGGTTGTCGACAGTCATATGTTTTGCAGCTAAGGGTCATATCACAGATTCAGGTCTATTGTCAGGTTTGATTTAGGGAACTCACGTAGTAGAGTTCTAAAACAGAGTTGGGGCTGAAAGTTCCGAAGAGTCTCAGGACCCTGATTTTTCAAAAAATTTAGACTTAGGAGATCAAGCGTGTTTGTGGTAGTGTAACACACCGATAGGCCTGTTAGGATTTGTAAAAAATGGACTAGCAATCGCATGTGCAAAAAGGTCCAAATGTGAACGTCGGACAATATATGTTATTTACTTCAGAGGGATAGTTATTAAACTTTTCCAGTTGATGTTGATAACAATTGTAACAAATTTCCGTAGCCCCACCAATAGATTTTGGCACGGGCATTGCTGAAGCCAGAGTTCCTATTGGCAAGTCAGACAAGGTCAGCAGTAAGGGATGAATATTAACATGTAAAGGATAAAGCCATTCAACCAAAATCAAGAAAGAATTGTTGACTTCATAAGCTCGTATCAGTGAAAACACGAGCCCGGTAGATAGTAAAGTATCAACAATGCATTGGAGGAAGACCAATAAATCATGCAATATGCTCTTAAACCCTGTATAACTCATTGTAATTTAACGAGCATCTCGATTGGATACATACCTGTAGTTGTTGGAAAGTTGATCAGATCTGGATGTTTAACATGTAGTATCCTGATTAAGGGAAATTAATGGGGTAGGTGGAGTGCAAGATCATGATGAAGTTTAAGGGAGCTATACCCAGGTGTAATTAGTGCCAGATTTCTTAATTGTGTAAGGTAAAACCAATTAATCGAGTATATAGATTTTGAAGATCTTCAAGATACCCCATTATATGATTATTGAACCATGAATTTTTATTGGGTTATGCTAGCAAGTTTTGCCATTGGTTTTCATCAAGAGCATCCTCTGAGTGAAAAAACTTTTATAAATTGTAAGGATGGGCACATTTCCTTAAAGGTTCCATATGTATTTTCACCTAAGTTTTCCATCTCCCTTATTTCTTGTCTATGAGAATTTGTATTTTTGGAGCTCAAGCCTCCCATTGAAACTATTGGAAATGCAATTTTCATTCCTTTTCCCCCATTGTAATTGCATTGTATCATATTGCTAGTTTGATAGTATATGTGTCTTTCCCATATACTTTCATTGGTACATGGAAGGTTATTCATACATGGTTTAATTGTGTTTATAGATATAAATGGATTATGTTTACTGGTGGATGGATTTGTATGAATTAATTGAGTGGCATATGGTACCTAGTATCCATCCTCTTCAGAGGACTGTTTATTTTCATTCCCATACAAGTGCATATTATTCAACATTCCTTATTGGTGTAGCACCTCATGGATAAAAGAAATAGGTTTACATTTCTCCGCAATCCTTCTATCAAAGAACAAGGTTTTCTTGAAAAATTCATAGGGTAGGATTAGAATAGTTATTTGAAAGATTGGTGTGTGCGATTGTCTAGACCCCTTTAGGAATAGGAACCATGATTTCTCACGTGAAAGATATGCACCTGATTACAAAGTCCCATACATTCAGAAAAGCTCCATGTTTTACAATAAAAAAGAATGCCCCATTAAAAATCAGGTAATTCTAGGATGTATTGTAGAATTTTCAAGAATAGGTTTTGGCACACCCGGTGGGACAAGAAGTCATTTCCATAATCTGAATATGGAGGAATTTTCAATGAGATTCATTAGACTTAGGCAATTGTAGATTTATCAATTTTGGGCTTCTTCACCTCATAGGAAGAGTTTGGGATTTAATTTTTAGGAGAATATTTCCAGCGATCAAAACAACTTACAAATTTCACCAGTAGATAGATCGAAGGCTCGTCTTCAAAATGAGTATCCCCTCTGGACTACTTTCACCTCAAGTTTAGATCTTTGAAATTTTGAGTTTTTGGAACGTCAAAGGTGCCTCTTCCCATATCGAGAATTAAGGATTTCAGACTTTCTCATGATTCTCTCTCATGTATCCATAAGTTATTACTGTAATTTTGGGTTCATCCATAATCTGTAACTTTGATTTCAACGAGAACCTGTGCTTTTGAGATTCTTCATTTGTTGGCTGATTTCAGTGTTTCTGGGTTTCATGAGATTCAAAGGTTCAACTGTGCACTATTGAAAGTATTAGGTTTTCGGAACTTTCAGGTTTTGGGGGTTTATCAACTCATTAGAAATTCTCTTCAAAATTTAGGATTTTAGAACTGCTAGTTCATAGACAAGTTTCAATGGTATAGAAGATCACTTATCAACAGGTCCTTCAAGGGGTTTTTATTCTCATTTTTTCATGTTTTGTGTGTGACTATGGTTATTTTTGTAAATCTTGCTAAAAATAACTCACTTGAGACCCAAAGAACAACCTAGGATTAGTTAGGAAAATTATGGAATATATTGTTGTTTGTTTAAAAGAGTCTACAACCAGGTTACAAGGAAACAACTGTCACAAACAAGTTCCATAACAATTCTAAATTTTCTAGAACATAATTTTCCTTTATTAACAATTATTAGAGGTCATAAGGTCCAAAATTTAGGGTTAGAAGGTTACAATAAGGTTCAAAGGGTAATTCCTCACCATACCCACTCTCTAACAAGCTTAAATGTTCAACTTGATTTTTCTCAAACTTAACACATTCAAAATTTCCCTAAATATTCCCATTGGATAGGAAATTTCTTCACCTTTCTAGTGATATAAAGAAGTCCTCCTAACTCCTCATATTTTCCAAGTTATGGGCCGGCGAGCCTTGGGGTGAAAATTTTCCCCAAGAACGGGCTTGCGGGCATAGGGATGAAAATTTGCCCCAAAGGCGGGTCGGTGAGTTGCGAGGAAAATTTTGGAAATTTTCCCATGCAGGACGAAAAAATTACTTTGCACCTGTGCCCACGTGAGTCCTCCAAGGACACGTGGTGTCTTCTAAGCCAACGTAGGTAAAACAGAGTGGTAGGAACATTTTTGAAAAATTCCCGCGCTAGGTGAGAATCCACTTTTGCACCCATGCCCCCGCGAGTCTACAAGGGACATGTGGTGTCTCCTAAGCCAACACGGGGTTGGTGGGAAAAAAAATGGTTTTGTGCCCCAAAGGCAAAAAGGGATAAATTTACCTGCAACTCCACCGACGCCTCGTGATGCCACATGGCAACGTGTGATTGGTTGTGGTTCGGTGGGGTGGCAGGGAAAAATTTGGAAAATTTTCCCAAAAATTTTCTAAAACTCAAAAGGAAAAAGGGACCCGCTTGTCTTCCGACACCTCGTTGTGCCACGTGGCAACCTCTGATTGGCTGCAGGCCGGTGGAGAAAATTTTGAAATTTTTCCAAAAATTTGGAAAATTTTCCCAAAAATTTCCGAGAGCACTAAGTTTAAAAAAAGGTCCGCCCCTCCGCTGACACCTCATGGTGCCACATGGCAGCCTCTGATTGGTTGTAGGATGGCAAGGAAAATTTTCCGAAGCTCCAAGGGAAAAATTCGGGCCCGCCAAAGAAATTTTTCCCAATTTTTTTTTACGCCAAGTGAAGAAAAACTTCAGAAGGCCATAAATTTTGATAGAGAGCTTGGTTTTGGGAAAATGAGTACTTTCTAGAAAAATCTCTATGCCTCTTTAATTAGGGATCATCAATTTATGATTTTGATAAATTTTAAGGGGTAAATTTTGAGGAAACATTCTGCAGGATTTTACAATGCAAACTGGTAAAAATGAACTAATCTAATTTGTTCAATTTGTTCTTGTCCCTCTCTCAACATGTCAAATAGACATGGAGAATTGTTCTGAGGTGGATTTAGGATAAGTTTATGAGGTAGATCTATTTTATTGAATTCCAATTCAAAATATTACGACTTTGACAACAAAACAACTGTGAAATCTTTGAACTCGGTTTTGCTAGGTTTTGAAAGATTTCCTTTAAGTATTTTTGTCTAATTGGATTCATTTAGGGAAAACTACTTCAATTTAATCGTTTAGTTGGTTATTTCATTGTTGTATGTTTGAACTGTGCATTTTAGGTAAAGTATTTGCCAGTTGCGAAACAAAACAGAGATCAAGTTTGAAAGGGTTATTCATCATTTTTCATCATCTAAGTCTAGGAATTCCTTCCAATTCCAATCTAATAATTTTAGTTGATTCAATTCCAACCATTCAAAAAAAAAAAAAAAATTCTGATTTCCAACTTTACACATTTCAAAGGTCAGAGTTCTGCATTTTCCTTCATACGCATTTACTTCTTTCAAATAGAGATTTCAATTCACATTTAGATGTTTAATCTTAAAAATACAACACAAATTGAGAAAGATAATGCAATCCTTTATTGATTCCAAATTACAATTTTACAACCTTTCTTTCATTCTTCGAATTCATCACACAAAATACAATTCTTTCACACTCTTTCAAAGGCTGAAAATAGAGTTTATTTCGTTTACATTTCACTTTCCAACTTTCATAAACAGTACCACATCTTTCTATTACAAAACATTTACAAGTTCCTCCATTGGAAGTGGGAAAGGTTACAATAAACTTTATCTTAACAAGGGGTTGTCAAACTGTCTTTTTCACAACTCCAGGACAACAACCTATATACTTCTCATTCTTCCAATTTGATCATAAAAATAATAGGGGAGTGGCAACACTCTCCAACAAAATATCTAAAATGAGGTTTGAGGAAGAACGAGATAGAAGTTAGAAGTGAGTTGAAAAAGGAAATGGAAGAAATTTTCCAACCTTTGGTTGAAAGCATAAACAATATGAGTAGGAGTGTTAGAAAAATGACCTGGACCATTCAAAAAATAGTGGCCAATAAAAAAAATTCATCACATCACTCCTCATGCACAACTGAAACATTGCATAACCATCAGACTAGGTCTAGAAGGGAGCCATTGATTGAGCAGTGAAGGCCTCCTCCTAGAAAAAGGATTCCAAGAAGAGAGGCAAGTGACTTTAATGAAGACCCTATCAAAAGACTACGGAGCACACATGGCCAATGATGATGACTACAGATCAAATTATTACTTTTAGGAATACCGTGATAAGAGAACTGATGGACATGGGGCCCAAAGGTACAAATGAATGTCCAAGAGCTAAAACCCAACCTTGGATGCCAAAAATTGACACCCCTAGATTTAATGGATCTGAAAGAATTGAGCCACATGTATAGATCAATAAACTTTATGTTTACTTTAACATGAATCCAATGGCTGATTTGGAGAAAATTTAGTTTGCGTCACTGCACTTGAAGGAGACTGCATATGATTGGTGTAGTGCCCACTTCCCTTCGACCTCATTTTGTTTTGTTGTTTTCGAGACTGATTACTTCACTATGGATTTATTATGGCTTCTTGATTTAGCATGCTAGTAGATATCATAGACATTGGACTGTTATTGATTTGATCTTTATATGATGCATATGGTTTACTGGTGGACATTTGATGACGATATTTGTATACTTTTGACAGGGTTATTTATCTTAATTCTGACATGTGATATATTTAATCATATTGAGTAGAACTTGATAATTTGACTAATGTGATGATCGTTTTGATATAAATGAAATGTGGAATAGAAATGTGCTAGAAAATGTAAGTGATATCGTACTTGCCTAGATGATAGTAAATCATGTGTCGTTTATTTTAGATTATATTGTATATTTGGCATGAATGTTTTAATGCAGCCAACAGGCCGAAGGAGGTATTTTCTGTTCTGCAGGTATATTATATTCACAACAATATTGGGGAGTGGAGACCAACCACATCGGAATTCGAGAAGAATCCAGCTAAGGTCACCATGGCAACAAGTAATTGTGTGTGTGTTAGAATTATCTGGTTAAGGGAAAATTGTGACTTAGGGATCATGTGTTTTTTTGTTTTAATTTTTCCCTTTTATTATGTTAGTATGTGTTGCTCTTAGTAAGTGAAATTTTACTTGTGTTATTATTCATATTCTTTGGATTGGAGTTTACCCCTTTGTTAGCCATGGGTTGTAGTGGCTTAATTAAGTTAATTTGAAATTGTCCTAAACTAATTAAAAGATGTGACCAAAGAGAGTTCATTTATTAGGATTTGATTTACTTGAGATTTTGTGTGGATTGATGTGTGTTTAAGTTTTGAGTGTAGCACACTCTACCCCACATGGGAAACTCGAATTTGGCCTTGGAGGCCAAAATTCAAAGCTTGTGGGACAAGTCAAACTTGTCCCACACCTCTTAAAACCCCATGCCAACCCTACCTATGGGTTGGAAGGCCAAATTTAGGGTCTTTTACGTGTTTTGGGGGGGATAAAAGGGTAAAAATATTAATTGCAATTTCTTTCAAAATTTAATTTTGTCCTTTGGGGAAGTGGGCTTAGTTGGAGTGTGTAAGGTGCTTGGTTTTCTTTCAACCACTTATTAATGGTGCATTGGAATATGAAGTTGACCAAATGATGTGGAGTGGAGGGAAAAGGAGGTGGCATCCTACTTGGAGCCACATCATCCCTCCCTCTCTTTTCTCTATTTGTTTGATCCTCTTGTTTGTTTTGGGGTTTTTTTTTGGGGAGTTTCATTTTGAGTCTTGTGTATTTTGGAGAGAAGAGGAATTGGAAGGAGTTTGTGGATTTTTGGAGCTTGTTGATACTTGTGGGAATTTTGTTGGAGCTTGTGGATGCTTGCTTGATCTTTGGAGGGATTGAGACTTCATACTTGGAGCAAGCTCTACCATGGAAAGGTAGGAGCTTCACCTTTTCTTGCATTATGTTTCCTTTTTGTTATATGAATGTATTTTTTGTTGTGTTGAATATTGTTGTTTGCAATGTTTGTTGGGAATGGGTAGAATGCCTAAGTTGGGAGTGGGAGGAGACTATGGGGAGTTTAAATTGAGGGAGGCATAAGAGATCATCTTCTTGAGGAGGGAGTTTGGGTTGGGTGCCCACCTAGTGAGAGAAATGCTTGCATTTTCTTCTTGTTTTACTTTGAGGGAGCCATAAGAGTTGAGGGAGGCATAAGAGTGAATGGAGGGATAAGGGGTACTTGAGGGAGGCATAAGAGTTGTTAGGGGTATTGTGTTTTGCATTGGAGGCTTTTAGGTGGCACCCATTCCCATTGGGAGGCATAAGTGGCCTCACCATAGGTCTTACTCTTATGGTTTTCTTGATAAGCCTTGTGACCTGTTGTTGTGATTGTTTTCCTTCTTGTTGTGTTGTAGATCTTGTTTTGAAGGATTATGGAATGAATGTGAAATGTTATGTTTAGTTATGTGGAAGCTAGTAGTTGCCATGAGTTGGATTTTCTCCCATTGTGATGTGGTTGGGGCTCGGGGGCTAATGGAGAGGATGGCTTCTCTTCTCCATTGGGTATCTTGGTTGGGAGGAGAGCGTTGCCTCTCCCCTTATTTTTTTGTGAATCAAGAAAACTTTGGAGGAGCTACCTTGTTGATGACAATGTGAAACCACCATGTATTTTTACCCACCTTGAGTGGAGGAAAAATGTAATATTGCTTTGTATTCTAGTTTCCGTCATTATAAATTTTGTTCCCACATTAAGTAGAAAATGTTGTAACAAGTTTTTGAAAAAAAGTTGCTTTGAACTTCATTAGTAAGGTTGTAATATGGATGGAATTAAAAGTTGAAAGAAAGACCATCTATTTATTCTCCTTTCACTTGGCTTGGAACTTCTTATGAATGTGTTGATCTTGTTGAAATGTTAGTAGTTCTTGTTTTAAAACTTAATGGGAATATTGTTGAAAACCTCTTGAGGAATGTTAGGAAATTAAAAAAAATATATATATGTATTGAATTTCACTTTGTTACTTAAAAGGATGTATCGAAAAATTGGAACATTAGTGTATTTCTATTCTTGTATTGTTAATGGAATGACTTAAGTTTTTAGAGAGTTTTTCATTATGCTAACGAAGTAATTTATGTCCTAGCTCTATTATGTTTATATTCATTTAAGAATTTATTATAAGTCTTATTGCAAATTAAAGAGAAAAAAAAAAGAAATCAAACCTATTTGAAATCCCATGCAATGTTTAGTAAAATTATGTAGAAATAAATTTTAATGCAAATACTTTAAACCTATTAAGTTCAATACCCAATACTCCTTAATGCCTAATAAAGGTACTAATAGTTTGAATATCATTCATATTTAAGTAATACTAAAACTAATGAATTTATTAATATTAAATTATAATAATATTAATGTACTATTAATTACTTTTTATATATATTAACAAAAGCATACTATCACTAACATATATGCAAATAAACCACAACCAATAAATAATATCAATGAAATATATACATAAACCTATGTATGAGGGTGCATATAATAGCAAAACAAATCGTGTTTCATGAATATTCTGACATGAAACAGATCCACCTCTGTGAGAGTTTCTTACTCGAGCTGCCTCGTAGAACAGGTAGGCTCTCCATGAAAGATCTCTGAAATGAATTTCTTTTGGTCCCCCGTAACACTCTCACTGTCCCTTGTAATCGTTCGAGTCTGTTCTTCTATTATCAAATCTGCCAGGTCAAACTCAGACAATTTACTATCCCTTAGGTGATTTTGATATGAATATCTTGAAGGTGGATCCCGGGGTTTGAGGATGCATTCGTTACTGAACAGATAACAACATAAATGGACAACCTGCTCGTTTGGAGCGCTCAAAGAAATAAATTAAAGGGGGCTTTGTTTATTCCTACGGTCAGGCCGTGTTCTGTGTAGGCCGTGGCCAGGATACAGCCTAGAACACCTTGCAGCACCCAATGAAAGTGGAGGTAACTCGCCTCCTCAAGCGCCGAAGCTCCCTCTATACACCATTCCCTGTTACCACGCGGCCAGGACAATATAAAACAACGGCCGACTGTGTGCAAAGCTAGAGACTGGAAAATCTAAGTGAATAATTGTTGGATGCGGCCCAGGAGTTGGTTAACATGTCTACCCCACTAGCTGTAGCTTCTTCTTTTTCACCATGTCCAACCGCGCGGCCAGGGCAGAGTAAAGACAGGTGGGTAGACCAAACAGGGAAGGGGGGGACAGAAGATCTCCATATCATTTCAATGAAATAAATAAAGATGCGACCTGGAGCTGTTCGCCACGCAAGGGGAGGAAATTTTAATGTTTTATGGCAGGTGTTGGTTGAGCCACCCACCCCCAACCATGATTTCCAACCTAATTTCCTTTTAATGTGTCTCCACGTAGTTGCTTGGGCCATGTTTATATCCCTTGCCTGGCGTTGAATGTGTATACCGCCTGAATTGGCTCGGGCCACGTCGAGCTAGAATGTAAAGGGTTGGCGGTGGTATTATTAACCATCGGTGGGGTTATACGTGGGCGGTTGGAATATTTAAAAGCCCACCGAGTTGATTCTCCTATCGTGCCGAGTTGTTGGAAAGGAATAAATGGTGGACATAGTGGATTGAACCATATACACTCACCAACTCATTGAGGCATGTAATGCCAATATATCAACTCCGAATAGATAGCTCTCCGAGCTATATTGAACTCGTCCGAGCTAGCTGGTAGAAAACCAAGTTGGCTTGGTATTACTAGCTAGTAATTGTGGTGGCAAGCCACGTGGTGGCTTGAGGACCCACCACGTCGGTAATAATAAAATAGTCCTTACGATGGCTAGAATCCCTTCCATTTTTAAAAAATAAATAAATAAATAAATTTTTTTTAGTCGGAATTTCGGGCTGTATGCTTGTGGAAGCAAGTCCTAGAGCGTTGTCATTCGTTTGCTTTCGTGGCGTTACAATTGGGAGCATCATTATGACTTGTATATTCAAGAGGGTATCAATGATGAGATACTTAGCTGGTACAATTTATGTTCTCTTCTCCTTGACATGTTTGATAAAAAGACTAGTGATGACCACTACATAGAGTTGAGGAATTTACATCATAAGAAGAAAGAATCTTTTGATTATTGTATTAGAAATTTTAGAAGGTTGTATTTGTGGATTCATGATATCCCACAAACTAGATAGGCCTAAATATTTTTGGAAACTTTTAATGATGAATTGAAAGGATGTGTTGAGGTTTTAAACCAGTTGTTTTGGATGGAGCTATTGCATAAGCCAAATCATATAAAAATTTCTCAGAGGTAAGACCCGAAGCAAGAAAGCTATGAAACTATACACTTCCTAACAACCAACCTAGCTCAAATAGAGCACTGAATATGGATACAAGGTGGGCACACCCAATGCTGTAATTTATGCTAATAAAGTAGCTAGGGAAGATTTAAGTAAGCAATCCTGTTGTTTCTCATGCAAGGAGAAGTGGGCTGAGGTGCAGGTGCATGACCAAGGGGAAAATTCATTTGGTTGAAATGTTAGATGAGTCAGGTAGTAGCAGAGATGAAAAAACTCGCATTGATGCAAGTATGCTACCTCTAGAAGACACATCATCAAGAGTGCCAACTGACCAGCCCATTGCATCTTTGGCTATTATCAAAAGGTTATCTTAACACCATACATATAGAGTAAGAGGATGGATTAAGGGGAGACAATTCATAGTATTGATCAACTCAAGTAGCACATATAATTTCATTGATTCTAAATTTGATCCAATACTTGGTTTACATATTGTGCATGACCTCCTTTTGAGGTTAGCATTTCAGATGGTACTAACATGAATTATAAGGAGTATAATGAGGATTGAATCTCATGATGGGATATTATTAAATGAGATCTGATATTTTTATAGTTGATGAAAGTTTGACACCCTACAAGAGATGTCAGGTGGCCCTATGCATCACAATTTGTACTATCCTTTTCATTAATAAAAGTCACAAAGTCATTCAATTCACGATCGACATCATAATCTTCACGTTGAACCTGAGAGGCACTATAAAGCAAGATTTAAAGCTTTACCTCCAAATCAAACCTCAATTGTCTAACAACAGGTATATACCAACACAATGAATACTCTTGAGCACAAAAAACTTATTCAAAATGCCTACAAACATTGATCCAAGGAATTGCATACGTTTTTAGTCACGACCTGGGCACCGAACACCGAACTAACATTTTCGTGTTCACAGCAGATGTCTCTGCCTCCATGTGTAGTCTTCCATGATTATCTATGACATACAACATGATCCCTCTCTGGAGTAATGGTACATAGGCAACACTCACCACATTGTGGGAGTGTGGTGAGGTTGTTAAGCCCCAAAGCACTAAACCATTCTTCAAGTCAAGGACACAAAGCTAGGCTTTAAAGCAAAGGTAGCCATATATAATTCAAACACTCATTGCAAATTCTATATCAAGAAAGTAGAAGAGCAAAAATAGGTGAGCCTACACAAAAAGAGAAAGCAAGTACAAAACATAGAGGACAAGTTTGTATCCCTCAGGATAGGTTCGACAACTATATTGTCCAGCTTCCTACATACCCGACAAGCACAAACTGCCAGGTCCTATTATTTTTTGAGTAGCTTGATGACACTTTGTTCCACCCTTGCACAAAATTTGAGCACTCTATCACCCCTTAATCCTAATTACACCTTTTCAAATTATAGTTAGCATTAAGGTCAATATTCATGATTTACACTAGTTTAGGACTATTTAGGACTGCCTTTTATTAGTTTTGGATGATTAATTCAAGTAATAGGTGGACTAAAGATAAAACTATTTTTTTGTATTACAAGATTCTACAAAACCGTTACAAGTATCTACAGCGTTTAAGTCAACCTTGTGAGTTGTACAATAGTTATCCATGATTTCTTTATGGATAAAGAAACTTTCAAAATAGCAAAGGTAATCTTTTCTTCATTGAAAAATTGATTACTGCATAGTATGAACAAATCAGGTTAAGTAGTTTATCTATGCATCTGCATCTATTTTGTCTTGAAACATGGGGATGTCTAGATTGACTTGTATCTTGTACAATGTTTGACTACCAAAATCTCTTTGTGAAGTAGATGAATCAAATGGAGAGTGAAATGCTTGAGCAGTTGAACAAAGTGATCTACAATTTTCACTTGTTCATGGCATAATGTTCCTAAAAATACATTTTTTGTCTCTATAGAGCTACCTTTATCTTTTTCTAGAGCATTTCTAAAGCCATTATCTTTGAAATCGATTTGTCTACCACCTCAAGACATGAAGGAAGGTATGATGAAAGGTCACAAATTTGAAGCCCTAACTTCTCGTAATCAAACCTCATATGAGTGGGCATACAAATAAAGAAGGATTCATATGGGAAATTTAATACCACGAAAAAATGATATGAAGTATGGTTGTTATGAGACCTCTCATCCTAGGCCCGGGAGGAATCTAGTGGACAATGGAAATTAAAAAATTAAAAAGTTAAATGTGTTGTGGCAGAAACGTATATTAAATTATTAAGGATATACAAGAGTGTCATGAGACAAGGGGAAAAAGAAGAGAACAATAGAAAATGTGCTAGAAATTTAAACTGCATGACTATATTATGCAATAGTTTTGTAAAAGGTTCGAGAGTTAGATGTGCTACAAGATGTCTCACTTTATTGTACTTCCTAGTCTACCTGTGCTTTCCTCTATCAAATAATGGAGGAATGCATTAATATACAAGTGTAGAGGATGAAGGAATGGTTGAACTGCTACATGAATGAAAATCATTCACTTCGTAACTGTTCTCCATCATTTTATATTTTTCTAGAGATATTTTTGCTAAGCTGCGCAGAAAACTACCACCACCATCAAATTTGTGTAGCATCAACGAAGGTAAGTTGGATATTCATGGTATGACCACGTATGCTTAGGATGGACATGAAGTCCATGGTGAAGAAGACACGTGGCATAAGATATAACCTTAATACTAGCAATAACTTGAAGTCTGAGATGTTCTAGGAATAGTCACCCCTCCTTGAAGAGCAATGGTCCACATTGAGTGCACTCGTGAAAGAAGATGTGGAAAATTGGCAACTTGGACTTTGGTTACACTTTTCCTTGGGAAGGAACTTGACTTGTTTTGACAATCTGAAAGAAAGGAGTTTCTCATTGTCTTGTCTATTTAACCCTGACATCAATTATTTGATCCGACTCTGCTAGAATGCTGTAATTGGGATTGGTTTTTTTCCGCAAGAATGTCTCTGCAACATCCTCAGTGTCCTATATAGGTGGAAAGTATGACGCAAGAGTTCTGCAATGAAGATTATATGTAAACCAAGGTAGGAAGGAAGATTCAGCACGAAAAGAGTTGCCTCGTACTTGTTTGATAATGGTATAGGTCTCATATTGAGGTGGATGAAGCCTATGGTAAGGTCCTATCAGTCTTTCCTTCTTTAAATGAAGCTATACTCGATCACCAACATGAAAGGTGGGTGACATTCAATGTTGATCATGGCGTTTTTTTTTCTTAGCATTGGCTCTATGCAGATTGGTCTACACCTGTTGTTGAATGTGTTGAGTGTGCTTAATGAATTTACCAGCTTTGTGAGCTTACTTTTGAGCCAAAGGATTTGTTATAACTTAACAGGATGGAAGAATCACTACTTTTATACAACTGTTATGAACCTAGAAAAATCTGGACTGAAACAATAAAATTCAAGACCAGAAATCTGCCTAAGACATTTTAAAAGATAAATTTATGAGATGTAAAAGGAAACAATTTTAAGCAGTATTTTTTTTCTAAACTTAAGTAGAAAAACGCTGGTCTGATGACCAAAAATAAATGCCAACCTCATGTGCACTGAGTGATCCTCTTTTCTATCCTGAGATGGTTGTACTTTAGTCATCCTATCAACCTATTTTTTTCATTTATTGACATTTTCAAGATTGTTATGATATTATTTATTCCTTATATAAGACTCAATTTGATGAAAATATATAGAACTGCCGTAGCTAATTTAATTTTGGAAACATATTCTTAGTTTGGGTATCTATGCAGATATAATTGTAGGAGATGAAATGCATATGGGAATATGAGGAGGACAAAGGAAATGTGTTTCAATAGGTATGTATATAAAAAATGCATGACATATTGATTAACATATGAAAATTTTTCATGTATAAGTTTCCAATAATAATTGTTTGGAAGCATAAATAAAACTGTAGCTAAAGTCTCTCAATGGAAAGGATATTCACTAAATTATTGGTTTGGCATAGTCACATTAATCAGTTGAAAGTATCAGCTTTTGGAGTTTAAAATATTTTTAATTAATTGCCAACAAACCCATTCCAAGTGATGGTATATCCTCCAATTTATTTCCACCACCACATTACCATTTACATGTGCCTCCTTTAAAGTATTATCCAAGAACATCGGTTGTATCTTTTTAATACAATCGATAGATAGATAAGGGTTCTCAACATTATGATTAGGAATATTGTATTTCACATTCATTTATGAGGATAGGATTTATATCTGTTTGCATATCATAACTTCTTTCTCATTGAACTTTGGCTATGTACCAAAATGTCAAACGTGCTGCTCACTGAATTCTTGATTCCTATGCAATTTTTGAAATTCATTCTATTTAAATTCAAACTCTGGATATTGTGAGGGGAGATAATTTTGATCTGATTGATCCAAAAGATAAATAATATTATTGCATTTACTGTTAGTATTATCTTATGGTTTAATGTGCATTGGTTGATCACGATTATTTGATTATTTATTATAACTTGCTGAATTCGTACAAGGTTCTTTGATCTGGGTGAGTTCAGTATTTATCCGATTTCACTATCCACTAAACTCATGCTAACGGATAATGAGGTGCTCTTATAGTTAGGAGTTGTTCAGTTTAACATCTTGCTGCATTTTTTAATTCTATTTCTATTTATAAACTTTGGTTCTAAAACCTTTTTAAGTCAGTATACTAATAAGGAGGCACATTAAACAAGCCTAAAGATAGTTTGTGTCATAATAGTGGGAAAGAAAGAAGATTTTGAGTCAGTCTATTACCGCTCCATAGAATAGAATTTTCCATTGGAATCCTCAATCAAATGAATACAATGAAGCATGTTACAACTATAAATTTTTAAGCATGGATGCATGACAGATGATTATGATATATTCTAGAATCTAGATTAGTGTCTTAAATCTGAAAAACACCTTGCTGTGCTTTTAAATAAATGTATTGAATATTAAAAAAAATTGGGAGAGGGTTCCCTTTTATCCACCTCATACTATCCTAGCTATCATTCTAATGCTCCATAATTAGTCCAATAGAGGGAGCTGTGAACTGAGCATTGCATACATTTTGAACTGAGATTGAGGAAAATTCTAGAAATATTTAAGGTTTGTCCATTCCATCCACTTCCCAAATATGTACAAGTCATGTAATATTTTTATTCCTTTCTCAAACCAAAGGAGGGAGAGCAGCCTTTTGTCAAGGCAAGGATCCTTTTGTTGACCAGATCCTTGCTTTGACAAGAGGCTGCTCTGCCCTCCTTTGGTTTGAGAAAGGAATTAAAATATTACATGACTTGTACAGATTTGGGAAGTGGATGGAATGGATAGATCTTAAAGCTTTCTACAAGCTTCCTCAATCTCATTTCAGAATGTATACAATGCCCATAAATGCTTTCACAGCTCCCTCTTTGAGAAATTTCTAAATACTTTTCAACAAATCCATTTTGTGCATAGCCTAAAATTAATGTTGTCCTTGTGAACAAATCTCTTCGAGACATTATGTCAAATAGTTCATTTTTCTTATTTATTCTTCCACATTTTGCATGCATGTCTACAAGGGTTGTTGCAAATACAACATTTGAATTGAGCTAGTACCTATGTTTTTATTTTTTTATGATCAATCAAATATGTTTTTGGAAGAACAGTTGGGTGGATTTTATCATCTCTTCTTTGAAATATTGAGCCAAATCTTCTTTTTCTGGAAGAAAGGGTGCTATATCAACTTCTTATTCAAACATTGATGGTTTTAACTGATTTAGAAAATCTATATTAATTATGGAGTACATGCTCATATAACAGGGAATTTCCAACTTAATTTTTCCCTATATTTGCTGGATAGTTCTGATTTGACTATATCTATTTGGCTAGAACTTCTTTCCCGTCCCCTTGAGATGGTCCATACTCAAATATGCCCACAATATGTTTTCTGTGAGATTTTTTGAAACAATTACTTTGTCATTTTTCATTGGCTTTAGCTTGAAGCAAGTGCTCTTGTACTTACTTATTAACTCGCCGAGTTATTTCCATGAACATGATGGCTTGGAATTTTCATTGATCATTCTCCTACTTGCCTGCTCCATCTCTATCATCTTTCCTAAATATGATAATTCTTCACTGGGAACTCCTCATTCTATGATTATTTACTAATGCACAACTTTTAGTTTGGTGGATGGAATCTGGAAACACAAGAACAAACATAACATAAGAATACCATAGACTATGATAAGAAGGAATGATGATAAATATGAAATATAAGTGTAAATTATAATATTAACATGAAATTGTTACAATCTCCCCCATGAGTTACTTCAAGTGTTACTGATTTCACTTGCCTTCCAACAATAACTATGGGAGAAACTTCACAATTACACTTCTTAATGGCTTCTTTAACACACCTTCAAAATGATGGCTTCCTTTACACACTTACAATATTTCTCACTACTTCCTTCTATGCTAAATTAGGGGGGGTGGCCTCTTTATTTATAGGAATTTAGGCTTATCCATCTTATCTCTAAGATAGGATAGGAAATATCTTCCGGCCAATCATATTTCATGCCTAAACTCTTGCCTTTACATGTAGGCTTATCTTCTAAGATAAGATAAACCTTTTCATCTCACATGGGTTCCTCCTTTTTAGACTTTTCCACAAATAAAATACAGAAAATATTGATGACATCACTCTTTGTCCTTATTACAAATATAATATTTCTAATTCCTAATCATGTAGACCCTACTTCTCTACTTATCCCAACTTTGACATTTTAACATTACCGGACCACTTATAACAAATATTTACTTTTTACAACATTCCTATTGTACTTTGACTGTTATCGTACTCTACATTATTGGCGGCACCGTACTGACGGTGCTGTTATCTTCTATCAGACGCTACTACTAATTACACTTAACAACATCCTATTCCTAATACATACATTAATGAAATAGAAATTACGGAGGAAAATTTTAGTGTCGACATCTTCCTCCTTCCTAGCTTCTACTCCGTCCTTGGAGTAGACTATTCTGGTGCTTGGAAAATCTTCAACTTGTCGTGGTTGACCCATTTCGTAATGGGAGTTCCATCCAATTCCTCCAGTCGGTACATACCATTTTCATGCACAGCTGCTATTTTGTAGGGCCCCATCCATTTTGGAAGAAATTTTCTCTGTCTTCTTTTTTTGTATTTGGAATCATATACTAGAACCAAGTCATTCACATGAAATGGAGACCAATGGATCTTTTGATCAAAGTATTCCTTCTGCTTCATTTTCTTCTTATAGCTTGTATCCTTTGCTATTTCCATCATTTCCTCTAGCAAATGAAGATGTACCAACCTTTCTTTTACTGAATCAATTTCATCCATCCTTTCATTTTTCATAACTCTCACAGTGGGAATATCAAACTCAATAGGAAGAACTGGATCAATGCCATAGGCCAACTGAAATGGGGAGTACCCTATTGCTAACTTTGATGTTGCCCTATATGCCCACAATGCTGCATCTGGGAAATCATCATCATCACAAGATGAATCTAAACCATCAGAGGCTCGAGAGAGTGCATCTGCATTGACATGCTTCTTTCCTGGCCTATCTATAATATCAAATTCAAATTATTGTAGAAAAATTATCCATCTTGCTATCCTCCTTGATGGGTTAGTCTTATTTACAATATATTTTAGAGCCTGATGATATGTTACAACTAGGAATTTTTTCCCTAGAAAGTAATTCCTAAACTTCTTTACAGCAAAAATGATAGCTAGAGCCTCTTTTTCAGTTACAGTATAATTTACCTCAGCACTACTCATTTGTCTGCTCCCAAAGTAAACTAGATGATCATTCCCATTTTCATCCTTTTGGCTCAGAGTACTTCCTAGTGCTGCATCTGAGGAATCAATATACACAATGAATGGATTACTCCAATCTGGATTCTTTAAAACAGGTGAAGACACCAGGGCTTCCTTCAGTTATTCAAAAACTTCATGCGCCTTATTTCTTGGTTCATAAGTAACATCCTTCTTCAAGAATTGGGTTAGTGGCTGTGCAATCTTTGAGAAATTCTTGATGAACCTTCTATAGTAACCCACATGGCCTAAAAATGATCTCAACTTACTTCTATTCATAGGAAATGGTAACTCTCTGATTTTTGAAACTTTATCAGGATCAGTACCAATACCATCTCTGGATACAACATGCCCTAACAAAACACCTTTAGAACATCCAAAGACACACTTTGTAGGGTTTAGTGAGGCTTGTGCTTCATCTAACCTTTGAAATGTTGTCTCCATCTGGTGCAAGTGGTCCATCTTACTCCCATAGATGAAAAAATCATCCAGAAATACTCTGATGAAGTTCCCAATGTAGGGTTCAAACACCCTATTCATCAAACACTGGAATGTTGCTAGAGCATTACACAACCCAAAAGGCATAACTCTATACGAAAATGTTCCCCAAGGAGTGGTGAATGTGGTCTTCAACTGATCTTTCTCTACTATAAAAACTTGGTTGTAGCCACTATATCCATCAGCAAAACTATAACACTCCTGGCCAGCTACTTCGTCCAAGATATGATCTGAGAATGGAAGAGGGTTTGTTGTTTTATTGAGCTTCATGTAGTCAACATAAATGCATAGCTTCCCATTATTTTTTATTGAGATCACAATGGGAGAAACTCATTCTGAATTCTCCACAGCAAATATGAATCCTACATCAAGTAACTTATCTATTTCTTCTTTTACAGTCTTGGAAAAATTAGGATTCATTCTATATGGCGTTTTCTTTATGGGCTTAACACCATCTACCAACTCAATAGAATGTTCTACCCAACTTACTTGACGGAGTTCCTTGTAATCAAAAGTGAATATGTGTATGTACCTTTGAAAGAGCTGGAGGTAGGATTCCTTCTCACTCTCCATCATAGCATCACCAATCTTTATTTGCTAGAGACGATCATCAATTTATTCTTCAGATAATTTTATGGGGTCATGAGTCGGTGTGACTGGAAGGATATCCATGACCGAAACATCAACATCACTTTCTTCATCTTCTATGTCCACTTCACTGGTACTAGAGTAATCAGAGGATATCCAATCATCAGTTTCATCACTTGAATCGATAGGTTCTGCCTTATGATTTCGAGGGATCACATTTATTTTCACCCTCTCTCTACCACGTCCAAGTGTCGTGAAGCCTTAATTCTAGTAGTTTATTGCATGAACTCTCCTTAGCCATGGTTTTCCCAACAACATTAGATACGCAACAGTACCATTTTTCATCACTTGAAAGTATAGCACACATACAACACCCATAACAGATATTGCCACATTTGAAACTACACCTTCTGGTTTAGTTTTTCCCTTATTTAATGACCTTAACATAAGTGTTGAGGGGCGACCAATTTTTAAACCCAACATATTCATTACAGACTCGGTCATTACATTAACTGTAGCACCTCCATCAAGTAAGACATCATGAATTGAAATACCATTACATAGTACCTCAGCTTGTGGAGCATAGGGATCCGCCTCTTCCTCCAAAACAGGGACCTCAACCTCCTTCCTTCGTAAAGTATTGAGTCCACTTCGCAGCTCCCGCCTCTTCTTAGAAGACATAGCCAAGAGTTGACCATATGTAATATTTGTAGGTCTTTTGGACAAATCTTCTAAGATGGAGTATGGTCCTTGTCCCTGTGAAATCAGAAAATCCTGCACACCCAACTTTCTTCTCCTATGTTTCTTACTAGTTTCTCCTTTCATCTTCTTAGGATCATTTCCATCTTGGTTATCTTTTTCTTTCTTTCTTTTTGTTACAAACACATCTACTTCATTATTTATGCTCTTATCTACTACATCAAAAGAATTCACAGGTGCTTTTCCTTTATCATTATCTCTTGTACCAGATGTAGAAGCTCTATCTAGACAATTATACTTATAATGACCCTTTTTATAACCATAACAAACAACTTCAGAAATATTTCTTTTTGAACCTCTATCTTCTCCCTGAGAACTAAATTCTTTTCCTTGAAGAAGATTAATAGTTAACTGTCCTATCTTCTTGAGCAGATCTTCATATTCAGTAGATGTACTAGGAGAAATATTTGTGCTCACTGAGAGTGGTTGTGGATTCTGAACCAAAGGTGCTGGTGTAGGCTCTACTTTAGCAACAATTTCTTTGGGTTCCTCTTCCATTCTTTCTTCTCGCCTTCTTGCAATCTCCTTTTCTTGTTCAATGGTAGCTGGGCGGTCATACTTCACTCGTTTTCTGATCTCTGGCTTCATCCCAAGAATGAAGTGATTACATAGGAGATTATCCACGCCATTCATCAACCCATCCGCTAATCCTTTCTTCCGGATCTAGGCATTGAGCTTTGTCCTTAGCTCTAGAACATGAGCATGATAATCTCTTATCTTCTCCTTCTCTCCTTGGGCTAGTTTTGTGATCTTGATCATGAGATCTGCATATTTCTGTTGTTCACCAAATTCTTCAAGAAAACTTTCAGTTAATAAATCCCATGAGTTTTTTACATTTTCACCTAGTGTTTTAAACCACCTAAGTGCTGAACCATCCAAAAAGGTAGGAAAAAATTCAATCCATTGTTCCCTTCTTATAAGGCCATTACAAATACAAGATCGTTTAAACTCTTGAATGAAAGAGGAAGCATCTTCATTAGATTGATCTGAAAATACAGGAATCTTCCCCAGTTTCAAAAGTAACCACAGTGAAATACCAACCCACAAGTACAATCAACAAGACTTATGTGCACAAATAATTGGAATCACTATAATAGAAAGTGACTTTACACTTTTCTACAGTAAAATAGAAATGACCACGGTAAACTATTGTAAAACTTGACTTACTGCGGTAAAAACTGACTTTACTGTGGTAAACACTATTTACGGTAAAAAGTGAAGTTACTGTGGTAAATACTATTCATGTTAAAAAGTGAAGTTACTGCGGTAAATACTATTCATGTAAAAAGTGAATTTACCATGGTAACTACTATGCACAGTAAAAACAAGGTTACTCTCCAAATGATTTCTGACTAAGTGGGAATATCTCTCCAGAAAATCCACCAACGAGGAATGGTCCCAGCAACGGAACCAAAATGCCATCACCAATACGTCAGTATGATAATTCTTCACTGGGAACTCCTCGTGCTATGATTATTTACTAATGCACAACTTTTATATTGGTGGATGGAATCTGGAAACACAACAACAAACATAACACAAGAATACCATAGAATATGATAAGAAGGAATGATGATACATCTGAAATATAAGTGTAAATTATAATATCAACATGAAATTTTTACAATCTCACCCATGAGGTACTTCAAGTGTTACTGACTTCACTTACCTTCCAACAATAACTATGGGAGAAACTTCACAATTACACTTCTTAATGGCTTCTTTAACACACCTTCAAAATGATGGCTTCCTTTACACACTTACAATATTTCTCACTACTTCCGTCTATGCTAAATGAGGGGGGTGGCCTCTTTATTTATAGGAATTTAGGCTTATTCACCTTATCTCTAAGATAGGATAGGAAATCTCTTCCTGCCAATCATATTTCATGCCTAAACTCTTGCCTTTACATGTAGGCTTATCTTCTAAGATAAGATAAACCTTATCATCTCACATGGGTTCCACCTTTTTAGACTTTTCCACAAATAAAATACACAAAATATTTATGACATCACTCTTTGTCCTTATTACAAATATAATATTTCTAATTCCTAATCATTTAGACCCTACTTCTCTACTTATCCCAAATTTGACATTTTAGCATTACCGTACCACTTACAACAAATATTTACTTTTTACAACATTCCTATTGTACTTTGACTGTTACCGTACTCTACATTATTGGCAGCACCGTACTGATAGCGCCATTATCTTCTATCAGACGATACTACTAATTACACTTAACAACATCCTATTCCTAATACATACATTAATGAAATAGAAATTACGGAGGAAAATTTTAGTGTCGACAGACCCTTTACGTGAAATCCTTCGGAGTGGCGAACCACGAGCTCCTGGACACGACCCTTTATCGGGGGCTCTTCATGCTCCTCCTCACAGCCCTTCCCATTGGATTCCTTTGGCTAAATGTGGTGTCTTTGCTCCTCAAGCTCGGTCAAGAAAAGGAAATCTCCAAGGTGGCCAAGGTCTATCTAGTTTTTCTGCTACCAAATCTGGTGGTGACCTCTGTTTTAGCGCCACTGAGAATCTATCTAAGACCCACCCCAAAAAATATTAGAGTAGTAGCCCGATCCATGGAACTATGTCTTTGTTAGGATCTTACCCTGAGTAGAATCTAGATGTGGGACTATTTTTTAAGCTCATTTGAGAAAAGTTCTTATATGTAGGGCTCTTGAGTTGGTAACTTGTGTTTTTGGGTGAAATTTTTGTAGGCTTGGATTTTTTTTTTCCCTACTACTGTTTATTCTTATTTCATTATGTAATGGTGATGGGATATAGTGAGGAAGCGATGATCATGACCCACCTTTCCTGTAAAGACCAATATAGTACATCTTCAGTTGGAACCTGTAGAGAATGCTATGAGGAGGCAAGTGAAACTAAAGAAGAGCTTAAGAAAGAGATTAAAAAAAGAAACAAAATAAACTCAAGTGAATTCTTCTCTTATTTCGCACTGCCATTTTAATATATAGACTCAATATTTTTCTGTGACTATGAAAAAAAAAACAAAAAAAATTCTTAGATGGTAGGTATAGTTGATCACTTGGATATTTATGTGTTGGGAATGATAGGAAAACATGGATTTTATCATACAGGTATATGAGTGCACACCTTAGCTTATTAGTTTTGTGCGAGGTTTTAATTATTGTCATAGTTTAAATGTAATTTGTGAATACTTTTGGTAGAACTGGAGTAAAATATGTGTTCTTAATATCTCAGAATCTAATGCGCCTTTGTTTTTATCGATAGTAGAGAATTGTATCAAAGTTGAGACAATCAAAGTGAAGAACATAAAGATGAGAAATGTCGGCAGAGAGGCAATTGCTAAAAATAAAAGTGAAGAAAAAGAACCTCAAAGTAGAACCAGAGAAACAAACAGATTGATTGAAGATGGTGGTGGAGAGAAGGTGTTCATATTGTATGTGAAGGGTTAACAGTATTTAGGCACCCTTTTCTATTTTATCATTGTATTTAAAGGGTTAACCGCATTTAGACACCCTTTTGTATTTTATCTTATTTGATAATAATAAAATGTTTGTGGACCCATTTATTGGGCACAAAATTCAAAGAAAATATTTTTTAATTTCTAATATAAATTATCAGCCCACATTGACATCATAGACAATATGTATCCGTCGATTGCACTATATTATTTATTCTTGAAATTCAGAATTTTCATTCTTTAAATTCGTATCGTCTCTAAAGAGACAATAAAAACTGAAATTAGTATTGTCTCTAGATAGACAAAAAATTAGTATTATGTTTTGTCTCTAGGGAGACCATAATGATATTGTCTCTCAAGAGAAAAAAATGATATTGTATCTCAAGAGACAAAAATGATATCAATCTAAAATGTCTCCAGAGAGAATAATTAGAGACAATGTTAGAGACACCTGCTTTGAGACAATATACAACTTTTTTATTATCTCTATTTGAGACAATTTGGTCAAGTATTGTCTCTATTATTGTCTCAAAACACCCCTCCTTATAGTAGTGAGGGTTCGGTGCTCCCCACATTCACCTGTTCTTTTGTTTAAAACTCAAACAATCCACTCCAAATTTTGCTTTACTATTATTACATTTTTTTTTTTTGTTTAAATTTTGTTTTATATATTATACTATATATATAATATATATTTTAATATATTATCTTATAATATATAAGAATATTCATAAAATAAACAATATATATAATTACATTTAAATATAATCTAGTTCTATTAAAAAATATAACTATATTAAATATATTTTCAATATATTTATATCATTTACAATGTAAAAAAAAAATGAAGGATTATTTCAAGTTGTAAAATAACTGATTTTATATTGTTTTCTTTATGAGGTATCGAACTTAAAAATGTTTAATATCTCTTTATGTTAAAATGAATTACTTATTTATGAGATAAGAAGGAATGTAGAAAAGTATTTCCAATGAGAAGAGAGACTTGGAAATAAATTTAAAACTTAGTGAAGGAGGATGTATAATCACACTTGACTTACTAATAAAACCATTTTGTTAAGTTAACAAGGAAGATATTAAAACTTATTTTATCTCATTCACTATGTTGCAAAAATTTAAAAGAAGAGATGTATTTCCATAATGGTAATTTATTTTCATTCAATAATGCTACAAAAATTGACAAGAAGGATATCACACTAAAATATCACATTTTCTTCTTAAACATTTACCATACTAATAAGGATATAGAAATAGCATTGTTATATACACATTTTTTTAGAATAACATATAACAATCAATGCTTTTATTTCCAAAGGAGAACTACAACCTTGAAAAAAATCTTAACAAGAGTACTCACAACCAATATCTTGTTACTGCATTCCAAGTTTGAAGTCTTTTACAACATTTATCATACAAGGAAAGTTTATATTCCAATGGAGATTAAGCTCCAATATACAACATAATTCCCAAAATATTCAAGATGCACGAAGAGCAACTTTAAAATATTTATCCACAAGATTGAAAGAGGATGCACAAACAAATTCAACTGAAGTTTACAAGGAATCCCCAAATCACAAAGAAAATTCACTTTTAAAGGAAAATAGACTTCCCACATAGCCATATCCATAAGATTTTCAATGAGAGTAATGTTCACAAAATGGAGAAAACAATGAGAAGCCATGATGTCAAGAGACTCGAACCATCTTACAAACTTGAGCTCCAACTTTGAGTGCTTTTCAAAGAGATCAACACAAAGAGAAATGTTTGTTTTACCACCCAGCCCATAGGTATCATTACATGTTTTTCCAAAGACTAGAAGACATGGTAGCCCCCCCCAATCCCATGGGAGAGAGAGCTAGTTTCCATAATTGTTCACAAGATTTAGGGAGACATAAACAACAACATCTTCACATACAAGACAAGTCCATGCACTAAAGAAAAAAAAATTTAGCAAAAAAAAGAAAGGAGGAGAAAATCATAATCATCCTCAAAAATGGGGAAGAGAAGATGAGATACCCAAACGTTCTAAAAAGTGTGGTCCAACTACATGATGCACACTAACAAGATCCTTCACAAGCCTCATTATTCCTCCAAGACAACAATCCCTCCTTATTGCTCCACCAATTCTCCTAAATCCTCCTTGGGAGGATTTTCAAACCCATTGGGTTTCCTCTCCAAGAATGGGAAGGGTGTAAAAACCATATGAACCACCTTCCCCACCTCAAAACATATGAGGGGAGTAAAAAGAACCTACATGGCTTGCCAATGAAGCCATGAGGTTTAAGTGGGAAAATGCCTCCCCCTTCCCCCATAAAACTCTAAAATCCATCAAGCCATATGATGGGTGGAGAAAATGACAATAAACATACCCAAAGCAATATACAAAACATGCGAAAAAACATACATTTCAACTCTAATAAAAACTAAGATCTAACATGACATAAAACATAGAATCAAATAAAAATAATACCTCCAAAAGCACTCCAACACTCTAATATTTTCTCACTTCCTTATCCAAGAAAACTCTAGCTCCCAAAAACGTCTCCAAGCACCAAGGAAAAGCTAAAAAAAAGTTCTCTTTCTCCCACATGGAGTATTTAAAGAGAAGGAAAAAATTTCCTCACTAGTGAGGGGGTGACATGTGTCACCCCTATCTTCCCTCTAAGTCAAATATTCCCAAAAATAAAATGGAGAAAAGATCAACTCACTTTTAACACTTTTCTTCCAAATTGCACAAAAACAACTAAAACAAATTTGTGCAAATTTTTACAAAAAACACATACCAACCATTCTTACATGGATGGTAACAAAAGAGAGGAAAAATGGGAGGTAAAATCCCTCTATTCCTTGAAATTAAGCCCCCTGCCTAATAGGTAGGGTCCAAGGGCTTATTTTAATGCTAAGTGAACTCCCAAAACTAAAAGGTGTCACTTTAAATGCCATAAATAGCTCAATTTCGGGTTTGGCACATTTGGGAACAAGTGTAGAGGATTTGAGGCCCACTCAAGGGTGCACATGTGACCCTAATCCTCTCTAATTAACAAACACTTACCCAAATATACAACTTAATGCAAGTGGGGACCACTAAGTCCCCAAACCTAGTTTACTTAAAACAAAATAAACACCCTAAACATATTTAATTTTACATGACATACAACATTACAATGAGGGTCACTCATGGTGCCCAAACAATGAAATAAAACACTAAGGGCTCATACAACTAAAATGGTTAAGAATTAGCCTCATGGGCCACTTGTGCATAATTTGCGTAGCCTCCCTGAAATTGACGTTCTCCTATGACTTGTCACTTGCACACTTAATGCACACATTAAACACACTTTTCCAATACAGTGTAATCAACTACTCAATAAAAAATCAATGAAATCTATGATATCATAACATCATCATGGAATCATAAATGAGAAAACATGCACAATTACACACAATTCACCATGAGTTACCCATAGAGATAAATATAAATGACATACATCTATGCTATTATGTGTCCTCATCAATAATTGAATACTCTATAAAATAAAGACATGCGAATAAAATAAGCATCCATCATACATCAATTAGGCCCAAGTAGCATAGTAATATGTTAGTATCCACAACATCAATTAAAATGTACCAACATACTAATCAAATTAATTTGGCGCTACGTGCCCAAATAACCATACATGTCCATAAAGATCAAATAACATAACATAATGTCTTAAATATATCAAATCCCTGTCAAAAAATATCTATGAATAAAGAATTCAGTAGGTAACAAAGGCTATTAAAATGTGATCACTACATCCCCCTCTCCTAATATTATACTTCATCTTGGAAGTCACTGAAAGAGATAGAGATATCTAGCCCTCAATGGTGTAGCATCCTCTCAGGTAGCTATTGTCTCATCATATTTGTCCCATTGCACTGTAACCTGGTCTAAGTCTCAACCATGAAGGGCCAACCTCTTATGCTCCAGTATGTGTACGGGATCCAACATCCATTTTCCTATATCCTCTACCTGTAATGCCCACCAATCCAAAACATGAGAAACATCAGGTACATATCTTTATAGTACAGAAACATGAAATATATCATGGTCTCGTGCAAGGTGTGGTGGAAAATCTAGGTGATAGGAAACTAGACCGATGACCTCTAAAATATCAAAAGGCCCCACAAAATGAGGTGATAGCTTAGAACCATTTCCATAGTAGATTGGGATCTTATGTGGAAGAACTCTCAAGAATACTTTGTCACCCACTAAGAAGTGACATTCAGTCCTCTTAGTGTCTTCATATGACTTCTGGCGCACTCTGGTATGCTCAAGACATTGTGTAATAAGAACAACCCACTCCTCTAATTCCTATAGATAAGCTAGTCCCAGAATAATCCTGTCATCTAGCCTATCCCAAATCAGAGGTGTCGTGTAAGGTCTAGCATACAAATCCTGGTAGGGATCCATACCAATGGAATTTTTATAGTTGTTTTTGTATGCGAACTCAAATAAATAAAGATAATCTTCCCACTTCTTCTATTGGTCCATCACATACATCCTCAACATTTCCTCCAGTACCTGATTAATTCTCTATGTTTGTACATCTGTCTCTGGATGGTTTGCTGAGAGGAAATTAATGTGTACCTAAAGCGGTCTGAATGGAAGTCTAGAAAACTGATGTGTAAATTGTATCCCTATCATTTATGACGGTCTTTGGAATCCCATGCAGTCTAAAAATGTCCTCCATAAATACTTTGGTGATGGCTTGTGCATTATAGGTGAACTTCGTTGGCGAGCAATGTGCAACCTTTGTTAGATTATCCACAATGACCATAATGGCATCATGATGATAATAAGAAAAAGGGAGTCCAACTATGAAATACATGGAGATCACATCCCATTTCCACTCAGGAATGTCATGAGGATGTAAGAGTCATGCAGATGAGAATGATCTTCCTTGACCCTTTGACACTTAAGGAAACATGCTACAAAATATGTTATGTCTTGTCGAATACTAGGCCAATAATATAACTTTCTCAGATTGGCATGTATTTTCTTCAATCCTAGATGTGCTACATGTGGGGCTTGATGAGCTTATGTAAGGATGGATTTACATAGATCATCTGACTTAGGAACATAGATGCGCCTATAGAACTGAAGTAAACCATATGCCTCTAAAATGAACCTTGAATATCTGCCCTCTAATGAACCTTGTGACTCAAACATCTATGTAGCACCTTCATAAAACTTGTCCTTTGGAAGATGCTGAAGAATCCTACCTCTCAAGTTGGTTTGCAATGTCAAAGATGCAAGTGCATGTCATCATATACTAAGTGCATATACAACAACATTTTCCTTTGCTTCGATATACTACACATCCATGTCATAATCGCATAGGAAATCCATCTAATGCCTCTGGCGAGCATTGAGGTTTGATTGTGAGAAGTTATGTTACAAGCTACGATGATCTCTCCTCAAAATGAAAGGTCTACCCAAAAGGAAATGAGGTCAATGAACAAGAGCATGAACAACTGCTAGAAACTCTAAGTCATGAGTAGGATAGTTAAGCTCATAATATTTGAGATTACGTGAATCAAAGGTAATAACTCGATGCTCCTGCATAAGAACTGATCCCATACCCTCTAGTGATGCATTAGTACAAACAAAAAAATCCTCTTTTGGGTTCGGAACTACTAAGATAGACACCATGGTTAAAATTTCCTTAATTAATTAGAAGGAATTCTCACACTTATCTGACCAATAAAACTTCTTCCCTTTTCTCTAAAGGGAAGTAATAGGGTGAGAAATCCTACAAAAATCATGTACACATCTATTGTAATAACCTGCTGAACCCATAAAAAACCTCACTTTAGTAATTGATGTGGGCACTGGCCAATCAATAATAGCCTGTATCTTAGAGGGATCTACTGAGATACTCTTGCCTGATATGATGTGTCATGTTGTCACAAAATCACTGCACCCCCCGAATGGCTTGATAAGGCATCACAACATTCGGTGTGATTGTGACACATGAGATCACCTCTCAAGCTGTGGGACTTGGACTTGAGGTGAACCTCCGGAGAAGGTCGGCTTCTTGTACCTAAACTGAGTGCTCCACTACTTCTAATAAAAGGAAATAACTAACTAGTCCTATGCTAACACTTCATGGGATGAAGGAGAGAGATTGTAAGGTAATAAAACTTATGTTAGAAATGGTGATGCACTAAGGAAAGGGATGTTTAACTTCTGGAAGGGTTAAAGTGGGTAGGATGTAGACATCATTGGCAACCTTCACCTATTGTAACTAGAAAGGGTACGAATACCACAACCTAGAAACACATGTTCCTTCGTTAAAATTTACACAAAAGAGAAAGATGCGATTTGGTTAAGATACACAGATCACTTTATTGGAAAAAATAACACAAGAACATTCTAAGCATACACTTATTCTCAAAATAAAATGACTGTAACTTCTAATCAATAGCATGAAAGATACAATAACAGTTGAAGGAAAAACAACCACATCATTTATCTTGACATATAGTGAATAATCTGAGATAAAGGAAAGTTACCCAAACATACTAAGGAATTTCATTCACAAAGCATGCAACGAATAATTATTCCTCACAATAATTCAGACTTTCAAATGGCAGAGTATTATTTCAAATAAAATTAGAAGGTTTCACAAATCTCTGAAAATATTCTTCCAAGCTTGAAGAGTAGTTTCACCAAAATCTCCAAAATTGTATATCAAAAATACTCTAAGCATCATCTATTTATAAGTTTCTTAGGCTGAGCAATTACAACTAGGCCCTTAACTAACATTTACTAAAAATAGAAATGTTATTAAATTAAGGGAACAAGCTCCCATGAAAATAGCAAAAACTGTTGCAAGGGTTTGACCAAGTCAACCCTGCAACTCTGACCAATCTGGAGCTCGAATCTTCCCTTCCATGGCTGTTCAAACCTAATCTGACCATGCAAATCCTTTATCTTTTCTGAGCTCTTCCTGCCTTTCCTTCCATCCTACTAGCCTTTGATTATATTCGAAAAAATGTTTGATCATTCCCTGGATTTCTTCATCTTTAGGTCCACATGCGTAGTGACTTACTACGTCTGATGTTTTGATTTCTCTAGTGATCTAGGCTGGTATTCTTTTCAACTTAAAATCAACCTTGGACATCCTCCCTATAAAGTTCTAGCACAAGACCATTCTATCGATGGAATCAGAGTTGAAGGTTCTTGTTACATCATCATCCTGTTTCACCAAATATTTGAAGTTCTCTTGGATCTTCTCTTTAGGGAGGGCATCAATACTTTGATTAAAAAATTTACAATGAGCAATATCAAACTCCTCTGATATGTCATTCAAAGCATCCATGATTTCCAATCACTTATCATCCAACTTTTTAATTAAGTCCTATAATACTTGACACCTGAACTCCATAGCCTTCTGGTATTCAAACAATTTTGAGGCATCATCAATTACTCCTTCGTGAAGAAGCAAGTCAGAATCCACTGATCTAACTTCTTCCCATGTTTCTAGATTCGGGTTCAGATTATTGCTTTCCTCAGAGAAAGCCTCATCCATATTTTGAATGGTCATCCTTGCATCCTACAAGTCATTATATATTTCCATAGCTTCCTTGATCAATGGATTTGCTTCCTGGAGTATCCATTCAATCCATCCATTTACTGACCTCCCTTTCTAGCCCAGCTTCTCAATCTCATGATAAGAGAAGTCATCAATAGTAGATGAAACTGCTAAGGCCATAGTAGATGAGGACTCAGTAGATGGAATGGGTTGTGTGACTCTTCGTAATAACGACATAAGCTATTCTACCTTGGCCTTTAGATCATCTTTCGTGGCCTTTTCTTTGTCATATTTTGCAATCAGAGCCCCTAAAGCAGTATGAACATCTTGTTTGGCCCCCTCATGAGTGGTCTTTCCCAGTTAAAATATAGAGATTTGATAGTCTACAACTGTAATCGTTTCCTTGGTCTTTCCTTCGACAGGGGTGGTGACCTCTATCACCCATTCTTTGGATGAATTCACTATCAGATTTGACATAGTCCTTGGTCTCTTGGCATGCCTTTTAGGTGTCTACTCAAAGATGCTGAGACCTATGACATCTCCTAGAGGCACCTTCTTTTTCTTCTTGGGGGTTTTCCTAAATAGCCATTCTAGAATAGTTGACAATGAAGAGGATGGAGTAGTAGATGTGATACTCAATTCCTGAGTCTAAGAAAGGACATTGGGAATACTCATGGGTGTTTGCATAGAAGTGGCAATGATAGATGGGGTGGATGTTAACACAGCTGTAGGAGTTGACACAGTGGAATTGGAAGATGGAATGGTAGGAAAAGGAAGTGATAAGGGAAATGGAGGAGGAAAGGGGGATCCAATATTTTCCCCAACTGAGAGAGTTGGAAGAGATGAGAATACTTGGGCCATAGAAGGAGATGGAAAAGGTGAAATGCTAGAAGGAATGGGAGGAACTGATAGAGGAAGGGACGATGGAAGAGAGGAAGGAAGTGATGGAGCTTGTGAACAATCAGGAGAATCACTGACCACAATCACATCTGCCACAGTTTGGGCTGTAGGAGTTGCCTGAGAAGCAGAAGTTTAAGGAAGAGATGAACTTCCAACAACAAATGAAATCTTCCTTGGTACTGTGGGGGTCTTCTGGGTCGACCATTTTCCTTTTGTAGGTGCTATGGGGTTTATGATTAGTGGGTTCATGACTGGTGGGGCTGCTGTGATTGCAATTTTCTCAACTCCTTTGGGCTTAATTCCAAAAGTAGCCAACCACTTATAGGTTCTTTGGAGGATGGGCCCTACCCTATCATTTTTATTGGAGCATTCTTCTTGATACCAATCAATCCATGGGAGTGGTTGATTGACAACATCTTCGGTCTTGTATTCCTCGTCCAAAACTTCACCATCATCTTGCAAATCTGCCGGAATATCAGCTATCCCTTATTGGTGAATTTATTTCATGTTCAATCTTTTATAATCTCTTTTTCAGATGATATATTCATCCAAACAATGGATCCAGATGTATTCCAGCTGAGATGTGTGGGAATTTGAACGTCTCGTTTTGCCAAAATTTCCCCAGTAGTCAAAATTGGTTCTAGGATGGAAATTCTGCAGGGTTACCTTTGCCATCTCTACGTCTACATTTTTGGCTTTTTTGATGTTCAAGCAAGTGTACCTGCCAATCAAAATTGGAAAATGTATCCCTGCCTTGTGACGTTTGTTTTAGATCTGATGATAATCCAACAGTTGTTGAACGAGCTCCAGTAGAATCCATTTTTCCATAGGACACCTTGGTAGTTTATTGGGGGCACCAACGAAACCCGGAACCCGAATATAGGTGAAACTAGGAAATTGGAGATAGATGGCTCCCCATTATCTTACTTCTTTGAAGGCTTTATCAGAAGTCCTTCGATTGTACAACTCTTTGTCAAATAGGTAGAGGATGACCACGAAGAAGGCATCACTAACCCTCCAAAAGTGCTGGCATCCCTCATTTAGAGTGAGCTAGGGGTAGAAGTCATAAATCTAGGATGTGCTCCAAATGTCTTTTGTATTTAGTCTGGCAAAGTCCCTCATGGCAGCAGTAGCGTAAACCACGAATGATGTCATGTAGAAAAATTTTGTACTTGACACTCTTCCCAATTGATAGCAGATAGAGCTACTAATATGTTCTCCCCACCTGATAAGCTCCTTGTTCTTTTTGATGGTGGCAATGTACAAGAACATCCACTCTTGGAATTCCCTGATAGCTGGAAGGCCCGAGACTCGGCTCAGTAGTATGATTATGTCATTGAATTCCTGGATGAATTCTAACCCATACAAGGTTTTTGGTAACTTGGCCATGCTCTTGGCCAAGTAACTCTTCATGATAATTTTGGTACATGAATCTACGTCCTTGTCCCAGTGTTCTACTGCTATTTCAGGTGAAATGGATACATATTCTTGGACGTTAGGTATCCTGAGAAGATATTCAAAGAAATCTAGATCTAGGCAGATAACCACCTTGTCATCATCGTCCTTAACTGACATAGAATCTACATCGAAGTGGGTGGCTGTGGCTAGAACGAACTCAAGAAAATGCATCGAAGCAGGAAAACCAGTTGCAAGGACAAGCCTGCCATCATAAATTTCCTGCATCCATGGCTTTTTGTTAGGATCCTTTACCCTATTCCAGAAATCTGGGAAGTCAATCTGACCTAAGTCAGTATTCCCTATGTTGCCTAAATCAGATGATAGGCAAGACTGAGGGGCAACTCCAAGGAATTAATACTTCATGTTTTCTTTCCCTTTTGAAGTGGAAGTATACATGAAGCTCTGAGTTTCAGAAACTGAAGAAAGAAAACTCAAAAATTTTGTAGGGTGGAATTCTCTGAAAGGAAACTCTGAAGAGAAAATACCCAAAATTCTGAAATCTGAAAATCTCTGAAAGTCTGAAATTTGAAAATCTCCAAAATGGAAATCTCTGAACTTCCAAAAGAAGGTTTTTCAAAAAAAATTCTTTGAAATTCTGAAACGGATTTTTCCGAAAGGAATCTCCGAAGTGATTTTTTCCGAAGAAATTTTCCAAAAATGAAATTTTCCCGAAATTGACTTCTGTAAAATTCCGAAAGGAATTTCTTTGAAATTCCGGAGTGAATTGTTCCGAAGAATTGGTGAAATGAAAATCTCCCAAAACTAACTTCTTTGAAATGAAACCTTTCTTGAAATTATTTTCTCCCACAGAAGGTTCTCCGACATGATTATCTAAAGGAATAAAATTCCAAAAGAAGGCTAGAAATTTTGTAAGGGATCCTCTTGAGATCGCTTGTGAAAACACCTAAGAGATTTGGAGAAAGATAAAAAATGAGAACATGATGAACGGAGAGCCCAAAACCGAAAAACAAGAGGAAAAAAAAAAGGAGAGAAAACAGGAGAACAGGAACAAAAGAAAACAAAAAAAACAAAAAAGAAAACTAAAATAACATACCTCGAAAAAGGAAGTCAAAAAGGACAAGAAAAGGGAATGTCAGAGAAAATTTTCAGGTGAAAATGACCATAGAAAATCAGGTATAAATAGAAAACCCTGACATTTATGACAAAAATTCAATCCGTACGGGGTTTGTGAAGAAATAAATGCTCGGAAAAACTCCGAAGTTACGAAACTTGAAGACTCGAAAATCTGAAAATTCAGAAATTCAGGATTTTGGACTTTGGGGAAATTGGAAACAAGAAGTGAAAAAGTTCCAAAACTCGAAAACCCGAAAGTCTGAAAAATCAGACTTTCAGACTTCGGAAAAAATGAGTCCAAAATTTCAACTAAAAGTTCCAAAACTCGAAAACCTGAAATTCCGAAAATTCCTACTTTTAGACTTTCAGACTTCAGAAAAAATGAGTCCAAATTACCAAAGGATCATAGAAAAATCTGAATTCTGAAAACCTGGAAGTCTAAATTTTTAGACTTTCGGACTTTCAGATTGTGGAAAATTTTTACTTTGTTCAGAGTCTGAACAGTTAAAGATTTCAAAATGAAATAAGTTCGAAAATATTTAAAATCAAGATTTGAAATTTCATTGCACAAGGGATTTCTAGAAAATTTTCCTGACCTCTTTTGACTTATCCTTCAGGGTAAGTTAAAAAGCTAACATGTCCTAAGTACTAAATCTTTGTCTGAAATAAGTTGCATTTCTCCAAGTTCCCAAACAACTTCTACTCTCTCAAAACTTGTATTACCTGTCTCAAATGTTCCTCGTGTTCCTCCTTGGAATGAGAGTAAATCAATATATAATCTAGGAACACTAAGACAAAGCAATCTAGAAAGGTAATGACTACTCCATTCATGAGACTCATGAAGATAGTTGGGGAATTGGTCAAACAAAATGGGACAACTATGAATTCATAATGCCCATAACGTGTACGGAAAGATGTATTATGAATGGCTTTATCTGATATGTATAACTGATGATACCCTTACTTGTGATTGATTTTTGAGAACACCCTTGCTCCCCACATTTCATCAAGAAAGTCATCAATCCTAGGGAGTGGATAACGGTTCTTTATTGTGACATTGTTGAGCTACCTAAAGTCTACAAAAATATTGAGAGAACTGTCCTTCTTCTTTCAAAAATATGACTGGAAATGCCCAAGTAGATACACTAGGGCGAATGAGACCCTTCTCCAATAACTCCTCTAGCTCTATCTTGAGCTCATGAAGATCTAGAGTTGTCATCTAATAGGTTTCCCTAGAAATTGGTGATGATCTTGACACTAAATCAATGGTGAAATCTACCTTTGTGTGTGTTGGTAACCCTAGAAGCTCACCTAAAAACAAATCTACATACTCCCTCAAAAACTACATGATCATTTAAGCGTGAATGCTCTATAGTTCTCTCTGATCGATCACAGATGGTGATAGAAAGTAACTAAAAACCTTTAAACATACTCCGCTTGAGTTACTTAGTCAAGATCATGCGTAAAGAGATAGGAATCTACATCATTGAAATCACAAATGCAATCCCAACATCATCCTAATACTCAATGACCTTATTCCTGTAATCCACCTTGGCCCAATGAGCCTCGAGCCAATCCATTCCCAAAATAACCTGATAGGATCCTAGAGGTATAACTTAGAGGTCAAGTGTAGTGGAGAAGACTCCTAAATAAAGTATGAAACTCTCCACATATGATTCCATGAAGATTTTGGCCCTAGAGGCCAACTCAACCTACCAACTATCTAGTTTCCTAGCCACAACTAGCCCAAACTAGTCCACTACAGAAGGAGATATAAAAGAATCTGAAGTACATGAATCAAAGAGTATTGAAATAAAAATAATTCTAATAGTACATGTCATCTAAATAAATATGGCCTGATGCTCAGCTTGGTGGTTGTCAACCACTGCATATACACAATGGGTGCATCCTATGTAACACACTGTCTTCTCAGATCTAGGAGATCTCTACATGTCCGTGGTAGCGGGTTTATGTGGACACATATGCACATAGTGATCAGGAGACCCAAAAATAAAACATTCTTCTGTACCCCTATGAGATGGGGGTCCCTCCTATACTTTAGTGAACTAGTCATGTCAGCCCAACCCTAGCAGACTGCTCCATGTGAGCTGGTTGTACCTTCTGGGTACCCTGTCTCCTATCCCTAGATCCAAAAAAACCTCCTCTAGTACCACCTCTCTATAAGCTCTGAGTTTGTCTAGCCCTCTGCTTCTGGAGGTCCTCATGCCATGTTTTCTACTTTGGATGTTTTGGATCCCTCAATACTGCTGGAGGAGGCTAGAATCCTCTTCTAGGGGTGGTAATGTACCCCATGACCTCTAACTCTGAAATCCTTGCATCTTCTCTTGAAATTTTCTCTTGTTCCTATCTCAGTGTTCCTGTGCCCTAGTCCTATTCATTATAGCTAAGTAGGCCTTCTCAAGGGAATTCTCAAGTATGGGAGGAGATAACATCATAACTTCTCCTACTATGTCTACATTCAAGCCCTGAATAAATCTTTTTCCTTATAATTTCTCGTCTTGCAGGTAGTCCACATACTGCAAACTATCCAGGAACCTACTCTTATATTGTGCAACCTTGCCAGAGCCCTGTTGTAAGTCATGAAACTCATCAACCCTATTTTACACGAAATTCTCTGACATATAACTGACCCTGAAACACTCTTTGAATAACTCCCAAGTCACTGTATCTTGATTCAAATAGAGCTTCCACTCCTCATTCCTCAACCAAATGTCTGCTGCGTCTTGGCGGATGTGTATGGAAAAGTTGGATTTGACATTACTCTCATAAGAGTGTAAGCCAAAGAAGCTATCAAGGCTAAGGATACATGACTCATACCTAAAGCCATCCGTAGTACTGTTGTACATAGGTGGCAGAAAGCGAAGAAGATCTCTAATAACACTACCTGTATCATGATCATGGAACTGCGGTCCAATAGGTGAATGTGGTTGTCTATCCCCAAATGGTCCCTCAAGACTATGTGAATAGCTATGATGGTATGAGGCCACCCTCTCGTAGTGAATGAAAGGGCTTCGCGACCTCTCCTTCCTTGGGTTATCATGCTATGATGGCTTCAAGCGTGCATCCTTGCCTATCGGCTCCTCATCTCCTGACTGGATTTCCTCCTCTCTCGCCTCCTGCGTTGGTGGAAGGCACTTCTGCACAACACGTATTAGTTGCTGAAGATCCTTTAAAATCATAGGTCTGAACTTGGTTGCTTGTGGCTCAGGCGTAGGTGAACTACGTTCCAAGTCCCTAACCAATCGACGTCTCGTGGGTGTCATCCTGTGACGAGGTAAGAAAATGGATTATTAAGTTATAAATGGTTGCGGAAAACATTTTAATTGTTTTCGTTAATGTTATTAAAACCTTATTCATTAATTAATTAACTACCCAAAGTGTACGTGTGTGCGAACCTTGCTCTAATACCAAATGTAGTGCCTCACCCTGGGATACCAGAAACCACACCAAAATGTAACTAAAAATTTCAGTAATTTTTTTTTTGAAGTGAACAATTAATCCTAACACTTTTCTTAACCATTTCTCACTAATAATTATCTTATATTAATTTAAATTACCCAAATAAAGTAATCACTATCCCAATATAACTTAATCATTTCTTTCTATTATAAGTTTACCAGGGTCACATTTAATAAGTCTTCACACCCTTATTTTAATTTAATTAGTTTTCCCCCTTTTTAATTAATTTTCCCACACACCCTCCTTTAATTTATTTCACATTTCCACTAAATTTCCCTGACTTAATAGTGTCTAGGATTAAAAATGGGCCCTAGGATCAAACTAATCTTGGCCCTAGATCTTCAACTTGCCCTAAAGTTTCCTTATTTCATCTTTATGGTTCCTTTCTTTTCTCATTTGTTCTAATTTTGTTTCTTTTTTTTGGTTTTGCAAGTTGAAGAGGCTATGGGAAACACAAATTCATGGAGTATAATGGATAATCTCATTATTATCCTTTCTCTTTTCTTTTTAGTATTTTCTCTACTAGAAATCCTCTTTGATTGGGTATGTGGAATACCGATTTTGTGGTTAAGAAGTAAATCTTCCTGACACACACACACACACACATATTTGTATTTATATAAAATATTGAATAGGGGAAGAACCAAATTTTATTTGTAAACTAAAGTGTGAAAAATAACACAGATTTTATATTGGCTGCGTATTTTGGAGAGTTGGAGGTGGTTTTGGGTGAAGGGAGGGAGGTGGGTTTGGAGTTGGGAATGTGGAGGTGGATGGAGGGAGTGTGCGTGGAGAGAGGGAAGGGTGCACATATTTGGGGGAGTGGATGGAGCGGTGGTGAGATATGGCACGTCGGTGAAGGTTGCAGATCTTTGGGGAGGGCTCGACCCTCCCCACATTCACCTTTTCTTTTGTTTAAAACTCAAACAATCCACTCCAAATTTTGGTTTTCTATTATTGCATTTTTTGTTGGTTGTATAAATTTTGTTTTATATATTATATTATATATACAACTATATATATATATATATATATATATAGTATAATATATATTATAATATATTATCTTATAATATATAAGAATATGCATAAAATAAATAATATCCATTACTACGTTTAATTATAATATAGTTATATTATAAAATATAACTATATTAAATGTATTTTTAATATATTTATATCATTTACAATGTAAAGAAAAAGAGGGATTATTTAAAGTTGTAAAATAACTGATTTTATATTGTTTTCTTTGTGAGGCATGAAACTTAATTTTTTTCAAAATCTCTTTATGTTAAAATGACTTACTCATTTTTGAGATAAGAAGGCATGTAACAAATTATTTCCAATGAGAAGAGAGACTTGGAAATAAATCTAAAACTTAGTGAAGGAGGATGTATAATCACACTTGGCTTACTAATAAAACCTTTATTTTAAGTTAACAAGGAAGAGAGTAAAACTGATTTTATCACATTCACTATGTTGCAAAAATTTACAAGAAGAGATGTATTTCAAGAATGGTAATTTATTTTCATTCAATAATGCTACAAAAATTGACAAGAAGGATAAAATCCCATATTTAAAAGGAATCCCCATAGCCATATCCATGAGATTTTCAATGAGAGTATTGTTCATATAATAGAGAAAAAAATAAGAAGCCATGATGTCAAGAGACTCCAACCATCTTCAAAACTTGATCTCTAACTTTGAGTGCTTTTCCAATAGACCAACATAAAGACAAAACCTTGTTTTACCACCTAACATATAAGAATAATTACATGCCTTTCCAAAGGTTGGAAGACATGTTAGCCTCCCCCAAGCCCATGGTAGAGAGAGCTAGCTTCCACAATTATGCACAAGATTTAGGGAGACATAAACAACAACATATTCACATACAAGACAAGTCCATATACTAAAGAAAACATAACATTTAGCAAAAAAAATAAAGGAGAAGAAAACATTATTCATCTTCAAAAATGGTGAAAATAATATGAGATACCAAAAAGTGCCAAAAAGTGTGGTCCAACCATAGGATGCACACTAACAAGATCCTTCAAAAGCATCCTTATTCCTCTAAGACAACAATCCCTCCTTATTACTCAACCCATTCACCTAAATCCTCCTTGGGAGGATTTTCAAACCCATTGGATTTACTCTCTAAGAATGGGGAAGGTGGTAGAAACCATATGAACCACCTTCCCCACAAAAAATCATATGAGGGGAGTAAAAATAACCTACATTTCTTTCCTATCAAGACATGATTTTTAAGCGGGAAAATACCTCCCTATTCCCCTATAAAACTAAAAAATCCATCAATCCATATGATGGATGGATAAAATGACGATAAACATACCCAAAGTAATATAAAAAACATGCAACAAAACACAAATTTTAACTGTAAGAAAAGATAATATCTAACATGACATAAAACAAGGAATGAGATCAAAATCCTACCTCCAAAATCTCTCCAACACTCTAAGATTTTCCCACTTCTTTATCCAAGAAAACTCTAGCTCCCAAAAAAGTCTCCAAGAACTAAGCAAAAGATTAAAAAAATGTTCTCTTTCTCCCACATGAGGGAGAATTTGAAGAGAAGAAAACAAATTTCCTCACCAATGAGGGGGTGAAATGTGTCACCCCTCTCTTCCATCCAAGTCAAAGATTCCCAAAAAATAAAATGGAGAAAAGATAAACTCACTTTTAACACTCTTTTCCCAAATTTCCCAAATAGAAAATAAAACAAGTTTGTGCAACTTTTTACAAAACACACATACAGACCCATCTTACATGGATGGTGATAAAAGAGATGGAAAATGGGAAGGAAAATCCCTCTATGCCTTGAAATTAATTCCCCTACCTAATAGGTAGGGTCCAAGGGCTTATTTTCATGCTAAGTGAACTCTCACAACTAAAGGGGGTCACTTTAAATGCCATAAATAGCCCAATTTAGGGTTTGGCACATTTGGGAACAAGTGTAGAGCATTTAGGGCCCACTCAAGGGTTCACATGTGACCCTAATCTTCTCTAATTAACACACACTTACCCAAATATACAACTTAATGCAAGTGCTGACCACTAAGTCCCCAAACCTAGTTTACTTAACAAAATAAACACCCTATACATAATTAATTTTACATGACATAAAAAATTACAATGAGGGTAAATCATGGTTCCCAAACAATGAAATAAAATAATACGGCCTCATACAACTAACATGGTTAGGACTTAGCCTTGTGGGCCACTTGTGCACAATTTACGTAGCCACCCTGAAACCCACATTCTCCTGTGACCTGTGACCTACACACTAAATGCACATATTAAATGCACTTGTCCAATACAATGTAATCAAGTACTCAATAACCAATCAATGAAATCTATGATATCATAACATCATCATGGAATCATAAATGAGAAAAATTGCACAATTACACACAATTCACCATGAGTTAGCCACACACACACACACACACACACACACACACACACACACATATATATGACATACATCTATGCTATCTTGTGTCCTCATCAATAATCGAATACTCTATAAAATTAAGACATGTGAGTAAACTAAGTAGCCATCATACATAAATTAGGCCCAAGTAACATAACAATATGTTAGTATCCACAACATCAATTAAAATGTACCAACATACTAATCAAGTCAAATTGGCGCTATGCTCCCAAATCACGATACATGTCCATGAAGATCAAATAACATAACATAATGTCCAAGATATATCAAATCGGGCTGTCAAAACATATATATGAATAAAGAAGTCAACAGATAACTGAGGCTATAAAAATGTGGGAACTACAAGAAGCTGCTGCCAGGGGATCTCTCAATGCTTCCAGAGTATATCAGGATCCTCCTGACTACTAGAAAACTAGATGAGACTTTTTTTCTTTAACGTACAACTATTAAGCGGTATGATTATAGTGTAAATACACTCACTCATGCAGAAGTAAACAAGCTTCTGTGTAAAAAAGATCTTAACAGCCCTGACGGTTTTTCTTATAATGGCGTGGATATTGATGGTTTGTTGAGAATGTGCGAAGGTATCCCTTTGATCCTTGAACTTTTAGCATCAACACTATGAGAACATGCTAACAACATCTCAACATGTAATCAAACATTTTCATTTGTAAAGGATACCATTCTAAAAGGAGAAGGTGACTTGAGTGATAAAGTAGTTGGTGTCATATTATATACTCTCAAAGAGGAGGTTTATAAGGAATCCTTTCTAGATATAACCTCCTTATTTAATGGTTTTGAATGGATTCTAGTGAGCTACATTGTTGGAGTGATATATTTTAAAACGCTAAAGACAGAAGGAGTGGTTAAAGTCAATGATGAAGGATTTTTGAAGGTACATGATATAGTTACAGCTCAAGGAAGGGGGATGTGTGAATCAAAAAGGTTAACTGATTTACAATCCTTGAAGGATGCACCGCTCGATAGACAGGTATGTTTTGGTACTAAAAAGTTTTAAGTTTTCACGCAGTAAATATCTCCCCTTATATTTTTTTTGACTCCTGTAATTGTAATTTTCATGTTTTATATTATTTAAAGAGGTTTTTGTAAAATACATCATAACACTCGATTATTTGCTTCGTAGTTTTAATTCCCATATTCATATTTTTTTTAGATCACCTGTGTTTGATTATAATTAGTCTACCTATAATTTTGTAGAAGCTGGAGGGATTGAAAGGGATCTGGCTTGAAGGTGCTGAATGTGGTTTCAAACTTTAAGCAACTAGACTTAATGCATCGATATCTAAGAGTACTAAATATTTAATATCGTGTAGAAATCGAAGGTCGATGAAATATAACCTTTGAAAATCTAAGGTACATCTATTGATATTTCCAATATCTACTGATGGACCTGAAACAAATTCCACGATTGATAATGTTTAATGATAGTATCATAGAGGCAATGTCAATCTTATGGAGGAAAGTCTGTAATGCCTATTATCACTTCATTTTATGCTTTGTTTTTTCCTTCTCCTCTCAAGAACTTACGTGTGATTGTAGTTACCTATTTATTTACACAAATCCATATTTTCAGAATCGGATAGATCTAGCGATGTGCTTAAAATGTTTGGCACCTTCCATGGTTTACAGGAGCTCCTGATTAAAAACATGTCTAAATTGGAAAGCCTTATAGCTAGTTTCGGCCAACGTGAATCTTTACAAGTTTTGGTTCTAAAATAATTTGGATTGGAGAGCCTTCCCGACAGTTTTGACCAACTTAAATATTTGCAAGTTTTGAATCTAAAAGGATGTGGCCGATTGGAGAGTATTCTAGCTAGTACGGGAACACTTAAGTTCCTGGAAGCTATAGATTTATGTGAGCGTATTAATTTAATCAGCCTACCACAATCAATTGGAGAGTTGACACGCTTGAAAAATTTGTATGTTGAAGGTTTTGGAAATGAGGTGTCTCAACCTTGTTTGGTTTATTCATTTAAGATTTTCCTACAACCATTTCACATTGTCTAGGATCTAAAAATAGAAATAGGAGTTGTCAAAAGATTCTCATATGATAGTATATCATGAAAGGGCTATTTTTTAGAGATATTATGATAGATTTTATGACATCTACGTAACGGTCAAAAATAGGGGAGAATATTGTGGATGTGGGAGCCTATTTTTAGATCGAAATCTTGCTCTTTAATGTTATCCACCTCATGAGAGGTTTTGACACATTGTTTTGTAAACCATAGGTGGTTTCTTGTATAATCGGAGGTCTATAAATTGAAAGCTTGGAGAAGTAATTGGAGTAGTGAGTTTTAATTCTCCTAGAATTGTTTCTGGTGATACTCCTATAAGAAACTTTCTCTGCAAATGTATGTAATCTTGTTATTAGATTTGAAATACATTGAGTGAGCTTTTGGAGTGTGGGGATTTTTTATCTGAAAGGATTTTCGCCATGTATATGTGGTGTTTTTGTTTCTGTTATGAATATGTTGCTTGATATTTTTGTAACTGTTTTACTATGTTGAAAGTTTTGCATAATATCTCTCCTCAAAGATTAGCGTAGGAAGTTGTTCCGTTACTCTTAATTTCATATCAAGTGGTATCAGAGCCTGATCACCTTTGGTTTCAGTTATGGGTTGTTGGGTTTTTTGTGCTAATCTGGGTTTGAGTGGGAGCTTGTGTAGAGAATACTTTGTTATCTAGTTGTAGATATATTTTTCAAATGGCGAGTGCATCTGGGAGAATTGATGTAGAGAAGTTTTCTGGCACAAACTTTTAAATGTGGAAGATGAATGATGGAAGATCTGTTGGTTGATCGAGATCTATGGGATGTAGTGGATGAGAAGGTCTATAGGACTACAGATCCAGTTTTGGCTGCACAATATGATGTAATGGATAGAAAAGCTCAAGGTCTTATTAGACTATGTCTTGCAGATTCTATCCTGATAAATGTCCATGAAGAATCCACTTCAGAGAAGTTTTGGAAAAATTTGGGTGAGATATACCAAGCTAAGTCTCTAGTAAATAAGATTTTCTTGAGGAAGAAGTTGTTTTCTTTGAGAATGGAAGAAGGTAGACAAATATCAGAGCATATGGAAACATTTAATATGTTGGTGACTCAGTTGAGCTCGGTTGGGGTTAAAATGGATGAAGAAGAAAGGTGCCAAATGTTGTTGGTTTCACTGCTAGACTTATGGGACAACCTAGTCAAGGCCATTGGGAGCACTTCCGTCACTCTGAAGATGGAGGATGTTGTTGGTTCTCTACTCTCAGAAGAGATGAGAAGGAAGGTCTATCTGAATGCCAAAGAGGCTTTGAGTTTTCAAGAAAGAAAAAAAGAATGAGGAAAAGATGAGAAGAAGTGTGGCCACTCCAAGAATAAGGGGAGATCAAAATCCCCTAGTAATTCCAAGGTGATATTCTAGAACTGTGGCGAATCTGGACACTTCTGAACGGAATGCAAAGAAGAAAAGAAAAAGAAAAAGAAGAAGCATGATTCTGATTTTGAGTCTGAAAAAGAAGATGGAGATGCCTTTATTGCAGACTTTGGCCACTCGTGCAAGTGATAATGCATGGTTGATAGACTCAGGTGTATCTTTCCACATGAATCCTAACAAAAATTGGTTTAGTAAGTATGAAAAATATGATATTGGTAAGGTGTATTTGGGTGATAATTCTTTCCTTGAAATTGTTGGTCGTGGTATTATTCAGGTGATTTTTTCTGATGGTAGAATTAGAAGATTTGATGGTGTTTTGCATATCCCAAGACTAGCAAGAAATTTATTATTTGTTAGCAAGCTAATAGATGCGGGTGTGCATGTACAGTTTTCTAAAGCAGGTGTGAAAATGGTGAGAGGTGCTATATTGGTGATAGCAAGAGGAAGTAGATTGGGTACATTGTACCAAATTGATGCATGCATGGTTAAGTGTAATATCACTTCCGATAAAACTAAGCCAGTAACTACTTCGCTGAAAAAGGAGAGGGTTTCCTCCTCTGCGGATGGTCACGGCTTCTAGGTACCCAAGGGTGCTCTATCTACCGAATCAAAATTACCTACAGAGAAGACCATGTTATGGCACCAAAGGCCTGGCCACATTGGAGAGAAGGGTTTAAAAGCCCTGAAAAATAAGAACCTCGTTGAGGGGTTGAATGATTGCAATATGGAGTTTGATTTCTGTGAACATTATATTTATGGAAAATAGAACCACGTTCAGTTTTACTCGTCTACTCATAAGTCTTCATGTATCTTGGATCTATTCCATTCGGATGTATTTGGTCCTGTTAAGGTTGCTTCTATTGCTAAATCAGTTTACTATGTTACATTCATTGATGATTTTAGTAGGAGAACATGTGTATATTTTTTAAAAAGTAAATATGAAATTTTTAGTCATTTCAAGGAATTTAAGACTATGGTTGAAACTCAAACTGGGAAGAAAATTAAGTGTTTGAGATCTGATAATGGCGGTGAGTACTGTTCTGCAGACTTTGACAAATTTTGTATATATTGTGGGATTAAAAGACAACAGAAAACTTCATATTCTCCAGAGCAGAATTGAGTTGCAGAAAGAATGAATAGAATGTTGATGGAGAAGGCTAGGAGCATGCTTATTGGAGTTGGTCTAGAAAAGAGGTTTTGGGCTGAAGCTATTACCACTGCTTGCTATTTGATAAATAGATCTCCTACATCAGCACTTGTTGATAAAACGCCAATGGAGGCATGGTTGGGGAAAAATCCTCCAATTAGACATCTGAGAGTTTTTGGCTGTGAGGCATATACACATGTGCCTAAGGAGAAGAGAAAAAAGTTAGATTCTAAGGATGTCAAATGTATCTTCATCGGATATGGCTATGGTGTGAAAGGATACAAGATTTGGGATCCTATTGCACAAAAGGTAATATACTCTAGAAGTGTTATTTTTAGAGAGATTAAATCTTTCCCTGTTAATTTTCAACTTCCTTCTACACTTGAGAAAGTTGAATCGAGACCCCAAAATAGACAAGAAGTTGAGGAGAGCTCACCAAGCTCTGAATCTTTAGAAGAGGATAAAGAAGAGGAAGAAGTGGAAGAATCTCCACCTTAGCTTGTTCGAAAGTCTACAAGGAAAAGGCAACCACATGAAAGGTATGGGTATTCTCCTGATGATTGGAAGTGTATATTTGCTTTGACTACTAACATTGATGAACTGAGATCTGTACAAGAGGATTTGGGTATGAATGATGCAAAGTCCTGGAAAATAGCCATGGATGAAGTGATGGAAGCCCTAAAAAAGAATGATACATGGGACCTTGTACCATTTCCTGAAGGTCGGAAACCTATTGGATGTAAATGGATGTTTAAGAAAAATATTGGTTCAGATGGAAATGTTGAAAAGTATAAAGCAAGGTTGGTTGCGAAGGGTTACTCTCAAGTTGAGGGTATTGATTATGGTGAGATATTCTCTCCTGTTGCTAAAATGACATCCATTTAGTTTTTATTATCTATTGCAGAAGCTTATGACCTAGAGGTTAAACAAATGGATGTGAAAACTACTTTCCTTCATGGTGATTTTGAGGAAGAAATCTATATGACACAGCCAGAGCACTATATGGTGAAAGGTAAAAGCAATATGGTTTGTAAGTTAAAGAAATCCTTGTATGGCCTTAAACAAAGTCGTAGGATGTGGTACCAGAAGTTTGATTCATATGTGCTGAGTTTGGGGTTTGTGCAGTCTAAATATGATCACTGTGTATATTTTAAATCTGATGGTGATTATTTCCTGGTAATTACTTTATATGTTGATGAAATGTTGTTTATTGGGAAAGGAAAAGGTTTGATTACAGAATTGAAATCTCATCTCTCTGTGAAATTTGAAATGAAAGATCTTGGTGCAGCAAAGCACATACTTGGGATGGAGATTAGAAGAGATCATGAGAACAGAAAGCTATGGCTTGGCCAGAGTAAGTATGTTTTTTTGTTTTGCAAAGGTTCAACATGCAGGATTGTAAACCACTTTGTGTTCTTGTGAATTTGGGAATGAAGCTCTCAATTTCACAATGTCCATCATCCCCATCAGAGATGGAAGAAATGAGCAGAGTGCCTTACGAGAGTGTAGTTAGAAGCTTAATGTATGTTATGGTTTGTATAAGACTAGACATTTCCCAAGCAGTGGGAGTTCTTTCTCATTTTATGTCTAATCCTGGAAGAGTGCATTGGGATGTAGTTAAGAGGGTCTTCAGATATTTACAGGGTACATCAGAGTACTCTATATGTTTTCATGGAAGAGGAGATCAACATTACCTACGTATTCATGTTTTTTTGGATTCAGATTGGGCCGGTGATGTCGATAGCAGAAGATCCACCAGTGCATATGTGTTTAATCTTAATGGTGGTGCAATTAGTTGGATGAGCAAGCGATAGGCTGTGGTTTCTTTTTCCACTACTGAGGCAGAGTACATGGCAGCTACTCATGCCTATAAAGAATCCATTTGGCTGAAGCGTTTGTGTTCAGATATTGGATTAAAACAGGGTGCAGTTAAAATATACTGTGACAGTCAGAGCGTAATCTGCCTTGTGAAGTACCTGACTTTTCATGCCAGGAAAAAACACATTGATGTTCAGTATCACTTCATGAGAGATATGGTCAAGGATGGAAGGGTGAAGCTGGAAAAGGTAGAGACAGTTGCGAATGTTGTAGATGCATTAACTAAGCCCATGAGCATAGTGAAATTCAGGTGGTGTTTCGAGTCTATGGGCCTCTCGGCCCCTAGAATTTGATCCATGATGGTATCTTTCCCTTAGCCCTTGCAAGGTATTCAACAAGTGGGAGATTGTTGGAAACGAGGTGTCTCAACCTTGTTTGGTTTATTCATTTAAGATTTTCCTACAACCATTTCACATTGTCTAGGCTCTAAAAATAGAAATAGGAGTTGTCAAAAGATTCCCATATGATAGTATATCATGGAAGGACTATTTTTAGAGATATTATGACAGATTTTATGACATCTGTAATGGTCAAAAATATGGGAGGATATTGTGGACGTGGGAGCCTAATTTTAGACCGAAATCTTGCTCTTTAATGCTATCCACCTCATGAGAGGTTTGACACATGGTTTTGTAAACCATAGATGGTTTCTTGTATAACTAGAGGTCTATAAATTGAAGGCTTGGAGAAGCAATTGAAGTAGTGAGTTTTAATCCTCCTAGAATTGTTTCTGTTGATACTCCTGTAAGAAACTTGCTCTGCAAGTGTATGTAATCTTGTTATTAGATTTGAAATACATTGAGTGGGCTTTTGGAGTGTTGGTTTTTTTATCTGAAATGATTTTCCCCACGTATATATGGTGTTTGTGTTTTGTTATGAATATGTTGCTGATATTTCTGTAACTGTTTTACTATGTTGAAAGTTTAGCATTATATCTCTCCTCAAAGATTAGCGTAGGAAGTTGTTCCACTACTCTTAATTTCCCATCAGAATGGTGAAAGAACTTGTCTAGTCTTTCTGATGGATTTTGACGGTTGGAAGAATTACAGTATTTGAATATAAAGGGATGTAATAAGCTATCAATTCTTCCTAAGGGATTTGGAGAGTTGAAGTCTATGGAATGTGTGTATGAGTGGATGCAGTGATCTACAGAAATTGTGCAATGAATTTGGAAACTTTAGTTCATTGATGATGATAAACGCATCAGGGTTCCTTGCATTAGAAGGGAGTGCAATGGACAAGATAATCGAGGTTAAGAACTTGATGTTCTTATTTATCAGGGGAAGCCTCGTGTTGGATGAGTACTGGAATGAAATAAATCTACCATGCCTATTGGTGGTAGTTTCTGAGAGCCTAAGAGAGGAATAAGCACCAGAATATGTAGTGAGGAAGGTGTTATTTAGTGGTGAGAGAAGATCCATGTGTATTAAGGATGGTGGTCATGAGGAAGTGGTAGATTTTTCGTCCTTATTTTAACTACGTGAGACAAAAGTAGCAATTTTGGTGATCACTTCCCGAGATATAAGTGAGGAGGATACAAGAATAAAAGAGAGATTGAGGGAGGTTACTTCACAAGGTTTCAACATAATAATCTACATCTATGCAGGGTTTGAGGAAGGAGGTGAGGAAAGAAATCATGGAGTCTTGGTGGATATGTCCCATGACACTAGTGCTTATGTATGTATGTATATATAAATATATATACATTTAAATAACTAATGCATATATCACTAATTTAAATAAGATTTTAAAAAGGGGGAAAAATTCCCATACCCAAATAGGGAAAATACAAATGTAGTATATAATAGCAAATAAAAATAAAAATAAATCTTAAAAGAGGGTTACAAATAGAACAAACAATAAAAACGATTATCCATCTTTGAGCTTGAATATTCTTCCATGGCCTTCACTCTCCTTCTTCTCCCAAACTTGAAAAATGAAAATGAGAAGATAAGCCAAAGGAAATGAATAAGAGCTTTTCATAAGGATTTTTAGTGTTAGTTAAATACCTAGATCCAATGGCTCTAATTGAACCCATCTAATGGTTGTGATTAAACCGTACAAAAGTTAGCTGAGGATTTGGATGTGAATATGATTTTAAATAAAAAGTATGTGACACTTGTGAATGGGGCCATTAAAGGGGTGTTATGAGGTAATTTTAAAATGTTACCTTATTGTTATAGTTTAGTGACTTGTTGGCGAGAAAATTTGTCGGGTGGACAAACTTGTGGATTTCTTGCCAATGCTCTAGGAATCTAAGTCCCTCAACTTAACTAGTACAACTACTGTATGTGCATGTGCAAGAAAGTGTGGATTTATGTGGTGGTCTTTTGACTAGGGATCCAACAGGGGCACTCCACTGACCCTGCGGAAAAGCTAGCAATATCTTGCTAGGGAAGTCTTTGTCTGTAGAGTGGGAAAGGGGAGTGAGAAAAGAGGTAGGAGAACTAATGCTGCAGGTAGAAAATCAGATTCCTGCACACACACTAGTTAGAAAATTCAACACATGCATTTATCGGAAGAAACAACTCTATGAATAGTAACAAGACCAAATAGAATTCACTGATCACCAAGTATCAAGAAACCCCTTAGTCAAAGAAAGATAGAAACTCCTTCTTCTTGTATCGATTGCTCAAATCCAAGTTGTACATAATGTGGGAATGGAAAAAATTTGAGAGGGGAAGAGAGTAGAAGAAAATGGCTATCTCCTTTGCTTTCTCTAAGTAAAATGCACTCTTGAGTCTACAAGATCAATTACAAACCCTTTGAAATGGGAATGGCTTTACAATTTATAGAATAGAATATGATTCTTCATCTTCCTCATGACCTTTCGAATACCTTAATATGACTTAAGGCTGTTCATATTCCACTTTAAATATTTAAGTCCCTTTTATAATAACAAGGTGACTTAATTTACATTATGTTTCTAAAGTCACCTTTAAGTAACTTGAAGGTATATCAAAAAGTGCAAATGCCAACAAAGAATTAGAAAATTTGAAAGTGAGAGAAAGTTGGGGGAAGAGGAGAGAGAAAGAGAGAGAGAAGAAGAAGAGGATATGTTTCCCGATGAAGTCTGTTGATCCTCGTTGATGGAAAGCTCCAAATGTAGCGAAGTTCTGAATGTACCATCGTACCAAAACTGCCCTTTGAGTGTGACTTACTATTTTTAGTAAATGGCCATTTTCACTATTTTCTGCTCTGGATAATCATTCTAGCCTCTTGGAGATCTTCAGTGCACATTGCTCTTTCCATAACCGCTTTTGATGAAGACTTGCCAAAAATAGCAAGCATGTATAGGAAACTTACTATTTTTAGAAAGCATGTTTCCAGTGCTTGATTTGTGATGGAAAATAATTTTTTGGACTCTTCTTGTTGTTACGATCACACCCTCCTAATTTCACATAGTTTTTCCCACTAGAATGCCTGGAAATAAATTTTGAAATTTTGACCTGGCAGTGGCTTCGAAGATAGAGCTATCATGACGGCCATTAATGGAGCTTGAAATTTGTAGGTCTGGTTTTTGTCTCCATTTACAATGAAAACAACTCCATTGCGATAGGTTTTTCATTTGGAACTCATGTGCAAGTTTTTAGCTCATTTCCATTGCCGGAATGATGGGAAATTCGACGAATGTGAGCCAGTGCACAAAGTGAGGGTTTTATTAGAGCAAATGATTCTGGGCACCATTTGACCTCTTGTATATTGGATCTTGATCACCTTGAAAAATGAGGAATTCTGTAAAATACGGCATCACGATCCGACTTGTATCTTGCAAGATATGAGGATTTTTCGATTGGGTGACTTCACGGTTATCTGGCATAAATTCTCCATTTCTCTCTTTGTTCTTCATCATTCCACTCCATTTTTCTATGATTCCTGAATATTGCTGTGCATTCATGGTTTTAGGAGTTTATGTGACCATGGTGGAGCTGGTTCGGAGCAACAATGGTGGGCCGGGTGTCTGGACAATCATGCACGGAGCCATGGCAAGGTATGAAGTTGTGAAGGAGAAATGAGAGGAAGAAAATGGCTAAGTGCTGGATTTAAGCTTTAAAAACATGCACATGGAGGGGATGGGTGAAATTTTATCCTTGACCTCAGGGACATGATGGACAACAATTTCCACGGTGGTCAAGGCGATGCCATGTGTCCTCGATCCGACGGTAGGGGATTTGCTCCAAAAATGCACCTGGGGGCTGAAACCTAGTCACGTGGGTGTCCAAATGACTTCTCATAGGGGATAGGCACATTTATCCATGTTTTATGTCCCCCACCTCAGGTACATTAGGGAAATCAATTTCCATAGTGGTCCTCGAGGTGACACGCAGTGCCCGATCCAACGACAGGGAATGGATGCTCCAAAAATGCACCTGGGGGCTGAAACTCGGTCACGTGGGTGTTTAAATGACTCCTCATAGGGGATGGGCACAATTTTCAAGGTCTGATGTCCCCCACCTGATGTGCATAAGGGACACCAAATTTCACGGTGGTCCTGGAGGTGACACGTGGCACCCGATCCAAGGACAGGGAATGCATGCTCCAAATAAGCACCTGGGGGCTGAACTGTCAAGTCTGGAGGTCATATGAGGGTCCAAGAGGTCACATGGGGGTTGGTAGAATTTTCCAAGAGTTGATGTTCTTGACCTTAGGGACGTCAGGGACATGTAATCCCGCTAGGCTCTTGTTGCTGATACGGGTCCTCTCGAAAAAATGACTAAGTCCTGAATTGCCTTTGAGAGGGTAACTTGGAATGAAGATAAATTGAGCTCCCAGTGGAATTCCATGGTGAAATTTTATATGATCCTAACTGGAAATGGTATTTTAAATCCAATGGTATGGGTCTTATGTCTTGATTCGGCCATATGATCCCTGAGAAATTAGATTTTTTATCTAGGACTCCACTTGTGCCTGAGAAAAACTACTTGTCCATCATATGCACGAAGGTGTTGTGAAATTTTTTATTTCACCATCATGTAGGTATTGGAATCCTATTTCTGAAGATGTTTTTTTTTACTTCTAAATCTGTCCAGAGCTCCTTGATCCTCTTTTGAAGTCCAACAACTGTTTTAGGCCTGTGTACTGCCTAGGCTTGTGAACCCTATTTTTACTCAGACTGCTCCAAGTCTTTCAGAACTTCCCAAAGCCTTCCAAAATCATTTCCATGATGTTATAAGGTCTTCCATTCACCTCCGTGTTGAATTTTTCACTTCTTCTCTACTCCAGGGGGGTGATCCTGTCCTTGGAAGGCAAGCGATAACCCTTCCCGTGACTGCCCAACATTTGCACTTTTAATGAACTCCTAAAATCACCTAGGGGTAATGAGTGGAATTTTCCTAAATCACCTATGATAATATCATGACATTGGTTAGGAAGTCATTTGGAGTGACTAGATAGATTTTGGGTTTCTTAGGAGTGATAAAACATGAAAATTTTAGCATAGGGGTATAGTTGTCATGCTCGGAAATTGTCAATTTCCCTATTGCACATTCTCACGACAATAGCTGGCTCTAGCTTGGGGACATGACGTGGACTGAGTGCAGCGAAGACATGACATGGGAATCCAGAATCTCAATTTTAGACCATATAATTCGTTGACCAGTGCCTTATCCATTGGGCCTTGTGGAGTCATGCACAACTTCAAGAAAGGAAGATTAGAAGAAGGAAACACACACACACACACACACAAAACGACAGAAAGGAAACACACGACACAAAACAGGAAGGGAAACACACACAACGGAAAGGGAAAAACACCTATCAATCACCTATGGTACAAAGCAAGGGACAACCCACTTTCACTGAAGTACTTTTTATTTCTCGAAAGTTACCCGTGAAGAGGCAACACCAAATGATTTTGTTCTCCGAAGCCGTTGACGGGTTCCAGAAAGTATCCTCCCCTCCTCAGCTGCTTATGAAAGCTAGGTGCTTTCACAATTGTCTGTGTACTTGGTAGGAGTGAGTCCATGTGATCTTCTTGATGCTCGGGTCCTTTCTTGGAAACTCCATTATCTTCATGATCTTTGAAATTGGTTTCATCATGTCAGTTTCCTTCCATGTTTGTCCATATAGCTTAATCTCCATCGAGCATTTCATCACTGCCCCAATGATGATTTTCGTTTCAATTCCTTAAACCTTCTGAGTTAATTTCTATTCTGGGTCTATGCTCATTGAAATATTCTCCATGAGAAACATTTGATTCATCCTTTATCTCTTATCCATTGTGAGGCATTTGAGTAATGAAGGAAGGGTTGGAGGAAAACTCACACTTGTGTTGTATGTTCATGACAGGAGTGAAGAGGTTAAGAATCAACTTGGGGTCTTTTACCACTTCTACTGCATGCGATATTTCTTGCACAAAGTTATGCTTCATTATTTCCTGTAGCTCCTCTTTGTACACCTTTAAGGAATGCATCTCAAGGCAAATATCTAGAGGGATTACCCCGTCATCTTGGTAATCACTGCACTCTATCGATCCTTCGTCAAAAAGAGATTCATCTTTAGAGGCTTCGAGACTCCTTGCTTCGATTTCTTCATCATGGAAAGAATCTTCATCCTAAAAAGGGAAAGAAAATATCTCCATTTCGTTATTACATCCATCAACCATTAGCTCCAGAGTAGCATCATAGTTTTCAATATGGATAACCTTCACATTGGTTAAGGCTTCCAAATTAGCTTCACGCTTGTCTTGCAGATTTGTGGCTTGTATTAGGAGCTCGAGACTGGTCTCAGGGTTTTCTGTTTCTTCCACGGCTCTTACCAATTCTTGTACAAATAGTTCTTTCCCATTTCTCAAGGGCTCATTGTAGACTAGCTTGGTCTCTTCTTGGGTGATATGATCAAGGGAGTCCTCATCTTCAAATGGGAATGAGAAAATTTCTTCATCACAGATAAGCATATAAGTTGTCTTTTCTTTTTGAAAATCTTCAAGAAATGAAAGAGGGTTTAAAAACTGCAAGCGAGGATCATGAGGGATGACGTGCACATCAACAGACATGCGAATGGAAGCGTGAAGAGATCTCGAGAGAAGCGAACATCAACCGAATGTGTATGAAAATATTTGAAAAATGGGTAGAACCTGGTTAAGCCATAATGATAGGAAATAAGAGATAAAATATGTGGAATAATCCCTTACAGAATCGCAACAGTAGAAACTAATATGCAGAAAATATTACAGTCTCAAATAAAAGTGCAGAATAAATAACACAACACAGAAAGACAATATTTAACGTGGTTCACCCAATTTCGGCTATGTCCACCAAGAATCACTTGCTAATATTTTATTACAAGCCTCCACTCTCTCAATACAATACCCACATCTATTTGGAGCTATGCTCTACAAACTCTACAGAATTCACACCCAAATTCAAAGCACATCTGCAATGCATTTGCTTGTATATATATCATATGCATAAGACCATATAAATAGACAATTGCTTAAGCAGTTTGATACAAAACCGTGGGTATTAAAACCATGGGCAAAAACCTTGGGTATCAAAACAACGGGTATCGAAAAACCATGGGCCCAAAAACAGCCCATAACGGTTACCCATTACCCATGGGTTAATAAACCACCAACACCTCGAGATTTTTGTGTAATGGTTCATTACAACTAGCTTGGTCTCTTCCTAGGTGACATGATCAAGGGAGTCCTCATCTTCAAATGGGAATGAGAAAATTTCTTCATCATAGATAAGCATATAAGATGTTTTTTATTTTTGAAAATATTTAAGAACCATATCCTCTTCTTCATGGTTTACATCATCCAGCAATTTGGGGATGCCCTCTTGTAACTTGAATCTCCTCAATGCTTCTTCAAAATCTAAATCTCTCTGGGAAGGCATGTCTAGCCCTATCAAAATGGGGATATCCTCTCCCTCCTCTGTTGTCACCAAGTGATTCATCCACCTGGTATTTTCGTACAAAATGTTAGCTTCTGGGCTTCCAAACTTTTGCATAGTGTACCTCATCTTTTTCTTGGGGAAGAAATTTCTCCATGTCTCCCTTCGCTGGTATGGTTGGAAAATGACCAATTCATCTAAATTTTACCTCCCAAGTCTCGACAAAAACTTCTACTCAGCAACATTCTGAATGAGGTTGGGACATCGGCTACCAAAATCATCACTGAAATTTTCTTGTCTAGAAATTGGTGAGAGACACTTGTGCATCTTTGACCTTCCCTACAAGTGGGACCTTTTTTGACTCCAAAGAGTAACAAGAGCCACTGGGTGGAGCCATGGTGAGTTTGAGAGCTTTAGCGACCTTCAAAGGCATCACGTTATCTGAGGCACCAGAATCTATTATGCAATTGTTCAGTACATATTCTCCAACAAGCAGGGAGATGTAGAAAGGTTCAACTTTATCAGTCTTTGATGCACTCAGAGAAATCATGTTCTGTGAGGGAGGTGTAGGTGAGATTGGTAGCGTGCCTTTGGAACTAGAAGTTATAGCATTGGGTGTTAGACTACCACTCTTGATATACTAAAAAAACCTCTCAAATTGTTCAGGATGAGTCTGCAAATATTAAGTTTCAGTAATCTGCACTTTGGCTTTGTTTGCATATTCTATGAAGTCAAAGGGAGTAGATGCGGACAAAGGGGGTGAAGGGAGTGCTTTTGGATTTAGGATAGGTTTGGAAGCCAGAGTAGATTTTTGGGGAATGGAGGGTATTTTGAAAGGTACACTAGAAGCTTTCAAGGTATTAGATTTTATAGGAGTAGATTTAGATTTAGGCTTGGAAGAGACATCAGAAGACTTACTTGGGATTACAGGAGTCTTCTTACTTGCTATGGGATTAGGATCTAACAATGCAGACTTCATGGAGGATGGAAGTGGGGATCCTTGACTGATTATTTTATTTTTTGGAGTCACCACAGGAGGATCATACACCTTCTTTTCTTTTACAATAGTGGAGGGAGATGCTCTTTTCTCAGACTGAGAATGAGTGAATACTACGTATGAGAAACTAGGTGCATCTTCTTCATAACCTCTAGAATACTCACAATAATCTGATTTGTGTATCATTCTCAAACTCATCACTTTCTAGGAAATTGCCACCTTCACTTTCTTGTTCAAACTCTTCTTCACTTTCTTGAAATCTACAATTTACGCTCATGGGTGGGGCCTCCAAGGCGAGCCTTTGGGGTGCTCCTGCAATCTATTATTTTTGTTTCTTCTTTGAGAAGATACTGATTCAAATAATTCCCTCTTCAAAGAGGCCATCTCATTCACCAACTTTTTCAGAGATGGATTAGTTCTCTCATCTCTAGGATGTTGGACCTTGCCCTTTGATGGATTCTTGATCTTTCCAGAGAGGATGAGATCATCATCAAGTTCAATGGCCAATATTTGTGCTTCTACAATATCCCTTGGTTGAAATGTTCACATAGGAAAAATACTACATCTGAGTGCTTGAGCATTGATGAAGAATCTCTTGACATTATTTTGAGATGGTCAATCCTCTTCAGGGATCTTGCGAAGCAACCATTCGAAAACAAGCCACAAAGTCTCTCATGGTTTCATTTTCTCCTTTCTCTATTTGAGCCAACTGCTCTAAGAGGTCTTGATAATATTTAGTTCGTTTTAAATATTTCCCCAAAGGTAGTCCTTGATGTCATCCCAACCCATGATGGATTGGGAAGGTAGGAGGTAAAACCATTATGCTTCTTTTTCTTGGAGGGACTCCATGAATAATCTTACAGCAACATCTTCATGTTGGACACCAAGAATTCCACATGATATCTGTAAAAGTAACTATGTGTTCTTCCGAGGATGTTGTGTGTTGTCTCCTTTGAACTTAGGAAATTTCTTACAGGAACCCATCGGTAGATTGTGAAGAGGGGGTTTAAGAGAAAGAGGGCCTATATTCCTTCCCCATAGAACAATTGCTTGAGGTATTTATTATTTTTCCAACATTGTTTCTTCTTATTCTGCTTCACCTCTTGCTTCTATGAGTTATTCTTCAAATTCTTCTTCTTCCGGGAAGCTCAAATGTTCAATGGTGGTTGAAAAGTTGGGAGAATTTGAAGGAATTTGGATAGGATTACTAGGTGAACTTCCTGAAGAGCCAGATGAAGAAGAGGCTTAAGAGAAGAAGTATGGATTATCTCTAATTCATTCTTTCATATTTTGCAAAGCCTTGAAATTGGAATCAGCAACAACTCTCAACCTGCTAAACCTGGTGCATCTTCCTTCAACCAGCTTTTGGAAAAATTTGTAGTTATAATACGAAATGACACTGTGGAATTTGAAAATTCACACGTGCAGAAATTTAGTAGTATATCTTTCAGTAATCAAATTTCATGAAATATTTTTTCTGATTTTTTCAATATTTGATTATTTTTTTGAATCTTTCGGGACCTTGTGGTTGTATTTTAGGTACAGATGCTGCTAAATCTACCCCACGAGTGGGTGCCAAAAACTATTAGTGAGAAAATATTTCAGGTGCAAAAACTTGTGGATTTCTTTCCAATTCTATGAGATTCTAAGTCCCTCTACTTAACCAGTGTAGTTGTCGTATGTGCATGTGCATGAAAAAATGTGGATTTCTATGGTGGTATTTCAACTGGGGGATCCAACAAGGGCACTCCATTGACCCTGTGGTAAAGATAGCAGTCTCTTGCTAGAGAAAAATATCATTTAAAAGACTGGGAAAGGGGAGTGAGAAAATAGGTAGGAGAACTAATGCTGTAGGTAGAAAATCATAATCGTACACACACACTAGTTAGAAATTTCATCACATGCATTTATTGGGAAGAAACAAATTTGTGAATGGTAATAATACCAAATAGAATTTGATGAATCACAAAGTATCATTGAAATCCCTTTGTCAAAGAAACCTATAAAATCATTCTTCTTGTATTGATTGCTTGAATCAAAAGTTGTACATAATGTGGAGAAATGGAGGAAATTTGAGAAGGGCGGGGGGGAATAGAATAAAATGGCTATCTCCTTTTCTTCTCTCAAGGTAAAATATACTATTGAGTTTACAAGATCAATCACTAACCCTTTGAAATGGGAATGAATTTACAATTTATAGAATAGAATATGAATCCTCATCTACCCCCCAATGACCTTTTCATATGTCCTCACACATGAATTAAAACTTTTCAAATTCCTACTATAAATATTTAAGTCCCTTTTTATAACATAGCAAGGCAACTTAATTTACATTATGTTTCTAAATTCACTTTTAAGTGACTTAAAGGCATATCAAAAAGTGTAAACCCCAATGAATAATTAGGAAATTTGAAAGTAAGATAAAGCTGGGGGGAAGAGGAGAGAGAAATAGAGAGAGAAGAAGAAGAGGATGTGTACTCCGTGATGAAGTATGATGGTCCTTGTTCATGGAAATATCCTGATGCAATGAAGTTATAAATGTCCTGTTGTGCCAATATTTCTCTTTGACTGTTACTTAATATTTTTAGTAAATACCCAGATGGGGGACGTAGTATTTTTAGTAAGTGTCCATTTTCATCGTTTTCTGCTCCGAATAATCATTCTGGCATTTTGGAGATCTTTACTGCACATTGCTCTTTCCATAGCCACTTTTGATGAAGACTTACCAAAAATAGCAAGCATGTGTAAGAAAAATTACTATTTTTAGAAAGGGTGTTTCCAGTACTCGATTTTTTCAATGGAACATACTTTTCTAGAATGTTCTCATCATTACAATCACACCTTCTGAATTTCACATAGTTTTTCCTACTAGAATACGTAGAAGTAAAATTTGAAATTTTGACTTGGTAGTGGCTTCGGGCGCAGAGTTGCCATGGCAGCCATTAGTGGAGCTCAAGATTTGACAGGTCTATTTTTTGTCTCCATTTGCAATGAAAACAAATCCATTACAATAGGTTTTTCATTTGGAGCTCATGTGCATGTTTTTAGCTTGTTTCCATTGCCGGAATGATAGGAAATCCGATGAATGTGAACTCGGTGCACAAAGAGACGATTTTGTTGGAGAAAATTATTATGGGAAATGCTTTGACCTCTTGTTATATTGGATTTTGATCACCTTGAAAAATGAGGAGTCATGCAAAATATGACATCTCAATCTGGCTTGTATCTTGCAAGATATGAGGATTTTTTGTTCGGGTGACTTCACAGTTATCTAGAAAAAAAATCTCCAATTTTCTCTTCATTCTTCATCATTTCAATTCATTTTTCTACGAGGCCTAAATATTGGTATACATTCATTGTTTTGGAGAATTTATGTTTCCATGGCATAGCTGGTTCGGAGTCAACAATGGTGGATTGGGTGTCTAGACGAGCACGAGCAAAGCTATGGTATGTTGAGGAGTTCTGGAGGAGAACTGAGAGGAAGAAAATAGCTAAGTGCTAAATTTAAACTTTCAAAAACATGCACATGGATGGGCTGGGAGAAATTTTATGTCCTTTATGTCCCTGATCTCAAGGACATGAGGGACATCAATTTCCATGGTGGTCAAGGTGATGCCATGTGTCCTTGATCTAACGGATAGGGGATTTGCTTGAAAAATGCACTTGGGGAATGAAAGTCGGTCACATGGGTGTAAAAATGACTCCCCATAAGGGTTGGGTACAATTTTTCAATTTCTGATGTTTGCCAGCTCAGGTGCATAAGGGACATTAGTTTCCACAGTGGTCCTAGAAGATGACACGTGGCACCCAATCCAACGATAAGGAATGAATGCTCCAAAACTACACCTAGGGGCTGAAAGGTGCGGTCACATGGGTGTCCGAGAAGAATCCCCATAGGGTGATGGGATGCATTTTTCAAGGTATGATTTTCCCCACCTCAGGTGCATAAGGGAAAATCAAATTCCACAGTGGTCCTAGAGCTGATACGTGGCGCCAGATCTGATGGCAGGGAATAAATGCTCCAAATAAGCACCCGAGGGCTAAACTATCAATTATGGAGGTCATATGAGGGTCCCAGAGGTCATATGGGGGCTGAAATTTTTTTCAAGGGCTGGTGTACCTGACCTCAGAGACGTCGGGGACATGAAATCCTATCAGGCTCCTAGTGCTGACACATGTCCTCCTCGAAAAAATGACTAAGTCATGAACTACCTTTGAGATGGCAACTTGGAACGATGATAACTCGAGCTCCCGGTGGAAGTTACTAGTGAATTTTTTTATGATCCTGATTGGAAAAGGAATTTTTGATATCCAATGATGTGAGTTTCATGTCTTTATTCGATTTCATTTGATCCCTAAAAACTATGGATTTTTTATTTTGTACTCCACTTATTCTTGAGAAAAACTGCCTATGCAATACCTGATGCGCCAAAGTGTTGTGAAAAATATGGTTTGACCATAATGTAGGAATTGGAATCCTCTTTCTGAAGATATTTTTTTTACTTCCAACTCCATCTAGAGATCCTCGTAATCATCTTCTGAAGCCCAAGCGGCTATTTTAGGCATGTGAATTACCTAGGCTTGTGAACCATATTTTTTACTCAGAATGCTCCAAGTCTTTGAAAAGCTTCCCTAAAGCTTTCCAAAATAATTTCCACGATGTTTTGATGTCTTCATTTCATATCCATGTAAAAATTTTCCCTTCTGTTCCGCTTCAGGGGTTTGAATCTAGTCCTGGGAAGGCTAGCGATAACCCTTCCCAATAATTTTGCCAGAAGATAACATTATTTTCAAAACTCCCATAAAATAACCTAGGGGGAATAAATAGACTTTACATCAAATCACCTAGGGTGACCAATTTCATCAAATAAGGGGTGAACAGACTAACGTATTGGACCTGGGGTGCCTGGGAATGATAAAACATGAACATTTTTACATTTAGGGGTATAGTTGTCGTGCTTGGAAAATTGTCAATTTCCCTCTTGCACAATCATCACGACAACATTAAAATATTTTATTAATTCATAAATTAATCCTAAGATATCTGTTTAATTAATCCTAAAAAAATCACCTTAAATTTATTACTTTTTTTACCAAATCTCCTCTCCCAAGTTTTGGCACATTTTTCCAAGGCAATCCAATTTTCAACCAATAAAATCTCCACGAGAGAAGGAGGGGGGTGGTTAGCATCATGTGGAATTAGTAAACACATTAAATGGAGGATTTTAAGGCTTTGATAAAGTCTAAAATTGGTAATATCCCATTATATGTGGGATTATTCCTCCATGTTTGATGTTAAAATCCACTCATATGGATAAGAGAAAATAATGGGCTTTGGGAGGATTATTGGGAGATTTAAATGGGATTAAATTTACTAAATATACACTTAAGTGTGTGTGTGAAAAAATTATGTGGATGCATGCGTAAGGCATGGGAACTATTCCGAGATGCTAGATTTATGTTGGTCACATGGACTGTCTTGGTTCAGGATTCACAACAGATTGGGATTTGTTAGAAAGGATTTTAAACTTTCATGCAAATGCACTTATAGGTGTAGAGCCTCCTTCCATTGCTGCATTCTTCCATCTTGTGTCAAAAAATGAGATCTCTGGAGCAGGGTTTGATCTTCTAGCACAACGTACAAGTAGAAGGAAGCATGTTTGACTAGTTGCAAGTGCATGGTAGTCATGCATGCAACAATGGAGATACATACACAAGGAAAAATTATTATGTTCAACAAAATGCATCAAGAGATGTGGCCTAATGGAACACGTCCTGATCACGTGAGCTTCATTTTTTTCTTTCTGTAAACATGTAGGTTTAGTGGAAAAGGACTGTAAATACTTTAATGGATTAAGCGTTGGTTATAACATTCCACCTAAAATTGAATTTTTATGCCTGCTTAGTCGGTGTTCTTTGTTGTGCTGGCTATCTTGAGGAAAATCTAAACTTTAACATCCACACAAAAATTAAACATGTGGCGGTTGTGTGGACATGTTTGGTTGTTACCCCCTGTAGAGCACATAAGAATACGGGGTTGCAATAAATTACAACAACTCTTCTTTTGAGCTGGATCATTAAAATGCTACAAATTTTGTTCTTCTGTCAAACATCTATGCATAAGTGCACAGGTATGGTGAGGTTAAAATCATAAGGAAATCGATGAGAGATAAAGAATTTATTCCTCTTCCACCTTAGTAAGAATTTGGAAATTGCATTTGGATTATTAAGTCGTGCCTGGGACAACCAATGGAGTTGACAAGAACCTCAGTGTCATGGAGTGCTACGGGTCTATTGAAAAGTCATTTGAAAATTTGAAGTAAATGTGATTCACTTGTGCAGACCCATCCTCCATGGTTGCTGCAGCATACACTCGGCTTGTGCCATATCAGAGGGAGCTTGGAATAAAGCATGAACACACAAAAAGAAAAATCAGAGGAAGATTGTCACATGTTTCAGCAGCAAGGGCCTGGTGGATGTCTCTGTAATTTTGAAGCTCAATAGGCATGATAAAAACAACCTGTTTTATTTTATGCCATCTTTAACAATATCATGAATCAAATTGTTTTTATTTTCTGAAATGGTCTTTTTCATGGAATTTTATCCCTCTCCGTAGATGTTTTGTTTTGAAAGGAATAAGTGTCTTTTGAATGTTTGATCGATTGGTTGTGGAAATTATATGTAAATAGGTAGATATGTTATTCTATAATAAATCCTTATCTAGGTGATCATCCTTCTTATTGCGTTATGGTCACTTTATTATCTAGATTCACTGTTTCAAATAGAGAGGAACTAGGTAGTTGAAAAAGATTTTATTTTTGATATAGGATGTAAACTATATTAAAAAATGAATATGTGTTATATTTATGCTCGGAAACATTAAACCCAACTCTTGGGAGTTTAAAAAGATTCAATGAAATTTGATTCTCTACATGTTATGGGAGTGTTATTGAAACCCGTAATGTGACTATTAAATAGCTAAAGATTGTTTATTTTTGTATGAATAGGAATGGGTTGTGTGTATACACAACGAATTTTACTCATTTATCATATTTCTAATCTAACCCATTATAGGTATAACCTGGATTGATAAATTGTCGATTTCTCTTCTGGGTATCTTTGGCATATATTTCATGCTTTTTTTTTTTAATAAAGCTTGATCATAGTGTGACTGTTGTGATTATTATTTGGTTGAATCAATTCTTAAGTATTGCGCAAAGTATGGTTTGCAGTGAATATTTTAGTTGAATCGATTTATGTTTGTTGTCAAACCCTTACCATGCATGTCGATGTATACCCACACACCATTATCGTTTTCCCCCTTCTATGGTTATTACAGTTGATTTGCAATGTTTTTTTTTCTTAATGCTTTTTGGTGTTCGAGCTTATGATTACTGTAATTATTCTTGTTTACCCAGGGTTCCGGAAGTAAGGGAGTTTTATTTGATTAATATAAAGAATTGTGTTTCAGCTGTTTAAGGTATTTCACTAAATTGAGGGTGTTTGACTAAATTAATGAAACTTAGAATATTTGGTTATCTATTGAAGGAGATATGACTAAGTGTAATTCGTATAACATCTATATATTGGTTCCTTTGGGACACATTACTTAGAATCTATTGATATATATTTAATGGCAATTTAATTGATTGGACTGTAATTTAAAAGTTGGTACGAGAAAATTTAACTGAGGTATTGGTATTTTGGGAAATCATGGCAGAATTATCTATTAAGGAATTAGAAAACCCTTTTGTGTTGTGATATTTTGTTGTTATCATGCTTGTTTTAGTTGTTATTATTGTCGAGTTAGACTTCTGTAGGAATTGTGTATTAAGTTGACACATCGTATCAACCATAAAAGGGATACATCCTTAGTAATTTAGTATTTGAAACTTCATGTCCAATGTGCTTGATAGGTCATTAATGAGATTGCCATTAAACCTGTGTTCCATAGATAGGGCATAATATTCTTTTGGAAGTTCTATTACTTTCTTTCGTGTTGTTATGAAGTCGTAGATATTTTTGTGCTATTTTTGTTGAACTTTAGTTGGGTTGTAGTCGATTCATATGGAACCACATTTTCTAATATTAGTATCATTTATGAGTTATATTGAACTTAGTGGAACTATATTGAAGACAAACTTGGTTTAAGACTATAGCGTTGGATTAAATTAAATAGTTTGATTAACTAAATATGGGTTATTTCTTTTTGTCGTATGTGATGACTATTGTGCATGGCATGACAAGATAATTAGATGTTTTTTGAACTTGTGTTTTTGAACTTACTCTGTATGCTATTTGTAAAAAATAAAGTGTCAGAATGTTGTGAGGTTATTTTCGAAAGTGGTAAATAGTTGTTAAGTAAATGATGTTAGAATTATAACTATAAATTTATTAGATCATATGACTTATTTAAGGAAATGATGATTGATGTTTGAGTATTGGTTTTCAATCATATAATCTATATGATTACATGATTGAAATCCTGTTATCTTTCAAAATTGACAAGGGCAATTTATAGGTAACTATACCAAAAATTCTATTTTTACCCCCAAGGAAGTTTGACAACGTTCGAAAAAGCCCAAAACTTCCTTTCAAAAAATAAAGTTGTTTAAGGACTTAACCACTTTTAGCTTATCCTTCGGCGCAGAAAGTTTCATGTCGACATGACTGAAATTGCTCCCTTTTACACTGGGTGCAATTTTGGGAGTGTCGACATACAAAAATATGTGCCCCCTTTTAATCCTTTAGTGCTGAGATGGTTGTGTTAACCTTATAAAACTTGTGCTAAGAATTTTTTATAAGCACAACTTTTCTCATGTCGACACTCCGAAAATCATGCCAAAGGCGATTGGTGAGGTCACAAATGTTGATTTTTCTATAAATAGGAGTCAGACACATGTCATTTTCACAAATTGAAAATTGTGAAAATTATTTTCTCTACGCGTGTCAGCCATCCCTGTCAGCCCTCATGTGCCGTTTTTGAGCTTGTGGACCCCTACATTTTTCTTCATATTCTATAAATCTGGGTAAGTGGCTCCTCTCCTATTTGTCATTTCTATTTTGTTGTGTTGGATGTTAGAGTTTGTGTCAACAACTAAAATCTAAAGAACCTAATAATTATCAGACCCAGCTGAAACCCTATTTTCCTCTCCTTCCAGATCTACAAATCTTAAAGGCCCTTGCCACAGAAGTAAACCAAAAAACCATCTATCCTTGCTTGCTTCCTTGCCACTTCTCTTCCTTTCCATCTAACGAATCCAAAAAAGAGTAGTGAAAATCAAGAAAAATGTCAAAACCGTCAACTGTGAAGTCTTTGGCAAATTATTTTTCCTTGTAACATATTCTAAAGTTGCACTTTGGCACACTTTGCACTCATGCAACACAAAATTTTCCCACGCCTAGCCAAAGAACACTTAGCAGAGTTTTATGAGGCATAGGCGTAACTTCCAAAACATCGACATAACATGTTGTATGCTGTAGATCCGTGCCCCGTGCTTTACCCTTTGGTGCTAGAAGTTGTCATGTAACACCTCTCAAAATTGTGCCCTTTCTAACCTGGTGCCACTTATCTCATGTCAACACTTTCTCAAATGCGCCCATGTCGACACTTTCCCAAATGTGCCAAAGCATAACAAGCTCCTGCAGCCTGCTGTAAACTTCTGCTTTGCGCCCTAAGGCTTAAAATTGCTCATTCTTCCTTCTGCAAGCTAAACATAACTATTTTCTCACACATTCTAAGGCATTTTGTTATTCTGCAAACTTTCATCATGAATAACATGATGGTTGACATGGCTCTTTTGTGTTGGCCCTTCTTGATACTTCTTGTAGAACAACATCTGTCGTTGAGCTCACATATCTCTTCATTAAGCAAGAGACTAGCTAGGACTGCAATAAAAGTGAAAGCTAAGCAGTCAGAGCAAGAAATGAAGTACAAGTACCAGAAATTAAGAATTCCTAACTCATATGTAGAGTGTGACCTCAACATCAAAGACTCTGAGCTAGGTCATATTAACATGGATGATTTCTAGGTAAGGACAAACAATGCAAACAATGGCCCGTGGATGAACAAGTTAATAGGCAGTGGATTGTACTTTACAGCTGGGCTTCCAGTGAGTTCCGTGAATAATGAGTTCATCATGTTGATTGCTCGATGTTATAACAAGAACACTAGATGTGTCAAAAATAAAAAACACGAGACAATCATAAACCTCACAGCTCGTCACTTTGAGATGATCCTGGGCATTCCTCATCACAAGCAATATGTGGAAATAAGTATTGAAGACAATGGGAAGACATGGGATGATAATGAAGATAAGTGCATACAGATGATGAATGGACTCTATCTGAAGAACAAGAAGCCATTGACCAGATGGCCACAAACCATCCATCGTAGTGATTTTAATGAAGAGTTGAGTAATACAATCACGTTCTTGAATAGAGTATTTGGGCACCCTGATGCCCATTATTTCCATAAGTGGATGTTGAGATACCTGGAGAACATGAGAAAGAATGCACCTGATCAGTGCTTCGGCTGGGGTGAAATCATAAGTGACACCATCTCACAGCAGCTCCAACAAGTTCTAACAACTGGTAATTTCTACATGAACTCCTACATTATATATGCCACTGCTACAGAAAGGGATTTCACAGGGTTAACTCAAAATGGGGTATGGCCCCAAGTCAAGATATATGAATTCTACCTAGAGCTAAAGCTCAAAGCAAGTATCTCCCAGTTCTCCAAAATAAATGATGCCTTCTTCTATAAGGTAATTTTTTTGTTAAGGCCAAACATGAGGCACAATCAAAACAACCTGAGTGTAATTACTGCTGGAAATAAATGGGGAGTTTTTTTCACACAATTCCCCACATTCACATACCTCAGAGCTATGAATGTTGAGGGAGAACCAACAAATTTTCCAAGGTTTGCAGGTTCGAAGCTGGTCCTCTTGGAACTGTCAAGGCAGTTAATCACTTATCATGAAAAGTGCATGAAGAGAAAGAAAGGAGGAACTCCATTCCCCCTCATAATTGGTTGATACACTAGCCCTACACTTGCCAAAGCACGGGAGATGTATGCTGAGATAGAGCTGCTAAATTTAAAGCATAACTTCCTATTAAGGTTGACCTTCAATATCTAAAGTTGCCTCGGTCGCATTGGAATCCCTTTCAATGCCATCACCGAGTGTTTCAACACACTTCCCTGAGGACATCTGGACAGTTGTTCCCCCCTCATCAAGATAGACATTAGGTGGAAGGATCACTCCTGGCTTCCAGCTCCCATGGAGGAGATCATCCACTATGGATGTCTGACCATTGTCCCAGCCAGAAATTCAGAGGATAAGTTCCCATTGAAATTCAAAGATTTCTCCATCATTCTGAAGAAATTGAACCAGGTTTATAGCAGACACAGATGGGGACAACTAGCCATTCGTAGAGGCACTTCGAGGGACAGATTCATTGAGATAGCTTTCCCAAAGATCCCATTCAGAGAAATGAAGATTAAACTCCACATTGCAATGCACTGAACATTGGTGACTCAAGTCAAAATGGCCTTACATACCTCAGATTTGAAAGCTTCACTAGGGGAATCCTTCAGGTCATGCACCTCTGGATGCTCTCTGTACCATGCTGCCGAAGAGGTAAAAGAGGAAAGACAATGATACTGGGAGAACAAAACAAGACATCTCCTACAAGCATTGTACCAAATGTTCAACGCTCTTTCACTAATTGCCGCCTAACCTATCTCAGGTTCCTGCTTCTGAGAAAATGCAATGAATATGTTAAGACCTGGTGTCTCTAGGTAATGGCAGATAACAACATATGTTTCAATGGATACATTAGAGATGGTAAGGAAGTTCTTGGAAAATTCACAACTGCAACTACTAAGGATATAATCCAAGCAATATAAGGAGTTTCAAGCAGTCCTAGGTTCTCCTATCCTGAAGAGTTGGATAGCATCTAGGTTCCAGCGGGAGGTGTCTACGAGCAATGGTCTAACTGCTCTTCCTGACAACCTATTCCATCTCCCACCTCTATCCATCTTCTCCCACATGCTCGTAAGAAGGCTATCACTACAATAGATTCCTCGGGTCCTGATGAAGATCCCTTTTGTCTTCCAGAGAATCCTTCTCTTCTCAAGTTAATGAAGCTCCTGGAATCCCGATACAAGCATTGGTGTGTTGGACAATCCCTATCATTGCCACCACCGAGTGTTTCCAATGCATTGATTAACCTGAGGCATCTACAGTTACTCCCCCTCTCACTCCCATTGTCTTCAAGACTATCCTCCACTCCCAGGTTTCCCACTAGAGGTCACTTTTGACCGAGAATCAATCAATAACCATCTAAGCCTGCTGTGATTTAAGAGGAAAGTTCCCATCGATGCTTGCATGGATTTCTCTGTCAGTTACCTGACAAGGTCATGGATGAGACCAATAAGCATACGAAGTCAATAACTCACCATTTCTAAAGGTCACTTTACCATGAGAAAGATTCATGAAATTATCATCAATTTCTGTTGAATCCCACTAAGAGTAAAATCACCTCAAATCTCTTGATCAAAAGCAGGATACCAAGTTTGAGCAAACAGATGACAAAATCATTAGTTTCTTCTTTCTGGGATGTGTTGATCCTCTTCTGTAGAATATTTGCAAAAAATTGTTGGCATAGCATGATGACCTCATCCATGTTGCACCATGGGATGATCTCATACTAGAAGCTTGCCAAGAGGTCAAAAGAGGACTTTTTAGAATATTTTCTTGAACTTTTGTAAACATCTCCTCCAAGATATTTTGCAGAGTAATGGAGTTTATTTTGTCTTCCTCCCTCCTGACTGCCGCCGATACCCATACTAGAATACTTGTTCCCAGTCTAGGAGAACATTTCTTAAATGAATATGTTAAGTTTGGTGAGACAAGACACAGTAGTATCATCCTGGATCAAAAGAAATATGGATACACGTATTTAGACTGGTGAAGCTTAATGTCTTGTGGAAATTGCATCAAATCTTTCTTAAGTTGAGATCTATGTTTTTATTTTTGCTAGATTCATTCCTAATATTGTCATTTGTTCATTAGTATTTCTTTAATTGTTTATGTAAGTAATTTTGGATCTGTTTACTACCAACCCAAATGCATAAACCTTTTGATCTTTCTGTCTTGGAATTCATTTCATTTCTTCCTTCAAATCTACCATCCTCTGTTCCTTCCTTCCTACCTTTTTATTTGCAGTTGGAACTACCACTACTGGTTATGAGATCCCAAAAACCCCTTGAAGTTAGAATAGTGTAGATTTACATAGATTCTTGCTTGATAGATTAGCAATAAACCGGTTTTGTTTTGTTGTCTCAAAGAGGGGCTATGCCCTGCACACTGTTGGCCTGTTTCCACATGATCTGCCTAAACCGACTAGTTTTTCGGACAAAAAGTTTTTGGAAACTCCACTAAGGATCAAACTAAGGTATTAATCTAGATACAACTTCTAAAAATCACCACCAAATTACATATATCAGGCCTAGTGATAGTTAAATAAATTCAAATTTACTGCACAAGTTGATCTAAGCTTAAACCACGAATAACTTTAGGATAATCCATAGATCTAGACCAGAGAGAAACTTTTAATACGCTAACTTCCATAGGAATAAACTTACATGCTTCAGTAGATCTGAGCCTATGGACATTTTAGTGGTGATTTCCAAAACTTGCACACTGTCAAGTGCTAGCCCACCCATCCAAAAATCATCCTATTGAATTAACCCACTTTTATCCTCTCTGGAGGTGGTTTCACTGCAAACCGCAACATCTGTCCATATTTAAGAGTTGTAAAAATTAAATCATTGGACTATGTTCATCCTGCTCATTGTAGCAAGAAAAATCAGAAAATCTTGTTGCAGTTACAATACTCTTGATATAACTTCTACTCCACTGACAGATGTAGCTCTAAATGGGTACTGCTGGTGGTTGAACCATTTACTCGTAGCAGTTATAGTAGCTCGTGGGGAAGTTGGCTTCACTTGGTTTAATCTGGACTTCAATTGTTGCACAATTTTACGCTATCAGTCGCAGCACTTTAGAATTTTCCTTCACTTGGGTTACTTGTGTTGGTTCCCTTCATGTATCAAGGATGTACCTCACCTTGGCATAAAAAACCTCATATGTAACAATGATGTGGTGTCCTTAGCACAAAAACCCTAAAAATTCACCTTTTGATACAAAGAAACCACACTCCTGTACTACATGTTCTTAATCTTGCTGTTCAAATGGCAACAAATCTACCTATACCATGGGGAAATGCCAGTAGGTTCCTCTGTGCACTGCCACATCCATTCAACCCCCTCCCTCATGAAAATCACAAAAATTTCCCAAAATATGATGACAGTGGAACCATGGCTAAAAGCATAGATTCACACAAACCTAGCTCAATCATTTCATTATGTTATCTTAACATTTTGGACTTTGATTCATGAAGACGTATCGATTACCTATCATTACTAGAGACCTTGCAACAGCCTACAGCAACAGTGGTTATAGACAATAATGTTAACATGATTGATCCATCACCAGTTTAACAAAAAACTGTAGAATGCATTAGTAAGACAAAGTTAGTGAAGCCAAGTTCTTGAAGATGCAACTATGTTATCTGTCAGCATACCAAGCTCATGAAGGAGTTTGTTTAATGAAACCATACAAAGATGTTTTAAGCTTACACACAATTCAATTCACTAATCAACCAAGTGCCACTTGCCATGATTCTTTAGGTTAGATGCATGTAAAGTGTTTATTCTTGAACGCCATTCACCATTGAAAGAAAGCATTCTTAACGTCCATTTACAAGAATCAAATACCCATCCATTTTGAGCTTTCTCAGATCTATGAATAATTTGGATACAATGACAACATTCTTGGCATACAGTGAGCAAAGATTTCAGAGCTATCGAAATCTAAAGTCTTCAGGTTCTTCTCAGGCTAACACCCTTTAGCAACTAATCATGTCCAAAACATGGCGAATGACTTAAGTGTCATTAAATATGCAATTGGCTCAAACTATAGTTTATAATTAAATAAATAAAAATATTTTAGGTTATAGGTTTAATTGATTTTTAAATCAATTTATAAAATTATGTGGGGTGCTTCATGAGAAGACACACCCGTGGGGTCAAGTGAAATTAAATTCACGTAAAAACATTTGAAAAATATAAAAGGGAGAGAAGTGGGTGAAGAAGTTACTGGGACTATAGAAGTTTCTTGTAAATGGAAATATTACTTTTTCATGGTGTTTTACTCTTCAAGGTTTTCTACGATTGGGTATATGGAATTTGAAGACGAGGAATCTGATGAAGAAGAGGGTACCTAAGGGTATGCGAGTGGACAATCATACGTAGTTTTCATTCGCTCGTAAGGAAAACAAGTAGAGGTTGCTACTGAAAAACAAAAGGAAAAGGTTGTAGTAACTCTGCCTCCAACGATCGCTAAAAGTGGTAATCCCCTTCCTACTCAACCTCCAATTAAACCTTTTGTTAAGAAATCTTTTCCTCTTATTTCTCCTCCAATTCAGCCTTCCTTCAGTCCCATAAAGACCAGTAACCCTCCCCTATAAACGTGAAATGAAGGACTCATTCCTTCGTTAGCGCAACCCTTGGTTGCATTCGATATAGTTGATCATGTTAAAAAGACCAAGATCTAGATGTCTGAAGCTGAGTACCTTCAGTCCAACCTAGAGTAGCTTATATGATTAACTAAGTATATCCAAAGCCAGGCTAGCATGCCTCCTCCTATTTCCCCAAAAGGAATCCTTCCCATTCCTCCTACGTCTCGCATAAACGTTGCCTTGACTTCTGCATCGGGGAAAATTGAACCTTTTTATCTATCTCTCCTGATCAATGGTCATAAACTAAGTAACTGTATAATTGATTCTAGAGCTTCTGACAATGTTATGCCAACAAAGGTCACCCATGCTTTGGGCCTCACACTAACTAAACCTTTTGGCAGATGCTACTTGATGGAAACCAAACAGGTACCATTGATTGGTCAGATCAAGGATGCACATTTTGCATTCACAGCATTCCCTGAGAAAAGGGTAAAAATGACTATTCTCGTAGCTGATATTCCAGCAGCATACGAGATTTTTCTAGGGAGGAACTTTTTTAAAGAATTTTGTGTGGAACTTCATATGGACTGGTCCAAAGCTAGGATTCCTATCAAAGGGGTGATACAAACATTGGAACCAGAGTCACAAAAGAAATATCTAGTCACCAACTCTGATGATCCTAAGGCTCATATTCTTTTCGAATCATCAGGGATGGGAAATTACTTCCTGTCAACCGACTCAGATAGAATGGACGTTTTCATCCAAAAAGAGGATCTCAACAAAGTATGGACATTCCAGTTTGATGGTAGTTGCGCGACAAGTGGATGTGGTGCTAGGTATGTTCTAATATCTCCTGAAGAGGAGATTTTCCCTTTTTCTTTCAAGTTACAGTTATTCAATACAAATAATACTGCCCAGTATGAATCCTTGTTACTTGGCATGCAAGCTGAAAAAGAGAAAGGAATCAAGAATCTGAGAGTGTAAGGTGATGCTGAGAAAATTGTCAATCAGGTAAAAGGGATATATCAAGTAAAGAATGACCAGCTCAGACACTACCGCAATGCAATATGGGATAGCATCGAAGAATTTGATTCTTTCTCGATCAGAGTAGTTCTGCGAGCTCAAAATGACATGGTTGATTCATTGGCCATCTCAGCCTCTCTCATGCTCCCTCACCCAAGGTTAAAAATGGATACATATACCATTGAGGTTGTTTTTCACCCAAGTGTGCTAGATAATTCACAACACTGGCAAGTGTTCAACGATGACAATCAACTTATCAATTTTTTGGAGAAAGCTGACAATTTAAAAGAATTCCATTTTGATGGATCAAATTCTACGTGTCGTGAGTCTCTCACCGGCCAAGCACATGAATATGAAAAAGATACACTAATACAACTCAAAGGAAATAAGATTCCAAAAGGTTTGGTTTATTTAGAATGATTATTTGATAATCATGACTATTTTCTCAAGAAAAAGTGACAGGATGGCCCTTTCTCTTCTCTGGAAACTGAATTCGTTTATCTGGGTACTGCGGAACATCCTCATTCCTTGAATATCGAGAAGTGTTGCACGCCTGAGGAAAAGTGAAATTAGTTCAGTTGCTAAAATAATACATGGATGTGTTGGCATGGTCTTATTCTGATCTAAAGCTGTTCAATCCAAATGACATTCAGCATGACATTCCACTCAAGGATGATGTCAAGCCTTTCCGTCAAAAGAAAAGGTATTACAACCCCAGAATCTTGGGTACCATCTAAGATGAAATTCAAAAGATGCTGGATGCAAGAATTATTTTTTTAATTCATCATAGTACCTGGGTTGCAAATATTGTTCCTGTGCGGAAGAAGAATGGAAAAATACGCATATGCGTGGACTTTCACAACTTGAACCAGTCATCCTTAGAAGATAACTATCCACTACCAATAATGGATCAAGTGCTATAGGCAGTAACCGGTTCAGAAATGTTGTCTATGCTTGATGGTTTTTCAGGTTATAATCAAATTGAATTCACGCCTGAAGATCAGTTCAAGACAATGTTCACCACTCCTTGGGGTACCTTTTCCTACAACAGGATGCCATTCAGTTTGATCAATATTGGTGCCACCTTCCAATGAGAAATGGATTTTTCATTTAAAATTATGATAGGAAAAGTCATCATGGTTAACCTAGATGACCTGACCGTGTTCTCTAAAAGATGAAGTGATCACTGTGATCATTTGGAATAAGTCTTGATAAGATGCTGAGAGCACGAAATTTTTATAAATCCTAAGAAGTTAGTTTTTGGGGTCACCGAAGGAAAGCTTCTTGGATATGTCATTAGCAGAGAAGGAACTAAGATAGATGTCGAAAGAGTTAAGGCTATTCAAATCCTTACTTTGCCTACAAGCAAGACTGGTGTTCACTCTTTCTTTGGAAAGGTAAATTTTCTTAGACACTTTGTTCCTAATTTTGCTGAGAAGAATCATCATATATCTAATATGATGAAAGGATCCCAAACATTCCAATGGAGTGAAGAAGGTAGGACATCATTCGAAGACGTAAAAAACCTCCGTCGCTCACGCTCCTGTTCTAGTGTGTCCTGACTTCAGCAAAGACTTCCTCATGTACAGTTATGCGTCTACGCATACTGTATCAGCTATCTTGATGCAAAAGAACTCCGAGGATATTGAATCCCCGATTTATTTCATGAGCTCTCCTCTTAAGCCTCATGAACTGAAAATGTCACAATTGGAAAAGTATTCCTTTTCCATGGTAAAAGTAGTCAAGAACTTCCACTACTATATTCTGAATTCTCATATAGTAGTGCTGATTCCTGACACAGCTGTTAAGTCTATCTTGACTCAATAGGAGTTAGGGAGCTTATGAGGGAATTGGATCACAAAGGTCCAATAATACGATCTAGACATCAAACAAAACAATTTGGTACGAGGTAAGGGCCTGTGCTAGCTAATGGATGAAAATATAGACTCTAAGGTACCTGAGGAGAAAGTTGATCACATTAAAGGAGAACAAAATGAATGAGAGAAAGAGGATTCTTTACCCATGGTTGTATTTGTGGCCACCAACAACGAATGGTATTCTGACATCACATTCTTTCTCACCTGTGGTGAGTGCGCAACTCACCTAACCACAAAGGAAAAGCAAATGGTGAATCTCAGAGCCACAAGATATGTCATATGGGATGATGGATTGTACAAACATGGAATTGACAGAATTTTTCTACGATGTGTTGACAAGATGCAACAGGTAAAATTGTTGGAGAGTTTTCACAACTCTGCCTACAGTGGTCACTTCTCCTCATTCATGACAGAACAAAAAATCATTCGGGCTAGGTACTATAGGCCGATGCTATCTCAGGATGTAGTTACCTGGGTATCGAAATGTGAAATTTACCAATAGTTCGTTGGCAAGCCAAAGCTGGCTGCATTTCCCCTCAGGCCCATCATCATTGACGAACCATTTGGGAAATGGGGAATTTAATTCTTTGGAGCACTCAATCCTCAATCGAGTGTTGGACATAGTTACGTCCTAACAGGAATGGATTACTTCACGAAATTGGTGGAGGCCACACCTGTCAAGCATGCCACTTTTGAAGTTGTTTGAAACTTCATCAAAGAGAATATTATTGTGAGATTTGGCATTCCACACAAAATCATTGCTTTTAACGCTTCCAAATTCTCTTCATGGCAAGTTATCAGTTTTTGTTATGGATACAGAATAACCTTGGCTCATGCTTCTGATTATTATCCTCAGGGAAATGGTCAGGCAGAATCCAGCAACAAGAACCTGTTAACTATCATACGGAAGTTAGTTGATGAAAACCAGTGGTCCTGAAACAAATCATTATACAATGCTTTGTGGGTAGATCGTATCACTCCAAAGAGGTCTCTCGGCATGTCACCTTTCTAGGTGTTATATGGGACCGATGCTGAAATCCCTATATCCACATAACTTCCTACTCTACGCTTGGCTCGAGTAATTGAAGATTAAAATTTTCAGAATTCTCTTGAAAATAGGATTATGTACCTAACGGAACTTGTAGAAAAGTGAGTGAAAGTGGTCGACAATATCACTGAACATTAGAATCAAGTTAAGAGGTTGTTCAACAAGAAAGCTAAGTAGAGAGATTTCCAAGTGGGAGATCTTGTTATTTTGTGGGACAAACGAAGAGAACCAAAAGGTATGCACGGGAAGTTTGACTTCTCTTTGAAGAGGGCCATACAAAATCAAGCAGCTCAATAGAGAGAATAGTTTCTATCTCTCATATCTGGATGGAACCAAGCTCCCGCTTCCCTATAGCGGGAAGCACCTAAAGATATTTAGGAAGTAGAGCTTGCTCTCTTCTTTGTACAGTTTTCTTGTTTGTTGTGTGTTTACTTTCTGTTTTTTGTGTGTTCCCTTTCTTTTCCTTTTTGTTCACTCACTGGTCACCCTTGTTTTTGAATCTCTGTAACCTAATGGGTAGGAACATGAAAAATATGAGATTCTCTACCCTTAAGTTTCACTCAAAGATAGTCCCCAGAAGAGCCAGCTATTATCCTACAAAATTGATAAGGGAAATTTGCAGGTAATTATACCGAAAATTATATTTTGGCCCCCAAGGAAGTTTGACAACATTCGAAAAATCCCAAAACTTCCTTTCAAAAAATAAAGTTGTTTCAGGACTTAGCCACTTTTAGCTTATCCTTCAGTGCAGAAAGTTTCGTCTTGACATGATTGAAATTGTGCCCTTTTACACTGGGCACAATTCAGGGAGTGTCGAAATACAAAAATCTACACCCCCTTTTAATCCTTTAGCACTGAGATGGTTGTGTCAACCTTATAAAACTTGCGCTAAGAATTTTATATACGCATAACTTTTCTCATGTCGACACTCCAGAAATCGCGCCAAAGGTGGTTGGTGAAGTCATAAATGCCGATTTTTCTATAAATAGAAGCCTGACACATGTCATTTTCACAAATTGAAAATTTTGAAAAGTATTTTCTCTGCATGTGTCAACCATCCCTATCAGCCCTCACGTGTCATTTTTGATCTTGTGGACCCTTGCGTTTTTCTTCATATTTTATAAATCCGGATAAGTGGCTCCTCTCCTATTTTTCATTTCTATTTTGTTGTGTTGGATGTTAGAATTTTTGTCAACAGCTAAAATCTAAAGAACCTAATAATTACCAGACCTAGCTAAAACCCTCTTTTCCTCTCCTTCTAGATCTGTAAATCTAGAAGGCCCCTGTTGTTGAAGTAAACCAAAAAACCATCTCTTTTTGCTTGCTGCCTTGCCAATTTTCTTCCTTTCCATCTAACGAATCCAAAAAAGAGAAGTAGTGAAAATCAAGAAAATTGCCAAAACCATCAACTGTTAAGTCTTTAGCGCACTATTTTTCCTTGTAACATCTTCCTAAGTTGCGCTTTGGCACACTTTGCACTCATGCAACATGAAATTTTCCCATGCCCAGCCAAAGAACACTTAGCAGATTTTTGTGAGGCACAGGCGCAACTTCCACAACATCGACATAACATGTTGTATGCTGCAGATCAGTGCCCTGTACTTTACTCTTTGGTGTTAAAATTTTTCATGTAACACCTTTCAAAATTCCCCCTTACAGTTGGCTGATACACCTACCCTACAAATGCTAAAGCATGGGAGATGTACGTTGAGTTAGAGCTGCTGAATTTAAAGCACAACTTCCTAGCAAGGCCAACCTTTGACTGCCAGAGTTGCCTCCCAAAGGAAAAAATTGATCCCATCCATGTTCCTGAGATCGAGGACATTTGGATAGACCTAACTCATGAGATAGACATTAGGCAAAAGGATCACTCCTGGCTAGCTCTGGAGGAAATCATCCATTATGGCATTGTCGTTATCCCAAAGAAATTCAAAGAGACTAATCAAGAAATTGATCGAGTTTACATTGACACAGATGGGGACAACTGGCCATTTGAGGAGGTCGATAGAGCTAAAGTGCCAAAGACCATTCAAGAAAGGGTCAAACCCATATTACAGCACACCGAACATTGGTGTAGTCAGAATGGCCTTACATACCTCGGAGTTGACTTCACAACTTCTCCCTCAGGCAGTGCATCTCTAAGGTTGGTCCATGTGCTAAAAGGAAAAGGAAAGGACAAGGTGGGAGAACCAAGCAGAAAAGAGGTAACTCCTGAAGACCTTCCTCCTACTTGTGAGAAGCAAGTAGTCGACCTAGTGTCTCTAGATGATGAGGGAACAACAAATGTTTTGATGGATACATCCACCTAGGATGTTATCATAACTACAACTATTGAGGTGCCGAACATTCCTTCTTCCACTCCTCCCCCTCCTCCTCCTTTCATTCAAGCATATATTCCTATGGATATGTCTTCTCCTCTCTCTTCCTCCCTTCCATCTCCCACCTCTTCCATATTCTCCTCTTTCGTGGATCTGTCAACTAATATTCCCTGAATCTAACTATAGATCCCTTCCATTTCCATGTCCTTATCTTCTCTGTTAGTAACTCCAAGCCCCATAAGCATCGGTGCGTTGGACTCCCTGTCAATGCCACCACCGATTGTTTCAACATACTTTCCTGAGGCCTTTACAATTTCTCCCCCTCTCACTCCCATTTCTTCTTCTTCCTTCACTCCCACTCCCATAAGTCCCAGTTGGATTTCTGACCATCTGATCCATAATAAGAGGAAATTTCCCATTGCAGCCATGGATTTCTCCATCATTCCGAAGAAGGGAACCAAGAAGAATAAAGTGATAACTCACTTTTATAAAGGCACCTCAGGAGAGAGAGTCATGGAGATAGCTTTCCCGGATCCCACGAAGAGAAAACAATATCTGTCTCCCACGGACTTCACGGTGACTCAAGTCACAATGGAGACCTCGTCTGAAAGCCTGCAAGGGGAAGCCTTGTCTACTATAGATGCTCTCTGCAAGAATCTCCAAGAGGTAAAAGAGGAGAAAAGGCTACTTAAAGAACAAAACACACATCTCCTACAAGCATTGCAGAAAATGGGCAATGCTCCTCCAGTGATTGCCGCCAAACCCATTCAAGTTCCTAGTTAGGAGAAAATAAATGAATATGTTAAGATTGGTGAACAAGGCACAATAGTATCATCCTGGATTGAACGGATCCTCAGCGATGGTAAGGAAGTGCTTGGGAAATTCACATTTCTTTATCAGGATATAATCCAAGCAAATAAGGAGCTACACGCAGTAGCAGGTTCCGTATCTAAAGATTTGGATAACGCCAGGTTACAGCGGGAAATGATACGAGCAATGGTTAACTACTTAGCTGATGACCTATTAAATGTTGGTGTTATCAATCACCTGCGTGCACATAAGAAGGATCTCACTGCATTAGATTACTGAGTTGATTAGGTTGAATATATCCTAGAGAGAATAGACAAAACCAAGTATGAATCCCTGGAAGCATGACATAACATGGAAGATACAACTGCAAAAATGTCTCCAAGGATGCTTAGTGAATCAGGTAGCTTGAGGGAAGTAGATGACACATTCCAACATTTTGAGACTATCGTCACTCAAGGTTTGGCGCCAGAGGTCACTTTCAACCGAGAATCAATCAATAACCTCTTAGCTTACCATGATTTCATTGGCTTTTTCATCAAGGCTTGCGAAAATTTCACCAAGTTACTTGACAAGTTCCAGGATGAGAAAGAAACTTGCGAAGTCATTCGTGACCATTTTGATGGTCCCGATAATGATCAACTTCAAGTAATGATCAGCATGTTTGCTAGATATCAAGTGCAGTGTCACCTCGAATCTCCTGATCAAAAGCAAGATACCAAGTTTGAGCAAAGAGATGACGAAGAGTAGTTTCTTATTTCTAGGATTCGTTGATCATTTTTGTAAAATATTTAAAAGGTTTTGTTGGCATACATGATGACCTCATCCATGTTGCACCATGGGATGTTGCCATCCAAAAACTTGCCCAAGTCAACTGTTGAATTTTTAGATATTTTTCAGATCTTTTGTAAATATCTTGTAAGATATTTTGTAAGTTATGGGTTTTCTTTTGTCTTCTTCCCTCCTCTCCTTCTATAAATACTATAATACTTTTTGTATTCAAGGGTGAACATTTTTTGTATGAAAAGAGAAGTGTGGAGAGAAAGACTTTGTGTTTTCTTGCAACAAAAGAAATATTAATACACATATTCAGACTTTGTGCTTAATGTGCGTGTTATTTGCATCAAATATTTATTGAGTTAGATCTATGTTTTTATTCTGTTAGATTCATTCCTACTATTTTCATATGTTCATCAGTGTTTCTTTAATTTTTTATGAAAGTAAGTTTGGCTTTGTTTACTACCAGCCCAAAGCATAAACCTTCTGACCCTTCCATCTTGGAATTCATTTCTTTTCTTCCTTCAGATCTACCCTCCTCTGTTCCTTCTCTCCTACCTTTCTGTTTATAGTTGGAACTACCTCTACTGGGATGAGATCCCAAACCCTCCTGAAGTTAGAATAGTGTAGATTTACACAGATTCCTATTTGATAGATTAGCAATAAATGAGTTTTGCTTCACTGTCTCGAAGAGGGGCTCTTCCCTTCACACTGTTGGCCTGTTTCCCCACGACCTGCCTAACCGACAGTTTTTCAGACCAACAAATCCCAATACAATCGACACTCTATTTCAAACTTATCAGGTCTTTGACAGCTACTAGAATGATGGTTAGACTTTTGCTGTTTTAGAAGCAATTTTCATAACAGGTTCTTATGTCTTCTCTCTTAATTTGACATGGTATAATTTCTAGAATGTTTAAATAGGTTTTTAGTGGTTTAGATCTTAGCCCCATTTCTTTAAATATAAGGTTCCTTTTATGATATTTTCAATGGTAGCATTTTATGCCAATGTGTAGTCTTAATAATGCTCAGTTCTCGTGAACTGACTTAGCCTAATAAATGTGCAGATTACCTTCTTGAGTATAAAAAGGAATGGATTGTAGAGTGTTGCATCGGTTTTACTTATGAAGTTATTTTTCTCGAATGCTTAATGTGTTGAAAGGGTCTGGAATGGTATTTGGTGAGAATTTTTGAGGGCTCATTACTTTAGTTTTCTGTATTTATGGAGTAAGGTTGTCATAACCAACTGAAACAAAACATGTAAAATATTTTGTGAATGATATAAATTCATAATTTATTTTCTATGAGTAGTTTTTGTATTACAGTAACTTTGAAAGATAGCTTAGCTTGTTTGGAATAATCTTTCTGACCTTCCAGTTTTCAAGTCAAGTACTTTAGAATATCCTTTTTACCCTTGGTTGTCTATCTTTTAGAAGGGTACTATGTGTCCTTGACTAGTTATTAAGGGAATGGGTAAACTCTTATTTGAGTTATAATTTGGTGTAGTAACCCTTCTACGTCATGGAAATAATGTAATTCTTGGCATAATAAAATGGGTTTCTAATCCTTAAAAATGTTATTCAAAGAAAAAATAATGAAGTTGTGATATTATTGATAAAATCAAGAATATTTAAGTGGAAGAAGAGGGATCTATCTACTTGTGTAAAAAGGATATACCTTACTACCCTAAAGATAAACTAATAAACTTCATCCTTATTATTGTGAGACGTTAAATGATCTTAAAGTGCAATCAAGTTTTAGAAAATAACTAGGTTTTAGTAACTAGGGGTGATTGATCAAGAAACCATTAAATCTAACCCATCTGTTTTGACACCTAATTTGTATTCTTTTGTCGAACTTAATCAAGAGAAGCCTAAATGAAGCTTGTACTAAATCCAAATAAAATCTTCAGCCTCTTTAAATTAATGGTTAATAACTAATGAGATCATGAAGATGAATTCAATTTGACCTTATTCCACTAACTCTTACCAAAGTACATTGTAATCCTTTCTTAAGCGTTGTTAAACGTTGATCCTTTCACAAATGAGGTTATAGTTCTGAACCTAAATGGTATTGCACCTCAATTGGATCTTACACTCATCTCCTAGTGTAAAAGAGGTATGAAGCGAGTTTCAGTAGTGTGAGTTTGGATAGATAGCCTTGTAGAATTGAATACCTTCTTTATTAAATAAATGAATTAAACAAGTAATTATCATATTAGAGATGCTCTTAAAATAATTAATCATTAGTATAAAAGGAAGAAATATAACTTCATAAGAATAATTGTGTGAATCATAACATAAATCTTCTAGAATGTAAGTTAAGATTTCAAAGACGTTTTTAGAAAATAAATAACCTTAAAATATTTTACACCATGGGATTTCCATAACTGTAAGTGTTTGGACTATTATATCATGTTTTGTTGAAAGGGAAAGTGCATTGTTCGTGATGGGTGTTGTATGTTCCCTTGTGCCTAGGTGGTCATTGTTGTGTCAAGCTTATCAAGAGTTGGTTGTAGCATATTGTGATCACCTGTGGTATCATATAAACTTCAAACCAGTCAAAACAAAGTTATCCAATATTTTCCATGTTATCCTTGTGTGTGTTTCTAAGAGGAGGTAAGTTTAAAGTGTGACCTTATTTTTTTAGTTTAGTGACTTTTTATAAGGCCTTAAATTTTGAATTTAATTAAATAAAATTTAACCAATGATAACTATACAATGTTATAATAGGGATTAAAATGCACTTGCGCTATATCATAAGGTTAGGGTAAGTTTGACCTTAGCCATAGAGTATTAAATCAATAAATGAAATTAGAGATATAATACTAAATTAAATAAATATTACAAGGTTATTTTATCCAATGACTTATAAGAGTTAATTACTGAGTATTATCAGGAACCCTAGGAGGGGAATTAAGCCCAAAATGGTTGGAGTTAAATAATAATTATTTATGTTTAATTAAAATGAAGAATTTATTAAGCATAAATTATTTAAATCTAGTTGAAGGTTAATCCATTACAACCCGTTTAAACAAAAAAAATTATTCTGTAATTTTTTCTATCTAATTTAGTGGGTTTTATCTTGGGTTTTGTGCAGGAAAATTGTGGGCATTACAATTAGTATCAGAGTCGTGGGTTCAACTCTGGGACCCTTTGGCACAATTGAAAACAAAAATAGTTAACCTAGTATAACCTACAACTAGATCACACAACAGTGCATGATTTTTTTAAAAAAACATAGAAAACTGAAACAAAACCTAGATGATGATAAAATAACTCTCACTTTGGTCTATGAAGGAGGTGAAGACCAGATGAGGGGTTCTTACACGTGGACCTTGTGCTCAAAGAAAAGTTGTAAAAGCCATGGATTTGGGGTAAGAATCCCTAAATAATACCAAAAGGCTTTGGACAACTGATATGTGGGCCATCAGATAAGAAATGAGAAAAGGTTCATAATTATAATACATTAATTTGAAGTAAACAAGCAAACTAAGCTAAATAAAAGTAACCTCTATTCTTCAAAATCTTGAAATAATGAACCTAAGAGATCCTAAGCAATTAGGTTTGGTTCTTAAGAGAAAGGGATCTCACCATTAATGGGTTAAAGGCCAATGGATCTTCCCTTTTACTCTACATTTTTGTTTATAAAATACAAAAAGTGAAGCAAATAGCTCAATAACTTAAAATTGGAATGAAATCTAGAATCTAAGCACATAAATACTATAATCTATGCTAGGAAGAAGGGAGAAATTATTTAAAATGGGAGAGGGTGTAAAGCCCTATATATAGTTTTCCATTTGTGAATGTGGTAAACTTGAGTGCATGTGGGACAAATACTAAATTCCAAAAATCACTTTTAGAAAGTCAAAGTTTACCTTGACTAGGTTTAGGAGAGATAAACCATAGTTAAGTTTTAACTAACCATGTTTAGAAGATGATTAGGGTTTCGAGAGATTTTTAAGAGGTCTAATCAATCTAGTGAAATGGATTGACATTCTAGGAAGATGGTAGAAGTGGACTAGAAGGAATTAAGAAGCTAATGTAGTCAAAACGAAGCTATAATAGCATGTTTAAATGATTTAGCAAGAGGAGAAAAGACCAAAAGGGGTGTCGTGAGGAGGGAGTTAGAAAGGTTGAACTAGCGGATGTAGCGTTAGTTTACATGGAGAAGAATAATTAGTGCAATATTATACGTAATAGTGCATTGAACCAACTACAAGTGTCTACAATTGTCCCCTCTTTGAGGTGATGTAAGCTACATCTCTTTAAAGAAAGTAGAAAAATAAAAATGAGGTAGAAAAAATTTAAAGGGCTACAGGAAACATTAATAGGCATGAAGGATGCCCCCTCGAGTGTCGATGGGGTGCTAGAATTATGCAATCGATGATCGTAAAGAGAATAAAAGATGGAAGAGAAAAGTGCGCAAAGATAAGAAGATGATAAACAAGAAAAATATATATTTCGAGCTATCCATAAAGCCACTATATTCCATATTTAAATCATCACTTTTCTTAGAAACCTTGTCGCCCATCCTTATTAAAAATGTGAGAACACAACAAAAGCGTAAAATGACATGAAAATCCATGCTACAAAACAATTGTCCACTGCTAAAAATTCCAAATTCACGTAACATACAAACCTGCAATGCTAATACAAGAAGTAAACAAACTCATGTAACAGGGAAATAAGTACAATCACACACACTTAAACCAACAACGTTCAAGATAGTTGCACAAATATTTTGTTATCAAGTTGAAATCCCAAATGTTATGATAAATGAAAAGGGTAAGAATGATGCCCCAAGCAATGTGCACATGCAAGGGAAATGATGGAGGACACTTAGGTCTGATGAAAAGGAAATGTGCACGATGAAAATAGTACCAGGCAACTGATAGTGCCCCAGAGTACAGATGAAGTAAGCAGCAAGCCTTTGTAAGTGATTGTAGATCAGGGTGATCTGCGAGTCATTTCAAAACATGTGAAAATGCCAACAAGGATACGAGATGAGTGCCATGCAAGAGACACAGATTTCAGCCAAAAAATGAGTTGGTTACTGATTTTAGTTCATTTTCAAAGTTTTATACTATTTTTGATTTTTCTGAATGGATTTTAAATTTTTAATTTTTTTTTTGATCGGTCAGAAGAATTTAAAAAGATCAAAGATCTTCTAAAATCACACATGAAGGTGAACAGGGGAAGGCGAGGCTACAAAAGAGCTAGAATGTGTTCCCACAAGAAGAAAGACAGGGTGATAATAATTATTTAAATAATTAATTATCACGACGGGATGAAAGATAGAGGAAAAAAGAAGAATAAAAATAGAGGAAGGTGCCTGAAAGGTTGTAAACAATTCCAGTGCCAAGAGGAAGTGACCGCAGGGTAGCACAAAGTGCCCCAACATGTGAAAATTAATAAAAATAATTATTTTAATACAAAAATAACTATCACGGTGAGTAGAAGAAGGTTAGAACGATCACGGCGGAGAAAACATGCCCCAGGGGCATCGCGACGGGTTAATATACCCACCCGGGGGGGTAAAACAATCACGACCAATTCATTCGTACCTGAGCTCTTGCAAATTTTTACCACGAGTGTCAGTGAGAGAGCCTGGAGGGTGATGGAGAGGTTACCGACAAGGAGGAGGTGAGTAGACCGGATCCAAGAGTACCAATCGGGACCCAGCGGATGGACCCTACATGAGTGGCCTATCCCTCCTTGTCAAATTCAGCATTTAATGCTTTTTAGGTCACTATCTAGGGTAGGTTAGGGGAAAATTTGACGCATGCACGCATGGGCGCATGTGTCGGGTTTCAACATGTGCGCACACGCGCATGTGTTGAAAAACATGGGTATGCGTACGCGTATCCATCGAAAAGTGGGTACGCATTGGGAGGCGGGTACACGCACATCCATCAAAAGGTGGATACATGCACGCGCATCCTATCAGGGAGGGGAAAACGTAATGCGCTCATGCACGCGTGTCAAACTAGGAGTGTAGGTGGCAAAAGGGGATCAAAGTGGGGGAGGAACGGGTGCATGCACACACACACGTGCCGGGATAGGTGCATAGGCGTCATACTAGGACATAGGTATTCTGTGTGGCCTACATGGAGGGAGAGAAAAAAAAAGGGGGCACGTATGCATCAGCAAGGGTGCGTAGGCGTCGAGAAAGGTGCTCAGGTGTCAAAAGAGGTGCGTAGGCATCTAGAAGAAAGGGGAAAACAACTTTTCTAGTAAAATAGCCAAGTATAGAAGAAAATAGACTAGATTTAATAACCTAGAAGAAAAGAAAAATTAGTAAGTTAGATGATTGAAAGAAGCATTTTTCCTTAGAAAAATTGATAGAAGTTAGATAAGTGCCTAACACTTGTTTTGATTTTGTAGCGTATACTACCTGCACTTAAGACATGGGAGAGATATGGTCGACTTGCGATGATCAAGGCACAGTTCAAGGAGGATGATAGGAGGATACTAGATATCCTTCTCTACGTCACAGGGTTGGCCTATGTGGCCGACATGCCCCAGATTACCTTGGACCAAGGCCTTCTCATGGCCATAGCAGAGAGATGGCACAACGAGATCCAGTGCTTTTTTCTACCCACAGGGGAGATCACTATTACTATTAGAGGATGTTTGGTGCATTATGTGAGTTCCCATCCACGGGCTAGCCGATCTAGTATGTGAGTGATATGGCAGAGCTTGAGAGGGATATTGCATAGTTGTTTGGAGTCCCAACAATACCTCGTCGCGAGATGACAGTGAGATTATCACGATGTATCGAGGACCCTAAGTTAGATCAGGTTGTGGTATATATGATGGCCTTTGTCAACGGAGTTTTACTCCCTAACAAGACTAGTGCTTTGTTCCCACTTGGACTTACTTGGAGTCATACTCAGGATGATACAGGGGGAGACCTACTGCTGGGGTCAGTGCATCCTTGGCACACCTTTACTGGGATCTTACATCTTATTACATACTACCATCAGAAGACGGTAGGCCCCACCAGATTGCTGATGATATGGGCATGGGATCACATCATGATTGGACACCCATTAGGTGTTTTGAGAGTTTGGGCTCCAGAGGATCCTTCTACTATGGGTTGGGTCCTGATTGGGGATGATGTTTGACCTTACATGGGAGACACATATCACTATCGTCGATGATCTCGATGAGTTACAGTAGGCGGCCATTGTATGGAGGCCATATAAACATTTTCAGTGGCCAGAGGATGGTCTAGAGCTGAGTATAGCCACAATGGAGCATTTCATCTTAGGTAGCCGCAGTTACATCCGTGAGATTTACAGAGTGGATCAGGTAAAAGAGGCAGTTTGGCATCACCCAGGATGTTCCTGGGCTAGATATGTGGTACGCCAGAGGGCGAGAGAGTACTTTGACATGGGCCCACAGATAGCATTTGACAGGGCAGTGGGCTAGCTTTATACACATGTGATACCTGTGATGTGGGTACCTTTGAGGTAGGTTCAAGATCCAAGTTGTACACCTGAGTACGTGCCTTGGTACCATGGCATGATTCCTCATAGATTGACCATCCCCAGAGTAGCATATGATGCAGGTGTGAGAGCTCCCCCACTAGGGGCCTCCCAGTGATGATGAGGGTGCTAGGGGTGATGATGATGATGATTTAGATGATGAGGGTGGTCTCGATGTGCAACATCGAGTCAGAGGTAGGGGACCACAACCACAGGTACAGGGACCTAGGCCTAGACCCTAGACAGGTTCATGATGCTCCAGATATAGAGTTACCTCCAGTAGGCGTTATAGTGGGGATATATGCCCCATTACAGCAGGTTCTTCCTCAGCAGGGCCCACCACCTCATGCTCTAGGGGGTGGTGGTGAGGATGGGTAGCTTGCTGCATTACAGTAGTAGTTACAGGCCACGATAGTGGTACAGCTTCAGGTGGCTGGGGAGAGAGATCAGGTCACGGCCCAAATATAGGTCTTGACTACAGAGAGAGACCAGGCCAGGTCTCAGGCTTCACAGGGCAGTGTAGTGCAGCATGGCAGAGCTAGATTGCATAGTTGGCAGCATAGGGTGCTCAGTTATTGGGTGCATTAGGCCAGGCACAGAGCCAGCTTCACAGTGTTATGGTTCAGCATGATCAGGTGCAGGCTGAGGGATAGGGTTATCTTATGAAGAGGGATCAGGCCGGGATCTGAGCTCTAGACTATCACAGCAGAAGAGAGATCAAGAGGCAACTGCTGCTAGGTAGACCCATCTTGACAGGGGCCGATTGATAGATGAGCGAGACGCCACTTTACAGGTAGCCACTACCCTAGGGTGATGTAGATTTGATACATGATATAATGAGATCTGGGGGCAAGGCTCTCTATTACAGGACATCATATTTCAGGGTAGTCCCACCAGCAGGAGCGAGTGACTCCCTTTGCATAGTTATATGTGAGCCAGACAGGCATAGATACAGATGTCAGATCATGCAGCAGCCAGCCACACAGTCAAGTGCACGGCCGAGTACATGGCCTACAGATATACAAGGTCCATCTACACAGTTGGGTGGTTCTTCAGGGGCAGGCCCATCACAACATCCATCATTCCATCCACCAGGACATGGTCCAAGTAGCCCCAAGAGAGGGTGAGAGTTGTAGTGTGAGTATTCCACTCATTTTCATGTATAGATGTATGTATCAGATGTATATGCCTCTTATGAAGGCCAATTTTGACCATGTATAGATTCATTCATTATTTTATAGATGCCTCTTGATGAAGGCTCGATTTTGATCGATTGTATGTACTTTTGATGTACCACCACACCTCTGTATGCAGGCTTAGTATCTGATCCATGCCCCTTTTATATGGCAGATGGACAGATGATTTTGTATATACCAGACTGTTGAGACAGATATATTTTGATACATGTGATATGGCCATTTGATTTCTTTATATATCTTTCTTGCTTTGATATGCTATCATGATGATTATGTTTCCTTAATGTTCATGATGTATGTTTCCTTCTTCATGTATGTGACATACTTTCAGATGTAGATATGTACATGTTTCCTTTCATAGCAATGATATATTGTGTAGTTGATATCATGTGTTTCCGATTTATGAGATGTTTTGATTTCATATTGCTATTATTTGGGATGATACTAGATGATATTGGTGTGGGGGGGGATAGATTTGTGATCATGCGCAACCCCTCTTGCCCCCATTGATGATATGAATATATGATGATTAGCTTAGCATACATGCATGATGTAATACTTAGCATTTATGTATATATGATGTAGTGAATGATGTGATAAATGTGATGAAATGATAGATGATAGATGTGATAACAAACAAATGTGCAAAACAAACACACAAGCAAAAGTTAACAAAACTAAACAAATATACACATGCAACACAACACAATGCAACTAAAATGAAGATTAACTTGACATTTAATCTAATAAAGTAAAAATGAGTTCTAATAGATGCACACAACAAACAAAGAAATATACAAGAATTAATTACAAGCATGAAAGTCCTAAAAATGAATGCAATGCAATACACAATTAAACCCAACAAGATTCAATATAAGGTAAGAAAATGAATCATTCAAAGAACGAACAACACAACAAGATAAGTACATCAAGACTATACAAACCAACAACTAAAAGCAAATCTAAATACTACTTTGTTTTTGCGGGACATCATTGATATATTTTCTAATGTTTTTGAGCTTATCTCGAAAGATAAGATTTTTAAGGCTACAGTTTACGTTGTTGTCTAGGTTTCCCTAAGATAACGTTGTGAACTAACGTAGCTGCATCCCTAAGAAGGGAATTTTTCCAGATGTTTAGGTTTTTGTGTATCCTTTTCTAATGTTTTTGTATTTTCTAAGGTCATGTTCTGAAAGTAATGTACAAGAACAAAGAAGCGTGGATGCCCCCAGCGTGATGTGGGAATATACAAAAGGAAAAATGCCACGCGCTTATGTACAATGAAGTGGAATGTGAAGGTTCCCCCAGCGTGATGTGGGAATATACAAATAGGCAACATCCTTCACACAGACATAGAGTAAGAAAACTAGATCACATGTCCTGCAAGGGAGCTTGGGGTCAGATTCCTAGACCTAGCCAGGGAATTTTGAAATTTATAGAAAGTGGTAAGAGTTACCCATCCTATCGCAAGAGTAACTTGTGAATGAGAAACCTTCCTTGAGTTATAGAAACCAGTTTTCACAAAAGGACATGCCCACTGCGCCACAATTGTGTGGTTTTCACACGAGGACGACCTATTTTTTCTTTACTGTTTTCTCAATTTTTCCATTTTTTGCTTGTTTTTTCTTTGTTTTCTAATTTTTAGTTCTTATCTAAATATTCTCGCCATGCTTAATCATAGAAGTGTTTGAGGTGTATGGCGTTCATAGGCTCTGGAAGTTCTTCACCATCTGAATAGGTAAGTCTATATGCCCCTTATCCATATTTAGCGGTCACCACATAAGGGCCGAGCCAATTGGCCTCAAATTTACCTTTCTTTTCTCTGTCTTTGGTGGTGTTCTTCTGATTTTCTTTCAACACTAGATCACCTACATCAAATTCCCTATGAATGATGTTTTTTGTATCCCCTGGATACTCTATTTAGATACACTTTAAGGTGATTGAGCGCTATGATGTGCCTTTCATCTAACAATTCTAACTCTGCCATGCGAGCAACTCTGTAGTCCTCGTCTTTATCAAGATAGTCCCCGAGAGATATTCTCAGGGAGGGAAGCTCCACTTTTAAAGGTATGATGGCTTCAGTGCCATAGACAAGTGAATATGGGGTCACACCAGTAGGAGTGTAGATGGAGGTTTGATAGGCCCAGAGGGTGGGATGTATCTGCAAGTGCCAATTATGACCAGTTTTACTGACCATTTTCTCCATGATGCACACAAGAGTTTTATTTGTAGCCTCCGCTTGTCCATTACCTTGAGGGTAATAGGGGGTAGACCACTTAAGCTGAATATGAAAGCACTGGCACAAGGATTTTAACCATTTTGTTCTTGAAATATTTACCATTATCAGTGACAATAGCCGAGGGAATACCATAACAGCATATAAGATGGTTCATGATAAACTTGGATATCTGTGCACCAGTGACATAAGTGAGAGGAACAACCTCTACCCATTTAGTGAAATACTCGGTGGCAGTTATAATATGAGTGTGACCATCTGATGAAGAAGGATGGAGCTTCCCTATGAGATCTAAACCCCACTTTGAAAAAGGCCAAGGTGTTGCAATAGGCTACAAAGCCTGCACTGGAGCATGTATTAAATTACCATACTTCTGACAAAGTTCACACTTCTTTACAAAGTTACAACAATCTGATTCCATGGTAGGCCAATAATATCCTACTCTCAATAGTTTATTAGCTAACACCATGCTACTAGTATGCACTCCACATATACCACTATGTACCTCCTTAATTACGTGAACCGAATCAGTAATATCTAGACAGTGAAGCAAGTTCCTATCATAGCCATGACGATAAAGGGTGCCTCCTAGGAGGGTATAGCGGGCGATACGATGGATAAGGGATTTTCTTTTGGAATGGGTAATGTCGGGTGGAAAGGTGCCATCTTGTAGGTACTGATAGATAGGATCATACCAAGGAGATGGGGGACCAACAACTTCACACGCTAAACATGACTTCAGCATATCATATGCAGGAAGTTGTAAGTGCTCCATGAAGAAAGGCATCTTACTCTCCTTCAGGTGGGATGTGCAAGAGAGAGCCAATGGTAGCCATGGCATCCACAGATCTATTATGAGATCTTGGGTTTATGTTCAAATATGACCTGTGAAAAATATTCCTTTAGAGTTTCAACCATCTTCTTATATGGAATAAGTTTTTCATATTTAACCTTATATTCATCATTAACCTGCTTAATGATAAGTTGAGAGTCTCCAACAACTCGCAACTATTTGATATTCCAAGTGATAGCTAGTTTGAGGCCAGTAATAAGCACCTCATACTCTACAATGTTGTTGGTACAAGGAAACCCTAATTGGAATGCCCTCGGTATAACTTCTCCTGTGGGAGTGATGAGCACCACTCCTGCGCCTGATCCATGAAAAGTAAATGATCCATCGAAATGGACCTACCATTCTGTGGATTCTTTGATGTACATCATAGATGCATCTAGGAGATCCAGACACAAAGGCTTCGTTCCTAGTAAAGGTGTTTCTGCCAACTGATCACCAACACTTGTCCTTTCAAGGACTTCTGATTTACAAAATTGATCTCAAATTCACCCAAGAGAATGATCTAATTAGCCATTCGGCCTGTTAGGGTGGGTTTGGATAAAAGGTATTTAAGAGGGTCAACTTTGGAAATGAGTTTGGTTTTATTATTGAGGAGGTAATGGTGAAGTTTCTGAAATGTAAAGATAACTACCAGGTAGGCCTTTTCAATCTGAGGATAATTCAATTCATAGGCGATCAATGTACGACTAAGATAGTAAACAACTCTCTCTTTATGGCCAAGGTCATATTGGGAAAGCAGTGCACCAATAGCAAATTGGGTATCAGAAATATACAAAAGGAGAGGCTCTCTAGGAGTAGGTGGCATGAGCACAGGTGGATTAACAAGGTACTACTTGAGCAAAGAAAATTCCTTTTGACATTCGGGTCCCCACTTGAATGCAACATCTTTCTTCAAGAGATGTGTAAATGGATGACATTTATCTGCAAGTTGAGAAATAAAATGGTGAATAGCCTGAATCTTTCCTTGTAGACTTCTGAGTTGTTTAAGAGTAGTAGGTGGAGGCATGTCTGTAATAGTAATGACCTTAGTGGGGTCCACTTCTATCCCTCTCTGTGATACTATGAATCCCAAGAGTTTTCCTGATAACACGTCCGAAAACACACTTCTTAGGATTAAGATTGAACCTTGTAATCCCTAAGGCCCTGAAAGATATGCCTAAGCACTTCTGGGTGCTCTTCTCTGCTCTTAGATTTAGCTAGGATGTCATCAACATAGTCCTCCATAATATCATTCATCATATCATGAAAGATGACTGTCATAGCACGTTGATAGGTAGCCCATGGCATTCTTGAGTCTGAAAGGCATGGCTTTATAACAAAAGGTCCCCCATGGGGTGATGAAAGTAGTTTTATGTTGATCCTCTTCTGCAATCCTTATCTGATTATAACCAAGAAGCCATCCATTAAGGATAACATCTCATAGCCAGTAGTAGAATCTACAATCATGTCAATATTTGGTAATGTGAAATCATCCTTAGGACATGCTATGTTGATGTCATGAAAGTCAGTACAGATCCGAATGCCAATGGGATTCTTTTGTACCAGGGACTATATTGGAGATCCAGTCTGAATAATCAATAGGCTTGATAAAATCCAAAGCTAATAGCTTCTCCAATTCTTCCTTGACGAGAAGTGCAACTGTAGGATGCATCTTTCTCAACTTTTGTTTAATGGGCTTGGCGTCTGGGTGCACAACAAGGTTGTGCACAACTAGTGTTGGATCCAAGCCGGGCATATCTGAGTATGTCCATGCAAAAATATCAGCATATTCTCTCAAAATTTCCACAAAGGTTTTTATGTTCCTAAGCTGAGAGCGAAGCCCCCAACTTGATCATCCTATGGGTAGTTCATCTAAACCAATGTTAACACTGATAGTTTCTTCAATAAGCATCTTAGATGCATCTTCCATTCTGGTAGGATTAGGGGGAAGAGTGAGATCAACCTCCTGAGGTAGCTCTTCATCATCTTTAAATGGATAAGCTATTTTATCCATGTGTTCTTCATTTTGTTCCTCTACAAGTGTCTCAAAGAGTTTGTCACTATGAGATTTTTGTTTATCCTTTTTACCAGGTTTCTCTGAAGTGTTTGTACTCTTATTCACTGCATTCTTACCCAAGTGACCACACATCTCCATTTCTTCTTCTGAAGTATGCACAGGTGTTTAATTGAATTTTAAATCCTTTCTTGTGGTCCCCAACAGGAATATAATCCCTGAGTCCCATGAATTCTACAAATGCCTCATCATTTTCAAAGATGTCAAGTGGCACTGTGAAGTTGTTGATCCCAATCTACAAGTTCAGGATATACGAGGGTAACTTGATGATTGGTTAAAGGGATGGATTTGGATAGGGTAAGGACGGCTGATTCTGGGAATAGGTTCGTGGAAGAAAGATCTTTGTAGAGGCTACATTGGGAACCCGCATCACTATCCGAATGAGATGAAACATCCTCACACTCAGAAAAGGTGGCATCAACCTCGAGGGGTTGAGTATCCTGGGATTTTAACCCAAGACCATGTTTATCAGATTTAAAACGGTGAGTAGGAAGAGGCTCTAACCGGCCTTGTGCATTAATTCCACACCCATATCCTTTATAACCCATGACAAACATCATGCGGTGTCCTTTGATATATTGAGGTGCTTGATGGCATGAGGCCATAGTTCCTTCTGGCACCCTGCTAATGGGATCCTCCAACATCTTTTCTTCAGATAAGAAACCACTAGGGAAAAATTTATCTAATGGTTCATAACATGGCTCCTGCGTACTCTTGAACTGAAAAAATAAGGTTTACCCCATGTCCTAGGTGACACTGATAAATATGATACTAGTAATGCTTGTTCAAGAGTGAATGGCTCTCCTGGGCCATACTTTGTTGATGTAGCCTCCCATGATGCAAAAGGGTTGACTAAAGAAGGGAAATCCTGATTATAAGGTGTGAGTGACTCTGAATCTACCCGATTTTTCATAGCTTCCATTTTGAGGGGGATGACAACATCCGTGGAAGGACATTCATAGGCTGCACACGAGAGAAACTATGCAATGCCTGAAAATGAGTAAACGGTTCAGGGTCACCAGAGATGGTAACTATACGTCCTTCATGACACAACTTGATACATTGATGGAAGGTCGAGGGAATAGCCTACATGGCATGGATCCATGGGCATCCCAAGAGCATGTTATACGGAAGATCTAAATCAAGGACATGAAAGGTCGTATCATGACATGTTGGACCTACCTCCATGGGCACTACAATAGTACCTATTGATTCTCTTTCCTCATTATCATACACTGTGATTGTAATGGTTTTAGCTCCAAGGTCTGTTTCTGAATGGCCAAGCTGCTTAACCAGCTTTAATGTACAAATGTTTAGACCAGATCCCCCATCCACAAGTACTCTTTTAATCTTACGACGAGTAACTACCACTTCTAAGTATAAAGGAAAATTATGCTCAGGGTTGTTACGCGGGATAGCATTGCGATCAAAAGTAATGTTATCTGGGATCAAGATGGGAAACCATAGCTTGCAGGTGCACGGGATCTACCTCAGTAGAGACTCCTGAATTCTGTAACGTTTTATACAGTATATCTTTGTGAGTAGTAGAGATTTTAAGGAGATCTAAAATGGATATTTTAGCAGGTGTTTTCTCTAGTTGGTCTAGCAAATTATACTGACTTTGGGTAGCTGGTACTGGATCAGGTATAATTAAGCACAAGCACGTCACATTCCAACTACAAATCTATTTTCTAGAATTCAGATAGTATTGACTTGTTCATCAGATGAACAGATGCAACCTATAAGGGAATCAAACAGATTATCATTACTAGGGTAAATGTATGTAGCAGTGCGATAATCATTAGAAGTCTTCCCGTGATTTGGTTTCCTTTTCTTTTTATCTGCATGATTAGGAAAAGGTTCTTTGTATATACCCATTTTCTCATTGGGACCTTGTCCTGAATCAGGGGGTGACTCTACAGTGATCTTGCCCTCTTCAATGAGGTCTTGTATAAAATGTCTCAGTCATAAACACCTATCCGTTTTGTGTCCTTTGACACGATGGAAATCGCAGTACTCATGATCTTTAAACCAACCAAGTTTTGGAGCATTTTCTGGGTAGGGTACTGTTGTGCTTGGATATTCTACCATTTTGACATAGTCTAATTGTTTTAATATGGTAGTTAAGGATTCAGTCAGTGGTGTGAATGTACATTTGGTAGGTGCCTTAGGATGAGGTCCCTGTGAAAGCTTCAAAAGATGACCTGTCTGCACAGCTTGGACTCTTTTGGAGTCAGTAATACCATCACCAATGACGTGTTTGTTCTTATTAAAGAACTTGGGTTTGTCTACAGATTTAGCTTCGTGCTTGTCTTTGACAAATGGTTTAAGTGTTCCTTTCGCAATAAGATCATTTTCAATTTGACTACCTTTTTCTATAACTTCTTCGAAGTTAGAGCCACAATGCATTTGAAGATGAAAGGTTATTTCTGAGTTTAGATTAGGAACAAAAATTCTCACTAATTGTTTTTTAGGTAAGGCACAAGGGAAGCGACTAGCCAACCCTCTCCATCATTGTAAGAAACCTGCGAAGGTCTCATTAGGATTTTGTTTAGCATTACAAAGGTCATTCATCATGATGTCATTTTCAATGTTAAAAGAGTAGTGACGCACAAATTTTTCTGCCAATGTCAGCCATGTTGTTATAGACCCTTTGGGTATACCAAAGAACCATTCAATTGCCAAAGCTCCCAAGCTATGAGGGAAGAGTCATATTAAGAAATTATCATTGTACGTGACTTCTTGACAATCCATATAAAAGTCTTTAATGTGATCACGAGGATCACCTTTACCTTTATACTTGTCAAACTTTGGGATAGTGAAATGTTTTGGAAAAGGCTACAGTAGCATGTCTTTATCGAATGGATAAGGACATAGTTCTTTGTATAAGTACTTTCTACTATGACCTACATTTCCTTCCTGTATGGTAGTAAGTGTGTCTTTCATTGACTGCAACTCCTTCTGAATAAGTTGTTCCTTAGTGGGTGATATTGGCCTTTGTGGCTTAGTCACTTTAAAGGTATTATCGGTGTATGGATCGAAGTGAAAGTTCACAAGGTTTCACTTTGTTTTTGTCTTTGTACATTTGTCTATGTGAAGAGCCTAGGTTCGCTAGTTTCTGACTCAATTTCAAGATTTGTTTCTAGAGGATCTCTTCTTTGACTAATGGATCCTCTTCTTCATCAAATTTAGGAGGAGGTGAGGCTTTACGTTCATCTTCACTTTACGTGAAGCTTTGTAATAGGGTCGTCGTAAAGGGTCTCCTTCAGTTGTGTTATGATGATGTCCTGAAGTGGATGCATAACCCATATTGAAGGGGTTATCCATGTCTAGAAATGATACCTTTTCTTCTGCCTTTTGATTAACGACCTTGTTTTCTACTTCACGCTCATGCAGAAGTTTGGCTCCTATTTCAAGGACTCTTGCAAGTACCTGATCTTTATTATAGTATAGGAGTTCGTCAAATCTACCAAGGTCTAATTTTAGCTATTTTCTTAGAAGATTCAGACTCTTCTCCACTATGGTCGATTAAAGGTTCCACATCCTTAACTTGTGAGAAGAGAGGCACTAAGTTGTTCCCGCTAAAAGGGAAGTTGTCGAAAGGATTATCTCCTAAGTTATGCTCATTTGATTTTGTTTCCATTTTCTAAAGTCTAGGCATTACCAGCCAATACTTGGATGCAACACTATGCTACTTGTTCTTCAAAGAATACTAATATGCACACTGAAAATGTATCAATCACTCAAGGTGTTTATTATGTCAAGTCTATACCCTAAAGACCAAAAGCAACAGTTTTGTATCAGATATGTGGGCCAAATTAGGAATCTAACAAGGCTCGAATATCAAAACAATACTGAAAAAGTCCTCCGACAAGGTATACTTAGAACTAATTTGAGTATCGATGAAATCTGAGTGTTTTGAAAAGTGAAAGTCATAATTAGATATAACATAACAATGCTATCCTGATATCTTAACCAAGCAAGCAAGGTGTCGATATCCAAGACAACATTATGGACGAGATATGTAACGCTGTATCAACACTCCTCAAGAGACCCAGATGACCTTGAAACTAAAATCAAGGAAAGAGTATAACAAGAAGTATGTGATCATGCAAGAAATCGTAACTATGCAATAAAGGGGTTTATAATACATTCCCAAAAGATGGGAAACATAATGTAAATACCAAGATTGAATGAATAGAATGTGAGAAAAAAATGACAAACTAGGGAAGAGACTAGACGATGAACAAGACTCGCAATAAGTGAAGATGATACTGAAATCAAGATTGAAGGACCATCAAAGATGTGAAAATGCACCCACACACTTTAGTCATTTAACACCCCAGCCACAAACATGGATGAGTGTAAACGTACAAAAAAGTAGCCAGCACTATCCCTGACAAGACACGTGATGTATGCCTCCTATCCGAATTCCAACATGGGAAGAAAGAATGCTTGGGTATATATCAAGAAAGTGTGAAAATAAACTAAGTTTCACTTGGGTAAAGCTTCGCCTCGTTCGAAAAATGTGAAATAAGCTAAGCTAAGTAAGACGTTCATCTAATTTCGTGATGAAAAATACTTAGATCTAACTTAGAATGGGTTCGTTACCATGTTCGACAAACAAGGTGCTGAATCCAAACAAGTTATCACTTCGTGATGGAAAATGATGTGAATGGACTAGTAAAGTGGGCCTCCAGACAAAATAGCCTCTTTAATAGGATCTCTTAACTAGGTGTTACAAATTCGTCTTAAGAGAGCTCAATTTTCCCAAGTCGCAATGACTATATTTAGGAGTATATTGGCTTTACTTTACCCCCTCTGATCACAAAGGGAAAACTAGTGCATCCACGTGTGCTCTTCCTGGGGTCTCCATACGGATAACTTTGTAATGCTAACTCACAAGGTGTACTAGTCTGGTGGGTAAACGAGGCGCTTCCTAATTTGTCCATGAGGTTACTCACCAGTGGACTACTTTAGGGTTCTTGGTACCACCCCCATTCTTATAGCTTAAGGTGTTATGCCAAAGGGGTTACGTTCCAGTTGAACGGAGAGGGACGTACCCTTTTCCAAAACCTACAATACAGTGTTTTGAATGTGGTGTGTTTTTTATCTTTTTAACTTAATGTGGTTTGAAGTGGCACACCATTTGGAAATCTACAGAAAACAAGTGCATTAGAAGGTTTACGCTTTATTTTGACACCTTTCTTTGACAAGCGTTAGGTCCTATAGACAATAAGTTTTAGTAATTTTCCAGTTCACAGATGGATGTAAAAAGATAAGTTACACTTTCTTTTGATTCCTAAGATCACTAAAAGGTGTGAAGGAAGAGCATACACAAAGTGGAAATCCTACTAAATCACATAAAAATTTTACTTTATCCTTTGAAAGAAAGTGTTTTTGACATATAAAAAAGAATTTTTTCAAGTGTTTTTGATCTCCAAGATCACTTTTGAAAGCAAGAGGAGAGAGCATACACACTTTTTACAAATCCTAGTTCAAGCTAAGAAACGAAAAACACTTAACCATGTAAACTGAAATATCAAAGAAAGACCCCTGTTTTTAACCTTGTTAATTCTAGAAACCTGCAGAAAAAGTCAGAAAACCATATTTTGACAGACTGTAGAAAATTTTTAATTTTGACAGTGATGCCTGCATGCCCAAACCGACATGTACGTGCCCCAGCCAATAGTTACACACCTAGAACAACACCAATGCAGGTCTATTACAATAAAAATAGTCACCAACACCTACGTGCCCCTGTCAGACAGGTGCACTAGGGTTTCAATGTTGACACGCTCAAACCAATGGGTATGCTTGCAACATAGAAAATTTAAATAGAACCCAGAATATATGAAACATAGACACTCGTAAAAACACAGGGAAGTTTACAACCCACATGTGGACGCGTGAGATATCAATGGATACGTGCCTAAGAGTAAAGTGGAAGATTCTGTAAAATTTTACACAGTGAGGTCATTTACATAGACATGTCCAAAGAGATGGAGATGACGAACCACCGACGGAGATGCAAACGTGTCCCTGTAGATGGAAAATTTGTTAATAATGAGGACAACTAGATAGGTGTACACCTTTTCTTATGGAGACGTGTTTGTTTCAACATGTTTACGCACCCCTTTACAACACCTCTGTGCCCTGTGAAAAACCTGTAAAAAACATGGATTTTAAAAATTTCAAGAGAAAACAGGTTAGTAGTTAGTCAAAGCATCCTATTTCTATGTCAAACAAACAAAATGTATGTAAATGAAGTTCATTTATCCAAGTGTTAAAAACATAAATGAGGAAATAAAAAGTGATTTGAACTAAAAAACTTGAAAATGGACTTTGAAGAACTCAAAGGACCTCCATTAATGAAGGATGGACATAAGTGTCCCACCAGGCGTGCCAAATGTGTTCAAAGAAAAGTTGTAAAAGCCATAAGATTTGGGGTAAGAATCCCTAAAGAATCCCCAAAGGCTTTGAACAACAGTTCAGTGGACCATCTGATAAGAAATGAGCAAGGGATCCTAATTCGCATGCATTAGTTGAAGTAAACAAGCAAACTAAACTAAATAAAACTAACCTCTATTCTTTGATAGCTTGAAAGCAATGAACCTAAGAGGTCCAAAATAATCAGTTTTAGTGATTAAGAGAAAGGGATCTCACCATTAAAGGCTTCAAGGCCAATGGTTCTTCCCCTTTACTCTACATTTGTGTTACAAAATGTAAAAAGTGAAGAAAATAGCTTAATAACTAAATAGAAATTAAATCTAGAACCTAAATACAAAATACTATAATTTGTGCTTAGGAAGAAGGGAGGAGTTCTTGAAAATGACAGAGGGGGTCTATCCCTATATATAGTTTTCCATTTGGGAAAGTGGGAAACTTGAGTGCATGTGGGACAAACACTAAATTCAAAAAACCACTTCTAGCAAGTCAAAGCTTACTTTGACTAGGTTAATGAGAGATAAACTATAGTTAAGGTTAGTTAACCATGTTTAGAAGATAATTAGGGTTTCGAGAGAGTTCTGAGGGGTCTCATAAATCCAATGAAATGGATTGATAGTCCAAGAAGATGGTAGAAGTGGACTAGAAGGAAATAATAAGCTAATGTAGTTAGAAAGAGGCTATAAAATGATGTTTAAATGGTTTACAAGAGGAAAAATGACTAAAAGGGTGTCGTAAGGAAGAAGTTACATAGGTCAAACTGGCAGTGTATCATCGGTTTGCAAGGAGAAGAATAAACAATGCAGTATTAGAAATAATAATGCATTTGACCAAACTATAGGTGTCTAGAGACCTAGATTTATTACCCCCAGATCAGGAAGTAGTAGCTATATTGCCTCATATACTGTAGAAACTACATGATGTTAATGCCGCTATACGTGGAGGATCTTTAGATCGACGACCTGTCAAAAATTGTAGAGGGCCATTAATGGATGATCATGTACCTTCATGTCATAATGTTGAGGATAGGGAAGAGAATCCCATGTGGAGTCAGTTAGAAATGATTCACCACCTAGAGAGCATAGAGGTAGAGCTACGAGAGACAGATATAGGTCTAGGATCCCTATGATGAGGGATGATCATGTGGATAGACCTATAGGCAGGAAGTTGATAGTGGATGACCATATCAGGGAGATCCTGAAGTTACGCTCGTCCCATTATATTGGCAATACATGAGGTTTTCAAGAAGAGGCTTGGTTAGTGAGCTTGACTGGATGCTTCAAGATTTTCCCATGTACTACAAAAATGAAGGCTCGTGTTGTGATTCATCTTCTAAGGGATGGAACAGGTGTTTGGTGGAGGAATGGGGAGCATAAGCTCCATGTGGACTCAAGGAAAGTTACTTGGGAGCTCTTCGAGGAGCGGTTCAGGAGTAGATACATCTCCAGGAGATTCATTGAGCAGAGGATAAATGAGCTTCATGACTCGCGTCAGGCATCCATGCCAGTAGCAAATTATAAGAGTCTATTCCTATAATTACTTCATTATGTTGAATACATGCAAGATGATCAGGTTAGGATTCATAGGCTCATCAGGGGCTTAAACCTAGATTTGGGAGGTGCAATATGCACTCATTATCTGTTTATATTAGATGAGGCCATAGAAAATTCCTACATTACTAAGGAGACTAGGGGGAAGACACAAGAGGGCAGAGATAGAGTGAGGAGCCATATTCAATAGATGTAAGATAATAGGTAGAGGGGGTTAGCTCCTTGTCCTCATGGCAGAAATGGTTCTACATAGTCTTCTTTCAAGCCACCACAACAACCACCTCAACAACATCAACAACAACAGACTTGTCCACTGTTTAGACCTCCAGAGAGATTTTATACTTAGAGGGGATAGAGTATGTGGCATCCTCCTATATTACCCATTAGGACACAGGGAGCACCTAAATCTCACTCAGTAGGATCTCGTCTGATGTCCATGGCAGGATCATCAGGATCCATGACACAGACCACTACAATACTTGCTGGAGCCACATCTCATTGGAGGGGACTAGGTATTTTCTATGGATGCAGTGTACTTGGAAACCAATAGAGAGAGTTCCTAGAGAACAAAAATAACAATGGTAAGGAACCTATTTTAGATCCTATAGTTGGCAATATGGGATGTAGCCATCGGATCTATGCAGCTCTTCAGATTCTTTTTTTACACCATCTTTAGTAGAGTGATGCAGGATGGTGGTAGTTATGAAGGGCCCTAGTTGGGATGTTGAGATGGATTCTAGAGCCAATCTCTGAGTAAAATCCTTAGTTAAGGAGTGCATAGTGGATCCAGGACCCTTCACCACTACTTTGGATATTTTATCCTTCCTTTGTGTTATTATGGTCTTATCTTGGGCATGGATTGGTTATCTTCACACAAAGCTAGAGTTGATTGTCACATTAAGGTTATATCTTGTATAGATGGTTTGGGAGTGGAGTCAGGGATAGTTGGAGTTAGGAGACCTATATCTATTCACACTATTTCCACTACGCAGATTAAATGCTGTGTGTCGCGTGGGTGTTAGTCATATGTTATTACAATTAGTGATAGGTTGGAGGATGGGGCTAGTGGACCTTCAATTGATGATCATTAAAATTTGGGAGAGTTTGCTGATTTTTTTCCTAGTGAGATGCCAGGGTTACCTCCCCCATGTGAGATAGACTTCAGTATTGATTTGGTTCATGGAGTGGAGCCTATATCATTCGCTCCATAAAAGATGACCACCCCTGAGCTATGTGAGCTCAAGTTACAACTTTAGGGCCTTCTTAATAAATTCCTAATCCATCCTAGTGTATCTCTTTACACTAATCAAGAATCGTTACCCCCTTCATAGAATTTTTCTGTAGACTACAGACAACTGAACAAAGTAGCGATAAAGAATCGTTACCCCCTTCCTAGCATCGATGCTTTATTTTATCAAATAAAGGGGGCCACAATATTTTCCAAGATAGATCTTAAGTCCGATTACCATCAATAGAGGATTATAGAGGAATATGTCGAAAAGACAACTTTCCATACGAGATATGGGAACTATGAGTTCATAGTGGTGTCATTCGTTCTGACAAATTCCCCTACAGTGTTCATGAGTTTGATGAACGAGGTATTTAGGAATTTTCTAGACCACTTTGTAATCGTGTTCCTTGATGATATTTTTATCTACTTATGTATGCATGAGGAGCATGAGGAGCACCTTTGTAGATTTCTGGAGTGTCTTCGTGAGTATCAGCTATATGGGAGCCTGGAGAAGTGTGCATTCTTTCGAACATATGTTCAATATTTAGGCCACATTATTTCTAGGGAAGGTATCAAAATTGATCCTTCTTATATTAGAGCTATTATGGATTGGCCAACACGTACCAGTGTGACCAAGGCGTGCAGTTTAATGGGATTACCTAGTTACTAAAAAAGGTTTGTTCAAGATTTATCTTGTATTATGCATCCCATCACTTCCGTTCAACGGAAAGGGAATATGTTTGTTTGGCTAGATATATGTGAGTAGGACTTTAGGAAACTGAAGGAATTCCTTATGACACCACCCATTCTTATAGTGCCAGATCCATAGGGAGGTTTATTTTTATGCACATATGCTTCTTTGGCAGGATGGGAGGTGTAATGATGTAGGAGGGCTGTGTATTAGCCTTTGAGTCTCACAAACTCAAGTATTATGAGATCAATTATCCGAATCAGGACCTTGACCTTGTATTAGTTGTGCATAGTTTTTTTCGATGGAGAAATTTCCTTTTAGGCAGTAGATTCATTCTCAGGACATATCACTTGAGTCTAGGTTACCTCTTCATGTAGCCTAATCTCAACGCTCGTCAGTGGTGTTGGATGGAGTTGCTTTGTGAGTATGACATAAAGATATAACATGTGAAGGGGAAGGATAATTGTGTTTTGGATGCCTTCAGTCTGTAGACATCAAAATCAGGTCACGTTCCCCTTATCCCCTTGTTATTAATCGACCTAAACACATTCATCTAACCATGGCCCTCTTTCAACCCACACTATATTAATTTAATTACTTCAATTAAATTAATCATTTACACTCATTATAATTATTATTTAATTTCCCTAATTAAATAATACCTACCCCTCCACCTCACCAAGCCACCTCACCTAGACACCTCACCCTAAACCTGTTATTAGTAGGTTTCCTTAAATAACTAAAACCTAACTAACAACCCCAAATTAAAGACTAAAACCTCATCCTTGCAGACACAACGGTCACTCCCATGCATGTACATATGAATAGTGAGATCTGGCATCCGTTAGAGCCATGATATCCTATTTTTAGCATGGTCTAGGGAATCCCACCCTAACCGACGCAAGTCACCCTTGAATCGAGGCCAGTTAGCCCGTAATCGCCGTCGGTTACCATCAATGTCTATTTCTTACCTCATTCTCAAGGTTGGCACATTGAGAATGGAATTCTCTCACATGAAAGAAAGAAAACGACTTGTTTCTCGCACACAGGCATACCAACATCCATCCAGAGGCCATCCAACATCGATTTCAGCTACGATTTGGATAGAACCAAGCAAGAGCTCTACAAAACTTGTTGATTCCTTCACACTACTCAGCTTCATACCAGCACCTCCAATCCTCCTGCACATCCACATGCATCAGTCATAAGGTAAGTAGAAAGTATTTACCTTTCTAATTCCTTTCCTCTTTGCACTATTTTCTGCTCATTATTGTGTTTACATTCCTTTTTCCATTTCTATTTACATGCATTTGGTTATATGAGCCACCCTTAGATCATCCTTCATACCTACACCCCTATAGACCTCCAAACCCCACCAAAGCCCATTCGAACCTCTCGAAAAGCCACCCTAACCAACACTATCCTTTGTGCAATCACAAAGGAAATCCTAACTGTTTATGTAGGATTTCCAATATCCCACAGTAACTGGCATCGGTTAGTCCATAACCGGCACCGGTTACCCTGTTGTGCCTTAACCTCACCCAATTTTTGTTAGGAAATTAAATATTAATGTTTACATTATAGTTTGTTAGTTAATATTTAATATTGTTATATATTAAATATTAGGTTTGAATGTATATTGTTATAATATATTGTTTCAACAATATATTATTCTTAGAGTTTGTTATACCCGTGAATAACATTCCGGGATAATTGTTGTGACTCCTTCCTATTTTCTAGGAGGTTGTTTAGCTGTTATGATGGCTATATAATAGCCTAATGTATTGCACTAAAATGGATAGAGAAATAATATAATTATTCTGTGCATTTTACTTGTGAAATTCTGATCCAAAATCTATATTTGGTATCAGAGCGACTGGTTCCTCTACTGATTGCTCAATGGAGAATTAGTTTGCTTATATGGGAATCCATTTCTCTTTGCCCTGGCTGATGTAGTCTCTACGCATCAATTTCAATAAATACATTACAGAGCAGGTCGAGGAGAGGAAAAGCATGGAAATCAAATTTTAATTATAATTAAGGGGCAACTCTGATATCTTCCCTGGTGGATGATAAATTGATTTCATTAATTCTCCATTGTAGTTTTATTTTCAGTCTTGCATTCATCCTTGGCTTCATTCTCATTGCGTTCGGATTGGAGCTGAGAAAATTGTGTCATTCCATATTCCAAAATATCTAAGATCGAATACAAGGTGTTTCGAAGAACTCAGCGAACTGTCACCTCTTGCCTTAGATTTACGTGGACTCTGGAAATTGTGTTTCATGGCCAGTCAAGAGTGTGAGTGTTTTGTGCTCTCATGCCCATTCTGATGTCTTAGACATCTGTAACAAGAACCAAATCCTCCCACTCAGGTCGTTCCTCAATCTGGAACTTGAGGTAGATCGATTTGTCTTCTATCAGTGTGGAAAAGAGATGTGATCAATATAAATTGTTTTACCATAGTTTTGCATCTACAGCTGAGCTTTGAAGGTAAAGAAACAACTTTCGAGGTGTATGAGATCTACCTTCTATTAGAATTTTATTGATGCCTACGGATGAGAGCTCTTTCTTCAGCCTTCCATGTTCTTTTACACTTCCACTATCCACGATTGACATCTCTGCAAACTCACATTTACAAATTGATTAGAATTAGGATCTGTGAAAGAGTAGTTGAAGTCGCTGGTTCATGGTTCATGCCCGTGTATATTTGGCAAAGATTGTTGTTCTGAAATCTCGTGAAGGTGAGTTGGGAAGTTTCCAGATCGGCCCAACCTCCTCAAAGACCACGGTGAGCTTCTCCAGGACACCTTGCATGCAATCCACATGGATCTCTCATTATGATAGTTGTGCGTGCATGCCAACCAGACCTGAGTGCATAATCAATTTCATTGATCAATGGCCTCCAAGTAATCTCTAGTTCCACTGAAATATATATAGACAACTGTAATGTGAGTCTATCTAATAAGTTATAGTTTATGTTTAGTTCTTGGTGTTGAACGGTTTGTCCTTTTATATGTTTGAGAAAATTGTCCTCTTATCAATATATTGTGAAGTGTCTCCTTGTCTAAAGTCAAATCTTTATGTGTCTCATTTGTCTATAAAATTAAAGTTTGGTCAATTTCACAAAGTATCATTTTGTGTTATTTATAAAGAGTGTTTGTCGAGTTTATGTCATTATAGTCAAATTGTCGAGTCAATTGTTGTCGAGTAGTTGTGTGTCAGTGAAAATCATTATATTGTTATAATACTAGTTTTGTCATCATTAGTCTCAATAGTCATTTTTTTTAAAAATCACATTTTGTTTATCTATTAAAATCCAATATTTAATTGGATTTTATGTTAGTCATCAAGATATGTGTTTGTCATATTGTTAAAATAGTATTATCGAGTCTTGTCAATAGTGTCCTTGTCAAATATTAAAGAAAAAATAAAAATTATCTCACAGACGCATTTTCGGTGTTATCCGACATATGGAAATAATTTTTTTCACATTGCGGGGGAGAGACAAAATAAAGTACAATGTGAAACTTGATGAGCTTCAAAGATATATTCTACTGAGTTAGCAGCATGAAAACTGGAGGATGGAGGCATCAGAGGCTGGAGGTCAGACAACGACCTCTCGTCAGTCACCAACGATGGGGCCGCACGAAGCTATGGTGGCACATTTTGTGGTGTGAGTGTGCTTTCAGTATTTGATGTCTAGTGTGATTCTTTTTCAGAGTTCCTGTTTTGTGTTGAATAAGTGAAATGTTCACATTAAGGGGGGAACATGATCAACATGATCCAATGTTCCATTTTCAGTTTTTCAGTTGAGTATGTGGCTATTCCTATTTCCCCAAATGCAAAAACATAGTGCAGAACAAATAACACAGTGAAATGCAGCATCATGAGGCTTGATGAGGTAGAACAGTTAGATGTGTTCCTGTTCGTACCTAGGTTAGTGGTTAGCCTCCTAAAAACCATTGAATGTTGTTCAAATGTGTTCTTGCTTGAGTTCCCACACTGCTAGGTCAGATGTGTTCCCTAGAGTGACTGGTTGATAAGTAGATGATTCCTGAGCGTGTTCCCATCCTCGTCAGTCAGATGTGTTCCCGAAAGTGCTTTGTCGATAAGAAGTTGATGTGTTCCTTCTTCTACCTTCATTTCGAGTGTGTGCCAAGATCATGAGCGTGCAGAGGCGGTAGGCTGCAAAGGAAGTGTTAAAGTTATAATGTTACCATGTAAACATTAAGGGGGGGAATGGTAGGAAATTAAATACTAATGTTTACATTATAGTTTTCTAGTTAATATTTAATATTTTTATATATTAAATATTAGGTTTGAATGTATATTGTTATAATATATTGTTTCAACAATATATTATTCTTAGAGTTTGTTATACCCGTGAATAACATTCTAGGTTAATTGTTGTGACTCATTCCTATTTTCTAGGAGGTTGTTTAGCTGTTATGATGGCTATATAATAGCCTAATGTATTGCACTAAAATGGATAGAGAAATAATATAATTATGTTGTGTATTTTACCTGTGCAAGTCTGATCCAAAATCTATAGTTTTCCCTTAACTCAGCTAATACTCAATCTCCCCCTACCACAACCCTGCCAAACATAACCTCTAACTTGATAACCCTTCCATACCTCACCACAATCTTATTCAGTCCTATGAAAACTTGAAAACCATCTCTCAGAACCTTGGTTTTGACCCCCTGTCAAACTACCAGTGACTGGCATTGGTCAAACCTAACCGGCACCGGTTACACCAGACCGACATCGGTCTATGTGTTTCCCACCTTGAACCAGAACAAAAATACCAAATACTCTACCTATTGACCCAGTTTGCTGAGAATCATACCATGACCTGTACCTGTACATGTGATAGTACCTTACCTCCCTAGATCTGATTGTAGCCTAGCGTGTTACTTTTAGATTTGTTTATTGTATTTAGGTGAGATACCTAAATCAATTAATTACAACAAGCTTTATTTACTGTTTTACATTAAATTGTTTAAAACAGTGGATTGACAACTAGCTCGGAAGTATCGCACTTCCTGGAACTAGCACATGCTAGGCAGTCCACTACCATATATCATTCAACTCTTGTTTTGTGGTCTTGCTTTCATATTTTAGGTAGTTCCTTCCAGCCAAAAGAAATCTCTCACGGTCAGCTCTGGATCGTGGAGTCATCATGCGCGCACAACCTTGAACAGTCTAAAATAGGTATTCCTCCTATGCCCATTACCTTATTTGTTTCGTCAATACTTTTTAGAAAATTAATAAATCAGGTGAAACATTTTGGTATGCCCGGTAGGACCCATTCGGGGTTCCTTGCATTTTATTCATTCCTAGGAATTGTTGTTTGTCTGCTTCCCTTCTGAAAAGCATACACACTAATTTTCTTCCTTGGTAACCTTCTCGTTCTTTCTATTTTCTCTAAAAGAAACTTTCCTTTTGGTTTACTTAAAAGAAATTTTCTTTTCTTTCGGTTGTATTGCATTAGTGAAAGAGCATACTCTCTCCCATTCATTCTTTGTGTCATCGAACTTCATATTTTGATTTGGGTTTAAAAAAAGTGCATTACATTCTGATTTAGCTCATTAGCTCACATTAATTGAGGGTAACCTATACACTGGAAGTTATGCCCAGCTGATGGTTGACAAACACACCATAGAATCACATATCTCTTCTTTTGAGCCATCCATATTGGAAAAAAATTTAATTTACACACATTTTTGAAATAAATTCCTTCCTGGGAAATCCTGACAACGATCGCACTGATCTTGAGGATTGTTAGGTACTCCCCAGCTTCATTTCTTCTATTGATTCCACCATCAGAAGACAACCCACCCCCACCATAACATTCCTGAAACCTCACCCTTTAGAATTCTTTCTTCATAGGAAGCCTTCCTCACCAAAAAAAATCTATTGTTTTTTTCATAAAAGTCAGTCCATAAAAATAGCATAAGCTGAACACACGTAATAGAATAGGCACTCTAGGAACATTATTTCTTAGTGTTCTGATTGAATTATGTTTTGAGGTGTGAGCTTTTGTTATTCATTTTTGTTCTTCCTTGCACACTCCAAATCACAGTCGGTGTATTCTGACTTTGTCTGAGTGTGCCTAGACCATATCTACATCATTCTCAGACTTCTGAGTTTGATTTAACATCAAATTTTAAATAAAAATCACGTTTCTTATTCTATGTTTCAATTTCACTATAATCGGCCATGGTTACCCTCTAATTGGCATCAGTTTAACCCAACTGGTGTTGATCTGTAGTCTTTTTGGGTACCTACCCAAAAAACATTTGTTTCACTTTCTAGGCTGTTAAAGGATCATGTCACCTTTCATATCTTCATTATCTCAATCACAGTCACCTTACATCTCATCCATTTTGAAAACTGTCAGTCTGTGACCATCATTTAATAGACTGTAAGTTTCTTATAGTAACCGGCACCAGTTTTACCTAACCGAAATTAGTTCATCCTAACTGGAATCGGTTTAATCTAATCGGCTTCGGTCAGACAATGTTGTTTTACAGAGGTCCTTTTGACCTAATTTACTGTCTGCTGACTGTTTTCCCAATTTTTTTTATTCTGTGTCATTCAAATAGAATACAATCTTGCCAGATCAGTTCCTATCCACATGGTGCTGACCCATAGTCAGGAAAGTGCCCTCGTGTTTCATTCTAGTCATCTACCACTCCCACTTAGCCCTTCACCACCTTCCATTTGATCACCCATGGATCCCAATCAGCCTTTTACTATTCCCATAGGTGACACGGAGTTTACACAACTCCTTGATAAGAACCCTGCTGCATTATAGTTCTACCTCACCCATTCATCCCTTCGTGATTCCTCAGTTCAATTGATATACAATATGCCTGTATCCCTACCTCCAGCCCTTATGTCTGCTTCCATGTCAGCCCCTCCTACCTCCATAGTATCCTCACCTATCTTATCCCTATTCGTGTCACAGCTAGGCCCCATGCTAGCTTTTACTGCCGCATCCACTACTTCTATTACACCCATAGTCTCCACCATACCTTCATCCACTACCCAGAACATAGCCTTATCCACACCTGTTGTCTCATACATACCTATCGCAACACAACCTCCCTTGGTGTCGATGACCTCTACCCCATTTCAAAACGTTGTTCTTTCCATCCCACAGTCTCTACCTCCCATCTCTACCAGATTCACTACGAGTGTCCCACCCTCACATACCTATTACCAACCACCTCCTATTTCAGGTGTCATTTAGTCCGGGTATATACCCCCTGTGTGTGTCACTCAATTTCCACCACCTTATTCGACACCACCATACTCTGGGATGTCGTATTCTTCATATGTCCAACAACAACCTCCTTTCACTATAGGAGGTACCCAATCTACACAACCTAACAACGACTTTATCAAGTTAATGATGGACAAGATGCAGACACTAGAAGCATCTATTTCCAGCTCACGCAATTCTCTCACCTACGATGAGATTTGTAATGAGCCTATTCTCCCATCCATTCCCATTTGTCCATATCCTATACACTAGGAGATGCCTAAATTTAACCGCTTCAATAGTAAGCAGGACCCGCAACATCATTTGCAGTCTTTCAAACATGGGTGCTACCTTATTGCCCATGATGATGCTTTGATTTTGCAAACCTTCCCCATGTTCCTAACCGGTCCTGCATTAGACTGGTATAGTGGGTTACCTAGGCATTCCATCTTCTCATTTAATCAAATATCCCAATCCTTCTTGGACCATTTTTTGATTAACGTCATCAAGAAGGTTACCATGATCGATCTCTACTCTAAGCGTCAATATGACGATGAATCTATCATAGATTTTGTCGCTCGGTGGCGTATCATAATCAACCAGCTTCCTTTCCAATTACCATAGACTGAAATCATAGAGCTCTTCACATGGGATTGTGCTAGACACATTTCACCTACCTTACAGGTGCAAACCTTCCGAACATTCGATGAGGATTTCACTATGGCACGAAAACTAGAGATTCGCGCCATCGAAGAGAAGAAGATCTAATTTCAAAACAAGAACTCCTCATTTAAGTCAAATGATACTTCCTCTTCCTTGAAACCTTATCCAAGCTATTCCAAAGCCAAGGGAACCTCTAATGCGGTGGTACTTAAGGTTGGCCCTACCCATCCATCCAATCATGCTAAACCTTCATCTAATCTTTCACTGGTCCAAACCTTCCAATAAAAAATCGTGAACAAAAGAAATACACCCCAATCGGGGAACCGTATTTATCCATCTTAGAAAATATTATTAAAGTTGGTGATATCACCCTTCCTCCTATCAAACCACATATTGGTTTTGATCCCTCTCGCCCCATACCAACATGGTATAAGGAAAATGACTATTGTAACTATCATCGTGTGAATGGTCACAATGATAGCAATTGTATCACCTTTAAAAAAAAAATTTAGGGAATGTTTGAGAGTGGCAAGTTAGTCCTGGATAATCCAAATGCACCTGCCAACCAAAACCTTCACATATTCAAGAAACCATTTCCTAACCATTCCCCATCTACTAATGAAACTGGTGATGCCTCAAACAAGGATAGTTATACACGCGAGGTACATGATATCTTCACCGACTTACCAATTTATTCCTATTTATCTCCTGTCCCCTCTATCAAGGAAATATTATCCTGAAATCCTCTACCTACACAGGAACCAAATTTTTCCATTCCTCCACCCATAGAGGAAAGCCCTTCATCTCCCCTTGCACTCGCGAAGGAGTCTCTCGTTAACACCGAGAACATTTCACTTTCAGCCTCTCCACCCAATGAGATGTCACCAATTGTACCTCCTCCACCCATAGAGGAGCACCCATTATCTCCTTCACCTATTCAGGATCCAATAGATTTACTATTACTGCTCGGTGACCATTCTCCATTAGCCACCCAAGATCCTACTGACCTGATTTTGGCTCTCTTACCCACAGAAGTCGAAGCTAGCGAATTCCTTGTTTCCCAGACACATTTTATGGGAATCACCACTCACTCCACATCTAAATCTTCTACCACAATGCCATTTTCACGTTTGGCCGAATACCTGGATTATGTTGAGTGGGCCTCACTTTGGGGATGTCTTTTACTCCCAGTCTCTACCCAAATGCAATCATCTCTCACCGACACTTCTACCATTTACTCAAAGATGTTTCAACAACCCAAACCGCACATGAAAGTAACTCTTGATACATATTTTGTTGCATCTTCCTCCTCTACACCCAACCCTCTACTTGCTAACCAACATGGTCCAAATTCATCTATTGTATCTAAACTAGCTAGCACCCTAGGGGTTGTACTGACATCAAACCCTGCCCATCCTTCTGTCAAGCTAGACTTGGCCCCATCTTCCCATATATATAATAAAGCTATCCCCCAACCTAAATGAAAAACCCAACCTTCTAAGCCGTGTACACCAATTATCCCTACCACACCTTTGTCACCTTCACCCCTACCATCCATCCTGGGACCTCACCCTTCAACCTTAAAAAAATCTGTCCCCTTCAAGGGTAAACCTAAACATCCCCTAACCCCTTCACTACAACCTGCAGCCCCGCTTAAGCAAACCTTGCATCCTTCATCACCATATATAACTTCTTTACCTCCTATACCACCATTTCCTTCTATACCTCCTTCACTACCTATGGCATTCTCTTCCCCCCTACCTGTACCTCATCCTTAGCCTCGACCAACACCTACCACTGTAACTCAGTTGTCCCCTTGGGTCACTTGTGCTCTCCCACCATCTGCCTTCCCATCTACATCACGTGATTCACCTGTACTTGTACCTAAGAAAAAACACCAAAAAATAGAAGAACCCATTAATTTCCAAAGAAGTAGTTAAACCTACTACTCCTTCAGTTGTTGCACCTCCGCCTAAGAAAGTGTAACCCAAACCTAAGACCGAGTCACCTCAACTAGCACCACAATTACCTAATCTTCCATCCAAACCCACTTTCACTTCGCATTGTGATCCACTTGTAGGATACTACGCCTCTATCCTTGCTAACCTTATGGAAAGCTTTGTTCTCACATTACCTCCCCTTCGACCTTATGACCCTCTAGAACCTAAACTAGAAGGGTTTGACGATGAAAAAATCTGCACTTGTCATCATGTTCCAATACATGATGTTGAGAGCTATAAGGGTCTAAAGGCTGCCCTTATTCACGTATGTCCTTCTAACCAAAACTTTGATGATGATGAACTCCTAGACGATGAACCTATTACACCAGTTTCCCCACAACCTCCATCTCCACCTACACCACAACCTCTGTCTCTACCTCCATAACCTCCATCTTCACCTCCACAACCTTTCTATCCAAACCTGAAATTTGAAATCAATATTGTCTGCATCCGAGAGATTGCTAAACCCCATCCTAAATGCCAGTGTTGGACACTCATTGCAGAAGGCTCTTACCCACCTCTTGGTAAATTCCCTTCCTATTGGTATACCTTTCATGGTAACTGTACGATGGAAAAGTGACAAGCGAGCATGGGAATCTACAAGTAACTCTTCCTCGCACCCGGCCTCTCAAGGTCGTGTCGAGACAGCCAGTGGGGATGGAATACGCATGGGATGCAGACAAAATAGTTAGGAAATCTTATGTCTTCGATGCGCACTAGTGGAATATGTGAATCTAAGGAAAAGAAGGCCCTCCTAACCTGAACTGGCATAATAGATCGATCGGCGAGGATGACTGCTCGAAGGTTCCAATCAATATCAAGCTCTGGCGTGATTCGATCTATGGGTTGTGGGATACGTGGAAAAATGACCTGGGATAGTTTCGTGTATGTCTCCAAACAGGGTCATCGGGTGGATGATGGATATAGTTGACTTTATGGGTGATTCTCTAGTCTAGTCCAGAAATCCTTAGCTTCGTTAGCCATTATATCTAACAAGGATAATTGTGTGATAATGGCTGGTGGAAGTGGAGTGGATCTAAATACTAATATGCGTAAGCCAGCGTCAATGTCTGATTGACCTGTGGACTCATTGGGTTGTGGGATTTGTGGATCACAACCGTAGATTTGTGGTTGTTGTGGACCTGCTATAGTCATACAAGGAATCAATCTCTAATCCATAGTATCTAGTAGTCGTATACCTTTTCGGCCTCTATATTTAGAACTACAAGTTGTGCAATCTTTTCAGAGTATCTTACAGGCGCTCTGGCAAACTGAATCCTTAAACCGGTGTCTATGTCTGTGAGAGTGTCTCCTGAATCTGGCTATGGGACCAATGGATCACAACTGAACGTTTTCTCTCTTTCAATCTCTTCTATAGTCATGCGGATATTTATCTAGGGTAATCTATAGTTTGGATAATTTGACCAAAACGTGTGCACTTGGTTGTCTTCTATGTATAACCTGCTCAACTGTGAGCTGATCTGTTGTAAGTCTGCTATTGTTCGGAAGACTTGGATTCTAAGATTCTGATCTATGTTAGTTATTACAGTGACGAGATTGGGTTGAGGCATGATTGGCTTGAATATGTATTTTCTGGGCTCTCTAGGTCCCGTGATTATCATACAAAAGAAAACGCTATGAAGCTAACTAATGACAGAATAAATTAAATATGCGAGATATATCTACGTATATTTCTAAGTTTTATATTTATTGACAAACTACTGAACATAATTTAAAGAGAAATTATCTAATATATCTAAAATTGACAACTAAACTAATAACGCAATTAAAACAAACAAAGCAACCGAGTATAGCTACTTGTCTGTGTAATTTGTAGATCTATTCTAAATAACCTGATAACTGATCTACTCTATTTGAAAGACTCTCAATCCTACCTCAGAAGTGAGGAGTGAATCATAGTTTCTCAGAAACTATCAATCCCCATAGCTTCCCTGGCAATATCGAAAGTGAAATTAACTAAAATGAAATGATTGACTACTTTATTTGATATGCTTTAACTAGAACTTTGAAAGCTTGAACTTGGATTTTGCAGAATAGTGGCGAACTTGATGGTGTGTGGCTTTGTCCCCTCAGTGTGATCTCCTCGTTCCTTCGTGCTCACGTGGACCCAGAAAAGCATGTAATGCTAGCATCAACAGAAGTAGATATTAGAACAATGGCAGCCTAGGATATAGACTGAATACAATGCGAGTAGGATAGGGATAGCGCAACAGTACAGAGCTTGGCTTATGCAATTCCTAGCAGGATTTATTATGATTCATGCAACATAAAACGTCCAGAACCTGAAACTATCTTATTTGACGAACAAAACCTACAAATTTAATGGATTCCTATTGAAAATCAAACTATCCTACTCCAATTGATTGGATGAAATAATAACAACACTTGCACAAGGTGGATATGTGGCTTTCTAACAGCTAAACAATACTAACCATGCATACAACAAATGAAACTATGAATCCTAAGAAAAATTGAAAGGCTAAACTATTGAAATGAAAAATTTAGAGGCAAATTTGAGGGGCCATTTGCTTGAGCACAAGCCAACTATTTATAGCATTTCCATTTACCGAAAGGTAAAAACCAAATTGATCTCTTAAACCATAAACAATGCCAAAACACTATTCCAGGGAACCAGAATCATTAATGCAAGCCAAAGGTGGTGAAAAAAGCTGGTAAACATTGAAATTTACGTGAGTCATGTTAAAAGAACATTCTGGAAAATGCATGAAGGACCGCCGCCCTGAGTAGGGTGGTGGTTACAGGACCTGTCATCACCAATCCGACACTATGATAATTCTTCACCGAGAACTCCTCATGCTATGATTATTTACTAATGCACAACTTTTAGTTTGGTGGATGGAATCTGGAAATACAACAACAAACATAACACAAGAATACCATAGACTATGATAAGAAGGAATGATGATAAATTTGAAATATAAGTGTAAATTATAATATCAACATGAAATTGTTACAATCTCACCCATGAGGTACTTCAAGTGTTACTGAATTCACTTGCCTTCCAACAATAACTATGGGAGAAACTTCACAATTACACTTCTTAATGGCTTCTTTAACACACCTTCAAATGATGGCTTCCTTTACACACTTACAATATTTCTCACTACTTCCTTCTATGTTAAATGAGGGGGGTGGCCTCTTTATTTATAGGAATTTAGGCTTATCCATCTTATCTCTAAGATAGGATAGGAAATCTCTTCTGGCCAATCATATTTCATGCTAAACTCTTGCCTTTACATGTAGGCTTATCTTCTAAGATAAGATAAACCTTATCATCTCACATGGGTTCCACCTGTTTAGACTTTTCCACAAATAAAATACACAAAATATTTATGACATCACTCTTTGTCCTTATTACAAATATAATATTTCTAATTCCTAATCATGTAGACCCTACTTCTCTACTTATCCCAACTTTGACATTTTAACATTACCAGATCCATTACGAACAATATTTACTTTTACAACATGCCTATTGTACTTTGACTATTATCGTACTCTACATATTGGCGGCACCGTACTTGGATGGGCTGCGTTATCTTTATCGGCTGCACTATTACTAATTACACTTAACAACATCCTATATTCCAATAACAATATAACTGAAATAGAAATTACGATTTCAAATTTGATAGCCATTTTCTTGGAGCACAAGCCAACTATTTATGCATTTCCCATTTACCCCCAAGGTAAAAACCAAATGATCTCTTAAACCTAAACAATGCAAAACACTATTCCAGGGAACCAAAATCATTACTGCAATGCAAAGGTGGTTAAAAAGCTAGGTAAACATTGAAATTTAGTGAGTCTGTTACAAAGAACATTCTAGAAAATTGCATGCAGGACCCGCCGTCCCTTATTATTGGTGGGTGTAACAGGACTGTCTCACCAATCCGACCCTATGATGTTCTTCACCGAGAACTCCTCTTCTATGATTATTTCTAATGCACCTTTTAGTTTTGTGGATGGAATCTGGAAATACAACAACCAACATAACACAGAATACCATCGCCTATGGTAGAAGGAATGATGATTTTGAAATCGTGTAAATTATATATCAACTGAATTGTTCAATCTCACCCCTGAGTTACTTCAAAGTGTTACTGATTCACTTGCCATTCCACACATAACTAGGGAAAACTACTCAATTACACTTCTTAATGGCGTCTTTAACACACCTCAAATGATGTGCTTCCTATCACACTACAATATTTCCTCACTACTTCCTTCTATGTTAAATGAGGGGTGGCCTCTTTATTTATAGGATTTTAGGCTTATCCCTCTTATCTCTAAGATAGTGATAGGAATCTCTTCTGGCCAAGCATATTTCATGCCTAAACTCTTTGCCTTACATGCTAGGCTTATCTTCTAAATCAGATAACCTTATCATCTCACATGGGGTTCCACCGGTTTTACTTTCCACAAATAATAACAAATATTTATGACATCACTCTTTGTCCTTATTACAAATATACTATTTCTAATTCCTAATCAGTAGACCCTACTTCTCTACTTATCCAACTTTGACATTTTAACATTACCAGACCAACTACGACAAATATTTACTTTTTACAAACATTCCTATTGTACTTTGACTATTATCGTACTCTACATTATTGGCGGCCACCGTACTGATGGGTGTCGTTATCTTCTATCGGATGCTACTACTACTTACCTTAACAACATCCTATTCCTAATACATACATTAATGAAAGAGAAAATTACGGAGGAAAATTTTAGTATCGACATCTTCCCCCCTTCCTATCTTTCTACCTCCATCTCAGAGTAGACTATTTTGGTGCTTGGAAAATCTTCAACTTGTCATGGTTAACCCATTTCATAATGGGAGTGCCATCCAATTCCTCCAGTCAGTACGTACCATTTTCATGAACAACTGCTATTTTGTAGGTCCCCATCCATTTTGGAAGAAATTTTTTCTGTTTTCTTTTTTTATATCTGGAATCATATACTAGAACCAAGTCATTCACATGAAATGGAGACCAATGGATATTTTGATCAAAGTATTCCTTCTACTTCATTTTCTTCTTATAGCTTGTATCCTTTGCTATTTCCCTCATTTCCTCTAGCAAATGAAGATTTACCAACCTTTATTTTACTGAATCACTTTCATCCATCCTTTCATTTTTCATAACTCTCACAGTGGGAATATCAAACTCAATAGGAAGAACTGGATCAATGCCATAGGCCAACTGAAATGGGGAGTATCCTGTTGCTGACTTTGATGTTGCCCTATATGCCCACAATGCTGCATGAATCCTTTTATCCCACTTATGTACCTGCAAGGCTGCATCTTTTGCTAGAATTTGACACAACACAAAATTTGTTCGTTCCCCCTGTCCATTTGTGCTTGGCTTGTATGTTGTTGCCTTCCTGTGATTAATAGAAAATTTATCGACTAGGGCTTCTACTACCTCATTAATGAAGTGGCTTCCTTGATTTGTTACAATTTCTAATGGGCAACCAAATCTGGTGACAATGCGTTCATATATAAACCTTGCCACTTCATCCATAGAAGTTGTTTTTAATGGCCTAGCTTCAACCCACTTAGTTAAATAATCTGTGGCAACTACAATATACTTATTTTGGTGTGGGGTAGTTGGAAGTGGACCTACAATATCTATTCCCCACTTTTAAAAGGGACCAAGTGGAAGAATAGGGCATAATGGAGCTGATGAAGTCTTATGGTTACCATGTGTTTGACAAATATCACATGTCTTACAATAATTATAACAATCTCTAAAAAGAGTGGGCCAGTGATAACCTGCATCTAAGATCCTTCTTGCTGTAAGTTGTCCAGAGAAGTGTCCCTCCACATGTATCATTATGGAATTCTTCTATCAACTCCTTCCCTTGATCACGTCCAACTACCCTCTTGTACTATCCATCAGGTCCTATTCGAAATAATACTCCATGTAGAATAGAATATGGACGACTGGCTTGAGTAATCTTCCTCTTAGTATTTGTATTGGCACCATCAGGAAACTTGAATTCATTCAGATAATTCCAAATATCTATGTATTCACTAGGGATTGTGTCAAGGGATAACAATGCTGCATCTGAGAAATTATCATCATCACAAGATGAACCTAAACCATCATAGGCTTGAGAGAGTGCATATGCATTGACATGCTTCTTTCCTGGCCTATCTATAATATCAAATTCAAATTCTTGTAGTAAAATTATCCATCTTGCTATCCTCCTTGATGGGTTAGGCTTATTTACAATATATTTTAGAGCTTGATGATCTGTTACAACTAGGTATTTTTGCCCTAGCAAGTAATTCCTAAACTTCTTTACAGAAAAAATGATAGCCAGAGCCTCTTTTTCAATTACAGTATAATTTACCTCAGCACTACTCATTTGTCTGCTCCCAAAGTAAACTGGATGATCATTCCCATTTTCATCCTTTTGGCTCAGAGTACTTCCTAGTGTTGCATCTGAGGTATCAGTATACACAATGAATGGTTTTCTCCAATCTGGATTCTTTAAAACAGGTGAAGACACAAGGGCTTCCTTCAGTTGTTCAAAAGTTTCATGCGCCTTATTTCCTGGTTCATAAGTAACATCCTTCTTCAAGAACTGGGTTAGTGGCTGTGCAATCTTTGAGAAATTCTTGATGAACCTTCTATAGTAACCCACATGGCCTAAAAATGATCTCAACTTACTTCTATTTATAGGAAATGGCAACTCTTTGATTTTTACAACTTTATCAAGATCAGTACCAATACCATATATGGATACAACATGCCCTAACAAAACGCCTTTAGAACATCCAAAGACACACTTTGTAGGGTTTAGTGAGGCTTGTGCTTCATCTAACCTTTGAAATGCTGTCTCCATCTGGTGCAGGTGGTCCATCTTGCTCCCATAGATGCAAAAATCATCTAGAAATACTCTGATGAAGTTCCCAATGTAGGGTTCGAACACCCTATTCATCAAACACTAGAATGTTGTTGGAGCATTACACAACCCAAAATGCATAACTCTATAAGAAAACGTTCCCCAAGGAGTGGTGAACGTGGTCTTCAACTGATAATTCTCTGCTATACGAACTTGGTTGTAGCCACTATATCCATAAGCAAAACTATAACACTCCTGACCAGCTACTTCGTCTAAGATCTGATCTGAGAATGGAAGAGGGTAATGATCCTTCTTTGTTGCCTTATTGAGATTCCTGTAGTCAACACAAATGCGTAGCTTCCCATTTTTTTTATTGAGATCACAATGGGAGAAACCCATTCTAAATTCTCCACAACAAATATGAATCCTACATCAAGCAACTTATCTATTTCTTCTTTTACAGTCTTGGAAAAATTAGGATTCATTCTATATGGCATTTGCTTTATGGGCTTAGCACCATCTACCAGCTCAATAGAATGTTCTACCCAACTTACTTGATGGAGTTCCTTGTAATAAAAAGTGAATATGTGTATGTACCTTCGAAAGAGTTGGAGGTAGGATTCCTTCTCACTCTCCATCACAGCATCACCAATCTTTATTTGCTGGAGATGATCATCAATTTCTTCTTCAGATAATTTTATGGGGTTATGAGTCGATGTGAATGGAAGGATATCCATGACTGAAACATCAACCTCACTTTCTTCATCTTCTGTGTCCACTTCACTAGTACTAGAGTAATCATAGGATGTCCAATCATCAGTTTCATCACTTGAATCAACAGGTTCTACCTTATGATGCCGAGGGATCACATTTATTTTCACCCTCTCTCTACCACATCCAAGTGTCATGAAGCCTTCATTCCAGTAGTTCCTTGCATGAAATCTCCTTAGCCATGGTCTTCCCAATAACATTAGATACGCAACAGTACCATTTTTCATCACCTAAAAGTCTACCACACATACAACACCTATAACAGATATTGCCACATTTGAAACTACACCTTCTGGTTTAGTTTTTCCCTTATTTAATGACCTTAACATAAGTGTTAAGGGGCGATCAATTTTTAAACCCAACATATTCATTACAGACTCGGTCATTACATTAACTGCAGCACCTCCATCAACTAAGACATCATGAATTGAAATACTATTACATAGTACCTCAGCTTGTGGAGCATAGGGATCCGCCTCTACCTCTAAAATAGGGACCTCAACCTCCTTCCTTCGTCGAGCATTGATCCACTTCGCAGATCCCGCCTCTTCTTAAAAGACATAGCCAAGAGTTGACCATATGTACTATTTGCAGGCCTTTTGGATAGATCTTCTAAGATGGAGTATGGTCCTTGTCCTTGTGAAATCAGAAAATCCTGCACACCCAACTTTCTTCTCCTATGTTTCTTACTAGTTTCTCCTTTCATCTTCTTAGTATCATTTCCATCTTGGTTATCTTTTTCTTTCTTTCTTTTTGTTACAAACACATTTACTTCATTATTTATGCTCTTATCTACTACATCAAAAGAATTCACAGGTGCTTTTTCTTTTATCATTATCTCTTGTACCAGATGTAGAAGCTCTATCTGGAAAATTATACTTATAATGACCCTTTTTATAACAACCATAACAAACAACTTCAGAAATATTTCTTTTTGGACCTCTATCTCCTCTCTGAGAACTAAATTCTTTTCCTTGAAGAAGATTAATAGTTAACTATACCATCTTCTTGAGCAGATCTTCATACTTAGTAGATGTACTAGGAGAAAGATTTGTGCTCACCAAGAGTGGTTGTGGATTCTAAACCAAAGGTGCTGGTGTAGGCTCTACTTTAGCAACAATTTCTTTGGGCTCCTCTTCCATGCTTTCTTCTTGCCTTCTTGCAATCTTCTTTGCTTGTTCAATAGTAGCTGGGCGGTCATACTTCACTCGTTGTCTAATCTCTAGCTTCATCCCAAGAATGAAGTGCTTACAGAGGAGATTATCCATGCCATTCATCAACCCATCCGCTAATCCTTCCTTCCGGATCTGGGCATCGAGCTTCCTCCCTTAGCTCTAGAACACGAGCATGAATAATCTCTTATCTTCTCCTTCTTCTCCTTGGGCTAGCTTTGTGATCTCGATCATGAGATCTGCAATATTTCTGTTGTTCACCAAATTCTTCAAGAAAATTTTTCAGTTATAAAGTCCTTGATTTTTTTTACATCTTCACCTCAGTGTTTCAACCCCCTATAGTGGTTGAAACCATCCAAAAAGGTAGGAAAACATTCAGTCCATTGTTCTTTCTTATAAGGCCATTACAATACAGATTGTTTTAAACTCTGAATGGAAGAAGGGGCTCTTCATTAGATGAGCTAAAAAAACAGGACAATCCTCAAAAAAAAAAAAAACAAAGGTGTCCCCTTTTCATTCAATGTAACCACAGTGAAATACCAACCACAAGTCCTCAACCAGACTTATGTCAAAAATCTTGGAATCAATATAATATAATGACTTTACACTTTTCTTGCAGTACATAAAATGACCTGGGAAACTATGGTAAAATCATGACCTTACTGCAAGTACAGCCTGACTTTACTGGTGTAAACCTATTCAGGTAAAATGAAGTTCCTAACGGTAATACTATTCCACGGTAAAAGTTAATTTACCATGGTAACACTATGCACAGTAAAGCAAGGTTTATCTCGCATGATTTCTCTGAATAGTTGGGAATTCTCTTCAGAAATCCACCAACGGGAAGTGGTCGCTGACAACGTAACCAAAATGTCCATCACCAATCACCAAGCCGCAAGCCCACGAGGATAATCTGCACCCCGGAACTCCCTCGTCTAGCTCAAGATTATTTTACACTAATGCATACGCTTTTAGTTTGGTGGATGGAATCTGGAAACCGACAAACAAACATTAGACACAATACTACCCCCCAATAGACTACTGATCACTTCATGACGATCTCTGACAATACGCAGTGTAACCTATAATACGCACAGGAAATTGTTACAATCACTCCACCCCTGATGCTTAATTCATGTACTATTCTGCTTCCCTTGTCACTTCCTTCCAATATAACTATGAGAAACTTCCCACTTACCCGTCGTTAATGGCTTCTTTGAACACAACCTGCAAAATGATGGCGTTCCTTTAGAAACCACACTTACAATTTTCTCCACTACTTCCTTCTAGCTACATGAGGGGGGCGGTGGCCCTTTTATTTATAGGGAATGTTAGGGCTTATCCATCTTATCTCTACGCTAGGAATAGAAATCTCTTCCCAATCCAATCATATTTCATCCTAAACTCTCGCCTTACCTGTAGGCTATCTCTTCTAAGCATAGAACACCTTATATCTCCACTTGTTTCCACCTGTTTATAAGGTTATCCCAAATAAAAATACCAAATATTATACATCAATCTTTGTCCTTTAGTACAAATTATATATGTTCGAATGCTCCCGAATCTTAAACTAATTCTCTACGTAGTCCACTTTGGACGTTACATACACGGAACACGCTTACAAACTAGGACTTTGTACAAGAAATGCTGGTATCTTTGAACATTCCTACTTCGACTATTAGTGCGCTAAAACCGGACTGATGATCACGTTACTTCGATCGGACGTAGCGCTACTATATACACCTTAACAACGATCCTATGCGCTGAATACATCCATTAATGAATAGAACACGAGGCCACATTTTAGGGTCGCACACCACCCCCGGCACTCGCTGGGCGTCAATCACGAGACCACTGACCTAGGCAAGGGGTGGTGGTTTTTGGTAACTGCATACCAAAACCAAAGAATTAATTATGAAAAGATAAACCAAAAGCCACACGATAGGCTAACAGCTCAGTCATGTGGGAATTTTCGCACTACTCTCGTCAGGAGAGCTTTTTTTTGGACATCGGGGCTCTGAAACCCCTTAGAGGATATCTGTATCTCCGTTGGAGGCACGTGGTTACGTTGTTCGGGGTGAGTACCCTACCATATTTGTAATACTTTTCCCAATTAGACACAGAATCTTTTAGCTATGAATCAGGCGTAACACGGTTGATCTGAATCATGGGTGAGTCTCGAAATGGGAGTTATAGAATTATAAACCCTGAAACGTACGGGCGTTCCAAATGTATTCCAACACAATAATCCCAACGATACTCGATCAATAATGAGATAGGCCTCCAGTGCTATATCGGAGATCGCATATAAATCTACAATATTAAATGACCATGACGGACGTCCACTCTTGTTCTGGGTGAACTACCTCCGTATGGTGCCCAACCTGTAGGGGAATTGAACTAAGGTTTTCCTCTATTTCAAGTGTTCCCCTTTTTCCTATTTCCTTTTTTGTCGTGTTGAATTTGTGTTACTTTTGTGCTCTCTGGGCCCCCACGGTGAACGGTTTCTCGTAAGAGGTATATTCAAAATGTTCGGACAAGTCGGATCATGCCTCCATGAGCGGAACACCAACTACGAGATCCACAAGGTTTCGTTTTTTCTTTTCCTCCGATTTACGCATTTTTTTTTCCCCATAAAAATATTAAAAATGGTGAATCTTTGTCCATGGGGGGTTTTATTTATTTTTGAAAATGGTCAGTTTTTTTTAAATATGTTTATTAGTGGGTAGCCACTGTGTAGCCTTCTGTATTAAGTCAAAACGGTCCTTTAATTTGTGTTTTTCAGAGGCGTCCTTTAGGGTCATGTGACCCGACTAAAATTCGGGACACGACCGCTGCCCTGGGCAGGGCGGCAGTTCATGACTTCAACCCTACTCAGGGTGGCAATTACAAGACCACTGCCTTTAATAAGGCGGTATTACAGAACCACTGCCTTGTTTAGGCAGCGGTCCTTCACAGAATGCCCTAATAACACTTTTTAAATTTGTTTTTTTTTGCATTGTTTAGTCATTCTTATACCTGTTCATGTTTTTCTAATGTCATTTGGATACTAACTTGCTCTGTTGTGTGTGTTTTTGTGTGTATGCAGGCGAGGGAGAGTATATATTATTTCGATGGCGCCGAGAAGAGAGAGTGATTGGCCCCGGCAAGTAGTAGATGCCCTTTCTCAAGGATGAGAAGGAACATCTTCAGATTTCCTTATAACTGCTATATCACGGTTCCGCATGTTGTCCCCATCTAGTCACATACTCTTGACTTATTTTCATATTTGGATCTGATCGGCACACCTTCCTATTACCAAGGGTCCGGGTGAGTGGACATTACTTTAGAGAGTTTACCCCGTGTATACTGGTGTTCCCAATCATCAGTAGATGGCCCACTCTTGAGACATCAATCATGGTCATGGGCTCAGAAACATACCATGGGCCTCATATAGTGGGAGATCATTTAATCTCCAACTAGTTCGAAGAAGGGTGTGAGGGTCCGATCTATTCCTCAGCCTGCCTATCCCCATTGATGTGCTAGCCCAATTTGGGGATCCTTGCTCGAGATTAATCAGGGGGAAGAGGAAAAACGAGGTGTTAAAGATAAAGAAGACAGAGATAAGGGAGGAGACCACATTATTATATGTTGGTCCCCCATCATTACACAGATTGGGGACATGGCCGGATTTATGCCTGGGAGCCGACATACTTGGGACTCTAACGCCTACCATGATTTGTAACATGGTGGTCGGTGTAGGGGAGTCATTGAGGCCGCCATCTGACCCTAGTTATGAGTTGGGTCTATGAGCATTTCATCCCCTATGGTAGATTAATGTTAACTATCACCATCTTCTTGAGCAGATCTTTCATACTTAGTAGAAGTACAGGAGAAAGATTTGTGCTCACCAAGAGTGGTTTGGGATTCTAAACCAAAGGTCTGGTGTGGCTCTACTTTAGCAACAATTTCTTTGGGCTCCTCTTCCATGATTCTTCTTTGCCCTTCTTGCCATCTTCTTTGCTTGTTCAATAGTAGCTGGGCGGTCATACCTTCATCACTCGTTGTCATCAAATCTCTAGCTTCATCCCAGAATGAAGTGCTTACAGAGGAGATTATCCATGCCATTCATCAAACCCATCCGCTAATCCTTCCTTCCGGATCTGGGCATCGAGCTTCCTCCTTAGCTCTAGAACACGAGCATGATAATCTCTTATCTTCTCCTTCTCTCCTTGGGCCTAGCTTTGTGATCTCGATCATGAGATCTGCATATTTCTGTGTTCACCAAATTCTTCAAGAAAATTTCAGTTAATAAATCCTATGAGTTTTTTACATATTCACCTAGTGTTTCAAACCACCTAAGTGTTGAACCATCCAAAAAGGTAGGAAAAAATTCAGTCCATTGTTCCTTTCTTATAAGGCCATTACAAATACAAGATTGTTTAAACTCTTGAATGAAAGAGGGAGCATCTTCATTAGATTGAGCTAAAAAAACAGGAATCTTCCCCATTTTCAAAAGTAACCACAGTGAAATACCAACCCACAAGTACAATCAACAAGACTTATGTGCAAAAATAATTGGAATCAATATAATAGAAAGTGACTTTACACTTTTCTGCAGTAAAATAGAAATGACCATGGTAAACTATGGTAAAACATGACTTACTGCAGTAAAGCCTGACTTTACTGTGGTAAACACTATTCACGGTAAAAAGTGAAGTTACTACGGTAAATACTATTCACGGTAAAAAGTGAATTTACCATGGTAACTACTATGCACAGTAAAAGCAAGGTTACTCTCCAAATGATTTCTGAATAAGTGGGAATATCTCTTCAGAAAATCCACCAACGAGGAATGGTCCTGACAACGGAACCAAAATGTCATCACCAATCCGGCACTATGATAAGTCTTCACCGGGAACTCCTCGTGCTATGATTATTTACTAATGCATAGCTTTTAGTTTGGTGGATGGAATCTGGAAACACAACAACAAACATAACACAAGAATACCATAGACTATGATAAGAAGGAATGACGATAAATCTGAAATATAAGTGTAAATTATAATATCAACATGAAATTGTTACAATCTCACCCATGAGGTACTTCAAGTGTTACTGACTTCACTTTCCTTCCAAAAATAACTATGGGAGAAACTTCACAATTACACTTCTTAATGGCTTCTTTAACACACCTTCAAAATGATGGCTTCCTTTACACACTTACAATATTTCTCACTACTTCCTTCTATGCTAAATGAGGGGGGTGGCCTCTTTATTTATAGGAATTTAGGCTTATCCATCTTATCTCTAAGATAGGATAGGAAATCTCTTCCAGCCAATCATATTTCATGCCTAAACTCTTGCCTTTACATGTAGGCTTATCTTCTAAGATAAGATAAACCTTATCATCTCACATGGGTTCCACCTGTTTAGACTTTTCCACAAATAAAATACACAAAATATTTATGACATCACTCTTTGTCTTTATTACAAATATAATATTTCTAATTCCTAATCATGTAAACCCTACTTCTCTACTTATCCCAACTTTGACATTTTAACATTACCGGACCACTTACGACAAATATTTACTTTTTACAACATTCCTATTGTACTTTGACTATTACCATACTCTACATTATTGGCGGCACCGTACTGATGGCGCCGTTATCTTCTATCGGACGCTACTACTAATTACACTTAACAACATCCTATTCCTAATACATACATTAATGAAATAGAAATCACAGAGGAAAATTTTAGGGTCGACAGACCACCGCCCTGCCTGGGCGGCAGTCACGAGACCACTGCCTAGGCAGGGTGGTGGTTTTGTAACTGAAGAACAAAACACAAAGGAAAAGAGGGGAAAAGAGAACAAAAAAGCACACAATGGCTAAGCGGGTCATGTGGGATGTTAACACATACTTGGAGAGCTTTTTTGGATCCCAAACACCTTACGAGGAGATCTGTATCATCATTGGGGCACGTGTTACGTTGTTCCGGTGGTGCAGTACCCTACAATTTTAGGTACATACATATTTCCCCCTTAGAGAATCATTTTAGCTATGAAGAGGCGTAAAACGGTGGATCTGAGTATGGAGGTCTCGAAATGGGAAGTTAGAAGTTATACCTGACACGTCCGTGTGTCAAAATGATGCCAACCAAAATTCCCGCTACCTGCAAAATGAAGAGAGGACTCAAGTGCAGATAGACAAGAGATCGAATAATAAATACTAAAATATTATGAAATGAGGACGTACCATTTGTGCGGGGATAAGAACTTACCTCTGTTGGTGCTCCAAACCTGTGAAAAGGGGCATTGAAAACAAGTCAGGTTGTTATATATGTAAAAGTGGGCCCATTTTCCTATTCATTTGTGCGTGTTGATTTGGTTGATTTTGAGCTCTGGGACCCACGGTGACGGTTTCTCGTAAGAGTATATTCAAAATGTTCGGGACAAGATCGTGATCATGCCTCCATGAGCGGAACACCAACCTACGAGATCACAGGTTAGTTTTTCTCGATTTACCATTTTTTCCCATAAAATATTAAAATGGTGAAATCTTTGTCATGGGGGGTTTATTTTTGAAAATGTCAGTTTTAATAGGTTTATCTAGGGGGGAGCCTACTGGGTAGGCTCTGTTTAAGTCAAAACGGGCTTTATTTGTGTTTTTAGGCGTCATTTAGGGCATGTGACCCGTACGAAAATTCGGGACACGACCGCTGCCCTGGGCAGGGCGGCAGTTACATGACTGTCACCCTAATCAGGGTGGCAATTACAAGACCACTGCCTTTAAGGCGGTAATTACAGAACCACTGCCTTGTTTAGGGCAGCGGTCCTTCACAGAATGCCTAAATAACACTTTTTTAAATTTGTTTTTGCATTTTTAGCATTCTTATACATTTTCATGATTTTTCTAATGTCATTTGGATACTAACTTGCTCTGTTTTGTGTGTTTTTGTGTGTATGCAGGCGAGGGAGGAGTATATTCGATGGAGCCGAGAGAGAGAGTGTGATTGGCTCCCGGCAGTATTAGATGCCCTTTCTCAGGATGAGAAGGACACTCTTCAGATGGCCAGTATACTGCGTATATCACGGGTTCCGCATGTTGCACCATCTAGTCACATACTCTGTGACTTATTTTCATATTGGGATGCTGATCGGAACACCTTCCGATTACCAAGGGTCCGAGGTGAGTGGACCATTACTTTAGAGGATGTTTACCGTATACTGGGGGTCCCAATCATCAGGAGATGGCCCACTCTTGAGACATCAGGGTCATGGGCTCAGACAGTACAATGGGCCTCATATATGGGAGATGCAGTTATCTCCACTAGTTCGAAGAAGGGGGTGAGGGTCCGATCTATTCCTAGCCTGCCTATCCCCTTGATTTGCTAGGCCATTATGGGGATCCTTGCCTCGAGATTAATCAGGGACAAGGGAGGAGACACATTATTATATTGTTGGTCCCCCATCATTACACAGATTGAGGGACATGGCCGGATTTATGCCTGGGGAGCCGACATACTTGGGACTACCTACCATGATTTGTACAGGGTGGTCCGTTTATAGGGGCAGTCATTGAGCCATCTGACCCTAGTTATGAGTTGGGTCTATGAGCATTTCATCCCCTATGGTAGAGGTGTAGAGGTGGCAGATCTCGGAGCTGTGAGGGCATCCAGATGGACAGACTTGTCGGTGCTCAGAGCACCTCACTAGCCAGTCACCTCCTTGACCACTGATGACATGGAGGCTACACCTTATCAGGCCATGACAGGTTTATGGGGTGAGGAGGCTCTTACTTTGATTTCTTACTCCACCACAGGGTAGCTCTTTGACAGGGTGGGGAGGGTGGACATACATCCTTTTGGTCGAGTGCCTTAGCAGTTTGGCCTGCCTTATATGGGTATGCTTCCCCCGGTGGTGCTAGTATATAGATCCGTTCGAGAGGGCAGGGGAGGTCCTAGAGGCTAGTGTTGGACAATTGTTACTCCTAGCTTCCCCATTGTAGCTAAGTAGGTGGTATGAGCTCGAGGGAGAGCCGGTGCTCCTCAGACACCCTTACTTCTGATTGCCACCGGTCCCACCCACAGCAGCGATGACCCCATTGACATATACTCTGAGTCCGAGGAGTTCACAGGGGGGAGACGGAGGAGGATACCGAGGTTGATGTCAGCGAGTCAGGCGGAGAGGAGGACAACGATCCTTAGTGGCATGACACTCAGGATATCTTACAGGCAGAGAGGGCAGAGTAGAGTGCGGAGAGGGTGACTCTGGTTTCAGAGGAGCCACTCTTTCAGGGCCTTGGTGGAGAGGATGAGTCCGTAGCAGGATGATATGTTGCCCCAGCCACAGGAGGAGTGCACCAGTCAATGGCGGCATTTGTGGCAGGTGCCGATCCTAGAGATCCATCTTGGAGGCCCATCGATCCGAATGAGTTATCATCCTTCCTTTTAACGTTTGTTTCTAGTTAGGATTTCCTTAGTTGCTATCTCTCCTTTTGTTTACATTTGTTTTTATCTCTTGATTATTTCTAATTGGCCTTTCTCCTTTGCTTGGAGAGACTTCTGATGAGTGGCGAGATCTGATTCACTGGGTATGCACTAATACCCTGATGATCCCTATGGAGAAGACCCATACGGAGCTAGCTGTGGATGCAGGGGAGCCTTCAGCAGCCAGTAGGCATACTGACATCTTTTCCCCTATCTGGCATGTGGCCAGGATGGTGACTCACCTCCATACCGAGTTGGCAGGATACAGGATAGTAGAGTGCCTGATGAGGATTCACTCTCATGGCGAGGCCGCAACGGCTCCTTGGGACTATGAGCCCTCCGTGCATTCAGAGTGCTAGCATAGCCCGAGTCCTAGAGGTGGGCGTGCACCCTCAGAGGGATCTCATAGGGATTGAGAAGCCATTTGGCTCTCTCAGATTGTATGATATATTTGTATTTCCTGGGCTCTTTGAGCATTTTGACCATGCCTAGTGCATGATGACATTGTACAAGAAACTTGATCATTTATATATATATATATATATATATTCTCTTTTTTTTTTGAATTAGACTCTTGGTATTAATGTTATTATGATTCGATTTCGCATGTTAATTATAACGTTTTTTTAATATGCTTCTCAGAATGTATGCAATGGAGAACAGATGATACAAATGTTTACTTTCTTTTTGTATTTTATGATGCTGATATATGATAATGTAGACACAATGTGATTTTGAACTTTAGTTTCTGTAAGCAATTTTTGGTACTTCATATTCGTTTTGACAAAACGTGATGATAAACTGATATGATGAGCAGATAAACTTGCCCCACTCCTAACTCCATGTAACTAGTAAGATGCGAGGGCTCATCACCGAGAGCTAAAAAGGGCACAAGTTATGAAATGTGTTGAAATGGTAGTGATGAGAGATAGACAAAGCTTTGGTGGAACCAAATTAGGATGCTACAAGCCTACTCTACTCGAGTGACTCCATAGTTTGGGATGTAACTTTCTTTATAGTTTCTCTAGACTTAGATCCGTAGATGGCCACATGGTAGACAAAATCTGGGTTTCAGTGTTTTGAACTCTCTTGGAATTTTGGACATCTGATTCATTTGTTTTTGACTCATGATTTCAAAGGTCTATTTGAATTTGGTTGCTGATTGCCTTTAACATTTATTGTTTAAGAGAACTCCCTGTGCCTTGCCCCATGTTAATAGTCAGAAGTGTGGGATTATCACCATGGATAAGGCACACATGAGTAAGGGCATTCCCATCCTTTCCCAACCCTACGTCACTAGTAAGAGACGCAAGCTCATCACCGAAGGTTGGTAGGGCAAAGAAATGTGTAAAAATAAAATTTTCTGTTTGATCTATTTTTGACTTGTTTATTTGAGAAAAATGTTAGTATGTTCTTACTTCCAAAGAGATATACATATGGGATAGATGTGACACGATGAAGCTTCTAGAACAGACCATAGGCAAGACACCTATCCTAGGAAGAAACCAAAGTAAGAACAAGCCTGCAGATCTTGGTATGGTTACCGTTAAGACTTTTTCATATTTAGCTTTATTTTATGAAATGGTTCTGAAGCAGGTGATGATGTTATGAAGAAGCATGATTAGAGTGTTTATGCCAATACCGTCAGAAGTTTGCAATGAATTACTTTTGAGAATGAGTTCCTTGATCACAAAATTGTGTGAAACAAGCGGACAAAATGATCCTGACTATGTGAAGATGCAATGTAGATATAATTATACAAATAGTGTTGGTCGCTTATGCGTAGAATCATTTAAGGTGTAGGGAATTGACTGTTTTGCCAAATTCCTCACCTTCTAGTGTACATAAGAGATATGCACCATTTCCATAGTCTCTTGTGACTCGGTATGGGCCCAACCATTTGGGCCGGAACTTCCTTCCTTCGCCGGTCTTTTTATCGATCCGGCTATCTAGCCTTAGAACTGGATCACCTTCATATATGTCTCGTTCATAGACCTTCTTGTTATATTTTCGGCACATCTGGTTAGCATAGATTCTGTGCCGCTATTTAGCATCTAACCTGGCTTCATCTAGGATTTCTAGTTGGGAGAGACGTGCTTCTCTAGAAGAATCTTCATCCAGAATCCCTTGTAGTGAGATACGGAGACTGGGTATTTCAACCTCAAGCGGGAGAACTGCTTCTGATCTGAATACTAGCGAGAAAGGAGTTGCTCTTGTTGGTGTTCTTATTGAGGTTCGGTGGGCCCACAAGGCCGGATTTAACTTCAAATTCCAATCTCATTTGTTTTCTTTCACCATTTTAAGAAGAATGGATTTTAATGTTTTGTTTGTCGCTTCAGCCTGCCCGTTGGCTTGAGGGTAATAAAGGGAGGCTGTATGATGGCTTATTTTAAATTTATTACACAATTCACAAACTTCGTCATTCTTACAAGAAGTCCCATTATCTGAGATAATGATTTGCAGGACACCGTACCTGTAAATGATTTGGTTCAAAATGAACTTGGCGATTACGGAACCCGATACAGTAGTAAAAGGCATAGCCTTTACCCAATTGGTAAAATACTCGGTGGCCGTGATTATGAAGTTATGGTCGTCTGTAGACAAGGGAGAGAATTTCCCTATCAAATATAGGCCCCATGTGGAAAAGGGCCATGGAGTAGATATTGGTTGTATAGCTTGTGCCAGCATATGAATCTCGTGGGAGAATTCTTGGCATTTATGAGACCTGTGTACAAACTCTACTGCGTCATGTTCTAGAGTGGGCCAGAAATAGCCCATCTGATGTATTTTACGAGAAGTGGCATGACCACCGATGTGGCCTCCACATATTCCACTATGAGACTCGTGGAGAATCTTCTTGGATTCTTCTGTGTCGACACATCTTAGAATCATTCCATCAAACGCTTTATGATAGAGCACTTTCTCTATAATGACATATTTAGCTATGATAATGTGTAACTTCCTTTTTTGTTGCGGTGTAGCACCTTTTGGTTACATATGGTCCATGATATAATTAATAATATCATTATACTAAGGAAACTCAGAGATAGGAGGTCTGGTTTTGATGTAGTATATGCATTCAACGGGAAAATCTAGATCTACTAGATTTCCTCCATCTAATGGGTTATCAGCTAACCAATCTGCAATGTGTTATCCCGTAAAATTGGAAAGGGAAATTTTATAGATAGCCATATCAAAATTTTGTTCAATCCCTCGTCAAGGACTCCTTGCATTTGGAACGTTGCAAATCCCTTCTCAGGAAATTTAGTTTTCCGAACTTAGCCAGTTTTGATCTTTTTTGGCTGGGCGCACATAATGACCATGCAACATTACGTTTTGGTACACCCCCTTTAAAGCCTTTGGCGCATGGTTTGATGTGTTAGCAGGCGTTTTGATGCACCTATCTATGTTGAGTCTTCCTTACATGCGCCAAGGCGCATGCACCTTCATGTCAACATATATTTTGTTGCGCCTCTTTTTGGTGCGCCAAGGGCACACATATCCCTCTGTCGACACCGCTTTCGGTGCGCCCAAGGGTGCACATAATCTTGTGTCAACATCACTTTTGGTGCGCCAAAGGCGCACTTAACTCTGTGTTGGCAGGGCTTTTGGTGCGCTAAGGGCGCACGTTTTCTTGTGTCGACATCTCTTTTCATGCGCCATTTGAAAAAGTTGGTGGCACATTTATTGCTACTTCACCTATATATAGGCGCGTCTACAAAGTCATTGTCACCAGAGCATCACGTTATTATTTTTATTAATATTTTCTCTAAGCCTGTCAGCGCACCTGCCCTGTTGCTTTCGATCACGTCGTGGACCCGTTTTCATGCTTTTTCATTGTTTAAATTCGAGTAAGTGGCCTTCTTTCTTTTGTGCGTTTTGTATTCGAGGTTTTTGGATTGTAGGCTGGTTCAGTTCGGTTTGGAAGGATGTGAAGTCATGTTTTTTACCCTTTGCTGCTCTCTTTTCCATTCTTCCTCATTTTCTCCCCCCCCTCTTTTTCCAGATCTGTTGGGAAAGGGACTTTGTCCTGAAAATGATTAATCAAAATATAATATATTGGTATTAAGCCTCTTCATCACTCAAATGGACCTGGTAAAAGAAGATTAACCATATAAAAACCTCTTAGAGAAATGAATCATAGCTTAAAAAGAGGACTGAATTTTTTTCCTCCTTCAGCGCATCTGTCACCCCCGTTACACAAAAAATAGTTGCGCCAAGGGCACATATACCATATCTGTTACACGATAAAAAGGTGTTCCCTCATGGCGCACTTCCCCCGCTTGTTGCAAATGCTTTCCCTGCGCCCTGTTTAGCGCACCAAATTCATGTGTTGCATTGATAAAACTCGTGCCATATGCGCACCCAGCATCTATGTAACATCCCTTTCCTTTGCGCCAAAAACAAATCTATAAACAGCGCAGGCGCATCCCTCATTGCAATAACACCATGTTGTGCAGACCTTCTATGCACCGCGCCAAGTTCCCCTACGGCGCATGAACATAAGATGTTACACGCACTAAACCTGCGCCCTTTGGCACATCTTGTACCCGTGTAACATGAAAATAATCTGCGCCCTTTATAAAATGAATACACATGGTGCAGGCGCACCCATGCTTACAATAACAAAAATGCAAGATGCAGTATCCATGCGCCATGTGCCCTTTGGCGCTGATTTAGCCCTTGCAACACCCTTTTCCTGTGTACCTTGTTATTTAACTCTATAAACTGTAGCATTCATGCGCCCTGTGCCCTGAGGCCTTTAAATCACTAACTCTTTCTTCTATTAAACTCTTCAATGAAGGATCAAACGAATGATATGACTTTCATGCGTTGTGTTTCGCTTCTTCTACTTGTAGATCAGAAATTAAGCTTAGAGTCACGTATGTCTACATAAAGCCAGAGACCTACCAAATCCAAAGGCAAGGCCAAGCTCACAGAAGAAGAGATGAAGTATAAGTATCAGAGGGTCAGAATGCCTGAGTCCCAGGCAGAGTGTGACCTGGACATCAGAGACTCAGAGCTGGGACATATTGATATGGAGGAATTCTGGGTCAGAACTCAAAAAGTCACAAGAAGTCCATGGATGGAAAAATTGATGGGCAATGCACTACATTTTGCGGGCGGTATCCCTGTTAGTGCCATAAATAATGAGTTTAAAATGGTGGTTTCCCGATGCTACAATAAAGACACAAGATGTGTCGTGAATGACAAGGGCGAGGTCGTCATCAACCTCACCGCCCGAAACTTCGAAATAATACTCGGCATCCCTCACCACCGGCACTTTGAGGCCGTTAGCTATGATGAATGCGTCAAAGCTTGGGATGATAATGAAGATCAATGCATGCAGCTGATGAATGAAGTTTACCAAAAAATAAAAAGGTGGTGACTCGGTGGCCACAAATCATTCACCGCAATGATTTTTCAGAGGAGCTCAGTGACACGATCACATTCCTGAGCAGAGTCTTTGGGCTTCTTGATGCCCATTATTTTCACAAGTGGATGCTGCGGTATCTTGAGACAATGAACAAAAATATGCCCGATCAACGTTTTGAATGGGCAGAAATCATAAGCAGCACAATCTCTGAAAAGCTACAACAACATACCACAACAGGGAAGTTCTACATGAATTCCTACGTTGTTTACGCTACAGCTTCAGAAAGTGACTATCCAGCTCTGATGCGGAGTGGGGTATGGCCTTAAGTTAAGATCTATGAGTATTATTCTGAATTGAAGCTGGAGAATAGCATCCCCCAGTATACAAAAATAAATGATGCATTCTTCTACTTCATCATCTACCTGTTGAGGCCAAATATGACTCACGGTCGTACGACCAAGAGCATCGTGGAAGCCACGGAGAAATGGGGGGCCCTATTCACTCAGTTCCCCACATTCACCTATCTGAGGGCGGATAACTTCTTGGAGGAGCCAACTAAACTGCCTAGGTATGCCGGTCCCAAATTGATTCTGCTGGAGTTGTCAAGATAGCTAATCACCTACCATGAGAAATGCCTCAAGAGGAAAAAGGGTGGAACTCCTTTCCCCCTCATAGTGGGTAGGTATACATGTCTCACACACCACAAGGAAAAAGACATGTTTGCACAGCTGGAGCTGCTAAATCTCAAACATAACTTCCCAACAAGGCCAACCTTCGACTCAAGAAATTGTCTGCCTAGAGCCAAGCTCGATCCGATCCACATCCCTCAGATCGAAGATATCTACATCGATGTATATCATGAGGTTGAGCTCAGGAGGAAGGATCATTCTTGTTTGGCCTTAGCAGAAATCATCCAGTACGGAGTGCCCATCGTCCCCAAAGGCTACCAAAATACTGAGCAGGAAGTGGATCAAGTGTATCTTGATACAAATGGGGATGATTGGCCTTTTGCATTAGTTGATAGAACTAAAGCACCTCAAACGATTGAGGAAAGGGTCAAGGAAACTCTTCACAGAATAGAGCATTGGTGCTGAATGAACAGGCTCATCTACCTCGGATTCGATTTCACAACCTCTCCGTTGGGTAATGCACCTCCTAGATGAAAACAGTACCCTAAAGGCAAAGGTAAAGACAAAGAGGGTGAATCCAGCTCCACCCAAGAGGAAGCTCCTTAGAGTCCTCCTTCCACTGCACCCAAACAAGTTGTAACTTTGGCTTCTCTAGAGAAGGAAACAACGGAAGATGTTCCAATAGACCCATCTACTCAGGATGTCACGACTGCTACAACAATTGAGGTCCCTTCTGTTCCTTCTTCTTCTCCTCCTTCCCCTCCTCAAGTGACCCAAGCAACCATTCCCTTGGTCGTGTCCTCTTCCCCTTCTTCTTCTGTTCCTCCTGCTTCTTCGTCCATCTTCTCCTCTCTCACGGAGCTGTCCCCCTCCATTTCTTCCCTCATCTCTGAGCTCCCTTCCCTTCCTATGTCTTCCTCTGCTACAGTATCCCTTCCTCTCATGGGCACTTCTTCGGCTGTTCTCTCTATGCCACCGCCACGTGTCTCCATGTTTTTCCCTTCTACTACTACAGCTGCCCCCTTCTCTGTTTCTGGCCCTTCTCCCATAAGTCCAACTTGGATCTCTCAGCACCTGAGTCAGTAGAAAAGGAAAGTTCCCATCGCTCTGATGGACTTTTCCATAATCCCGTCAAAAGGGGCAAAGAAGCAGAAGCCCATCACACGCTTCTCTTAGAGTGCTTCGGGAGAGAGAGTAATGGAGATCGCATACCCCAATCCTCTGAAAGATAGAAAAGATCTGTCTTCGACAGATTATATAGTGACTCAAGTCACAATGGGGACGTCTTCTGAAAGCCTTTAGGGAGAGGCCCTATCTGCAGTCGACACCCTCTGAAAAAAGCTTTAGGAAGCAAAATAGGAGAAAAGGCTACTGAAAGAGAAAAATAAACATCTGCTCCATGCCTTACAAAAGATGGGTAGCGCACCTCCCACAACTGCCGCTGAGACTCCTGAGCCTCTGAGCCAGGATAAAATCAATGAATATGCAAATATTAGCGAGCAGGGCATGGCAGTTTCCACTTGGAGGAGCTAGATTCTCAATGACAGTGAATAAGTAATTTCCAAGTTCACTAATTTATATTTGAACATCAACAAGGTGAATAAGGAACTCCAGGCGTTAGCAGGACCCATATCTGAAGAGCTGGACCATGCTAGGCTGCAGCATGAGACCTTTCAAAAAATGTTCAACTGTTCAGTCAAAGATCTGGTTAAGTTTGGCATTTTCAGTAATCCCAGAGCCCTCAATAAATTCCTTTACACTCTGGACTACCGGGTGGATCAACTAGAATTCGTCCTTGAAAAGATCGATAAGGTAAAGGAAGAAGCCCTGGACGCGATGCACCAAATGGAACAGATCGTTCTTAGGATGTCTCCAGGGCTGCTTACTCCTTCCTTCGCCTTAAGGAAAGTTGATGAAACCATTCAGATCTTCAAGGAGATCGTTTCACAAGGGCTGGGGCCAGAGGTCACTTTTGACACAGAATCTATCAATAACCTGCTGGGCTGTCGGGACTTCATCGGGTTCCTCATAAAAGCAGAGAGTGAATACTCCAAACTCTTAGAGAAGCTCATAGACGAGTGGGGAGACTTGCGAGGTGATCAGTGAGTGACATAAGGATCCTTCCCAGGATCAACTAGAGCCCATGATCAGCAAGTTCATGGAATATTGTGCCCAATTTCACATCTCGTCAACTGAGCAGCAGCAGAAGCAGGATACCCCTTTTCGGCCGTAGAATGACAACGATGAATGATTTCTCTCTCTTCCTCTCTCACTTCTTCGAATTTCTTTTTTGTGAATGTCTAAAGTGTGTTGACACAAATGACGACATCATCCATGTTGCACCATGGGATGATGTCATCCATCAAGTTGTCAAAAGTCAACATGAATTTTAGATATTTTGTAAATATTTTGTAAATAGGTGGTTGGTTCCTTTTTGCTTTCCTTCCTCTCCTTCTTCTATAAATACTTGGATACTCGTTGTATTCAGTGTGGAAATTTTTTAGATGAAAAATAGAAGCGAGGAGAGAAAGACTTTGAGCTTCCTTGTAACAGAAGAAGATATTAATACAAATATTGAGACTTTGTGCTGAATACATGTGTTATATGCATCAGATCTTTCTTACGTCAGATCTATGTGTTTATTTTGTTAGATTCATATCTAATTTTTTGTCATTTTCTCATCAGTATTGCTTTGTTCATTTATGCAAGTAGGTTTGGCTCTGTTTACTACCAATCCCAAAACATAAACCCTCTGACCTTTCTGCTTTGGAATTCATTTCTTTTCTCCCTTCGGACCTGATCTTTCTTCATCCTCTCTTCCTTTCCTTTCTCTTCGTAGTCGGAAATACACCTACTGGGATGAGATCCCAAACCCCCGAAGGCAGAATATTGTGAGACTTGCACAAGATTCCTGCTGGTAGAATAGCAATAAACCAGTTTCGCTTTGCTGACTCAAAGAGGGGCTATGCCCTACACACTGTTGGCTCATCTATCCATAGATCTGATCTCGTGACAGATTTTTAGACCAATAGTTTTTGGCGACTCCACTGGGGAATCGAACCGATTTATCAGATCCATGATGGTGGTTTGATGAAGAATTAATAAAAAAAAAAATCACTATCTATTTGCAAGTTTCAACTTTTTGTTAAAAATCCAAAATTTTGCAAAAATTCCTCCAAATTGAAAATTTTCTTCTGAGATCCATAGATCTATCCTAGTTGGAGATATTTAGTTCACTAAGTTTTTATAAAAATTTGTATCTTGCCGTAGATCTGAGTTTTTGACAGTTTACCAAAATTTTGAAACTCTTCAAAAGTGAACTCTAGATCTGAAAATTAGCTTACTAAGCTTCACTATCATTTTCATCCTCATTGTTCTTTATCATTAAACCACAATTGGTTTTTAGAAGAGTATAATTTTAAATATTTAGAAAAGTACATGCTGCTGGTTTTTGTCAGAAAAACCAAAAAATCAGCAAGTACAACCAAAAAGAAATTTTAAATCTGCCCCACAAACGTCACAGATCTGGAAGGTACGCTGGCAGGTGAACCCTTTACTCGTAGAAAGAGAGCTCATGGAGAAGTCGATCCTACCTTTGATCTGCTCCAAAGGCATAACTTCAGTGTTACACCAGCGCGCTTCTCATCATTAAGCTCGGCTGGTCAATCATCTAGGAGTGTCTCACCTCCACGAAGAAAGAACCTCTCGCAGGGGGCATCCACATCTCTTTGTAGTATTCTGTTTCTCAACGGAACTGCGCTTCCAGCCGGTGTTATTTTTCCAACCTTTCAAATGGTGGTACCATGGGGAAATGCTATGGGTCCCCTGGCCTTACCATATCCAGTTCATGCACTCCCACATGGAAACTGAAAGAATTTCCTCAAATTTTACGGGAGTGGGAACCAAAGTACGGATGCGCATATATCTGCATTCATCATGTCGTGTAGTATCCTGGACGTGACTCACGAAGACGTGTCGGTTTGCCTTTTTCTAGAAACTCTCCAAGGGCCCGTGGTTGAATGGTTTCAACATCTACCCGGCCGGATCTATTACTAGTTGGGCGACCTTGCGAACCGCATTTGAAGATAGGTACAAGCCTTCAGAAGATGCATTTGCATTGTTATAAAAAATTACTCACTTAAAGAAGGAGGCCAATGAAACCATGCGGGATCTTATCGCCAGGTTCAATGCATTAATCAGCCATGTGCCTGTTGCCATGCTTCCAACACCGGAAAATCAGAAGTGTTTCTTCGTGAACGCTATGAGCTCAAAAGTAAGTTTCTTGCTCCTACAAGAACAAGTAGCTACCTTGCCTCTTGCTCAAGCTGCTTCCATACAGATTGAAGACAACTTGCTCATATCTAGAAAATTGAAGAGGGAATCCTCCAAACCTAAATCTTCGGGCCCTCTGCCTACTACTTCGTCTGATCTGGAATTTCAAAAGATGGTGAACGACTTGCTTGCATTAAAGAAGCAGTTAGCCCAAGCTTCCCCCGGTTCCTCATACCGGGACATCCCACGGAGGAATTTCACTTCCAAAAATATTTCTCAAAGGTCACGCTTACCTGCAACTGCTCCACGGTTGGCACTTGAGGCTCCTCCGGTTAACGCATTAGCCGAAATTGAAGAAGAGGAACAAAATTATGAAGAACCTTTGTCTCAAGGTGAGGATGATCAAGATGTCGGTGAGCCGACTGGCGACTCTACTATCGGGTATATGGAATTTGAGGAGGAAGAATCCGATGAAGAGGAGGGTACACAAGGATATGCAAGCAGACAATCATATGCTGCTTTTACCCACTCACAAGGAAAATAAGTAGAATTCGCTGCCCATGTGCCAAAGGAGAAGGCCGTGTCAAACACACCTCCAACTATTGCTAAAAGAAGTAATCCTCTTCCTACTCAGCTCCCTGCTAAGTCTTTTACAAGAAAGTCTTTTCCCCCCATTCCTCCTCCAAATCAGCCTTCTTCTTTTCCCATAAAGACCAGTAATCCTACCCTACCATCATGAAGTGAGGGACTCATTCCTTCACCAACGCAACCCTTGGTCGCATTTGACATAATTGGACCATGCTAAAAATACCAAGATCCAAATGTCTGAAGCCGAGTATCTTCAGTCAAATCCTGAACAACTCGTAAGATTGACCAAGTATATTCAAAGTCAAGCTACCATAACTGACCAGGTTTCCCCAAAAGGAATCCTTTCCACTCATCCTACATCCCGCATAAATGTTGCCTCAACGTCTGCATCAGGCAAGATAGAACCTTTCTATCTCTCCCTCCTGATCAATGGCCACAAGTTAAGTAACTGCATAATTGATTCAGGAGCTTCTGATAACGTCATGCCGGTGAAAGTTGCCCATGCTTTGGGTCTCACCCTTACCAAGCCTTTTGGCAGATGTTATTCTTTGGAAACCAAGTAGGTTCCGTTGATTGGTCAAATCAAAGACACGTAGTTTGCATTTGTGGCGTTCCTAGAGAAAAGAGTAAAGATGACCGTCCTTGTTGCTGACATTCCAGCAGCCTACGGAATTTTGTTGGGAAGAAGTTTTTGCAGCGAAGTTGGTGGGGAGATTCATATGGATTGGTCTAAGGCTAGAATCCCCATCAAAGGTATAATGCAGACATTGGAGCCAGAATCACAAAAGAAGTACTTGGTTACTAACTCTGAGGACCCCAAAGCTCAAATTATTTTCGAATCATCAGGAATGGGGAACTATTTCTTATCTACTGAGTCCAACAATATGGGTGTCCTCGTCCAAGAAGGAGATCTTAATAAGGTTTGGACTTTGCAGTTTGATGGCAGCTGCGCAACCAGTGGATGTGGTGCTGGAGCTATGCTAATATCTCCCGAGGAAGAAGTTATTACTCTCTCTTTCAAGTAACAGTTTTTCAACACGAACAATACTGCTGAGTATGAATCTCTGCTACTCGGCATGCAAGCCGCAAGGGAAAGAGGAATCAAAAATATGAAAGTGCAAGGTGATGCAGAGCTGGTCGTGAATCAAGTTAAGAGAATATATTAAGTGAAGAATGAAAGGCTCAGGCACTACCATCATGCAGTGTGGGACAACATCGAGGAATTTGATGCTTTTTCAATTGAGGAAATTCCAAGAGCTCGAAACAACAAGGCTAATTCATTGGCCATTTCAGCATCCCTCATGCTCCCTCACCCAGATTTGAAAACAGACAAATACACCATTGAGGTAGTTTTCCGCCCGAGCCTACCAGACAATTCTCAGCATTGGCAAGTATTCAACGATGACAATCAACTTATTTCCTTTCTAGAAAAAGCGGAAAATTTTTAGGGAACTTCACTTTGAAGGATCCACCTCTACGTGCCGCGAATCAATTACCGGTCAAGAAGGATAAATCCGAGGGGAACAACGGCATATGTCAGCTCAAAGGAAATAAAATTCTGAAGGGCCTGGTCTCTCTAGAACGGTTGTTTGATAAGAACGACCGTGGTTTGTAAAAAAGAAAAGGCGAGATGGTACGGACTCCTCCCCAGAAACTGAACCGATCAATATAGGTTTGGTAGAACATCTGCAAGTCGTGAACATTGGAAAATGTTGCATGCCTGAAGAGAAGCGAAAGTTTGTCAAATTGCTGAAGAAATACATGGATGTATTGGCATGGTCTTATGCCAATCTAAAGTCTTTTAAGCCAAAGGACATCCAACATGACATCCCATTGAAAGAAGACGTCAAAGCCTTTTGCCAGAAGCAGAGGCATTATAACCCTAAGGTTTCAGGTACTATCCAAGCTGAAATTCAGAAAATGCTGGATGCGAGAATCATTTTTCCTATCCATCATAGTACTTGGGTGGTGCAAATATTCGTGCCAGTGCGCAATAAGAATGGAGAGATACGCATATGCATAGATTTTCGAAATTTGAATCAGGCTTCCTTAAAAAGACAACTACCCCCCTTCCTATAATGGACCAAGTTTTAAAAGCGGGTAATTAGATCAGAGATGCTGTCAATGCTTGATGGTTTTTCAGGCTACAATCAGATTGAGGTTTTTTCTTGAAGATTAATTTTAAAACAACATTCACTACTCCCTGGGGTACATTTGCCTATAGCAGGATGCCATTCGGCCTAACCAATGCTGGCGCCACTTTTCAGCGGGGCCATGGACCTTGCATTCAAAGGTATGATGGGAAAAGTCATCTGTCATTTATCTGGACGACTTGACTGTGTTCTCTAAACGACGAAGTGATCATTGTGATCATATGGAGCAAGTATTGGCCAGATGCCGAGAGCATGGGATATCCCTAAACCCAAATTTTTTTTTTTTTGGAGTCACATAAGGAAAGATGCTAGGGCATGTTGTTAGCAAGGAAGGAAACGAAAATAGATACCGAAAGAGTTAAGGCTATTCAGAGCCTTACTTTTCCTACAAGCAAAAATGGCGTCCATTCTTTCTTTGGAAAGGTGAAAATTTCTCAGGCGTTTTGTTCCCGACTTTGCTAAAAAGACTCGTCATATATTGGACATGATGAAAGGATCATCAACTTTTTGTTGGAGTGAGGAAGGAAAAATGTCGTTTGAGGAAATAAAAGCTTCCGTCGTTCACACGCCAGTCCTGGTATGTCCCGACTTCTTCAAAGACTTTATCATGTATAGTTATGCATCTGGGCATACTGTGTCTGCCATCTTAATGCAAAAGAATTCAGAGGATGTTGAATCCCCAATGGTGTTCATGAGCTCTCCCCTCAAGCCTCACGAATTAAAGATGTCTCAGTTGGAGAAGCATGCCTTCGCCATTGTCAAAGTAGTCAAAAACTTTAGGTATTACATATTAAATTCTCATAAAGTAGTACTGGTCCCCGAAATGGCAATGAAGTCAATCCTAAACTCAACAGGAGTTAGGAAGCTTGCGAGGAAATTAGATTGCAAAAGTCCAGGAGTACGACCTGCATATAAAACCAACCAAGCTAGTGAGAGGCAAGGGCCTATGTCAGCTTATGGCCGAAAGCAAAGATTCAGAAATTTCCATGAGGAAAAAGATAATTGTACCAACGAAACACAAAAGCCAGTTAGAGAGGGTAGATTCACTACCTATGGTCCTATTTTTCGCAACCAGAGATGAGTGGGTATTATGATATTGCTTTCTTCCTCACCTACGGCGATATGCCCAGTTCATCATAACTGTAAAGGATAAAGCGTGCACTATAAATCTCATAGTAGCCAAATACGTCCTTTGGGATGACGGTTTATACAAATGCGGGATAGGTGGTGTCTTCTTGCGATGTGTTGACAATCCACAACAGATAAAGTTACTTGAAAGTTTTCATAATTCAGCCTATGGAGGCCATTTCTCCTCTTCCATGACAACACACAAGATCATCCAGGCGAGGTACTATTGGCCAACGCTTTTCCAAGATATAGCCGCCTGGGTAGCAAAGTGCGAGCTCTTGCCAACAGTTCGTCCGCAAGCCCAAGTTGGCTGCCTTTTCCCCTCAGGCCTGTCATTGTCGACGAACCATTCAAGTAGTGGGGAATCGATTTTATTGGTGCACTTAATCCCCTATCGTGTGCCAGACATAGTTATGTCCTAACAGCGATAGATTACTTCACCAAGTAGGTGGAAGCCATACCTGTCAAACATGCCACTTCTAAGGTTGTTTGCAGTTTCATCAAAGAAAATATCATTGTCAGGTTTGGCATTCCAAATAAAATTATTGTTGATAATGCTTCTAACCTCTCTTCACGGGAAGTTATCAGTTTTTGCTATGAATATGGGATAAACCTTGGCTCACGCATCAGATTATTACCCTTAAGGAAATGGTCGGGCAGAATCTAGTAACAAGAACTTGGTGGCCATCATACGAAAGCTAGTGGATGAGAATCAACGAATGTAGCACAAGTCCTTGTACGATGCTTTGTGGGCAGATCACATTACTCCCAAGAGGACTCTCGGCATGTCACCTTTTCAAGTGTTATATGGCACTGATGCTGAACTTCCCATTTCCGCTGAAATCCTTGCTCTGCGCTTGGCACGGGCAATTGAAGATGAAACTTTCCAAAATTATCTTGAAAAGAGGATCATGTATCTGACGGAGCTCAAAGAAAAGAGAGTAAAGGTGGTCGACAAGATCACCAAACCTCAGAATCAGGTCAAAAGATTATTCGATAAAAAGGCTAAGAAAAGGGATTTCCAGGTGGGAGACCTTGTCCTTTTATGGGACAAGCAAAGAGAGCCAAAGGGCATGCATGGAAAGTTTGACTCCCTGTGGAGAGGGCCTTTCAAGATCAAGCAGCTCAACGGAGAGAATAGTTTCTATCTCTCGTATCTAGATGGAACTAAGCTCCCCGCTTCCCTATAGCGGGGCAGCATCTAAAAATATTTAGGAAGTAGAGCTTTGCTCTCTTCATTGTATAGTTTGCTTTAGTTGTGTGTTTGTTTTTGTCGTGTGTTTACTTTTGTTGGTTGTGTGTTTACCCTTTCCCGGTTTCCCTTATTTTTGACTCTGTTTCCCAATGGATAGGCACATGAGATCTGGGATTCTTTACCCCTGAGGTTTTTGCTCAGGGAATAGTCCCCAGAAAGAGCCAGCTGTTATCCCGTAAAATTGGCAAGGGCAAATTTTACAGATAACCCTACCGAAATTTTGTTCCGGTCCCTCGTCAGGGACTCCTTGCATTCGGAACGTTGCAAAATCCCTTCCCGGGAAATCTAGTTTTCCGAACTTAGCCATTTTTGGATCTTTTTTGGTTGGGCGCACATAATGACTATGCAACATCAGCGTTTTGGTGCGCCCCCTTTAAAGCCTTTGGCGCATAGTTTGGATGTGTCAACAGACCTTTTGGTGCGCCTCACTATGTTGAGTCTTTCCTTGCATGTGCCAAGGCGCATGCGCCTTCATGCTCAACAATCTTTTGTTGCACCGCCTCTTTTTGGTGCGCCAAAGGCGCACATATCTTATGTCGACATCACTTTCGGTGCGTTGAAGGCACACATAACTTGTGTTTACATGGCTTTTGGTGCACCAAGGGTGCATGCTTTCTTGTGTCGACAGTCACTTTTCATGCGCCATTTGAAAAAGTTGGTGGCGCATTTATTACCTGCCTCACCTATATATAGGCGCGTCTGTAAATGTCATTATCACCAGAGCTATCACGTGATTATTTTTATTGATATTTTCTCTGAGCCTGATCAGCGCACCTGCCCTGTCGCTTTCGATCATGTTGTGGACCTGTTTTCACGCTTTTTCATTGTTTAAATCCGGGTAAGTAGGCCTTCATTTCTTTTGTGTGTTTTGTATTTGAGGTTTCTTGGCTGCTAGGCTGGTTGAAGTTTGGATTGGAAGGATATGAAATCATGAACTTTCTTTCCCCCTTGCTGCTATCTTTTCCATTTTTTACTCATGTTCTCCCCCCCCCTCTTTCCAGATCTGCTGGGAAGGGGACCCTGGTCCTGAAAATGATGATTCAAAAATAATATATTGGTTTTAAGCCGTCTTCAACACCCAAATGGATCCTGGCAAAAGAAGCTTAAACCATATGAACAAAACCCCTCAGAGAAAGGAATCATAGCTTGAAAAGAAGACTGTATGTTTTTCCTCCTTCGGCGCATCTAGTCACGCCCTGCAAACACAAAGAACAGTTGCGCCAATGGGCGCGCATGTTACACGAGGATAAGCCACCATGGCGATCACTCCCTGTTACACGCATCAAGAAAAGCCGCGCCCTCATGGCGCACTTCCCTTTCGCTTGTTGCAAACGCTTACCCTGCGCCCCCCGTTGGCGCACCAAACTCATTTGTTGCATTGCTAAAACCTGCGCCCCTTGGCGCACCCTAGCACATATGTAACACCAACTTAAATTTGCGCCAAGTGCAAATCCTCTAAACGGCGCAGGCGCATCCATCATTACAATAACAGCATGTTGTGCAGACCTTCCATGTGCCGCGCCAAGTTCCCCTATTAGTGCATGAAAATATGATGTTACACAAATCTTAAACCTGTGCCCTTTGGCGCATCCTGTACCCGTGTAACATGAAAATAATCCTGCGCCCTTTATAAAATGCATACATATGGCGCAGGCGCACCCATGCTTACAATAACAAAAATGTAATCATGCAGAATCCATGCGCCATGCGCCCTTTGGCGCTAATTTAGCCCTTGCAACACCCTTTTCCTGTGCGCCTTGTTATTTACCTCTGTAAACTGCAACATTCATGCGCCCTGCACCCTGAGGCCTCAAAATCACTAACTCTTTCTTCTGTTAGCATGCTTCAATGAAGGATCAAACAGACTGATATGACTTTCATTGTTGGGTTTCACTTCTTCTTGTTGCAGATCAGCAACTAAGCTCAGAGTCACGTATGTCTACATCAAGCAAGAGACCTACCAAATCCAAAGGCAAGGCCAAGCTCACAGAAGAAGAGATGAAGTATAAGTATCAGAGGGTCAGAATGCCCGAGTCCCAGATCAGAGTGTGACCTGGACATCAGAGACTCAGAGCTGGGTCATATTGATATGGAGGAATTCTAGGATCAGAACCCAGAAGGTCACAAGAAGTCCATGGATGGACAAATTGATGGGCAAGTGCACTACATTTTGTGGGCGGTATCCCTGTTAGTGCCATAAATAATGAGTTTATAATGGTGGTTGCCCGATGCTACAATAAAGACACAAGATGTGTCATGAATGACAAGGGCGAGGTCGTCATCAACCTCACCACCCGGCACTTCGAAATAATACTTGGCATCCCTCACCACCGGCACTTTGTGGCCGTTAGCCATGATGAATGCGTCAAAGCTTGGGATGATAATGAAGATCAGTGCATGCAGCTGATGAATGAAGTCTACCTAAAAAACAAAAAGGTAGTGACTCGATGGCCACAAGTCATTCACCGTAGTGACTTTTTAGAGGAACTCAGTGACACGATTACGTTCCTGAGCAGAGTCTTTGGGCTTCCTGATGCCCATTATTTTCACAAGTGGATGTTGTGGTACCTTGAAACAATGAACAAAAATATGCCCGATCAACGCTTTGAATGGGCAGAAATCATAAGCAGCACAATCTCTGAGCAGCTACAACAACTTAACACAACGGGGAGGTTCTATATGAACTCCTACGTAGTCTATGCTGCAGCTTCAGAAAGAGACTATCCAGCTCTGATGCGGAGTGGGGTATGGCCCCAAGTTAAGATTTATGAATACTATCCAGAATTGAAGCTGGAGAATAGCATCCCCCAATTTACAAAGATCAATGATGCATTCTTCTATTTCATCATCTGCCTGTTGAGGCCGAATATGACTTACGGTCGCATGACCAAGAGCATAGTAGCAGCCACAGAGAAATGGGGGGCCCTATTCACTCAATTCCCCACGTTCACCTATCTAAGGGCGGCTAACTTCTTGGGGGAACCAACTAAACTGCCTAGGTATGCCGGTCCCAAGTTGATCCTGTTGGAGCTGTCGAGGCAGCTAATTACCTACCATGAGAAATGCCTCAAGAAGAAAAAGGGTGGAACTCCTTTCCCCCTCACAGTGGATAGGTATACATGTCTCACCCACCATAAGGCAAAAGACATGTTTGCAGAGCTGGAGCTGTTAAATTTGAAACATAACTTCCCAGCAAGGCCAACCTTCGATCCGAGGAATTGTCTGCCTGGGGCTAAGCTCGACTCCGATCCACATTCCTCAGATCAAAGATATCTACATCGATATATATCATGAGGTTGAGCTCAGGAGGAAGGACCATTCTCGTTTGGCCTTAGCAGAAATCATCCAGTACGGGGTGGCCATCATCCCCAAAGGCTACCAAACTACTGAGCAAGAAGTGGATCAAGTGTATCTTGACACAAGTGGGGACGATTGGCCTTTTGCACGCAGATTGATAGAACTAAAGCACCTCAAACAATTGAGGAAAGGGTCAAGGAAACTCTGCACAGAACAGAGCATTGGTGCCGAATGAACGGGCTCATCTACCTCGGAGTTGATTTCACAACCTCTCCGTTGGGTAACACACCTCCTAGATCAAAATAGTAGCCTAAAGGCAAAGGTAAAGACAAAGAGGGTGAATCCAGTTCCACCCAAGAGGAATCTCCTGAAAGCCCTCCTTCCACTCACAAGAACAGGTTGAAATCCTGAAAAGCTCCAGAAGAAGAAATAGCGGAAGATGTTCCAATAGGCACATCCACTCAGGATGTGGCCACGACTATAAACAATTGAGGTCCCTTCTGTTCCTTCTTTTTCTCCTCCTTCCCCTCCTCAAGTGACCCAAGCGACCATTCCTTTGGTCGTGTCCTCTCCCTCTTCTTCTACCATTCCTCCTGCTTCTTCGTCCATCTTCTCCTCTCTCGCGGAGCTGTCCCCCTCCATTTCTTCCCTCATCTCTGAGCTCCCCTCCCTTCCTATGTCTTCCTCCCCTACAATATCCCTTCCTCCCGTGGGCACTTCTTCGGCTTTTCTCTCTATGCCGCTGCCCCGTGTCTCCACTTTTTTCCATTCTACTACTACAGCTGCCCCCTTCTCTGTTTCTAGTCCTTCTCCCCTAAGTCCAGCCTGGATCTCCCAGCACTTAAGTCAACAGAAAAGGAAATTTCCCATCGCACCAATGGACTTCTCTGTTATCTAATCAAAGGGGGCCAAGAAGAAAAATCCTATCACACGCTTCTCTCAGAGTGCTTCAGGAGAGAGGGTAGTGGAGATTACATACCCCAATCCTCTTAAGGATAGAAAAGGATTTGTCTTCGACAGATTACACGGTGACTCAAGTCACAATGGGGACATCTTCTGAAAGCCTTCAGGGAGAGGCCCTATCTGCAGTTGACAGCCCTCTACAAGAAGCTTCAAGAAGCAAAAAGAAGAGAAAAGGCTACTGAAAGAGAAAAATAAACATCTGCTCCACGCATTACAAAAGATGGGCAGTGCACCTCCCACAACTGCCGCCGAAACTCCTGAGCCTCTGAGTCAGGGTAAAATTAATGAATATGTAAAGATTGGCGAGCAGGGTATGGCGGTTTCCGCCTGGAGGAGCCATATCCTCAAGGATAGTGAACGAGTGATCGCCAAGTTCACCGATTTGTATCTGAACATCAACAAGGCGAACAAAGAACTCCAAGCGTTAGCAAGACCCATATCCGAAGAGCTGGACCATGCTGGGCTGTCAGCATGAGACCTTTCAACGAATGTTCGACTGTTCAGTCAAAGATCTTGTCAAGTTCAGCGTTTTTGGTCACCCCAGGGCCCTCAATAAGAGTCCTTTCCACTCTAGATTACCAGATGGATCAACTGGAATTCGTCCTCGAAAATATTGATAAGGTAAAGGAAGAAGCTCTGGACGCGATGCATCAGATGGAACAAATTGTTCTAACGATGTCTCAAGGGTTACTTACTCCTTCTTTCACCTTAAGGAAGGTTGAAGAAAGCATTCAGATCTTTAAGGAGATTGTTTCGTAAGGGTTGGGGCCAGATGTCACTTTTGACGTAGAATCCATCAATAACCTGCTGGTCTGTCGGGACTTCATCGGGTTCTTAATAGAAGCAAAGAATGAATATTCCAAACTCCCAGAGAAGCTCACAGATGAGCGGGAGACTTGGGAGGATATCATTGAGCGACACAAGGATCCTTCCCAGGATCAACTAGAGCCCATGATCAGCAAGTTCATGGAATACCGTGTCTAATTCCACATCTCGTCACCTAAGCAGCAGCAGAAGTAGGATCCCCCCTTTTAGCTGCGGGATGACGACGATGAATGATTTCTCTCTCTTCTTCTCTCGCTTCTTCGAATTTCTTTTTTGTAAATGTCTAAATTATGTTGGCACAAATGATGACATCATCCATGTTGCACCATGGGATGATGTCCTCCATCAAGTTGTCAAAAGTCAACATGACTTTGAGATATTTTTGTAGATATTATGTAAATAGGTGGTTGGTTCCTTTTTTCCTTCCTTCTTCTCCTTCTTCTTCTATAAATACTCGAATACTTGTTGTATTCGGTGGTGGGTATCTTTCAGATGAAAAATATAAGTGAGGAGAAGAAGATTTTGAGACTCTCTGTAACAGAAACAAACATTAAATACATTATATTTAGACTTTGTACTGAATACATGTGTTATCATGCGTCAGGTCTTTCTTACGTCAGATTTGTGTGATTATTCTGTTGGATCTTCTTCTGTTTTATTGTCATTTATTCATTAGTATTGCTTTATCGTTTGTGCAAGTAAGTTTGGCTCTATTTACTACCGATCCCAAAACATAAATCCTCTGACCTTTCTGCTTTGGAATTCATTTCTTTTCTCCCTTCGGATCTGCCCTTTCTTCATCCTCTCTTTCTTTCCTTTCTCTTCGCAGCCGGAAATAAACCTACTCGGATGAGATCCTAAACACCCGAAGGCAGAATATTGTGAGACTTGCATAGATTCCTGCTTGTAGAATAGCAATAAACTAGTTTCGCTTTGCTGACTCAAAAAGGGGCTATGCCCTACACACTATTGGCTTGTCTATCCATAGACCTGATCTCACGATAGATTTCAGACCAACACAATGATTTATCCTTTAACGGATTTCTGATTTACAAATGTTAATTCAAATTTCCCCATTAAGGTTATAAAGTGTCCATCCTTCTTAGACAAGGACCCTTGTATGAGGAAAGTTCGCAAATGGTTTGTTTTTACAATGACCCTTGTTTCTTGGTTTAGCATTTAATGTCTTAAGCATTTGGTTGCGAAGACTATGGCGAGGTATTCTCACTCTACCTGTGTATAACATTTTTCATAGTCGAGCAACATGCGGCTAATGAAATAGATCGCACGTTCTCTCTTGTCATCATCTTCTTGAGCTAGCATACAGGCTAGCGAGACATTGGTAGCTCGCGAATATAAGATTAATGGGTGGTCCAGCCTAGGAGGCATTAGCGTAGGTGGTGATAACAATAAATGCTTAACTACTTCGAAAGCTTCGTTGCAATCTTCAGTCCAATCGATACTATAATTTTTCTTGAGTAAATTGTTGATTACATGAATGGCAAAGCTTAAATCTGGGATGAATCGTTGGATTGCACCGAGTTTTTCGAGAAATGACCTGATTCCAGACTCATCCGAAGGTGGGACCATTTCGAGAACAACCCAGATTTTGGCCGGGTTAACATCGATCCCTCGTGACGATATAATGTAACCTAGGAGCTTCCCTCCTGTCACACCAAAGACACATTTTTCTGGATTTAGCGTGACTCCATATTCTATTAGATGTGAAATAATGACACGAAGTACTTCTGGGTGATCACAACACTTCTTGGCCTTGGCCAACAAGTCATCTACACAGGATTCCATGATTTTTTGAATAAGATCATGAAATATATATATCATTTCCCGCTGGTACGTAGTGCTCACGTTCTTGAGACCGAATGACATAACAACGTAGCAATAGGTTCCCCAAGGAGTGATAAACGTGGTTTTAGCTTGGTCTTGTTCGGATATTCTGATTTGATTGTATCCTAAGAATCCATCCATGAGGGACAAAACCTCAAATCCGGATGTTGCGTCAACGATGACGTCTATGGATGGTAACGGGAAGTCATCCTTAGGACAGACCTTGTTAATGTCTCAGAAGTCTATGCAGATGCGTATCTTCCCATTCTTTTTGAGAACGGGAACGATATTAGATACCCAATGAGAATAATCAACTGGTTTGATGAATCTTACCTGGAGGATTTTTATTACCTCTTCCTTCACCATGAGAGCTACCTTGGGTTTCATTGGTCTCAATTTTTGTTTAATCAGCTTTGCATATGATTTAGTGACAAGGTTATGTACTGTAATGTGTGGTGTAAACCCTGTCATTTCTTTATAACTAAATGCAAAATCCTTATGATGTTCCTTGAGGATTCGAGTGTGTATTTCTACTTCTGCTGGAGTTAACAAGGATCCTAGTTTCAAGATTTTTGGTTCATCCTCCATTCCGATGTTAATATCAATTGTTTCTTCGATTAAAGAAGCATTACCTTCTTCAAAATTAGGTGGGGCTGGAGGTAATTCTAGATCGTCTCCATTTTCTACTGTGTATATGCTGAGTTCCTTTTGTGGGGGAAGCTCTATCATTGGATTTCTGAAGTAGGAAGATGAATGCGGGATTAAGGAAAAATCTATCACGTGATGGGTGAGATGTAACGCTGCATAGGCGTTTAAGTAATCAAGAGTGGCTCTATCACTATCAATGTGGTCTAGGATAGTAGATTTGTCCTCAACTATGTTTTTTAAAAGAGGGCTTGACATTTTACTCACTAATGGTTCAGCGCGAAGGGATACCATGAAACGGGTGTCCTCCAACTTGCTGCTTGGAGTGAAACGTGAAGCTGAGGTTGCTATTGAATCTGCGAGAAGATTTTGTTCTCGCGGGATTGCTTCAATTGATAAGAAGTCAAACTCTTTGCTTAAATTTAATACAGTTGTTTTGTAGAGCTGTAAGTGCTCAGCTCTGGTTTCATACACCTCAGAGACTTAGTTTTCTACCAATTGTGAGTCTCCTAACACGCTGATGTTATTAACACCTATCCTCTTAGCTAAGATGAGGCCAAGGAGGAGGGCTTCATACTCAGTGCCGTTGTTTGTACATTCAAAATTTAGTTTAAAGGCAAATGGTAGGATCTTTCCCTCAGGAGAAGTAAAGATTACACCTGTCCCAGCTCCGTAATGACATCTAGGTCCATTGAAATGGAGAGTCCAATATTTAGCTAGGAATATGGACGTTGAGATATTTGATGTGTTAATGTCTTCTGCTTGGGTTACTTCCACCATGCAAAGATCCTCTACTGGAAGAGAACCAACACCTAGGGTGCATCCCATGCCCATATAATGAAATGGTAGGAACATCGGTAGATCCTGTTCTAATAATTCAACAATTTTTGTAGTAGTTCTTAATGATACTATTTCTATAATGTTAACCTCATCCTTGAGGGCTGGGATAGTCTTGATTAGGCTCATAGTCTCAAGATCTATTTTAGGTACCAACTTTTCTTCCGGTTTCGCGTCGGTGGGTTTATTAAGTTGGTTTGTTGGGAGTTCAAACTCTGAGTGAATGCCTGGTCTTTTCTTTAAGCCAGCTAGGTGTATATCGAATGGTTTTGGATCACCTTTGGCTATGAATACCTTTCCTAAATGCAAGAATATTACCTCTTGAAATAATGTAGAAGGGATTGCCTTTATACAGTGTATCTATGGTCGGCCAAGGATCATATTATAGTTGGTTTCCCGATCTATAATCTAAAACTCAGTCAAGATTTTTTTGGGTCCTAAGGTGATTGGTAGTATTATAGTTCTAATTGACGTGGCTTTAAGGCTATCATAGCCTCTTAATGTATTTCGAGTCTGTCGACACTAAAATTTTCCTCCGTAATTTCTATTTCATTAATGTATGTATTGGGAATAGGATGTTGTTAAGTGTAATTAGTAGTAGCATCCGATAGAAGATAATGGCACCGTCAGTACGGTGCCGCCAATAATGTAGAGTACGGTAACAGTCAAAGTACAATAGGAATGTTGTAAAAAGTAAATATTTGTCGTAAGTGGTCCGATAATGTTAAAATGTCAAAGTTGGGATAAGTAGAGAAGTAGGGTCTACATGATTAGGAATTAGAAATATTATATTTGTAATAAGGACAAAGAGTGATGTCATAAATATTTTGTGTATTTTATTTGTGGAAAAGTCTAAAAAGGTGGAACCCATGTGAAATGATAAGGTTTATCTTATCTTAAAAGATAAGCTTACATGTACAGATGAGAGTTAAGGTATGGAATATGATTTGTCAAAGTGGATTTCTTATCCTATCTTACAGATAAGATGGATAAGCCTGGAAGTTCTATAAATAAAGAGGCCACCCCCCTTATTTAGTATAGAAGGAAGTAGTGAGAAATATTGTAAGTGTGTAAAGGAAGCCATCATTTTGAAGGTGTGTTAAAGAAGCCATTAAGAAGTGTAATTGTGAACTTTCTCCCATAGTTATTGTTGGAAGGCAAGTGAAGTCAATAACACTTGAAGTACCTCATGGGTGAGATTGTAACAATTTCATGTTGATATTATAATTTATACTCATATTTCAGATTTATCGTCATTCCTTCTTATCATAGTCTATGGTATTGTTGTGTTATGTTTGTTGTTGTGTTTCCAGATTCCATCCACCAAACTAAAAGTTGTGCATTAGTAAATAATCATAGCACGAGGAGTTCCCAGTGAAGAATTATCATAGTTCTGGATTGGTGATGACAAGTCGTGGAACAATTCGTTTCTCCATACCCTAGATTTTGAAGGAAAGAGAAGGGGACTATGTTAACTGCTGCCCCATCATCAACCATCGTGTGTTTCACATAATTGTTATAAAACCACACTTGCAAATGTAAGGCCAGATTGCCTCTGCATGCAATCTCAGCATCTATTGGTATTTTGTTTATTTCAAATATAAACTCGATATCCCTATCCGGCTTCCCCGGAGGGTGGACATCAAATTCTATATGGTTTACCTGTGTTTCAGGAGTTGGAGTAATGTTAATTAAATGACCTAAACCTAATGCCTCTAAAAGAGTAGCCCTGTGGGCAAGAGAGTTCTTTAGTAAGTCCAAAAAGGAGATGTGAGAGAAGGTTTTTGTTAGGTCATTTATTAAATCATAGGCACCTATGGGTTTCACTAATATTTGTTGGATGTAATCTGCCTCTAGTGGGTAACTTGGACTTGGTTGAGAGGAATACTCTCATGTCCTTGTTATGGTTTCCATGGGTAGTTCGGTGTCTAATTCTACTAAACCGGCTATCTTGGGCCATGGTTGACTTCCTAATTATGGTGCAACTAGTGGGTTTAGTGAATTCGAAGCTTTATGATCATTATTCCCTGCCATTACACCTTTGTTTGTCCCATTTGGATTTAATTTGTTGTTATTGTGATTTGGGAGCAGATCATTGAAGATCTTAAGGGGTGCATTTTGAGGGGAAACTACCCCTATAAAAGTATTTAGCACTAGTGATGAAGGATCTGCCAAAAACATATCTATGAAAAGTTATATTTGTTCCTCTAGCAAACATTGCATGAATTTATTGTAGTCATGACATGTTCTAGTGTCATGGACTCGAATCTTGTGGAAACCACAATACGAGTTGGGATTGTAATTCCTAGGTTGCTGGCTTGGCACATATTGTGGTCTAAAACCCTTATCAAACTGTTGCCTATTAGGATTAAAGTGTTGTATTTGTTGTTTTTGGTTTTGGTCCTGGTTTTGATATCCAGTTGAGTTTTGGCTTGGACCCTATGTTTAGGGTTTCAACCGTTGTTGTTGTTGTTGTTGTTGTGGATGATTAAAATCCACTGTATTGATTGTTGGGGTAACAGTTATTGTTTCACTAATTATTAATCATTGGTGGAGTATTTACAATATTTGCCCTTTTAGCTTGGTCGGTTACTCCATCTGTGGTTGCGTCCGTAATTTTTATTAAGGATTTTAGGTCCTTGATTGACATTTGTGGTAGTAGGATAAGTCGTAGTATTGTGGTTGGGGGCGATTAACCTCCCATTTTCTCCATACGTCTTGCGACTGCTATCTATTGCCGCTTGATCTATTTGGAGAGTGCTCTTAAGTACTTCATCATAAGTTATTAGTGGGCACTTCTAGACTTCTTCCTTTACCTCTCTGCTGAGAGAATGAGGGAATAAATCACATAGTTCCATTTGGTCCATGTTTGGAGCACTGGTAGAAGAATAAAGGACTGTATGCCATCTCTGGATGAAATGAGTGAAAGAATCATTGTGTTCTTGCTTAATGTGCAAGAATTCCCTGATTCCTATTCTCAATAGTTTGTTCATGTCAAATGCCTTTAATGAACTCTGAAATGAGTTGTTTAAATGAATGGATGGAAGCCTCAGGTATTCTATAATACCAATTGATGGCGATTCCCTCCAAGGTTTTAGGGAATATTTTAGCAACAACCCCATCCCAAGGGAGCATTTCTCGAATGGCTGTGGTGTAGGCTTTGATATGTGCATTTGTGATCTCCCTCCCCTTTGTATCTGGGAAAATCAGGAAGAGGTCTTGGAAGCATGACGCTTCCTATGGTGAAGTCTAAGGGCTCTTTCAAATATTCTGAAGAAGTCCCTATTACATAGGTTTCAACCATCAGATGGTGCCTGCTGAGGGGGTGGAGGCGGAATGGGTTGTTGATATGGCATAGTGTATGCATTTGCTAGGGACATAAGGAAATCCCTGTGGTTGAGAAAGCATGATGGGAGGGGAGAAAATATCTCCTTATGGCAACTTGGAGTACATGTTTAAGTATGAAGGGGTATTGTCTAGGAATGGATTATTTTGTACTAGACCAGGAGGTATCGGAACGGTGTTAGAAATGGACAGTTCTAATTGGTGCTTGTTGTGAATACTGAGGAGGCATGCCCAACATGCCTATTCCTGTAAGGAGGTCTACTTGCCTAGGATGGTGTGGAGGATTGGAACTTCCTGCCCGCATGAATTGAGAATTTTGACTTGCCTGAGCAAGTTCTAATCCTCTAACCTTTTCTATTAGAGTCGAAATGACTTCATTTGGTGAAGTCACGGTATTTTTCCTTAGTAGAATTTGTTGTATATCCTGATGTTGTATAGGCATGTGATACCCCACTATGAACTGATTGTTACCCTACCAAGTTTCCCTGAGGGCATGTCCTATATGTAGTGGCATGGAGGTATTTTCTTGAAAAGAGACCTCGGGTTGTGTTTGTAAACTTCCTATAGGTGGGTACATACTCCAAGAGCATTGTTCATTCCTGGCATAACGCACTGAATGTTCATCATCTAAAACTAGGTATGGATCTAATTGTCTACTAATTTGTGGTCTAAACAGAACCTGAGGAGATGAACCAAATTCTCCTATGAACATCATATTGTTCAAGCCTGAAGGCTCTATTTGCTGCATTTGAGCGAGCTGATCCAACTCCTCTGTTTGAAAAGATGAGCTTTATCTAGTCCTTTGAGGCAGAGTTTGTGTTGACAACCAGTTAACCGAATAATTGTCACCCCATACTGAGAGCAAGGGTGATGACTGTCTTTTCAGTTAAGTGTAGTATGCCTCAAGACCTAAGAGAGGTCTGTCATATGCATCGAATCCTGACATATTCGGGGGGTATATGAATACCTGTAGAATAATGGGAAAGAGAGAAGGTGGAAGAAATAGGTAATAAAGAAAAGGAAAGCACTATGTTGTTCACTTAATGAGGTATAGAAGGTGAAACAGGTTCACCAATTTTGTACGATGGAAAAGTGACAAGCGAGCATGGGAATCTACAAGAAACTCTTCCTCACACCCGACCTCCTGAGGGCATGCCGAGATAGCTAGCGGGGATGGAATATACGTGGGATATAGGAAAACTAGTTAGGTAGTCTTATATCTTTGACACGCACTAATGGAATCTATGAATCTAAGGCAAAGAAGGCCCTCCTAACCTGAACTGGTGTGATAGACCGGTCACAAGGATGACTACTCGAAGGCTCCATTCAATATCAAGCTTTGGCATGATTCGGTCTATAGATTGTGGGATGCATGGAAAATGACCCGGGATTGTTTCGTGTATGTCTCTAGATAGGGTCATGAAAATGGATGATGGATATAGTGGACTCTACGGTCGATTCTCTGGTCTAGTCTAAAAATCCTTAGCTTCGTTAGTTACTATGTCTAACAAGGATAACTGTGTAATGATGATAGGCAGAAGTGGATTTGATCTAAATACTAATGTGCGTAAGCTAGCATCAACATCAGATTGACTTGTAAACTCATTGGGTTATGGGATTTGTGGGTCACAACCGTAGATTCATGGTTTTTGTAGACCTACTATGGTCATGTGTAGGAATTCAGTCCCTAATCCCTAGTATCTAATATTCGTATGCCTTTTCAGCCTCTATGTTCAGAATTAATAGTTGTGTAATCTTTTCAGAGTATCTTATAGGTGTTATTGCAACCTGAATTCTTAAACTAGCATCTATGTCCGTGAGAGTTTCTCCTATGTCTGGATGTGGGACCAAAGGATCACAACCAAAAAAATTCTCTCTTTTAAACCCTTCTACAGTCATGTGGATATTTATCTAGGGTAATTTGTAGCTTGGCTGGTTTGACCAAAATGTATACGCTTTGGTGTGTCTTCTACGTTTAACCCTCTTTGTTGTGAGCTGATTTCTTGTAGGTCCGTTGTTATTTGGAAGACTTGAATTCTAAGGTTCTGATCTATATCAGTTATTTCTGTAATAAACTCGGGTTGAGGCATGATTGGCTTGAATACATATTATCTGGGCTCTCTAGGTCCCGTGATTGTCATACAAAAGGAAATGATATAAAGCTAACTAATGACAGAATAAATTAACTATGCAAGATATATCTACGTATATTCCTAAATTTGATATTTATTGATAAACTACTGAACAGAATTTAAAGAGCAATTATCTAATATATCTAAAATTGAAAAATATACTAATAATGCAATTAAAACAAACAAAGCAACCGAGTATAGCTAATTGTCTGTGTAGTTTGTAGATCTATTCTAAATAACCTGATAAATGATCTACTCTATTTGATAGAATCCCGATCCTACCTTAGAAGTGAGGAGTGAGTCATAGTTTCTCAGAAACTATCAATCCCCAAAGCTTCCCTGGTAATATCAAAAGTAAAATTAACTAAAATGAAATGAATGACCACTCTATTTGATATGATTTTAACTAGAACTTTGAAAGCTTGAACCTGGATTCATGCAGAACAATGGTGAATCTGATGGTGTATGGATTTTTCCCCTCAGTGTGATCTCCTCATTCCTTCGTGCTCACATGGATCCTGAAAAGTGTGTAATGCTAGCATAAATAGAAGTAGATATTGGAACAATGGCAGCTTAGGATGCAGACTGAATACAATGCGAGTATGAGAGGGATAGTACAAGAGAACAGAGCTTGGCTTATGTAATTCCTAGTGGGATTTATTGCGATTCATGCAACACAAAACATATAGAACCTAAAACTATTCTATTTAACAAACAAAACCTACAACTTTAATGGATTCCTATTGAAAATCAAACTATCCTACTCCAATCGATTGGATGAAATAATAACAACACTTGCACAAGGATAATATGTGGCTTTCTGACAACTAAACAATACTAACCATGCATACAACAAATGAAACTATGAATCCTAGACCAAAATTTGTAAGGGCTAAGCTATTGAAATGAGAAATTCAAAGGCAAATTTGAGGGGCCATTTACTTGAGCAAAAGCCAACTATTTATAGAATTCCCAATTACCCAAAGGTGAAAACCAATTTGATCTCTTAAACCATAAAAAATGCCAAAACACTATTCCAGGGAACCAGAATCATAAATACAAGAAAAGGCGGTGAAAAAATTTTGGTAAACATTGATTTTTACGTGCAAGTCGTGATAAAAAGAACATTCTAGAAAAACACGTTCAGGACTGCCACCCTGAGTAGGGTGACATTTACAGAACCACCGCCCTGTCTGGGTGGTGGTCACGAGACCGCCACCCAAGTGGGGTGGTAGTTTCATCACTGAAGATTGAAAATCAAAGGAAAAGGGAGGGAAAAGAGAAAAAGTAAAGCACGCAAAAGCTGAGTGGGGCATATGTGGGATGTTAATGCATAATTGAAGAGATTTTCCAGATCTCGGAACACCTTGCGAGGAGACTTGTATCATCATTTAGGCACGTGTAACACTGTTCTGCTGGTGCAGTACCCTACAATTTTGGGTACATATAGACCCCATTTCATTAGGACCCATTCCCATAGTTCTTCCCTCACTTCCTATTCAATGACCCTAGAACTTCACCCCCATAACTCCTAAAGTCACCCCCAAGGTTTGAAATTAACATGGTTTGCATCAAAGAACTCGTTAAACCTCCACCCAAATGTCGGTGTGCTTAACTCATCTCACAAGGTTCCTCCTACCACTTGGCTTTTTCCCCTCTTATTGTTATACCTTTCATGGATCACCTACTTCACCTACATCCCCACATTAAATGAACATGGTCCATGTTACTACCCATCGCTTAGAAGGACAAAGGCAAGGAAAAGGTGACAGACTCACAAACCAATCCTATACCCAACATACCATCTGCACCCACACCTAAAATCACTATCCACAGCCCCACATATCCTATTTCTAATGGGGTTACACATCGTGACCATGCTCAAACAATTACACCAAGCCCCCCTCAAAATGTCCCTATATGAACTCATCCAAACCTCAGAATCCCATTGTCAAGCTCTCATGGAGGTCCTTCAATCTATTAAGGCTTTACCCAATGACCCTACACCCATAGCCTCCATTATTACACCCCATCATGTAGCCTCTCTCACAAAATTACCACCTTTATCCACACCTCTACCTACTCACCAAGTAGCCTCCCTTAGCTTCTCAGAGGAAGAGATCGTACCGCACCAAATTGATGACCTATACCTAGCTCTCTTCATCTTTGTCCACATCGATGATATACGTGTACAACATGTTATGATTGATGTGGGTGCTAGCATTAATATCATTTCCTCCCATCCATTTGCTCAAATTCACATACCTGACAATTACATGCATAAACATCCCATCATGTTGCATTCATTCAATGATGCTATCACCTCTACACTTAGTACTATATCCTCCATATTCGCGTGGGCCCCTGTACTATTCCATAGTTATTTTACATCTTTGAGGGGGGATTTCAAATATAACCTGTTACTTGGCAGACCCTAGATTTGTTTCATGGGTTGTGTTCCTTCTACTTTGCACCAATGTGTAAAGTTTGAACATGAAGGATATTCCTATACCATTCCAGCTGACCCATCACCTTTCAAAACTTGCAACATGCTTTACCGACCTAATGACATTCTTGTACCTATTAAGGCATCTACCTCCCTGACCACTGTCTTCTTCACCCACGACCCCATCACCAGTGCCGATGCACTACCTCACCCACACATAAATCCTCTATTCCTACTGCTGTTGTAGCTTCCACCAGTCAAACATCAGCTTCCCACTCAGCTGATACCACCTTCTGATCTAACCTCTAACACTTCCTCCATTCCAGCTACCCACATATCAACCACTGATCCCTTGGAAGGTGTTTTTCAATGCCTCACTATGGGGGAGTATAGCCTATTAAATGTTAATACATTCCTTACTCCACAAGAGTATGGAAACCTTCACCAACATCCTCACTATGATCACCACATAGGTATCACCTTCTTTATGGTCCTCCCCACCTTCACACCCATATTACCTATGGGGGACTTGATACTTCCACTTACACACTTGAACCACCATCACAAACCCACACCTTTTTGGCTGACCTCCAATCCCTTACCAATCGCCGCTTCGCCCACACTTTCCTACACCATTGTGCCTGGAAGGGTTTTGGTTTTGGATTTTATGAACAAGGTCATCATATCGTTATTTCATGTACCACCCGTAAACATAATGATCATAGTGGAATCAGTTTTTCCAAACTACCTACCAAAAATCCCCACATTGAACTCATTGAGGACGTTGACCCATCTCCACCTTCTTCACCTGCTCCACCTTCACCACCTTCACCAAAAGAGTCAATGGATCCTAGAATCTATTCCTCCTAACTTTTTTTTTCATAAAAACCATTTCCTTGGGACCTCTGACTTATCAACGTGATGGTGAGGCTCCTTCTTCTCTTCCTTTCTTGTATCCTGACATGATCGAGGATGATACTCCTTCTATTAATGTCATTCAATGTCAAGATGATGAGTCCATACTCACCTACCTTGGTGCGGAGACTCTTATATTCACCGGTCATTACCTTCTAAGATGCAAACAATGTTGAATGAATCAACTATCAAAGTCAACATCCACACTCAGGATGACCCCCACATTCTCAAAGATTGGCCAATCTCTCGATGCTGCTAAACAAGAAGCCCTCACTTATTTTCTTAAAGATCATAACCATGCTTTGCTTGGTCCTATGCTAAACATTCCTGGTATTGATCCCACTATTGTGGTCCACAATATCGTAACCATTCCCGATGCCAAACCTGTAAAACAAAAGTTGAGGAAAATGCACCCTCACATTGCTCTTCTCGTCAAAGAAGAACTTCAACGCCTTCTTTTAGTTTCCTTCATATTACCCATTGATTACCCTCAATGGATTTCTAACATCATCCCTGTCACTAAGGCGACAGGGGACTCCGCATTTGCACAGATTTCCATGACCTCAACCTAGCTTTCCCAAAAGATGATTTTCCCCTACCTGGTATTGACTAGTTGGTTGACCTTACCGCTGGCCATGACATGCTATCACTTATGGATGGCTTCTCAGGTTATAACCAAATCTTGCTCGCCCTAGAGGATCAACACAAAACCACATTCATCACCCCTTGGGGGACCTTCTGCTATTGAGTCATGCCTTTTGGCCTTAAAAACACTGGTGCCACATATTAGCGGGCTATGACCTACATTTTCCATGACATCATGCACCACATATTGGAAGATTACGTAGATGATCTCCTCACAAAATCCAAACATCGATCTGAACACCTTACAGTCTTGAAAACCATCTTTGATCACCTCATCAAGTATTGTGTTCACCTTCAACCCAAGAAATGTGTCTTTGCGGTTCTCTCAGGAAAGCTCTTGGGATTTATCATTTCCTTACATGGTATAGAGGTTGACCCTGCTAAAGTCAAGGCCATTCTTGAAATGCCTCCACCCACTAACCTTCACCAACTTTGTAGTTTGCAAGGCAAGTTGCAATCTATTCGCCGATTTATTTCCCAACTCTGTCTGACCATTGTCAACCGTTTCATCATCTCCTTAAAAAGGATGTCTCCTTCAAATGGGATGACGACTGCCATAAAGATTTTGAGGCCTTAAAACAATACCTTCTCCAACCACCCGTACTCATCCCACCTAAAGATGACCAACCTTTCTACCTGTACATCTCAGCTACTGATCACTCTTTAGGGGCCATGCTCGCTCATCGTGATGAACAACATAGGGAGCAGGAGGTTTATTACATAAGCCGTACTCTTCTAGACTACGAAACCTGATACACCCATCCTGAAAAACTTTTCTTAGCTTTAGTTTTTGTTGCCACCAAACTTCACCATTATCTACTCAACCACAAAACCTATGTTGTGACCAACACTGACCCCTTACACTTCATGTATGCCAAACCTTACCAAAATCAACGTGTTGCACGTTGGCTCATGCTTCTTGCTAACCTAAACCTCAAATTCATTCATCAAAAATCCATCAAGGGCCAGGCCATTACTGACCAACTTGTTGATGCACCTCTTTCGGAAATCAATCTTCAAACTTTGATTTCCCTGATGAATCCATTGCTACCCTCTCTTTGGATGATGAACCTTACCAAATGACCTTATTCTTCGATGGTTCCAAATGTCAGCATGGGGGTGGTGCAGGTGTTATCCTCATTCCCCTTGATGGTGAACCCATGCCTTTATCATTCAAACTCAACTTCGAGTGCACTAACAATATCACTGAATACGAAGCACTCGTATTGGGTCTCATGACTGCTTATGCCCTAGATGTTAAGTCCATTAATATCTTTGGTGATTCTCAACTGGTAGTAAACCAAGTCAATGGTGTTTATCAGTGTTGTAATGAAATACTTCAAGAATACAAGCATTACGTCGACATCATGTTGACTACCTTTGACCGCTATAAAATTCAAACTGTTCCACGATCCACCAATAAATTTTTGGATACCATGGCCTGCCTCACTTCCCAGATACCTACTTCTCCTACCGATTCAGACATCTTTTTCACCCTGAAATGTATACCAAGACCCTCTTATAAACCTTGTTGTGTTAACCTTGTCTAAACCGCCTCACTCAACACACATGACCTTTGGTATAAGCAACTTGTTGACTACCTTTCCCTTTCTATCTTACCTCCTGACCTCACACGTAATGGACAACGTGCCTTTCTCAAAAAGGCCTCTCGTTATGTCGTCATGGGTGGCCTCCTCTATAAACATGGCTTTGACGGTATCCTCTTAAGATGCCTTACTAGCTCTGAAATTCCCTATACCATTAAAGAAGTTCACGATGGCATATGCGGAGGTCACTTCAGTGGCCTTGTTGTTGCTAAGCGCATTCTTCGCCTAGGCTATTACTGGCCTAACCCTCAATCATGATTGTTGCAACTACGTTAAGCATTGTGTAAAATGCCAACAACATGCCAATCTTCATCACACACCTAGTCATGCCTTATAAGTCACTCGTGACCTTTGGCCTTTCTCCCAATGGGGTTTGGATCTTGTCAGAGAGATCAATCCTCACTCTTCCCTAAGACATCAATGGATCATCACCGCTACTGAATACTATACTAAATGGGTTGAAGTCGTACCTCTCATCTCCACTAAAGCTGAGAAAATATGTGAGTTCATCAATCATCACATTATTTGTCACTTTGGTGTTCCACATCACCTCATCACTGATAATGGAAAACAATTCAAAAATAAAAACCCTACAGAAACTTTGTGATGCCTTCGGCATCCAGCTAAGTTTTTCCTCACCCTATTACCCACAAACCAATGGCCAAGCCGAATCCACCAACAAAACCTTGAACAAGATTCTCATGAAAGTGGTTAATGATACTGGGAAGGATTGGCACACACACATTCCTTTCGCCCTATGGGCATACCGTACTAGTATTCACACTTCCACTACTGCTACTCCCTTTTCTCTGGTTTACGGTACCGAGGTTTTCCTGCCTCTCGAAGTCCAGATCCCATCTCTTCGCATCTCCCTTCAAGACATGCTCACTGATGATGACTTTCGCCAAGATCATTTAGCCCAACTTGAGTTACTAGACGAACGTCGTCTTCATGCTCTCGACCACATTCAAGTCTACCAAAAATGCATCAAGCGTGCCTATGAAAAATGTGTTCATGAATGCACCTTCAAGGTCGGTGACCTTGTCCTCAAGGAAAATCAACACGTAACCAAAGTAGAAAAAATAAACATGGGGCAAGTTTTCTCCTAATTGGCTTGGACCATACATCGTGACCCATGACTATGGATCAGGTGCTTATCGTTTGTCTTCACTTGACGGTAAGCCTGAACCTGAGCCCCTTAATGCCTTGCATCTTTGACCATTCTACTGTTGAATTCTAGTCCTACATCACTCTTTATCTATTTCATGCTCGTCCCTTGAGCACCATTCACCTTCCTCTTTTCCCACACCTCATCTCCAATGACTAAACAAGAATCATGTGATTACCCGTCACCTTTTTTCCTTCTCTTAAATATGTGCACCATGAATCTGCACATGGCATGATTCTCATGGATACTTTTCATCTTCTATTAGATGAGATCCCATGGTCGTTCACCCTTGCCTTCCAAACAAGAACCAAATGCTTCGTTATAGTCTCGTCCATGACTTAAAAGCCAAAACAAAAATTCTTTCCAAAAATAAAGGGATTAACTCCTTGAGTCAAACTTCCACTACAAAGATGAATCCCTCAAAAGGACATCTTCTACCTTAAATCGCTGCTATAAGTAGACTTCTCCCTCGAAGGACAGCTATAAAAAGCTCGCAACTCTCTACATAGTCTATCCAAAAAGAAGACTATTTTCTCAAAAATAAAGATTCAGAAGCTTCCCGCATCGATCAGCTTCGTGAAGACCTCAAGGAGACATATATTCATCCCTTATAGACTTCCTGCATCGATCAGTCTATCTAAAAAAATCAAAAAGAAAAAGAAAAAGAAAAGCAAACTTTTTCATCATGGACTTGCCTATTGTGATCTTGGATTTCTTTCCCAAGGCATTTTGCTTCATACAATATGACCTAATTACTTTCACTCCTTACCCATTGTCTTTTCACTTCATACCTCAAGGGACCTGCTGAACCAATGACATTTAGTGATCATGTGACTATTCTTCACCCTTAGAATTATCAATCATGCAATGTCTTAGGGTCTTACGTTCATTAGCCTATCTATAGATGTGGTTCACCTATTTTGATCCTTTCCAATCAGGTGGCTCTCTCGCCTCCTCTTATCTTTTCACTTCTTTGTTACCTTTTGATCATCTTATATAGGACTAGCCCCTCGACGCTTGTTTTTTGGGATTTTCTTCTCTCACCTCAATCAACCTAAAAACACCCATACCTATCTACCTATACTCCACCCAAACCTAATTGACCTTGACCTAATCATACCTATGACCTCGAATCAAACATACCTATCAACCTCGCAACCTCTTCTTCTATCTGCTCATATTCTTCCCTAGCTTATGGGAGAACTACATCGGTCTGAGGTCCCTTTTCACCGGGACTATATAGGCAACACTTCCAGGGCATGGGGCCCTGGAAGGTTAGCTTAGACCACTCTTTACCCTAACCAATTTTCCCCATTTTACTCTCATTTCCAGTTCACATCACACCAAAAATAGAAATCACATTCCCAACCATTTCCACATACATTTACCACACTGTTTCACATAACTCTTTTACCACTAACATTATTTTACATATTCATCTATAACCCATATTTAAACATTTTACACCATCACACACATTACATTACCATTTATTACCAACATATGAAATGAACATCCATTCTTATGACCTGACTCGACCACCTAAACCGACGTGACTCAATCCATACCTAAACTGACTTGACATCCATGCCTAAACTGACCTGATTCGATCCATGCCTAACCTGACTCGATCCATGCCTACCAATCCATGCCTAAACCGACCTAACTCGATCCATGCCTAACCAACCTGACTCAATCCATGCCTATGACCTGACTCGATCCATGCCTGACCTGACTTGATCCATACCCTGACCTCCATCCATATCCTAAACCAACCTGACTTGAATGAAAATACACATGCCTCCACCATGCTTAAACTTCTTAACTCCATCATGCCTAACTCACCTATACTCGATCATGCCTAAATATCTAGTTTCCATCCATATCACAACAAGTAAACAAAATACACATCACAACACATAATCATATCAACCTCATACATCTCATCATATAAAGAGCAGTGTATCAAAACAATGTACACTCGTCTCAAAAATACAAATGTCTCTCATAAATTATCGGCTCGTACAAACTATCAAAATACCAAACTGTCTTCGGCTCACATGCCGGTATCATGTACACAAAAATAAATACAAAATGATCTTCGGCACACAGGCCGGTATCACATATAACACAAAAATGTCTCAGCACACAGATGTTGGTCTATATCACCTGTGATTCATTCTCTCCATCGAATCTCCAATTCTGTCTGGTGCTCCTAACTCCTCTCACCTCCTACTGAGGGCCCTAGTCTAGCTACAGATGGCCCCTCACCTAGGACTAGCCTCTGTACACTGGTGGCCTCCCCGTGCTCCTGCCCATGGGCTCACTGGCCCCCTGTACTCTCCACACTGTGAGTGTGGGATCTACTCCTCTCACTGGAGGCCTAATGTGCTCTATACTCGGCATAGGAGGGCACATCTAGCCTGATAGGCTAACAAATGGTCCTGATAATACCATGCCTTCTGCTAGGACATCCCTGAACCTAACCATGGTCACTGTCTGTGGCGGTGCCATGGGTCTCCCTGCCTGTGTGTCAGTGTCTCCCTGCCTGCATGTATAATGGGACCCTGTCTTAGAGTCTACACTGTGCCCTGTGCTGGTACCATGGCCTGACTCAGCCCTGGGATATGTGCCTGTGCCTGAATCTGGGCCTGTAGAGTAGTAATCTATTCTTGCACTGCTGTCAGCTGGCTCTGCAGACCCGTAACCTCTCCCTGCATTGTGTCCAACTAGCCCTGTAGGTCTTGTACCTGCACCTGTAGGGCGGATACCTCCCCTCCCTCTCCACCTACCTCCTCTCCATCTCCATCTCCATCTCCATCTCCCCTACCTCCACCTATGCAAGTACCTGTCCCTACCCTGCCTGTGCCTGGAGCATAGCTATCTGGGCCTGTAAGATGGCAACATGTGCCTCTGAACCTGTGAGCTGCCCCTGCATAATCCCGAGGTGCATCACCAAAGTAGCCACCTGCCCCTGTAGGGCATCTCTCTATACTGTGATGGTGGCTAAGTCTAGCTGCCCTGGCCTCGGTGGTACTTGCTCATAGTCTGTGCCACCCACCACTACCTATAACCATCAGCTACTTCGGTATCATCAATCTGTACGTCCACTGGCTGCTCCTCCTGTCTAGTTGGCACTGTGGGTCATGGTGGAGACATAGGTCTCTCCACGTCATCCCTCATGTACTATGGGAAAGGAGGCGATACATCCTGTACTAACCCAAATTGGCGTCTAACCCGCTCTACATGTATCTCACTTGTGCTCGTCAAGCCCTCTTCCCCTCTACCCATATATAAATTTACAACCCATCCAGCTCCTCCGCCATCCCTCGGTATGTAGGGAAGCCTACATATGGCCTCCAAATGATGTCCACCCCAGACAACCCCTCCAACAATCACCTGTAGTAAGCTACATCATGAGTAGCTCTCGCACCTCGGGCCTCTCCAATGGCCGGTACCCACCGCCTATATCCCATCCTGAATACTCTCTCTGGGAATGCATCTTCCCAGGGCATCCCCACTAGTCGTTACACATAAGCAATGTGCTCGTATGCCCAACAATGTAGTAATAAGGCACCGCAAATGTTGAATTGCCGCAATCGCCTATAGGCCCATAGCTCTCTATACACCTGCGTCAGCAATGCAGGTGCCCATGCGAATCAGGTCCTGTCTATAACCATATCATGTAGCACTCCCATCAAGGAGCGTGGGAACCGGCCACCCTCTACATCTGGCAGTGCGAAGTAGCACACTTGCCTCCATCAATAAGACTACCAACCTCATCTCCTCTGGATGAGCTCTATACATCGCTCCATAGCCCATGCTAGCACTATGGAACGTCAGATCTGCTACACCCTCACCAAAAACGGGTGCTAGTAGCTCCTCAGACGCCTCTGAGGAGATAGAATACACCTGGGTCCCCAATACGGGCAACCGTAGGATCCTATATACGTCCTCTAGGGTGATCATCATCTCACCCGTCGGCAAATGGAAGGTGTTGGTTGCCGAGTCCCATCTATCGATGAGGGAAACCATAAGACTCGCCTCCCAGAACTACATGTCGGTACCATCTCACACCTATCAAACCAACCTCTGCGACATGCTGCCACTCCTCTCGCGTCATGCTCATCCGTACTGTCAATAGCAAGGGCGGCACCCGGTCCCTCATCCGCAGCTGGTCTCTTGGCCTGCATCCAACAAGAAAAACATATTATTAATCTTACCTATAGTTACATTATTTACCATACCTCTTACATCCCAACCTCACCGCCTCTTTACCCATGCTCCAACCTTCCCATTTCTACCTTCCCAACTAACTCTACTTATCGCGCATTCAAACCTAATCTTTTTACCCTACTCCTATCTACCATTGACCTATTGTACCCTATCCTATCTACCCTAACCCATCTACCCTAACCTATCTACCCTAACCCATCTACCCTAACCCTTCCCCTCCACCCTAAACCCTTCCTGTCTCCCCTAATCCTCTCCCCATTTCACCTAACCCTTACCCACCTACCCTAATTTCACTCCCTACCCTTACTTTATTCCCTTTTTTCGTCCAAACTTAACCTCAGGCCAACTGGCGCCGGTCATCATTGACTGACCCCGGTTATCCCCTGACCGACCACGGTCTCCCCTTGACCGGCATCGGTCACTGTTCTTGTGACCTGATACCGGTCACTACCCACTAACGTCGGCCACATGCCGACCGATGTCGGTCACTATCATGCTGCCCGCCACGATTTCCCAACCCTAATTTCCCCCCCCCCCCCCCCCTAATCATTCTACCCACCCAATTCCTCCTTGCACCCCTAATTCTTCCTCTATTACCCTTTTGCTCTACCCCCTACCCTTCCCCATTCCCATTTTCCATTTATTTTTTTCCATTTTGTAATTCTTTCCCCCCAAACCCCCCATTTTTCATATTTTTCTATATTTTAACCAAATTAATTGAAAAACAATCAATCAAAAAGGTTCCAAACCTACCTAATCCCACTGCCACCATCATGGTGGAACCTCCGGGCTCTGCGCCGCTCCTCCCGATCCCTCTCTGGCCTCCGCCATCCAAGACCACCCACTCGAATAACCGCACCAATCACCTCGCTCGATCCAATCTCGTGGCCCCACCTCTCACTCAACCAATCCTACCTACGTGGCTCGCCAACCAAGCTCTTTGACGTACTTCTTTATCCTCTTCCTCTTTTCTCTCCTCTTGTCCTTTTCTCCTTTTTAACAATGCACAAATGACTTTTAAAACATGGGTTTTCCACTTTTTATACCCTACCCTGACTCGACCAACGTCAGTTTCCCCTTGACCAATGATGGTCAGGTGCCCTAGCTAACTGCCATTAGTTCCCCTAGACCACCATCGGTTAAGTATCGACTGATGTTGGTTACCCTACATAGTCATTTTCCTAACATTTACTCCTATTTGGATACCTAATCTTTCTTTTACCTCACCTACACCTCCCTGAACCACTTTACCTTCTCCTCTGGCCCTCCACCTTCTTCAACCTCACCTTGTCAGGCCATTGACGCCTCCTTATTTTACCCCTAGTCTCAGCCCTACCTCGTGTTGTGACCTACCTACCTGGACCCAAAACATTATTTGTGACCTTTGAACCAATGTGCTCGTTATACCTTGCGACACCATTACCTGTATTGTTTGACCTTGTGACCTTACCTTGCCTATTGCCGTGATGTCTATCCTGACCCAACCTTGGTGTACCGGAACATCACCTAAACATTCCTACACCTGACCCATGTTGTGTTTCCTGACCCTATCCTATACCTGGATACCAGAATCGCTTCAACCTTGTTTGGATAAACCTATCGACCTTAGATAATGTAGAGTTTGCAAGCTCTTCAACCTGGTACCATGTCACAGTTTATACGTGTGCGTGCATTCAACTACCACTACCTTTGACCTTGGCCCATTTACCTATTTAATCCCTGATTTTCCCTTTACCCCCATTCACTCATTTTTCATCATTCTTCTTTGCATCCACTTTTATCAAACCACTCACCGATTCGACCCTGTCACCTCATCAGTTCCTGGTTTGAGGGGGATCACCTTCACCCTTCACATGGGGCAACCACATCTTATTTTTGTTAGTGTCGCTTACTAGTACAAGCCACAGAACAAAAAGGGGCAAAATGTAGACATCAAAATCAGGTCACACTCCCCTTAGCCCCTTGTTATCAATCGACCTAAACACATTCACCTAGTCCATGGCCCTCTTTCACCCCACACTATATTAATTTAATTACTTTAATTAAATTAATCATTTACACTCATTATAATTATTATTTAATTTCCCTAATTAAATAATACCTACCCCTCCACCTCACCAAGCCACCTCACCTACACACCTCACCCTAATCCTATTATTAGTAAGTTTCCTTAAACCACTAAAACCTAACTAACAACCCCAAATTAAAGACAAAAACCTCATTCTCACAGACACAACGGTTACTCCCGCTCATGTCTGGATGAATAGTGAGATCTGGCGACCGTTAGAGCCACGATCTCCTATTTTTAGCATGACCTAGGGAATCCTCACCCTAACCAACGCTGGTCACCCCTGAACCGACGTCGGTCAGCCCGTAACCACTGTCAAGTTACCATTAATGTCATGTTTCTTACCTCATTCTAGAGGTTGGCACATTGAGAATGCAACATTTTCTCACATGCAAGCAAGAAAAACGATTTCTCTCTCAGCACACAGGCATACCAGCATCCATCCAGAGGCCATCCAACACTGATTTCAGCTGAGATTTGGACAGAACCAAGCAAGAAGGAGCCCAGGCAGTCCATGCAAGAGCTCTGCAACACTTAGTTATTTCTCCACACCACTCAGCTTCATATCAACACCTCTAATCCTTCTGCACATCTACATACATCAGTCTTAAGGTAAGTAGAAAGTATTTACCTTTCTAGTTCCTTTCCTCTTTGCACTGTTTTCTCCTCATTATTGTGTTTACATTCCTTTTTCCATTTTTATTTACATGCATTTGGTTATATGAGCCACCCTTAGATCATTCTTCATACCTACACCCCTACAGACCTGTAAACCCTACCAAAGCCCATTCAAACCTCTCGGAAACCCACCTTGACCAACCTATCCTTTGTGCAATCACAAATGAAATCCTAACTGTTTCTGTATGATTTCCAATATCCCATAGTAATCGGCATCGGTTAGTCCATAAGCGGCGCCACTTACCCTGCAGTGCCTTAACCTCACCTAGTTTTCCCTTAATTCACCTAATACTTATTCTCCCCCTACCACAACCCTGCCAAACATACCCTCTGACCTGATATCCCTTCCAGACCTCACCACAATCTTATTCAGTCATCTGACAACTTGAAAACCATCTCTTAGACCCCTGGTTTTGATCCCTGCCAAACTACCAGTGACTGGTGTCGATCAACCCTAACCAGCACCGGTTACCCCAAACTAACATCTGTCTTTGTATATCCCACCTTGAACCAGAAAAGAACTACAAAACACCCTACCTATTAACCTAGTTTGCCCAGAATCATACCCTAACTTATACCTACACCTATGACAGTACCTTACCTCCCTGGATCTGATTGTAGCCTAGCTTGCTACTTTTAGATTTGTTTATTGTATTTAAGTGAGATACTTAAATTAGTTAATTACAATAGGCTTTATTTACTGTTTTACATTAAATTGTTTGAAACAATGGACTAACAACCCTCTAGGAAGTATCGCACTTCTTGGAACTAGCACATGCTAGGTAGTCCACTGCCATATATCATATAACTCTTGTTTTGTGGTCTTGCTTTCATATTTTAGGTAGTCCCTCCCAGATAAAAGGAAGCTTTCACGGTTAGCTCTGGATTGAGGAGTCATCACGCATGCACAACTTTCAACTGTCTAAAATAGGTATTCCTCCTATACCCATTACCTTATCTGTTTCATCAATACTTCTCAGATAATTAAGAAATCAGGTGAAACACAGTCATCAAACACATTTGGTTATGGTTACAGTAGTTTGTACAAACTTGAGGACCAACATTTTACAACATCTTCTACCTTTCAGTTAGAGAAGAGATCGAGACTCAGAGACTCCTTGAGGGGAAGTTTGATGGATTTTCATAAGAGGAAGATGGTCTTCTTCAAAACAGAGGCCGGATCTATATACCCAAATATGGACAATTGAGGTAGGATATCTTTGTTTAGGTACATCGTGCACCCTATTTAGTCCATCCAAGGGTTAAGAAGATGCATGCCACTTTGAGACAATTGTACCATTGCAGAGGGCTGCGTAGAGACATGACTTGTTTTGTGTCTCATTTTTTAGAGTTATAGAAGGTGAATTCCAAGCATGAACATCCATCTGGCCTTCTATATCTTCATGTCATACCAGAGTGGAAATGGGAAACCATTTCCATGGATTTCATTGTAGGGATATCTACGTCGAGATACCACCATGATGCCATTATGGTCATGGTGGATAGATTAACAAAAGTGGATCATTTTTCTCCAGTGAAGAGAACCTATAAAGCCAGTGCAATGACACAAGTATATTTGGATGATATTGTTAGATTGCACAGGATTCCACAGAAGATCATTTGTGACTGTGGTCCCTTGTACACCTCTCACTTTTGGACTGCCATGCAACATTCCCTTGGGATGAGTATCAAATTGATTACAACATATCACCTAGAGGCATATGGACAGATAGAGCAAGTAAATGATATTTTAGAGGAAATTCTTCGGATGTACATCATGGACCATTAGTTGAGGTGAGAGGAGTACTTAGTGAATTTTTCCTACAACAACAATTTTTAGAGTTCGATTAGTATGGCTCCATTTCAGGAACTATATAATAGTGAGTGTAGGACACCGCTAATTTGGGATAGGTTATAGGACATGGTATCTCTTGTGTTAGCATTATTACAGGATATGGAGCAACAGGTTATCATGATTAGATAGAGATTGCAGGAGGCTCATGATAGATAGAATAAGTATGGAGATCAACGGAGGATAGATCATAGTTTTGAGGTGGGCACGAAGGTTTTTTTTCATGTCAGGCCTCATAAGAGCCCTATCCATTATGCAAAAGGATCTAAGCTAGCTCCTAGGTTTATGGGTCCCTTTCAGATCTTAGAGCAGATCGGTCATTTGGCCTACTGTCTAGCATTTCCACCCAACTTGTCTCACATCCATGATGTATTTCATGTTTCTGTGCTTAGAAGGTACATTCCAAATCCTTCTCATGTATTGGATTGGACCGCCTTGCAAGTGTCAGATCAGGGGCAGGTGATAGTGGAACCCATGCATATTTTAAAGCACAAGATCATGGGCCTTCGAGGTAGAGATATTGATTAGATTCACATCCATTGGAATCGATATGATGAGACAATAGCTACATGGGAGGACACCACACCTTTGAAACCATATTTCCCACACTTGATCAAATGACTTCAAGGAGGAAGTCAATTCTAAGGGGAGAGGGATGTAGTTCCCACTCCTCTTCAAAATTGATATTACTATGATTTTGCTTACTTTGGATTGGAGCCATAGACATTGTTACCATATTTCATATTTAGAAATTGATATATGGACATTGTTATATTTGATTAGCCTATTTGATAGATAGTATGGATGTTTTATACTTTTGACATGATATGATTTATATGATGGATTATATGCATCGATTGACATATCTGTATTTGATGATACAAAGTTATTAGTGTATTGACATAATGGTTGATATATAGATTTTTCTAGACAATTTAGTTGGTTTTTTGATCTTATTGCTAATTGATGAATTTATAGAATCAAAATATTTTTAATTGTGAATAATTGGTGAATTACTTGATTTTAGTGATGGTTTAGATATGAAATTTTATGATTTAAATTGATATGTATATGTGTGTGTTTTATTATCTTGATGTCGTTAATATGGCCACAAGGCCACACAGGTATTATTTTGGATTTTACAGGAAATTATAACACAACAAACAAAAGGGGATATGAGACAAACAATGAAGGAATTTGGGGTATTGGCAATAGGTCACCTTGACAACTTGTGTAATTATATGTTGTTTGTTGATGCTAGATTATTAGGAGGTACACATTAGGGGGTGAGTTCAAATGTGACCTTGGGTAAATATGTTTTTTTCCCTTTCTATTTTATTTATTTTGTGAGTAATTATATTATTTTAGTATTGTGATTCACCTTTATTATTGGTTGTTAAAGTTCTCAATTTAAGTTGATTAAACTTGATTATTTAGTGTAATTTGAGATGTGACCTAAGCGTGATATTTAATGTGGGTAGTTATTTTTTGATTTGTGTTGGATTTGAAAGGATTTTATTAATTTTGAGTGTTGTGTACTTAACCTTGCATGTCAATTTAGGATTTTGACTTTCAAACCAATTTTAGAGGCTTGTGGGACAATTTAAATTTGTCCCACACCTATTAAAGTCACCCACCCACTATGCATATGATGTGAGGGGATTATTTTAGGCCTTTTTGTGCGTTTTAATGGAGAAAAAGAACAATTTATTGCACTTTTATTACAAGATTCTTTAATTATGTCCTTTATGTGTGTGATTTTGAGTTTGAGTGTGTAAGAGGGTTGTCATTATGTCAACCACCAATTTATTTTGATTTATTTTCATGGTTTGACCTTGTGATTTGGATTGGAGTAGGAATGAGGTGAAATCCTACATGGAGCCACATGACCTCTCCCTCCTCTCTTTTCTATTTATTTATGTTTGTTTTGTGAATTGGGGGTTAATTGGAGTTGGCTTGTGCTTTCTTTGGACTTGAAGGAATTGGATATTGATTTTGGATTGGATAATATTGCAATGGAAAGGTAGGCACTTCACCCATGTATTTATTTTTCTATTTTGTTATGTAAATTTTTTTTAATGGATGATTGTTGCATATTTGTGATTTTATGAAATAGAATGGCCTTTAGGTTGTGTAGGAGAAAATGGAAATGGGGATATTTTGGAGGAGAGGCATCAGAAGATTATTGGGTATTTTAGGAGGGATCATGGTTGGGGTGTCCCAAATTGTTGATAAGTAAAATTTGTGCTTATCTTGTTTATTTTATTGAGGGAGGCATAAGATTTGAGGGGGGCATAAGAGTTTTTTTCTAGGAGGGAGGCATAAAAGTTTTTTGGGTATGGGATTGAGTTTCTGGGAGACGTTAAGGTTGGCACCCAAACCCTTGGGAGGTATAAGTATATCCCCATGTTCCTTTCTCTTTCTTGGCTTGAGTTTTGAGCCTTTGTGTTGGGAAACTTGTGTGTTGATGTATTTTTGTTATTGTTCTCATTATTTGGAAGTTGTTTGAATGTTGTTGTGGAAGCCATCTAAATTTGCAAATGGTTGTCTTCCTAATTAGATTATTGGTTGGGTGGAAAGTGTTGCCTACTCCCCTATTTTATTGTTGTTTTTGGAGTTTGAAGAATATGGTGGAGCTCAAGTGAAGATTTGGCCATAGTTGCACTTTAAAGAAAATGAAGAGAGATCCATCCTTGTAAATTTCTTTTCATGTTGTCTCCACTTAAGTGGAGGGATTATAAGTTGTATTATAAATATTTTCAACCTGTTGTAAATGTGTTGAGAAAGTTTGAGTTGTATTAAGTTTTACAAATGTATGTATATTGGTTAATAGGAAAAGAAAAAAATTATTTTCTACTATGAAATCCCTTCATCCTGCATACTTTACCAAGAGGTTATGGAATGAAAACATATATTTTAAATGATTTAGTTCTTGTAAAAAAATTAATCTACCAAGTCTTTTATTATTAGATATACTAATAACCTTGAAATGATTTTTAAAATGAAATATAAGCCCTATAAATCCAAGAATATACTCAACTTAAATTAATGCCTCCAAAGTGTGATTTGTGTCATTTTAAGATATTGATGTTCTGTTTTGAAAATACCATTGGTTTCTTGAAATTAATGTCATTTTCTCCATTGTGAAAGAAAGGAAATAGTTCTTTTTTTATTGAAAAGTACGCATCTTCAAAAGGTTGAAATTTTAGTTACATCTTACATTTTTTTGTAATATAGAAGGTAGTTGTTTAGAGTTATTAGAATAAATAAAAAAAAGACATCTCCTCCTTGCAAATTTATATAAGGTTGAATAAGTAATTTTATTATCTTTCACAACTTTACTTTTATTGGTATAGGTAAAAAACTATGGATTACATTCCCTTGTATATCACTATATCATTCAACTGCTTTGATCACATTATATATATATATATATATATATAAGCTTAATTATATAAATTTATTATAATTTAAAATATATTTATAGAAAAAAATAAAATAAAAATAGATAGAAATTCTTACTTTGCACAATATTGATGTGGATTTCAATATACACACACACACACACACACACACACACACACACACACACACACACACACACACACATACATACATACATATAAAACAAAAAAAAATGCATTTTGAAAAGGTTTCATATTAAAAAAAATTATATAAATTTTTTTTTTCTTGGTGAGTGATTTGGGTTAATCCGCTTTATGGCTACGTGGTTGTATTCTCTAATGGATTGGGGGATGTCGTCAACCCCACCCCCACCCCATATTAATATGGTATGGTGGGTGGGGTAGGCGAATTCACCCAACCCCCACCCCCCCCACTACATTAAAATTTCCATTGTTATTAAACAAACGGCCAACATTGTAGTCTATGGCGGCCTACAAAGTATTATAAGGTTGTCGAGCCTAGTTTAAATGTGGTCTAATGTAGTTTTTAAAACTGTGGCCACTATTTATTCAATTCAATATATATATATATATATATTATATATATATTATATATATATATTTTATACATATAATTAAATATGTTCTACAATCATATATATGTATGTATATATAGGGTAATATAGTGTATATATAATTATTATATATTTAGATACAACATAACATATGTATCTCTCTCTCTCTCTCTCTCTTATATATTATTATATATATATGAATCTACTGTAGGTATAAAAGTGTACACACACACAACACACACACACACACCACACCACACACACACACACACACAACACACCCACACATACATTACATTACATACATTATAAAACAAAATAAAATGCATTTTGAAAAGGTTTCATATTAAAAAAAATTATATAAATTTTTTTTTTCTTGGTGAGTTGATTTGGGTAATCCGCTTGATGGCTACTGGTTGTATTCTCTATGGATGGGGATGTCGTCAACCCCACCCCCACCCCATATTAATATGGTATGGTGGGTGGGGTAGAGCGAATCACCCAACCCCCACCCCCCCCACTACATGTTAAAATTTCCATTGTTATTTAAACAAACGGCCAACATTTGTATTCTATGCGGCCTACAAAGTATTATTAAGTTGTGTCGAAGCCTAGTTTAAATGGTGGTCTATGTAGTTTTTAAACTGTGGGCACTAATTTAGTCAATCCAAATATATATATATAGATAGAATATATCCCATATATATATATATTAGATTTATCATATAATTAAATATGTCTACAATCTCATATATATGTATGGATAATAGGGTAATATAGTGTATATATAATTATTATATATTTAGATACAACATAACATATGTATCTCTCTCTCTCTCTCTCTCTTATATATTATTATATATATATGAATTTACTGTAGGTATAAAAGTGTACACACACACAACACACACACACACACCACACCACACACACACACACACAACAACACACACACACACCAACACACACACATTTATATATACATTTAAATAACCAATTGTCTGTAAATATCACTGATTTTAAATTAGATTTTAAAGGGAAAAAAAAAAAAAAAAAAAATGACCCCCATTACCAATTAGGGAAAATACATATGAAGTATATAATACAAAATAAAAATATAAACAAACCCTAGAAGAGGGTTACAAATAAAAGAAGTAATAAAAATGAGTATGCATCTTTGACCTTGAATATCCTTCTATGGCCTCCACTCTCCTTATTCTCCCAAAGCTACAAAATGAACATGAGAGAATAATCCAAAGGAAATGAAGAAGAGATTTTCATAAGGATGATTAAGGTTAGTTGAATACCTAGATCCAAGGGTTGTAATTGAATCCATCTAATCGTTTTGATTCAACCCTACAAAAGTTAGATGAGAATTTTGGTGGGAATATGATTTTAAATAAAATGTATCTATACTTGTGATTGGGTCCACTAAAGGAGTGTGAAGAGGTAAGTTTAAAATGTGACCTTATTGTTTTAGTTTAGTAACTTTTTATAAGGCCTTGACTTTTGAATTTAACTAAATTAAATTTAACCAATGATAAATAGACAAGGTTATAATAGGTATTAAAATATACTTGCACTAAATCATATGGTTGGGATAAGTTTAACCTTATCCATAGATTATTAAATAAATAAATGACATTAGAGATATAATCCTAAATTAAATAAATATTGCAACAAGGGTATTTTAGCTAATGACTTATAAGACTTAATTAATGAGTATTATCGAGAACCCTAGGAGGGGAATTAAGATTAAAATGGTTGGATTTAAATAATAAGTAATATAGTTAATTAAAAAGAAGAATTGATTAAATGTAAGTTATTAATATCTAGTTGAAGGTTATTCCGTTGCAACCGGTTTAAACAAAAAAGAATATTTCGTAATTTTTTAAATCTAATTTAGTGGGTTTTATCTTGGATTTTGTGCGGGAAAATTATGGATGTTATAGAAGTAAGTAACAAATCATCAAAATACAAGAAAATTATCACAATATACTCACCAACTTGTTCGATATACATTGTATGATTAGAGTGGGAACAAAGTAAACTACTAGATAGAAGAAAATAATCCATCTTATCAATATACCAATTCCGAGGGGCTTGTTTGAGACCATAGAGAGACCTTCAGAGCCTAAAAATAAGAGAAGAATCCTGAACTAATCAACCAGGTTTCTCCATGTATATTTCCTCTTGTAAATATCCATGTAATAAGGCACTCTTCACGTCCATCTGGTATACAGGCCACCCCTGTGATGTAGCAATAGAAAGTACAAGGCCTACATAACCCATCTTTGAAATGAGTTCAAAAGTATAAGAGTAATCAATACGTTCAACTTGTGAAAAACCCTTTGCAACAAGATGATCCTTATACTTGTTAATGGACCCATCAACTACGTATTTGGTTTGGTATACCCACTTACACCTAACCATATTTCTTCTGTTAGGAAAATATACCAAGTCCCAAGTATTATTCTTAATCAAAGAAGAATATTGAGGTGACATCACATCATTCCACTCCTGTATCCCACGGGCCTTTGAAAAATATTGTGGATCTTCAAAAACATCTTGACATAAAATTCCAGAACCTTTAGAGTGTTTGAGAGGATGCCTAGTGGGTGGAAGGTCTTGTATGAAAAGTGTTGCATAATAAACTATAGTACGAGCCCACTTAGACATAGTGACAACATTAGTGAAAATAGGATCCTCAACAGAATCTATCACCTCCTCATCATCATACCCAAAGAGAGGATCCCCAAGATGAGAGAAAGAATAAGAAGTAAACATGGAAGAGGATGAAGAATCATGAGGTGTGAAGAGCTCATCATACTGAACATGTGTTTGAAAAATAACATCATGAGTATCAGTATCTAAAAGTCGATAAGCTCTCATGTCCTCATAATACCATAAAAATATCAAGGGTTTTCTCTTCTTATCCACATATTTAATTTTATTCTTTAGAAAAAAGGCCCAAGCATGGCTCCCAAAAACTTGAAAAAATAAGTCAGCTGGCTTAGTGTTGGACCAAACTTTCTCTAGAGTCAAATTCTCAAGTGCTCTGTGTGGTGTGTGATTTTGGATTTATTTAGCACAATTAACTACTTTTGCCCAGTAGATAGGAGATAAATCTATAGAATACATCATATTGTTAGCCATTTCCTTTAAAGTTCTATTCTTCTATTTTCCTAATCCATTATATTGTGGAGTATGAGGAACCGAATGTTGGTGAATAATTCCTTGAGTTACCAAAAATTCAAAAGAGTTATTGCTGAATTACTCCCCCCCATTATTAGTGAGAAGTTTCATTATGTAACTAATTTTTTTTTTCTCAACCAAATCCTCGAAGAATTTGAAGTTTGAGAAAATATCATTCTTGTACATGAGAAAATAAACCCCAATAAGTCTCGAGAAATTATCAATAAAGGTATGTGCATACTTAGCTCCATTTAAAGAGGGGGTAGGAAAAACCATCAAGTCACTATGCATAAGCTTAAGTGGTGAATAATCTCTCTTTGAAAAATTATTACGAAATGGATCTTGGTGTTTTTTCCCTAATGCACAGCCATGATGAAATCCCTCAAGATAAGAAAATCTAGGAAGATGATCAACCATACCATGAGTTCTCAACTCCTTCAAATATTTTTAATTGAGGTGTCCAAAACTTTCATGCCAAATCTTACTCCTTGAATCTGCATGAGAAACCAATCATGTCCCTATAGAGGAAGTTTCATGAAAACCCTTAACATGATATAGTCTAGAATTATGATCAAAAATAACTTAAGTAATAAGTGAATGAGGATCCAATAATGTTCATACTTCTGCTCCATGAGGTGTAAAAGTCACTATTTTTCCTTGATCAGAATGAAAACATTGACATAAAAAAATAAATTTGTGGTGATTTTAGGAACATACAGTGCATCTTGGATACTCCCACCATTAAGGTGTATATCACCTTTTACTTTAAAAAAATAAAGGAAGAATATCCAACCTCAATTTTGAAAGTATAATGCAAACCTAGAGAAAAAAAATACTCCTTGGAAGAAATCATGTGATGAGAAGAATCAAAACCTATAACAAAAATTGTTTGCAAGTGGTGACTGAGATCTCCCAGCAACATAAAGTGCTTTCCTATGCTGATTAGAAGGAGGTGGAATATAGAGATAGAAATTTTGTGTTTCTTGACTACATCCTCTAAGGCTTGCATTCACATATAAAACCTATGTTCTTCATGACCACTACCCCTCCAAAAAGAGCATGAAAGGCTAGATTTATTCTTGGTTTTAGAATAATCCTTCAATTCAAAGTTGTTATTTTGGGTTTAGGAGAATTTTGAGATTGAGAAGTGGTGGATTTGGTTTTACTTTTTGGTTTTACCTTACCCTTAGGATTAGATGCAAATAATTCCTTTTGAGAGGTGGAAGAATTAGGGTTAGACAATTTGGATTCTTCCTTAGTAAGTATTTTAAAAAATGTTTCTATGTGAGATATTTTGAATGTGTCACCTAAGATATCTGTGCTAGAGAAAAAGGTAGAAGAAAAAATTGCAAATGGTCCTTTCAACTTAGATAGAATCAAGTAAACACACTCTTCATCTTTATTATCTCTTCCACACCCATTCAATTTTTTCAACAAATTCTTGAACTTGGTAAGATAGTCTATAATTATTAGAAAATATTTAGGATTAAGATAGGTGATCTCAATTTCAATTTGCATGGCTCTCATATGATCCACCTTAAGAAATAAATCCACCAATTTTTCCTATATTTTTAAATGGGAGTCATATTTTTCCAAATGAAACAAAATACTATCACTTACATAAGTTCTTATCAAACCCATACACTAATCAAATTTGGTACTGAAATTTCTCATATTCTCTAGTGAACACTGGTTGTTCTGAGTAAGTTAAAGCCCATAATCCTTTCCTCTTAATTAGTGTTTCGATTTTTTGTTTCCATGTGTAGTAAATGTGTTGTTAATGGTTCAAAATTATCTAATGAATAAGTAGATAAAGACGTCATTCTCAAAAAATCACAAAAAAAAATGCTAGAACCAAACAATACAATAAGACCCCCAAGCAATTCAATAAGATCCCTCTAAGATTTTATAACTTTATAATGAGTGCATGTTACAATATGGTACTTTATAATTATATTTTTACTATCAAAATAAATATTTTCAATGGAAAGATCATGAAAAAGAAAACACTTTGGCAAAAAATGACACTCAAATCTAAGTTGTCGATCAAAAGATACAAGCTTTACAAGCTTGTGCTCTGCTACTTATTTTAGTTGTCACGAAAACAAAATAAAATTCTTTTTCCTTCACTAGACAAATAAAATTAAAGGGGGATGGATTTAATCACCTATTATTAGGAATCACAAGCTTTACACCCTCATATGACCATACCATATGAATAGGGGATAAGGTTTTTAATGGGTAACACAAACAACAATAAAATACGAACAAATCCAAAATATATGAATATACAGAAAACCTTATTTGTGAAATAAAACTTACAGAAGGATGTCAATAGAAATATCCTGATATGATACCATAAAAGGAACAATAACTAGATCGTACCAAGCCAAGAAATCAGATGCTAATAAAACACCAAGATCAATAAAATGAAAGTAATTTGCGAGAATAAATTTACATAAATCTTTGCAAACAAATAAACAACAATATCATATATTCTTATGGAACTTAATGAAATACAATGAGAATGGGCCTTGTTTATTTATGCAAGGAATAATAATCTAAGAACCAGTCAATTTCGTCGATCAAGCCATAAATCAATGAAAGAACCAGTCATCTAAGAACTAATCAAGACTATAGCTTTAGGAAAGAACTAGTCATCAATGATCTAGTCAATACCATAGATCAAGGAAAGAACTATACCTAGAAAATAGATAATATCTCCTAATATCTAAATAAGATAAAAGAAATATCTGCACACATAAGTGGGTGAGGATAAATTCAATAAAGGTAAATAAAATACCTAGGTGAATGTTAGATAATATAAATACCTACTCTAATAGTATCTTTCACTCCTCCGCTACATGAAACACCTTGTTTATCTTTCCATTCATCGTGCTAGCACTATAGAGGAGTGGTAAAAAAAAAGGATTCTTTTGTCTATAAATTTGGGAACATAGAAGGTGCACAAAATGTCCTTGAAAATACACCTAAGTTAAACGATTTTCCTTGGAATGTAATGATTACAGGATATGTTGAGGGAATATGTGTTAGTGATATAGTTATGTGTTATGTTGTGAGCCTTACACTATACAATAGTAAGGGAAACAACCGTCAAGAGTGTATGTGTGGAAAGAGGAGGTGTGGAAGAGGTTTTCATAATCTTGAGCTGATTATAAGTGAGGAAGTGGAGTCTTATATAGACTGAAAACCCACTTCTATCTATTTAGTATACTTTGAGATTGCTCAGTATATTATGGATGCACACTACCTTAGGCTCAACTTATGTAAACTAGCATCCCCTTCTCTTTCCTATTGGGTTGTCCATCAAATAATCCTATGTGATGTTTTCTATGTTGATCCTTGTGGGAGTATGGAGGGATGATTAAAGAGGATATGATGACACTTACATTAGTTGATATACTCATTTATAGTTACATGTATATTTTTACAAGCTGAGGCTCGATATCCGAGTTCCAGTAACTCGATGAGTACCCCTTTGGTTTCCGTATGAGGCCACATAGTGATTGTAATTTTCTATTTCTCATTATATATTTTATTCGTAAAATTATGATCATCTCTTTTCTCCCAAGAACCAACAGTTTTCTTGATTGATGTGTTCTTATATTTTAGGCATTTTATTTGGTTGTTGCACTAACATGGGGATTTTTGCACTAAGTATGGCTAATTAGCCATTTGTTTTTCTTAGTTTTAAACTTTCTTTTCATGTTTAAATTTTTTATAACCTTTCCCAAGGCTTGAGATTTTTTCCACTTGGACTTGGAGACAGATTGCTATGTTATTTATAATGTGGTAAAGTGTTTGAATAGGGTCATAGAATTCACCATGGAGTGGTTAGGCCTATAGACCCACTTCGGTGAATGGGGGTATGCCCCAAGGAGTTATACATAACTACCGGGATGTTAAACCATGAGTTATGTGTTTCATGTTATATATGTGGGTCCAGGTTGCGTAAATGTCTCATGTGTTATACATTATCCTAAGTGATCCTATGTGATGTTATATATAAAGAAATGTGAGCTAAATAAACAATTTATCCTGTTATTATGGCCGTTGTATTTTAGTCATGAAAATGTGGGAATTACATATGGTATCAGAGTGGAGGTTCATGCTCTCAAAAATCTGGGATGGATTGGATTTGTGATGATTATTCATGGTGGTGGTGGAGCTGTGAAGAGTAATGTGATATATGTTGTGATGTGACTATATTTGTAATTGTGATACTATGAACACACGTTTTTTTGCATGTCACTTACTGCATATTTGTTATTATGTTGATGTGCTTGTGATGAGAGTATTTTCTCTCCTTTTTGTGGAATCAATCCGGATTTTACGTGTGATGTGCCGACTTGTGTGTGAAAAGAATGTTATTGTGGATTACAAAGTGTAGGAGTTTTTTTATTATGTGTTATGAAGGTGTGTTAATTTATTACATGAAAAAATTGGGTTATAGTGAATTGTATTTTATTGTAATGTCACCACTATGTTCTGATGAATCATGTGTGTCACCCTGTTGTATTGTAATTGAATGTATGTTGTAATGTTAGTCATTATTTTCATCATATGTATGATTCGTGTAATATGTGATGTTTCATATCGTGAATTAGGGTAATATAGTGATCGCATGACCCCTATTGTGCAATACTTGCAACTTAGGTGCATTATGTTGAAAAGTGATGTATCATAACTGTGAAAGTGATGATTTTATTATACCCTGTATATATACCATGTGTAAGATGTTATGGTTAATGTGCATGATTCACCATTATTTTAGTGATGTAGTTATGTGTTATTTTGTGAAGCTTACACTATACGACCCTAAGGGAAGTAACCATCAAGAGTGTATATGTGAAGAGAGGAAGCATGGACCTGGTTTTCATAATCTTGAGCCAAGTATAAGCGAAAACCCACTTCTATCTATTTAGTATACTTTGAGCTTGTTCAGTATATTGTGTATGCACACCACCTTAGGCTACACTTATGCAAAATAACATCCCCTACTCTTTCTTATTCGGTTGTCCATCAAAACATTCTATGTGATTCTTTCTATGTTGAGCCTTGTGGGAGTATGGAGGGATGATTCAAGAAGACATGATGACACTTACATTATTATATATATTCATTTCTGGTTACATGTATATTTTTTCAAGCTAAGGCTCGATATCTGAGTGCCAATAACTCGATGAGTACCCCTTTGGTGGCCGTATGATGTCACATAGTGATTGTAATGTGTTATTTATCAATACGTATTTATTCATAAATTGATCATTATCTCTTTTCTTCCAAGAACCAAAAATTTCTTGATTGATGTGTTCTTATAGTTTAGGTATTTTATTTGGTTGTTTCGCTAATATGGGGATTTTTCCACTAATTATGGCCAATTAGCCATTTGTTTTTCTTAGTTTTAAACTTTATTTTCATGTTTAAAAGTTTTATAGCATTTCCCAAGGCTTGATATTTTTTCCACTTGGCATTTGAGATAGATTGTTATACTATTTCTAATGTCGTAATGTGTTTGAATAGGGTCATGGGATTCACCATGGAGTGGTTGGACCTATGGACCCACTTCATTGCATGGGGGTATTGACAAAGGAGATATACATAACTAGTGGGTTGTTAAACCATGAGTTATTATGTCACTTGGGTTAGGGGTGACCGGAATCTATGTACCCAGGGCCATAGGGTGACTTGGCCTCATTATATGGAGAAAGGAGATTAGAATCTAAGGTTGAGTGCCCCGATATTATTGATGACACTCTATAGTTGAGTGACCTGATTTTCTCAATGGAACTCTATGTTTGAGTGACCTGATATTCTCGATGGCACTCTATGGTTGAGTAACCTGATATTCTTGATGGGGCTCTATGGTTGAGAGACCCGGATTGGTTTTAGATCTATGATTATTTCTCTTTAGGAGGTATATGGAGCTTCTTGGTGATGCTTTATGAGCTATTTGGAGTTGTTTTTTGATGTTTTGGGAGATATATGGAGTTTTTTTTGTGATGTTTTTTGATGTGTGGAGTTGGTGTTATGAGTCAGGTGTACTCTTGTGAGTATTGTTACACATTGTTATGATTGAGGCTTAATGCTACCATTGGTTGTTATGGAATATTAGATATTTTCTTATCATTTTGTTGGTATAGTCATGGTTTTTTTTGGTCATGTGATACCAGTTGCCTTTGTATCAATGTCATGATTCATTGTTTGTTAGTCACTTGTGTGTGTTGGATCTATGCCTGTGACATAATTGCAGGAAATTATTTTCTATGTGGACTATTTTTTGTCATTCCATGGTGGAATTAAAGGTATTGTGATGTGACAAAGTCATGAAATTATATAGCAAGATGTCTCGTGGGTCAATTGTGTTGTGTTGAGTTTTGTGTGATATCTTGAGGTGAATTACTTTTGGGCACCCATGAACATAAGATACTTTAAATTTTAAATAAAGAATACTAAGATTTTGAGATTAAAAAAATACTATAAAAGAAAATAATAATTGATAAATAAAGTAAAAGAGAAATGCTAATATTACATAATAATTAAATTTAAGTTATTACCAAAATTAGTTTGTTTCCTTGTGGTCATGTTTTACTAACAAGTTGTTATGTTAAATGACATGTGTCATTATTTCCTTTCTTTCCTATGGATCCTTCATGCTTTGGTGTTGTGTCATATTGAGTATTATGTTATTATAAGGGGAGGGAGTTGTAGTTCCCCAAAACTCTCGCAATCCAGTTGATAGGTGTAAAGACTGACTCCACCATCTTTGTTAGCACTAGTTCTTGTCAGATTGCTGAAAATGTCAGAGAGTGGTACATCTTAAGAATCCTTTCAGACCTATCATGTCACTTTCATAATAATGAAAACACTTTATTTGGTATCCAATGTGTTAACCATGGTGAAACACAAGTTTAAGTTACAAATTTAGTAGTAATTGGATAGTTACAACGAGTGCAGTTCTACACTCTCTAAATAAAATAAATTGAATGTATTGGGTAATCGTTCTAAATAGATCTCTATCTTATAATTTTCCTAGACATTGTACCATTATGGAGTAAATCAACATTGTATACAGGATAAATCTATAATCCCAATATCTCCTCATTCTACTATATATAAATTGACTTGTATGGATTTGTTTCTATACCTGAAATTGTATCTCTTTCCTCTGAGTTGAAAGGAAATGCCTTCCTTATACTGGCTTGTTTTTTGTATGATGAAGAAGAATTAGATTGAGACTAAGGAGGAATTTATTTTGGTACAATATATAAATGTATTGATTTAGTCTCTTCTGCTTTTGAACACATGCTCTACAGTCTATTTACCCTTACACCGTGTTGACATGATTTTCATCTTTTATTTTTTTTTGGTTGAAATGTTAAGAGATTGAACGTGTCTTTCCTGCTATCCAACATTTTTTCCCTACAACATTTGTCTCTTTCGCTCCTCCTCTACGTTAAACACCATGTTTATCTTTCCCTTCATTGTGCCAGCGCTATAGAGGAGTTGTAAAAAAAAGAGGATTATTTTTTCTATAAATTTGGGAAAATAGAAGGTGCAAAAAATTCCCTTGACAATATACCTGAGTTAAATGATTTTCCCTAGAATGTAATGATTGCAATATATACTGAGGGAAGATGTTTTGACAAGGAACTATGGTTCTTTAGAGAAATTAAATTAACATGTGTATCCCAATCTCCACGACCCTTGCTACACTCTCTCTTCTTTTGCATTCTCTCATATTCTAATAAAAAGGGAGTTTTTGAGTGGGACATGGACATCCCCATGAAGCATTTCCACTTTTTCAACAAATTCAGGATTTCCCTGCATGTGCCAAAATAGGAGACTTGGGACATAGCATATAAATTATTTAAATAATTAATGGTATCAAGTTTCATTAAATGTGGTGGTTACAATATCTTATTTTACATAAACTACAAAATGTGGAGCCATACAAAGGGTAGGTGATGTGTTTGAAAAAATATCAAAAGATAATGTGGTTTTTTAGATAACAATGATTAACAGTTATAAAATATGAGTGTGTTGATACACCTTAGAAACCTAGAATTAGAGTGTGGGAATCCACTAAACAATTTTTGATGCTTTTTTTTTTTCTGGTGTGCTGGAAGACATGTATGCAAAATGTAGAAACATAAACAAAACAAGTGCATTGTTCTACATAATGCGTGGAATACAAAAATTGTTCCATGGAATGCCAATATTGCTGGATATGAATGAAATGGATTTTTTGAAAAGGAATAAAAAAATTTCAACCAAATTATTTTTTCCAATCAAAATCCATGAAGAAAAATCCCCTTAATGATGTCTCCAACAAGCATAAGGAAAAAGGTATGGTTTTTTCCTTTTCACTTGCACTAAATCTTGCTTCATCATTTCTAATTTTTTTAATTAAATGTTGAATGATAGGGAATGTAACCCCAACAATTGAAAAGAATCTTACCTTGACGTGAACTCTTAAAAAACATTTTTAAAAAAAAATTATCTCAAAAATCATGCGCATCGAGCACCACACCCAAACGTACCGCAAAAAAAAAAAAATTTACATGAACCCTAGTAATATGGAACACCTTAGGGAACTTTAACCAAATTTTCTGAAATTATTTATCGATCTTGCAAGTTGTATTCCTAAACCCTCTTATCTCATCAATCTGTTATGGTGACATGGTCATTTCAATGAAACATGATCGGTTCTGGCTTACGGTTGTCTCTTAGCTTGAGAGAAAATGAAAAAAATTACCTCCTACCTCTAGAATGCCAACAAGAGGATTGTAATCCAAATTTATTTCAATGAAAATACCTTCAAAAACTAGTTTTGCAACCGGGTTTTGGTGCCCACTAGTCGATGTACGACAAGAGTTGCTGACGCAATTATGATAACTGGCCCCAAAGTTGTTCTTGCAACTTTAGATCTACTTATCGTATTCGAAATCCTTTAGTCATGATGAATTCTTAATAAATGGGGGAATAAGAGGGGAATCATAAAAATTCATGATCAAACTTAGCACAAGAGTATTTAAGACCCAGTTTGTAACTACTTTTGTTGTTTGGGTCCTTTTTTCTCAACTTGCTACTTCAGCTCAAATCTCCTTCTAAGAGTCTTGTATGACATGTAGCCATGTGTGTGACCTCATAATAATGTTTTAATGTTATGTAAAATTTTATTTTATATTTAGTCTTGTCTAAATGATTATTTAAATGTATGGTGATTTTCTCTCTCCACCTTCTTCTCTCTCTAGAAATGACTATGATACTTGATTGTTTTGAAAACGTAAATGAATTGGGATATGTGAATTGGTTTGAAATGAAATGCTAATGGACATGAAATGCAATTGGTTATGACATTTTGAATAGAAAATAAAATGTCTCTTAACTTTCTCTCTAATCCTTACTCTCTCTCTCCCTAGAACCAAAATATTAAGTGTGAAACCTTGAATGCATGAATTTTTTTTTTCTTATTCTCTCTCTCTCTCTATCTCTCTCCTTCTCTCTCTATCTCTTCTATTTAATTGAAAATGTTAAAATTATGAATGTGCGGATTTATGCTTGAGTGTAGGGGATTTCTATACTAAGTCCTAGGACTGACACAACATTTGTCGCAGGTACTCCAAAAAAGAGTAATTTTATGGATGTGATATGTTGTAATTAATGAGTTGTTATTGTAATGTTATTTGCAATACATGTATTTTTTTATTAGATTAGGTAAAAACAGATTTTGAAGGGATCAAGAACCTTGTACAACTAAAAGATAAAGAAAACAAATCCCAAGGGAGAAACAACAAAAAACAAGATCTCAGAGGCCAAAAAATAAAAAAATAGACAAGCTAGATCCTAGGGACAGGGAAGCTCAAGCACCACGTAAGCAGGTCAAAAAAACTTGACTCACAAAACAAGGGACTCAACTACCAAGATTTCCATTTATGAGATCTAAGGCTCATCAAGAGAGGCGACCGGCCAACTTTTCCTCTCTTTTTGTTGTTCACCATCATCCATCCCTCCCCCCAAGTATGATCAACATTCTCATTTGGGTTAATGGGGAGGCTAATTTCAAGAGAAGCAATGTTTTGACCAAGAGAACACAAGGAAATAGAGGGCAGCAAAGGAGCAACCCCCTTTTCTGCATCATTAATAGGTAAAGTGGAAAGAGAGTTAGTCACACCCAGATTCTTCAATTTAAATTCTTCCACTATCCTGTATTTCTCCTTTCCCTGATTCCCAATATGACTATCTTGCAATACATGTATTACCATACAATAATGATATGTATTGTTGTTCAAAGAATTATTCTTTTTATATTTTGAAAATGGAATACCAATGTGGCTATATTTTATAGTGTCAAATTGGATTTAAAGTTGTATTCAATGTTATACCTATATTATAAGGATAGTAAACTAATCCTTTTCTAGGTTAATTATCAGTTTATTTTAACATCCTAATGTTAGGTAGAATCTCATCTCATTAAAGCTATCGAAATTAAAATAACATGTTATAATGCCTATTGTAATTCCTTTCCCCATTTGGGTCTTTTTCCATGGTATAAAACATTTATCGTGTCAATAAAATACCTTGATCTCATTAATAATCTCCTTTTTTCATAACTAAGACATATTATCAAGGATATTTTTTTCCTGAATATTTAATGAGGTGGTGATTTTATGCGTTGAAACCTATCATATTGGGATAAGTGAGGTGATCATGTCTAGGTGTTATAGGTAAGACAATATCATGAATAATTTTAACCCTCTTGTGCAAAATTTCCCTTGGTACTCTAATGGGGTGGCAAAATCCTTGCAAAATAGTTAGTGCTTGTACTTATGATTGATCTGTTGTGATATCTAAATTATGTCAGTGGAGACTATGTTTTGAATTTACTTGCGTAGTTACCCAAAAATTGAAATGGGTCAGGTCCTTAGAAGGGTTTTGTAATGTAGAAGATTATTTGGGATATCTCTCTTGTAATATACACTTAATACTTGCGTGTCTAAGATAAATGGATTGATTTGTCTTGTGTGAGGTCTTACTCCTTGTAGTCTTCAATTACTAAGTGTTACAAAAGTGTTATAGGAATAAATTTGTTCTAAAATGTTGTTATACATTACCAAAGTAACCGCGTAAATTTAGTTAGTAAAAAAGGGTAACTAATATTAATCTATGGAATATCGATACAAAAATGGTACACCTTTGAGTGATGTAAACACCAACTAAAATTACAAATGTGATCATAAAATGAATGTGATAAAGTAGAGGTACACAAATAATACAATAACCTAATAAATCTAAAAGCCAACTAGGATGCATGATGACATGCTTTGTGTGCATAAATATGAATCAAACAACGATACTAATGAAATAATAAAATTTAGCTTTTAGAATGGGATACCTGTAACTGTAGCCAAGGTCATGTGAGTTAAGGATATTACACTCTCATTGGACTTGTAAAATTTAGTAAAACCCTTAGCGAAGTTAGGAATATATTAAATCTAGGATCACTCAGGAAGTATAATTTATGGTCGAAACATGTAATTAACTTGTTGCTATTAAGAGTGAACCCTTAATATGATGATATAGAAGTAGTTTGAAATGTAAAATTTCATGACTTAGATTCATTGAAAAATATCTATAAGGGGAACATAGGTGTAATGTACCATTCCATGTGCAATATGATTGTGAAAATATGAATACCTAATTGGAGCCATAGATTGTGAATCAAGATTGATAAAACTTAATTAGTTAACCTACATAGTTTGTTGTAATAAATTTAAGATTAAAATAATATATTTTTAGTATTAAACAATGCTATGAAATGAACACGGGATACATTTTCTATTTATCTAGTAACCTTTTTTTTTCTTCTTGCAATTTTTCCTCCTTATAAGGAGAGTATTTTTCCAAAACCAAGTAAACACGGATCTTTCAAACAAATCCTTAAGTCAAATATTAGAAGATGCATGTGTGTATATATGTTCCTAATAATATTTTTTCTATATAAAGTTATTTCCATAAGAGAAACGAGAAAGTTCTAAACGAACCACTATAGGTGAAAGCTTAAACAAAAACATACAACCTAGTTGTAAAGGAACGAAGGGTCATGTAGGAGGAAATTTTTTTCACCTTGTCATTTTTCCATTTTTATTTTGTAGTTAGATACTAGGAGATATTTCTTGTAAGAGGATTGAAAAATATTAGATTTTTGGAAATATTTTGCAAGTAGGATCCTTGATCCTTATTTGTTATTTTTGTATGTAAATTTTAGTTGAATCTTTTTTTCGTGTGTAACTATGTTTTGTATATAGTGCATGGTATACATGATTGGTATTCCTTTATTTTTTTCTCCATCCATCATATGGCTTGATGGATTTTGGAGTTGTGTGGGTGAAGAGGGAGGTAATTTCCCTCTTAAACCTCGTGGCTTGATGTGAAAGCCATGTTGGTTTCTAATATTTTATCCTCTCATATGGTTTGAGGTGGGTAAGTGTGATCATATAGTTTGAACCCCTTCCCCATTCTTGGAAAGGAAATCCAAGAGGTTTGAAAATCCTCCCAAGGAGGAATTTTGGTGAATGGGAGGAGAAATAAGGAGGTATGTTTGTCATGGAGGAATAAAAAGGATTTTTGAGATCTTTTTATGCGTGTTTTCTATATTTAGGTCACACCTTGTGGATATTTTTTATTTCTAATCCAATCTTCCCCATTTGTGGGAAAGCATGGAGTATTCTCACCTCGTGTTGTGGATTATTTTGGATATTTTTGTGTGTGTTTTTATGGTTTTAGTATTATGGTGGTTGTTTATTCTTCCCATACCCCCTTCTTGTGCACACTTGAGGAATACTTACCCTCTCTCCCATGGGCTTGGAGGGAGGCTAGCATGTCCTCCACTAGTTGGAATAACATGTAATGATTCCAAGTTGTTGGGAGGTAATTGGGAATATCTCCTTATGTCTATTTTAAATATATTTTGGAGAAAAATAATGAAGACTCTTAGCTTCAATATTCATGGAGAATTTTTGGGGACCTTGGCATATTATTTTCCCCAATTTTGAGAAAGTTTTACTTGTTTGATCTCATTTGGTTATTGTAAAATCATGTTGTAATTTCTCCATTATAAGTCTCCAATCTTGGGATGTATGTATATCTTGTGCAATCATGTGTTGCTTAAAAATTGTGTTATCCATCTCTTTGAATCGTACTACCCTCCATGAGAGGAAATGTCACTGTGTTGGAAATTTGTCTCCCTCATATTTTGTAGAACTCTCTCTTTTGGTTGTAAATTTTTATAAATCTTATTTCAAGGAATGTAACGACCCAAAAATCCACACACACGAACAACAAAGTAAAAGACAGGATAATTTTTTTTTTGACTTGCTCGACACATAACATGACGCAACATGTCGTCACCAAGGAAACAACTAACACTGTGAACAACTTGATACAAGGATGGCCATAAATGCAACACGGAAACATTCACACCAATCAAGTACAATTTACTTTTCTTTTTGACAAGACAACATAGAAGTCCAATCACTGAACACACTTACAGTTAGGGTCAACCACAATGATATATTATTGAGGGTTATTTATTTTTAAAAGGACTTTTTGCAATTCTTAGCTTACGTTTTCAAGGATGCTCAGGGTATTCTTCGTATGCAATTCATCTTACCAAGCTAAGTTTATTCTTTTTACACTGAGTAATCATCTTTAAATCTTCTCTATTATGACATTTATTTGCTTAGCTCGTTAATCAAGAAAAAGGAGTAATTAAATTCCACAAGGCCATCTGCTCACCATTAACGCTACTAAGATTCGTTCTTGCCCACAAGACAACATGGTTTAAAGTTCAACACATTTAAGAGAAGAGATACAAGGTGACTTGAAAAAGGTTTAGAGGAAGAAGGTCGAGATGACACATTTTTAGGACCTCATTAGTTATTACCAGTATTATAATTGAAGCTAGGGATCTTAACCAGAATTAACAACAAATTTACTTAGGATTCGCTAAAAGTATTAATAAGGAGTAAAATAATTTACTTTCCAAATGGCGGTGAGAGATAGATGGTGCATGATTTAAAAATTGTTTTCTCCTGTTTATTAAATCTTATTATCTTCCAGACAACTAACCAGTAGATTTCACTTTAGGTTCATTTTACATAATTCCACCGTAAAAGGGATAGTGTTCATTAGTAGGAGCTAGGGATTATCAATGATATATAATGTTTACTTGCAATGATAGTCCTACCCTTGTTTACTTAAAGAATTTCTTGCTCTCAAGTTGGTGACCCCTACGTTACTTTATTTGAATGCAACTTTTAATTTAACTTCCAGAAGTATTAAACAATCCCATGTTCAGTTTACTTATGTCACTTTATTACTAAGTCATACCTAGGTTTAACTCAAAATTTATTCTCAAGGCAAGGTTGTAGCAACACTCATTTACAAGAACCAAACAAGATTACATCAATTCTTAAAATACTGATACTCCAACAAAGTCACTCAACAACAATAACCAAATTTTCTTATAATTTCAAAGATGGTCAAACAATACAAGGTTTCCAAAGTTCAGATGACCAAGTCCACAATACTTTATACTAAGACATTAATCCTCTTTTAAACTTTCCACTGGACGTTAACAACAGTTGAACAACATACAAAGGTTTCGAGCAAAGGAACTTCTCAACTGAGGTTGATGACAAAAGTCTACAATTCTATCCCTCATCTACACGTAAAATCCATATGCAGCAAATTTTCTACAAGAGTCAGTTCACGAGAACTGAGCAAGATAAGGCTACACAAAACCACCATAACTATTATCTAACAATATCATGAAAAGAAGCACTTTATTACAAGAATTTGGGTCAAACCTCTAAACACTATGAACACATCAAGTTATAATAAAGTCTATAACATGTCAATCAAAGAAGGAGAAGACCTTGTACTTCAGTTAGGAGCAAATGCAACGAAAGTAACAATCATATGAGAATGGCCCTTGGCCCTATAAGGAGAAAACAAACAATCTAGCAAAAATAGAATCCCCATCAAGTAAGTAATTAAACAATAATTACAAGATTGAGATTTGATATATATACCAGTCATCTAGAAATTTATCAAAGGTACCAAACGCATAGGCTAAAATAATATTTTTCCAAAAGAACAAGAGTTGATCGGCCCAAGAAGGGGGAAACACGGGTTTCAGAAATTAACACAAAAATCCATGTATAATACGAGTTTCAAACGGGAAATCAATTAGAGTATACACACAACATAAGTTTCGAAACGAAGGCAAGAATACTAGTTTTGACCATTAACTACAAAGATTTTCCAATCATCCAAGAAGGGTCCAAGTCTTACAGGCTAATAGCAAACACGCGAGAGAAGAAGGGGGTTCCGTCCAATAAGAGTATACAATAATGTCATCAACAAATTTTTATAACACTAAAGATTTGCATACCTCCACTACAATACTACAAATTTGGTTAATTTAAAATAAATTACCCATATCCCTAATACAACCATATTTTAAGGCAACACTTGGTAACACAGTCAACCGTCGCACAATAGATACAAACATAATTTCTAGGTGACATTATCAAAACAAAACCTTCCGCTATGAATCCATAAGAATATCAAAAGAAAGATGAGTTTTTTTTTCCCCGAAGATAATCACATTTAAGGAAATTTCCATCACAAAATATTAAGGTAATTACGTGCATAAAAACTGACCAATATTAATTAATAGCATTAACACTACAAAGGAGAAATAATGCAAGTTAGGAAAAATAGAAGAGCGCCACCAACAATAATTCACAGAGGGGGATTAGACCAAAGCTATTCTAGTGTCAACGAGGTACTGGATTCGCACAAAGAAACCTCGAGCTCAGTTGATCCGAAAAGCTAGTTATGGTTCAAGTTGATAAGGATGGTCAAGATACTTCTTGAGGATGGCCTTAAAAGCCTAGAAACAAGATGAAAGATAGTATAATAGTCTAAACACGTGAGACGGAAAAACACATTGCACACAAACCTTTTCATTCTACCAGTATTAATACCAAAACTCTAAGCTGGCTAGCCCACGCATTGCTCACACAATCCTACAACCTTTCTTTCTCGATGCCAAAAGGTTATCAAAGGGACTTGCGAAGGGGCTAACAAAAAAACGTCAAAAGACAACTTGGGTGCTAGGGAGGAGCTTCATAGTTATCGTAACCTACTTCCATAATATCGAAAATACTTGTTGATCAACATAATAATTTGCAACTCAATCGCAGAGAAGAATTAATACATAAAAAAACAGACGAAGGTCTATCATTCGAGTAAGAGAAACATAACATTCAGAGGATAGGGCACACGCATCCTTTCGACCAACATACTGACAATGATAAAAGCTAAATACAAGAAGAGACAAGCAAAAAGGGGAAATCTCCCATCATGACATCCAACTTACAAATAAATGCAAGGAAAAAGAGGTTCGATTTTGCAATAATTGTAAATATAATAGCAGTAGAAAGGTGTAGAAATATCTTGCCTTTTTATCTAGATTCAACCTTTGTCCGGATCCAGCAACTTCCATTGCTTTGGACGTAAACTTCCAGCTTTTCTTCAAGCTCGCTTGGGCACCGGGAGTACACTCTGTGACAGACTTCGCGTTTGGGTTCGTCTCTGGGTAGCTCTGTTCGACGGCCAGGGTGACGTGGTCTAAAAGAACTTGACCGGTCTATCGTTCGATCCAACATATTTCGTGTCATGGCAATCTCGAAAACTACAGTGGAACATGGACAGCCATCCAGTACAATCTTCTAATCCACTTCCATGGAGCTCCCACATATTAAGAAGCTGGAAAATAAAATCTGGTCTCTTATTCCTATCAACTGCATACCTGGCTGTGGTTTGAAGCAAATGTTGATAGTGCGTGTAACTATGTCTGCAGATTGCTTCACCTCAGACCATGTTTTTGCAACCATTTACTGAAGAACGGTTTAAACTCCTCCTCAAACTTTTTTAAAGTGATGGAATTCCACTCCTGCTGCATCTCATCACAAAAATCTTGCTTGTACAACAATCTTAGATAAAACCTGGTGCAGTGTGTACAGTCAACACCTACATTACAGGTTCTGAATCTGAAAAAAGATATCCTGCTACCTTCATCTCCCAAGACATTTTCTCCAACATTGCATAGATCTCCCATGTTTGTGGGTGTGATATGTCACCTACACAAAAGCATGCACCATTTTATTGCCTTTAATCCAACTGCATCCAAGTTTCTTTTTGATTCCTCTATCCTTCATCGATATCTTAAACATTTCCAGGCCAAAAGTTGTGGATAATAATCAAACATGCAGATTCTAATATCCACTCCACAAGCCACTTATTGACCTCTGCCAAACCTGCACCACAACTAATCTATCCATTTCCACTTATTGACCTCTGCCAAACCTGCACCACAACTAAAAATCCAATGCCCTAAATATGAAAACAACTGAAACTAGATTATGTCCATCTAAAGAGAAAATCTAGTGAGTACAATTCTTTTGGATTTAATAATAAGGCATCCCAGCGGGTAATATCCTTCTGGATTCAGTAGCAGCAAGTCATCCTAGTATTTTAGTATGAGACGGGTAAATTGCTCCATCAACTATATAGTAGTCCCTCACACATTGAGTTCAGTGGCTTCTAAGTATGTGATACCATGATCATATGCTAAAACCTGTTAAGTCATGACTTAAACAAATGCATTTTGGAAGCAACCAGTAGACGTGAGTTGGTTGCCTGTGGATGGTGGAAGGGGGAATCTCTACGATCAAGATAGTAAATTGGGATTAAATGGGGAGCTCAATAGGGCAGAAAAGGAAGAAATGAAATAGAAAAGAAATTTGTGCTTCATGAATATTCTAATATAAAACAGATCCACCTCTATGAGATACTCTTCCATGAGTTACATTGTAAAACAGGTAAGAAAAAAATAGAGAATCTTAGTAATAAATTTCTTCAGGTCTCCTGGTAACTCTCTCACTGTCACAGTCGATTTTGATAAAAAATACCTTGAAGGAGAATCCCGAATTAAGGATGCAGTCGATACTGAACAGCTAACAACATAGTTGGATGACCTGCTTGTTGGAGGTGCTAAAAAAAAACTTCTACCTTACTACAACGTGTCTGCTGCCTAGCTAAAAACTGTTGCAGGCTGTTTCTGTAGATTCCTGAACAAGAACACACCTTGCAGCACCCAAGGACACATTTGGAACAGGGAAAGAGCAGTAGCGAGGAAGGGGAAACGCAGCCAAGAAAAATCCCTTCACCACACAACTCACGCGGCTAGCAACAAAGCTAGAGTAGGTAAAAGGTAAACACAGGGAAGAACAATAATAAAATATGATTGAAAGCTAAGCGGCCAGCGCCAGAGAAAAATAAATGCAGGTTGTAGCAGGTGAAAAGGAGTACAAAAAGTCCTGCATAAACACCAACCCTCCATGCAGCTAACAACAAGAAAATCAGGGAAATATTTGCTGGAACATCTAAAATTAAAGTATGCGGCCCACTACTAAAAAGGGAAGAGATATTTCTTCCCCACAGCACGTGGGATAAACCAAGCAGAAAAGAAATAATTAAAAAAGCAGGTGGCCTTCATTCCCACCAAACCTTCCCAACACTCAACCACCCATACGCATTGAAAAAAAGGATCCAAATGAGATCAAGGTGAAGAATTTTAGGACTCCACCGACTCCCATCTCTCTCACGCAAGGGAAAAACATTAAATACCATAACTGTTTGCAGTTCGGTGGTTGGGAGGAGTACAAACACCATTTAAAAACCACCTCCAATCCATGGTGCCACCACAAATCATACTCTTCCTCATTTGCGCAATGAGGCTCGACCAGCGGAAGCGACAAGCAAAACAATAGGATGGTTTAACGATATCAAAGGATGATGTCGATAACAATCGACAAAAAGAAAAATAATAACAAAATACAAACATTGATCGAAATACAATCATAATGTCGTTATTATTATTATTATTATAATTATTACTAGCAACCAACAGTTAAACTTGACAAGGCGAAACACTAACGTTTCAAAGGAAATGCAACAACGTTCAGCTATAAGAAGCACGGTAGTCGCAGAAGTAAAGGAGAAACGATGAACAGGGCATTACAAGGAAAGTGTGGATATGTATATAAGTTGTATGATATTCACTCATGCCTTAGAATATGTTTCATTCCTTCTTATTTTTTTGTAAAATATTTCCTCTTATTTCTCTTGAAAATGTATTATAAACAAGTATCAAACGGAAGAGATAGTTTTGTTATATCCTATTTTAGAGATGGAATTTTTGTTATGATTCAAACATGCTCCTTTCACATTAAAATCATTTACTAATATTGTTCTAAGACTTAATTTGTTAAAGGGTGGGATTGAGCTTTCTTTAATGGAGGGGAGGAAAGTTTTGTGTCTTATATTTTACATCAAAGGGGAGGGGGGGGGGGTGTGGGGCGGGGGTGAATTAATTTAATATACTGAAGAAATAAGGAATGAAATCTAAATATGGTTATTATTAATGGGAAATAAATTTTTCATTGTAGGTGGAATTTATCTTTTGTTGGAAATTTGAAATGTTAATGCAAGTTTAATAACTCGATTGGTAAATAGAAATTAAAAAAAAGGTTGGGACATATTTGCATTTGGAAAATACTTCTCACATAAATCTGGGTTGAATGTGAATGGGATGTATTTATTCATTGGAAAATAAAATAAAATAAAATACTTAAAACAATGGTTTTCATTAAGCTTAGTTTAATAATACTCCTTTCTTTATCCTTGGATAGCCTTCAAACTTGGTAATGAAAATTATCATTCTATCTAAAGATAAGAACTATATGTCCCATTAATGGTATATAACAATACATATAAGTATGTGGTTTTTGTTTCCTTACATTTGCCATTGGAAAAGCCATGTCCTCTAACTGGAAAACAAATGTATTGTCACTTTAATTAAAATACAAGCTGCCTTGCATATTCCACTGTTGATATCTATATAATATATATACACACACACACACACACACACATATATATATATATATAGATATCTATATATATGTTGTATATATATATATATATATATATATATATTATATATAGATATCTATATATATGTGTATATATATATATATATATATATATATCTATATATCATATCTCATATATATGTGTGTGTATATATATATATGATATATAATATATATATATATACTATATGGTATCTATTATATCTATGTATATATTAGGTATCCTATATATATCTATATATATATAGTATGTATATATGTATGTATATGTAGATGGATATAGACATAGGTATGATGTTCTGGTTACATACATATGTATATATACATATACATATACATACATATATATATATATAACATATACATATACATATGTACATATATATACATATATACATATGTACATATACATACAATAACATATGTATATATACATACATATACATATATATATATATATATAGATATCTATAGTATATATATATATATATATATATACATATACAATACATGTATATATATATATATATATATATATATACAATATGTGTGTATATACATACATACATACATACATACATACATACATACATATATACATATATACATATATACATATATATATATATATTCAATTTTATTCTGCTATAAGATGTAATCTTATTTTAGTTGCTTTTAAAAACTCAAAAAAGAATATATATATATGTATCTCTGTGTGTGTGTAAATATCATATTTATATATATATATATATATATATCATAAAAAAATAAAGTAAATTAAAAGGGGATTCAGCTATGCTTTAATGTTGTGGAAAATTTTTATTACAAGAAAAAATAAATTATATTTAAAAAAAAACCATGGGTGGGGAGGGGCCGAACCGTGCTTCCCCCCAGCCCCCCATCGACTTGTATTGTTAAAAGGTGGGAAACTAGTTTGGCATAGCCATACCACACTACCCCCTATATTTCCTTAAATGTGGGCCCGACCATTTATCAATACACATCTCCCTCCGTATGATCACTATTCCCAACTCTGCATGGGATACATAGTGGTCGCCTAATCATGTATAGAAGGAATTCAAATATACAATTTATAGCTAATAAGGTTATATATATATATATATATATATATATATATATATATATATATATATATATATATATAAAAAATCTAATACCACCCCCAAAAAAGCGGGGTAGTTCTCGGATACTCAAATATAAGAAATATCTCTGGTTACAAAATAATAATATTAATAATAATAATAGATATTTGATAATTTTAGATAGGGAAGAAATTTTAAAAAATGACAAAAATAAAGAATCCATGAATCTTCCTTCTAATTACCTACATACAAAAGAAAATAATACCCATGTTTCTATGGCTTCTACATTTCCTCCAATAACCCACAAAATGGAAATGAAAAGAAAGGATTCAAATGAAACAACATGAAAATAAAAGAAAAGAAAAAAATTAATATGATGAGGATTAGGGTTTGGAAAAGAACCTAGATCTAGTGGTCCTCATCGAATGATAAGGTGGACGTTGATGTGGTCCGCTCCTGATTGTCTATGTTACAACCCCTGGCTCTCACCTGAATAATCCGTTGGTGAAGGGTGTACTTGACGTGGAGGAGGAGTTACACGCCTATCTGGAACCTGAGATGGATTTGCAGACTGATAGTGATGGCTTGGTGGAGAGGTCACCCACTTCAAATTTAAGAAATACATTAAATTCACATGGGGGGCGACCTTGCTCAAGTTTCACGAAGAAGTTCAATGATTAACGCTAGGAGAAAGCACAATGTGTTTGGTGAAGGGTCAATTGCGGGTTACCGTAGTATGAGAAAATTTGATTCAAGTGAAATTAATGTAAAATCCATGGACATCTGTATGCACAGTGGGACAGGGGTTGACGGTGGTTTAAGTTCGTTTACACACACTAATAATTTTATCACATTGCGGAAGGATGGCAAAATTTTGGTGGATATTGGTCTAGGTTCATATTTCGGTGAAGGCTGGACCAAGGTCCTTCCAAAGAAATATTTTCATTGGGCGCTCAGATTGTGTTCTCCGTAGCCACCTACTAGGGCCTTTATAGTTTTTCTTTGGGGTGCCTTCCTAGGTTTTCCTCGGTTGTTTATGGTTTATCCTCTCGGGCTTCCCTAGTAGGGCCTTTATAGTTTTTCTTGATCTTTTTGGCCACTAGTAGATGCCTCACCATCTGTGCTTCCCTGCTATATCTTCTATCCCTTTGTATTACGGTTTTTTTGGTCCCCCTAAAACCAGAAATGTTTACATATCTAAAAAAAACTAAGGGTCGAGAATAAATCCTTCACCCCTTTAAGTTGTGTTATTTTTATGGCATTGGGGGTGTTTATTTTTAAAAGGTTGGGGGGAATTTAATTAGCCTTGTACAGAAAAAATTCTTTAAGCGAATGGAGTGAAACTTAAGATATATTCCTAATTTTAATTAGGGACCCTTTCTAGGATTTTAATTTATTTTAATTAATTACAAGTAAGGGGATAATGCAAAGGTTAAATCAGATGCTTAAGTTAATTAAACATTATTTAATTAAATGTGTGCTATGGGTGTAGTAATTCACCAACAACCTTGTCAAAACTATTTTAACACTTCAAAAAAATACAAAATTTTAGAGTATTTCAGATGGTTTATTTGTGCCAAATTTCAAGGTATTTTACCGGTATTTAGTAAGGAGGAAGGACATGCAGATGTAGCACATGAAAATGGAACATATGCAAATGTACTGAGGAGGGAATTATTTAGTGGTGAGTGAAAAATCATGCATATTAAGGATGGTGTTTATGAAGAAGAGATAGACTTGTCTTCCCTATATTTAGTAGGCGATACAAATGTGGCTTTTTTATGACAGTGTCGGAAAATATAAGAGAGAAGGATCTATGAATAAAATATATTTTGAGGGAGGTTTCATCATAAGGTTTCAACATATTCATCTACATATATGTGGGTTGGAGGAATGAGGTAACGGAAGAAATCATTGAGTCCTTGTGGAGCTATCCCATGACACTAGTGCTTCTACATGTGCTTGGATTCTTTTCATTAATAAACATAGAAAATTATTTTCCTTTTTTCTCATAGGATGTCATGTGACTCTAGACATAGAAAATCTCCACACTCTTGTCTTGATAAAAAACATTTACATCGGTGAGGAAGGAAAAAAATAATGTCGAAACATTTACCAAAATATCCCATCCCGCTAATGCAATGATATATGATAGAGGCGGAAGCTAACTTATTCAGATATTGGAAAATCTTGCATTAATGCTTTTGGAGGACGATCGGTACTCTTATAGAAATGAATATTTTTATATTTTTGAGAAAAATTATGCCAATGAGACATTAAATTCCACCACATTCTAGTGCCCACTAGATTTCTATCTCTTCCTATGACTTGTTTAGTCATATGAGTAGTTTGATTATTTCATATGAGACATTTGTTACTTGATCATGGGATTTTTTGATTTGCACTTACTACAATTATCATCCCATTATATCTGACATTTTAATTTCACATGACACTTTGGAGACAATATTTTATATTTACGACATATGTAATTTCATGCTTATTAGAGATGATGATTTAGATTTGATAGAATATGTTGTTGTTATTGGTCTAAAGTACACCTCTTCGCTGGATGGGCTATATGAATCTTACTTCGGTGGGTACTGGGATATCCTACGAGTTGTTGGTACCTCAAATTGAGGAGAACCTCCAGCGTGGGCTGGATACCTTGAAGGATCACCTAAAAAAATCCTGAAATTGTCTAGTTTGAGAGTTAGAAATGAACTGGAAAACATGAAAGCTTAAAATTAGTGTTACACCAATTTGTTGGGACTTAAGCTTGCAAAAATCACACTTAAATAATGATTAAGGATTGATAATTCACAAAAACTGATAGTTTGAAAGATTTTTCACTCACTAAAAGTTTTTGAACACACTAAGATGACCTGAAAAACTAGAAAAATAGCTTGATGGAAATGCTAAAATATTATGAGCACGTAAGGAAAGAAAAAATTCACTAAAAACATAGTGCACAATATCTGTAAACACATTGCAAAAGCTTCAATCTGGAGGAAAAAATATTCTTTATTTCTTAAAAGGTGAAAGAGTACAATGATTTTACCTTTATTGGTCTTGTCTTCAGTTGCTAATATAAGGATATTTTTAACCTTTATCTCGATCTATCATGGCTTGCCATTGTTTGTAATGCCCTGTTCGGCATCGAATTTCACTGTTATGCCCTTGTCCTATTTCGTGTCATTGAATGCTGAATTGAGCTCCCTTTTCTATCGTTAGGTGACTTTTACCCTGTTTGCAAAGTTTTTTTTTTTTGCATCCTTTCTTCTTCTTTCGTCTTTCGTGCCTTTGATCTATGGAATATTGACAAATAACATAGTTGATGTTAATATTAATAGAAAGCATTATATTTAAAGAACAATGTCGGGAACATAGGCTAAGTTCCCACCAACCTTTATATCTAAATAAAAACAATTGGAATCTATTGAATCTTAGGTTCCCAGCATATGATTGTATTTTGATTGTTATAATTGTATTTGTGTCTTAATATTACGCCTCATTTAAGATAAGGATATCTATAAAGTTCAACATTGGAAAGCTAATGGATGTTAGGTTTAAAGGGGGTAATTTATTGTAGCACAATAGATACACCTAAACATGAAAAAAATCTCAAATTCGAACATTAAAAATATAGTGCTATGAAGGGAGATGTTGGTTGAATAACCATCATAAAATCATTTCAGAAAGGGTCAACCATCAAATTTAGTCTACATAATACATACATGAACAGTGTGCATAAAATTTTTGTATGTTCCCATATAGTACAGGGTGTAAATTCATCGTCTTATTTCAACATGGAATAAATGAAACATGATATGGAATTTTCAAGGAACATGAAAATTATAAATACAACAAAAAAATCGTTTTGCAAGGAATACGCTAAATTTTTTCTATGAATTATCCATTGTGGAGGTGATTAAACTTTTAATTGGAAAATATGGGGGGTAACTTTGTTGGCCACCTGCCACTTCATTAACTCCTTTTACTAGACGTGTTGGAGTCTCTCTTGCTGGTGGCCGCACTTCATTTATTAGTTCTGATTTGCAAATCTTCTATGTTTCTTATTGACTGCCTCAATTATCCTTCTCTGACCGCATGAGATTTCCTTTTGTTGGACTGCGTGTGGAGTGGTTGAGAGGCCAGCAAAATCTATTCTGTCAAGGCGTTTTTCTTCATGGTTCCTCCTGGGCACGTCTTTTTTTATCTTCCCTGGCCGCAATGAAACCTCCTCACGCCTTATGCTGGTGCGCAGATCCTGGACATGGTTTTATGTTGTTCTTGATGCGTTTTGGGGGAAGAAGGAGCACTGTTTTCTTTTGCTGGCCGTGCATAGCTACCAGCTAGCGAGGTAGGCGTGTTACCTCCACTTTCTATGGGTCCTGCAAGGTGTGTTCTGGTCGAGAATCCATAGCAACAGCCCGCAACAATTTTTAGCCAGCAGCAGGCATGTTGCAGTACAGTAGAAGCCCTTTTGAGCACTTCCAACAAGTAGGTTGTCTAACTATGTTGTTATCTGTTCAGTATCGAATACATCCTCAAATTTGGGATTCTCCTTCAAGATATTTTTATCAAAATCCACTGTGTGACAGTGAGAGTATTACCAGGAGACCTGATGAAATTTATTGCTAACATTCTCTATTGAGACCTTACTTGTTTTACGATATAACTCATGGAAGACAATCTCATACAGGCGGATCTGTTTCATATCAGAATATTCACGAAGCACAAATTGCCTTGTTGTTTCATTTCTTCCACTCTACCCCGTAGATGAGGGTCCATCTCCATCATGTGTTCGATTCCGGTGGCTTCATGGTTACGAGAAGCTTTATTCATATGATAATATTAAAAAAAAAACCCAACTAGGGTTTGGAAGATCCTGCCTGCAGTGAGATTAGGGCAAAGGCGGAAGGTCATTACTTTATAGTCAGGCTTTGCAGGAGGATTCCACTGCATGTTCGAGTATTATCCACAGCTTTTGGTCTGGCAATGTTCAGGAGATTGAAATCCTTGTGTGCTTGGGTTCTTGGAGAAGTGAAGGAGGCAGGATCAGGAATGGAGGCGGTGAATACTAGCGACCTCGTCAATGGCCACTTTTCCATTGCTTGCTTGCCTACACCTACCTCTCTCTTAATGATTTATTTCCTTTAGCATTTAGATAAATAAATATCTGTAATTTTGTTCGAATGTTGTAGATGTGGGTTTCTTTTGGAATGTTGATGTGTTTTTGTTTTACTAAATAGATAGCGTTTGGACTCTGGATATCATATAACATGTATTTACATATATTGACTCCTTCTTGAAAGAGATGCCCAAAAAGAGACGAGTTTTCAAATGACTTTTAATCATAATTGCATGATCTCCTCCTTTACAGTTTATCTTACTTACTATTTGAGTAGAAGAAATCTCTACATCAATTCTTGCCTACTGATCTTATAATGTTGGTTTATCTTTTTGCCTTGATTATTCCTTTGAATGATGGTTTCTGTAGAAAATATTATGGAGCGTGAATGAGGTTTATAAATTTTCTTGTATTGTTTATATTATGTAGAACATGGCTTGAAAAAGGGAATTTCCAATATGACTGTATTTGGATTTTACTGTGGATTTATAATAATATAAAATCCCATTAGGATTGGGGGCTTTTATTTGGGAAGAGTCATACTAGTTTAATTGGTCTTTCTAGATAGCTCCATCTGAGTCATTCGATTATCATTTACCTTGGAGATTATTGAAAACCCCTCACCAGGCCCTCTGCTATTATTATTACTATGAGCTTATTATTAGATTGGAATCCTCCTGAAGCATGCGTTAATGGGTTTTCTATGACCTTTACGAATATGTTAAGCACGCAAGTCATTATCCTATGTGGATAATTCTATGGCTTAATTTTGAGGCACTACTTGGATCTTTGAATCGGTTAAAGTAATATTGGATACATTGAACTCTCATGAATGTCGACATTCTTCAAGTTTGATTGATATGTGATGTCCTCATGCATATGAATTCAGGCAATGCTTGAAATATGAAATTATAAATATATCTTATACTTTGACCTTGAAGCTTGTCGAAAGACTTTTTGGTAGGAAAACAAATGAATAGGGAAGTTAAGATAACTACCCTAAAATGGAGTCATGCATAGCCTTAAGTAAAGGTGACAACTACCATAATGGGACTGTACATACCATGTATGACAGTAAGGATATAAGTCCACCTGAAATTATTTAACTTCATTTTATAAAACAATAATTAATACCCACAAATTGGGGTATGCAAGTGGAGGTTGAATTATATAACAGGGTGTATTATGTTATCAGGTAACCAGTAAGGATAAATATGTTATTTCAATATTTGGTTAACGAGTGGAATATTTTCTAGCATTTACGATGATTATTATGTTAGCTAAAAATTGATACTTGCATCTCAATTGGGAGTTGAGATAATGTTTATACTTGTATTTATAGTGGCTTGGACCACGCATGCATATCTTAGTTAGTCAAATGTATCTTTGACATATTAGACAAATATGACAATATTGTTGATCATAACTCATTCCAATGAGTTGGACCCTTATACTAATAGAAACATATAAAGACATGGAATAAGCAACCAAAAGGATACCTAAATAATATATGAACTTGTGGATTGGTGGAATCTTTGTTAACATAAGTATATTCTTAAAATTGTGAGATAAAAATCCAAATTATACCTACATTCACTAATTATCTATGAAGGTCTGATACTTGGGTAATATCGATGAATAATATAAGATTGATGCTTGTATTTATTATATAAACTTAATGTCGTTGGTGCTTTTATTTAATTGAAAGATAATACTGTTGGATACTTATTTATGTGAAGTAGTTCAAGGGTATTAGGTGAGCGTTATTATTATTTCTGTAATTTAAGTATGATTGATTGCATGGTTAAGGTTGTATATCTAGTCACTTGGAATTGTGTTCTTATGTAAACAAATCTTAAGGAAGTGAACATTAATGAGTATGAAATGTATTATCATGAGATGTGCAGTTAAGTTTTAAATGTATGTTAGAAATTTATTTGATAAGGAGTATTGCAAACTTTCATTTATTTAAATGCTAGATGGCATAAATTATTAGGTGAGGTTTATATCTTATCATGCTCAGTTCTAGTGAACTGACTCTAGTAAATATTTGTGTAGATGGATTATGCGAGTAGATTAAAGGAAAAGAGTGCAAGGAGTTTAGAAGATCTCTTGTCTTGGTATGTTCAAAAGAAAAACTACGTGGTGAAGTGTTCTTTCCCTTTTGTTGTTAGACTAGTAACTTACCTTGGTGAGAAATGATATTTAATCATTACATTGGCATAAGTATTGTAAAACCTTGATTTTGAGGATAAAGTGTTAAGTCAAAACTCTCTGACACCTTGTAATGATGTGATATAAGTAAAATTAAATGGAGTGGTTAACCCTTATAGAAGTTATCTAAATATATATATTTATATAAATTAATGTAGAGATGACTTACTTGAGAACAAGAGATTCCTGAAATAATCAAAGGTGAAACTATCCTTGTAAAGTAAAATTTTAAAATTTGATATCCCTAGCTAAACTAGTGAACACTACCCCTTTTGGGTGAACTCTGAAACAAGCTTAAGGGAAAACAATGGTTAGTTTATGGAAGATAATAAGATTTAGCAAGTAGGAGAAGACTTTAAGTGAACTACTCTACAGTGTGTAAGAAAATAACTCAGTTGGTAAGATGAATTTGTGCGAATCATTTATTGAATCTTTCTGAAAACATAAGTCATGAGTTAAAGGGTGTTTTATCAAAATAAATAACCTTCAATAATTTCTTACTGTGGCTTGCCCTAGCTTTGAGAGTGTCATGTGGTTGGACTTCTATGTTGTTCTGTAAAAAAAATAAAAAAAATGTATTATCCTTTTGGGTGTGAACGTTTCTGTGCAGACCTTGTGGTCATCCCTGTAACAAGTGGTTCCCAGAGTTGGTTCTAACTTTGTGACGACATGTTGTGTCGTGTTGTGTGTCAAAGCAAGTCAAAAATAAAATATCCTATCTTTTACTGTGTTGTTCGTGTGTGAATTTTTTTGGGCGTTACAAGAGGTTGGGGAGGAATAAGAGAAAGTGAGGAATAAGGGGTACTTAGGGGAGGCATAAGAATATGTTAGGGATTTGAAATGGTATGTATTTTGGTGGTTTGTTCTTAGGTGGTGATACCCATTTCCGCTTTGGGAGGAATAAGTAGCATCCCCCATAGTTTCTTTCTCCATTGGCTTGCAATGAAGAATTCTGAGTTTTGTTTGCTGTCTTTCTTGTGTTTGTAAAACTACTGTTTTATTTTGGACTGTGTTTTTAATATGAAAAGTGCATGTTGAAATATTACCTTTGTGATGTGGAAGCCTGTTGTTGCCATGAGTTGAATCACATCTCCTATTGCTTTGTAGTTGGGGCTTGGGGGCCAATGAAGAGGGATGGCTTCTCCTCTTCATTGGATGTCTTGGTTTGGAGGAGAACGTTGCCTTTCCCCTACTCTTGTTGTGATCAAATTGGAAGAAAGAGAACTTTGCATATTGCTGTTCTGGAGCAAGGAAAAGAGATAGTTTGACAGTCCCTTATTGAGATAAATTTTATTGTAACCTTTCCCACTTGAAGTGGAATAATTTGTAAATGTTTTGCAATAGAAAGATGTTGTGTTGATCATGAAGGTTGTATAGTGAATGAAAAAGAGATAGAATCTATTTTTCCTTGCAAGAATGTGAAGGAATGATATATATTTTGTATGTTGTATTTGAAATCAAATGGAAAATAAGTTGTAAGAGTTTCATTTGGATTAATGGAAGTGTTTTTTTTGTTCATATGATAATAGTTCCATTGGGAAATTTGTGTTATCATGCACTATGAAATCTCTATTTTGTAAGGTTAAAAAAAAGAGAAACACGTGAGAAGAAATGTATTATTCTACCTCATTCAAAATATGTGAATTTGGAAAAAATAGAAACCACATCTTGTTGTAATGTTTGCTTGTAGGAAAGGAAAAAAAATTAAGACTAGCATAGAATGGATTCCATGTACTGTATTTCATAGCAAAGAGAGTTATATTCTCTATTTTGGAAATGTATAAACTTCTGTTAATTCATTGTATAAGTTACCGAATTCCACTATCAACTGTTCAAAACAACCGTGCAATTGGATAAGAGGAAAATGAGATAATAAATTTGGTTTGATGAGATCAAGGTGACCCCCCAAACAAAATGAAGACACTTCAGAAACTTTTAAATAATCTCCCTAATTGGGAAAAAGAAAAACTGCAAACTTTTCTGCTCTGTAGAACTTGTATTCTCAAAATTGCAACTCAATTAAATCAATTGAATCTTGAAAACATTTTTAAATCCATATAAGAACAATTCTTGATGTCTATTTGACATGTTGAGGGAGGAAGAAGATAACATTGAATAAAATTTTATAAGTTAAAATTTACCACGTTGCTTTTAAAAAGTTTGCATATCATTTTCATGAGATTCACCCCTTAAAATTTATCAAAATTTAAATTTTATGAGTTACGTTCAAAGAGGACGTCAAGAGATTTCTAGAAAGTCCTCATTTTCCCAAAACTGAGCTCTCTATCAAAAGTTATGGTCCCAAAACTGAGCTCTCTATCAAAAGTTATGGTCTTATGAAGTTTTTCTTCACTTGCGGTCAAAATTTCTTTTTTAGGAAAAATTTCCTTGGCGGGCCCGCGGGCCCAAAATTTCCCCTTAAGGATTTGGAAATTTTTTCCCACCGACCTGCAACCAATCATATTTTTCAATGTGGCATCACGAGGTGTCGGCGGAGATGCGGGTGAATTTATTCCTTTTTCTTTCAGGGCGCAAAATCTTATTTCTCCACGTCGCCCCGCTTTCCCCACGTTGACTTAGGAGACGCCACTTGTCCCTTGCAGACTCGCAGGGGCACGAGTGCAAACGAGAATTCTCACCCAGCATGGGAATTTTTCCAAAATATTCCCGCCGCTTCGTTTTAACCGCGTTGGCTTGGAAGGCGCCATGTGTCCTTGACGGATGTGAGGGCTGTAATGCCTTCGTATGGCAGTTACCCAGGTTCTTGGCGTAGTGACCTTTCCCTTGTTACAAGCTGTCGAATAACTCAGCGAATGCGTAATTCTAATAATGTCTTATGATTGTATTGTCGATCAGCGATTGTATTTAGCATTATTCCCTTCTTCTAGCGTCCTCGAGTCGTTATCAACACCTCCTCTTTTTGTGGACTGTGTAATGTCCCATGTGTTATCCTTTTTACAAGGGATCTTGTTGTCACATTATTAAGCTCAATCGTTGGTCTAGGTTAATGTGGAGTAGAAATTATATATATAATCATAATAGGTAATGGTAATGACCCCGTTATTTTAATTTAATGATCGATCGGCCCTTATTTTATAAGTATTATTATTTTACCATAATTTCGATTATCATCGATATTTTATATTAAGTATCTCTATAGCTTTTCTTCTAGTTGTTTCGTCTAATCGTGTTGTAGGACGAACCCCGTCCCGCACTGAAGAAGGTGTTTCCTATCTTAGTGACCAGGGTAGTCTTTGCTCCGTGTTCATCTTGAGTGTAACCTCTAATTTTTTGCATTAAAAACCCCCTGCACCTTCATGTCGTTGTTGACCCTTCCTGTTGGTGGCCTCCGCAGCGATACTTTTTCCCTATTTAATGGAATTGGCATGTTCGAAGCCTGGTAGACGGCTTGTATGGCAGTGGTAGTATTTTATTGTATGTCCCTTTTGAAAAGAGATTCTTATTTTTTTGTTTTTTACAAAAGGGGGATTGTTATGAATAGTCGATCTTTGTCGTCTATTATTAGTGTCGATCTGGACTGTCGACATTATTAATATTTTAATAGTTTCGCCCTAGGTTGCTGGTATTCCTTTCGGTTTGTTTTTTTTAAAAAAAACCAAACTAACTGGTTTAGTATTTCTTAAATCAATATATAACTATATATATATCCTAGTATAGTGCCTTGTGATAAAGTAAGATGGAAATAAAATAAAATACAGGGTAGAGAAGTAAACTTATCTCAGAAAAGGAATGGAGAGAGAGTTAAGTGGGACAGCTGCCGCAGGGTGATCCCAAGGGTTGGTGTTGATCCTGATGTTCTGGTTGCACGCGACCACAGTGATCAGTTGTTGCAAAATCTTGCAGCTGTAGTAGAAGAAGAGATACCGTTTTAGTTGACTGTCTTGCCTTTTCATTTTGGAAAGTCCTTCCGTCCGTGGTGAATTTAACATGGAAGAAGCTCGATCAAATCTGAGGCCCCACCTTCTTGCAAGTGAGTGCTGCAGATTGCGTTCGACTACTGTTTCTAGTACTGACCTTTTCCAGTTGCCTAGCCGCATGGGTTTGATATGGTGGTTAGTAGATGTTGTTACAATTTAGGGAAGAATGGCGTGAAAACCTCCAAATTCAATGGAGTTGTGAGGTGTGTTCTTGGGGGATCCCAGCCGCAACTGTTCCTCTCCTTAGCCATGGCCGCAGGCTGTTGCAGCAATGAAGCCTTTCTAGCTGAGGTCGTCCAACAATGCAGGCTGTCCAACTTTGTTGTTAAATCTGTTCACATGACTGCATCCTGCAAATTTGGGTTTCCTTCGTCCCTGCTCGTGCAGAGGAATTCTTAATAATGGGGCGCAATGTTTTGTAGATTAACAAGTCCTTTGTCCTTTCTACATGCCCTAGACTTGTATCCAACGCATGCCAAGTGTTGTTGTGAATGTGAGTGTTACCAACAGACCTGATGAAGGGAATTTACAAAGATTCTCTATTGAGTCTTACTTGGTTGTAGATGTAACCACATGGAAGAGAACCTCATAGAGGCCGATCTCTTTCATATAGGATATTCATGAAACACAATTTTCTTTGCTATTATATGAGCTTCTTCAAGCGAGTCACCAAGTTGGCAGGCATAAAGTTTTCTGTAGGAATTAGGCACCTTACAAGTAAGCTGTAATGTTTGCACCGAGAGTTTGAGTGTCCTCCAACTGATGAAGAAAAGGTTTATTTATCATTACGGTAGATGCCTTCCAGAGCCAGGATGATGTAATCATTATCGACTTGTGTCCAGCTTCAAATCATGGGGTTCTCCTTGTATTTTTTTCACCAAAATCAATTAAGTGGCGCTAGACGAGTTCGCAGAGCACTTTGGGTTAAGGGCAAGCATTTATTGAAACAATCATATGCATATGGAGATGGCATTTTAAACCAGGCATGTTAAACCTGCCCCTTGCAATCTTCTGCTACCCTTTTATTATGTCATGAATTGAATGTCCTTTTTTTTTTTTTATCTGTTATGGCATTTAGAATGGGCTTCTACTTTTTCCTTGTGAATCGACCCAGATTGAAGGAAAGGAAGGACTGTTGGGAGTTGTTTGTTTTTCATACCCTGATAGCAACTGTGCTAGCATGTATACATTGCTTTCTGCCTCGTTTTTTTTCTTTTCGAAATAAAAGAGTAACTACTATGTGATAGCAAAATAATGGTTGAAGTTTTATACTGTGGGTGTTAGATCTTTAACCTGGGTGCTTTCCTTCTTAATTCTTCAAAATTGGGTGACATTTAGAGACAATAGTGAACAATGGCCGTTGAGTTCGATTTCTAAACCATAGTAGCAGATATAAACTTGAGCCATGAATAACATTAGTGGATATTTGTAGATTTGTCGACTCATGGCCAGTTTTAGGCTAAATGTTTGTTTTTGTCTTGGTAAAATCTTTTCTTGGGCTGAATCTGTGTGTAGACCTCGCATAGTGAGCATGATGTTTTTCTTAGAGGCCTACGTGAGTGAAATATTGACTGCTCAATACAAATCCTGTGATGTGAGTCACTGTATCATAAGATAAAAGAGTTCAATCGAACTCTGTAGTAGCAGATGTTTTCTTTGGAGCGACTATGAGGATAGGTCGAGTAGACTGTCGTGAAATAGATGGGTATGCCCAAGCTATTCATATGTTGTTTTAGAGACTGAAGAGAAGGCTTAGTTCGTAGGAAGAGTATTTTGCTTTGTATTCCTCCTTCGCTGACTGTAAACCTTGTGATTTGTGACTTGAGTTGGGTCACGGTAGAGGATCTTGTGTCAATTCACTTATATTTTCAACAGACTATCCCTTGCTTGTTTAAATTCAAGTATAAAATGAAATGGGTTTCTATTAAATCCATTATGTAGCTTAGCAAACCTTCAATAATTCAGGTAGGGACTTTCTGAGTAAGTGTTGACTGAGGCATGTATGAAAATATAATGGTTACCTTTCTTCGAATTGGGTTAGACTTGTATGAAAATGGAAAAGGTAGGAATCGACTCAGTTACATATTTTAGTGAGCTAAGTCCTTAACTCTTACAATGATCATACGAGTGGTGGATTACGGGTTTATTACTGATTATGTGATGTAAGATAATAACAACCTTTGGTGAAAAGACTTCTTCTTGATCCTTGCTTGTGTAATCCAACTATAGTTGTTGAATGTAATTTAGTTGGATAGAATCTAATTTATTTAACTTCTTGAAGAAAAATAATTAGGTTCGGTGAGAATTACTTGGTATATTGAATCTTCAGATTCAGTTATTGTGTTGTGAGTATTATATGTATGTTGGTTTATTCAGTCGAGTGAAGTTAACTTTAATCTTTGACTGATTTGTGTTCATATATGGTTGGGGCCTATATTCTTCCTAAAACAAGGATGTGTGTTAATGCAGTCTTGTTACCAAGCAATTTTGAATATGTTAAGTCATTTGACTGATCTTTATCCTTTTGGTTAATAATAATAGAATGATGTTTGGGTGTTAGATTTCAATCACGTAATCCATAGGATTACATGACTAAAATCTCATTACTCTCAGCCTTGTTGTCTTCACCAATAAGGTCTCACCTTGATTATCTTTGGAATATCTCTCTCACTTGAATATTGGGATTCCTCCTTGTTGGCTGGTATAAATCTCTTCATCTTGTGAAACATATTGATTAGTGGTTTGTGATTTGATCCATTCTTGAGTTTAGAATTTTACTTTCATGATATTATAAAATGTTAGCTTACTGTTGCAATGGGTAGTCTTAACATGCTCAGTTCTAGCGAACTGACTCTAGTTAATATTTGTGCAGATGGATTATGCGAGTAGACTAGAGGAAAAGAGTGTTAAAGGTTCATCTGTACAATTTATGAAGTTCCTTGTAAAAATGTCCAATGTGTTGTAAATTGTGTAACATTTCTTGTAAAGAGAGTTTATATGACCTCTTGCCTGGAATTGTTCGGAGAATTACATGAAGTAGTAGTTTTGTCCTTTTTTGTATTTTGGCTGGTAACTCTTCTTAGTGAGAAATAATATTCAATCTCTTCACTGGCATAAGCATTGTAAAACTTTGATCTTGAGAATTAAGTGTTAATTTAAATCTTTCTAAGACTTTGTATTGATGGGTTATATGTAAGCTTTAATGGGGTGGCTTTTCCTTACAGAAGTTACCTAAAAGTTTTATTCAAAGAAATATGTTGTGGTTTAGATCCCCTTGTAAACAAACAATACCTTAAGTAATCAAGAGTGAGACCATCCTTGCAAAGTGATTTTATATAACGTGTTATCCCTAACTGAACTAGTAAACACTACTCTTTTGGTGAACGCTAAAGACAAGCTTAAAGGAAAATTATGGTTAGTTTCTAATAAGATTTAACAAGTAAGAGAAGAAAATTTTGAAACCACTCAATTTATCTCTCAGCCTATTTAAAAGTAAGTAGCTTCCTCTTGATAAGCTCTTTCGGTGAAGCCTAAGTAAGAGCGCTAATTAACTACGTATAAAACCTCAAGCTTCAATTAAACCTTAGTAAGAACTAATGACGTCTTAAGGGTGAACTCATTTGACCTTCTTCCTTTAACTTTATCCAAGGGTACCTTGTAATTTTCTCTTAAGTTTGTTGAACGTGAACCGATGTTGTCATAAGGGCATGAACGAGTTCTAGTAACGTAAGTGTGAATAGATGGCCTTATGGAATTAAATTACCATCTTTATCAAATAAATATATAAAACAAATAATGGTTATAAAGGAGAAGACTTTAAGCGAACTACTCTACAGTGTATAAGAACATAACTCAGTTGGTAAGATGAATTTGTGCGAATCATATATTGAATCCTTCTGAAAACTTAAGTCATGAGTTAAAGGGTGTCTTATCAAAATAAATAACCTCCAATCATTTCTTACTGTGGCTTGCCCTAGCTGTGAGAGTGTCATGTGGTTGGGCTTCTATGTTGTTCTGTCAAAAAGAAAAAAAAAAAGTATATTGTTCTTGATAGGTGTGAACGTTTCCGTGCTGCTTTTATGGCCATCCTTGTATCGAGTTGTTCACAGAGTTAGTTGTATCCTTGGTGACGACATGTTGTGTCATGTTATGTGTCAAGCAAGTCAAAAAAAAATATCCTGTCTTTTACTGTGTTGTTCGTGTTTGTGAATTTTTGGGTTGTTACACTTGGTATCAGAGCGTAGGTTCATGCTCTCGAACCTATGGGCCGGATGGTGTTGTATGTGATGTTACATGGTGGTGGTGGTGTTACATGATGATACTGCATGATGATGATGATGTTGCATGATGGTGGTAGATATTGGAAGAGTAATGTGCTTTAAGCGTGATGTGATCCATGTCGTAATTGTGATATTGTGAACGCACATGATGGGTATGTCACCTTGTGCGTGTTTGTGATCATGTTGATGTGTTGGGGATGGGAGTATTCTCTCTCCTTCTTGTGGATTCTATGAAGAGTTCACGTGTGAATTGTTTGTTTGTGATGTGTGAAAAGAATTCTAATGTGGATGACGGAGTGTTGGAATATTGTGACATATTGTGATATGTAGGTGTATCAATGTGTTGTATGACTAGATTGATGTTGAAAGAGATGAGTTGTATCATGATGTTTTTACCATGTTTTGAAGAAATGTGTGTACCACCTTGTTATGTAGCAATGGATGTTATGTTGTGATGTACTATGTTCATCGTATGTATGATTTGTGCAAATATGTAATGCTTCATGTTGTGATTTTGGGTCATACGGTGAGTGTATGAACCCTATCGTATGGTGATTGCACTTTGGGTGCAGAAAGTGGTAAAGTGATGTGTTACACTCAGTGAATGTATGATCGTGATCTACCCTGTATATGTACCATATGTAAGACGTTATGGTAGTTATGTGTGTGCCACTGTTATGTTAGTGATGTAGTTGATGTTGTTATGTTGTGAACCTTACGCTAACCGACCCTGAGGGTAATCGGTAGAAGTGTATGTTGAGAGTGAGGAATGGTGTACCATGGGTCAATAACTCGAGCCGAAACTTAGGTTTAGTAGATGGTAACATGTGAATCCTTCTCTCTCTCCCTATGTGGTTGTATGTATGCAACCTAAGTGCAACTATGACTATGTTTAGCCTTGTCGAAGTGGTGGCGGGATGATTCAGATGGAGGTGATGACAGTTGTATTATTGATATGTATTTTACGAGCTGAGGCTCGATGTTCCGAGTGCTAGCAACTCGTTGAGTACCCCTTTGGTGGCTAGATAAGGCCACACAGTTATCGTAATGTGACATTATTATAAGTTGATTTTATTCGTAAATTGAGCTTTTTACTTTATTTTGTAAGGACCAGCAGCTTTTCTTGATTGCCATGCTTTACAATTTTGGGCATTTCCTTGGTTTGTGGCACTAACATGGGGATTTTGATACTAACTATGGCTATTTGGCCATTTATTTTGCTTGATTTTGGGTCTTCTTTTAAATTTGGAATTTTTACCGCCTTGCCCAAGGCTTGTACTTTGCCACTTGGCACTTTGATTGGATTGTTGTGCTGGTTCTATTGTCGTGATGTGTGGAATAGGGTCATGGGATGCACCATGGAATGGTTGGACCTATGGACCCGCTTTGTTGTATAGGGGTACGCCCCAAGGAGTACAGATAACTAGCGGGTTGTTGAGCCACGCGTTATTGTGTCACTTGGGTTAGGAGTGTTCGAACTCTATGTGTCTTGGACCATAGGGTCAACCGGCCTCCTTGAGGGAGGCATAAGAGTTTGAGGGAGGCATAAGAGACTTGAGGGAGGCATAAGAGTTTGAGGGAGGCATAAGAGACTTGAGGGAGGCATAAGAGTTTGAGTTTGAGGGAGGCATAAGAGACTTGAGGGAGGGTTTGAGGGAGGCATAAGGACTTGAGGGAGGCATATGCTTATGATATTTGTCTGTATGGTTGATGTTTCAGGATATATGTTGAGTTATTGTGATGTTTGGTAGTGGTCTTTTGATGTATGTGTTACTCATGTCAGATGGATATGTGTTGTGATGTTGTGGATATGTCATTGATGCCCTTGTGGGCCCTATGTACATGTAGTTTTTATGAGTCATGGAAAATCTTCATACGTGGAATTGAGGAAATGTCTGGTGGATTGTAGTACTCTTTTGTTTGAGTATTTTATATGTCAGTCATTGATGTGTGACGAGTACTATGTTATGTGGAGTGTGCCTATTCTATTCCGTATTTGTGTAACCTTTTGTGGTGTAATACAATCTTGAAGTATATACTTGTGTACTTGTGAATCCGTAGGGTCTTGTGAACCTGATAGGGTGTTGTGTTAGCAGCTCATGTTGGGCACCCACAATAAGGAATAAATCAAAACTCTTCAATGATGATTTTATTTTTTAAAAGAAACTAAAACTAGAAATAATGATAATGGAAAGAGACTAATGAAATGATGAACAAGAAAGAACTGCCAATCTTCACAGAACATTGAAAGTTAAAAATTCTACCAAATGTTCCTAAGGCTACCTTGTGACCGTGCTTTAATCAACTAAAATTTTAAACCATAGGGTGTACTTTCTCCTTTACCTGTTCTTGGTTGCGAACCATTTACTTTCCTCCGTGTAATGTCGCATCGAGGACGATGCTTTCTTAAGGGGAGGAGAATGTAATGCCCTGTTCTACGTTACACCTGTTCATCCTGTGGCGATCGAGTGCTAAGCATGGAGTGTCGTTGTGCCTTCGTCGACCTCGATTGCTGACCATTATGACTATAATTGATAATTATTTTACAAGCTGTAAAATGATAATAATGATAATAATAATAATAATGACATTATGATTGTATTATCGATCAACGATTGTATTTTATTATTACCTTCTTTATATCGATTGTTATCGATATCATCCTCTGTTATCGTTAAACTATCCTTTTGATTTGTTTGTCGCTCCCGCTGATCGAGCCTCGTTGCGCAAATGAGGAAGAGTATGTTTTGTGGTGGCGCCACGGTTTGGGAGTGGCGTTCGCGTAAATATTTCATTTAATTACTCAACCCCGTTCTCCTCCTGGGTCGACCGATCCCGCAATCTTAGAATTGTTTTAAATTACTAATTTTAAATATAGATTTTTATGTCCCCAACCTACCTTGTCTCTCCCTTTTGATCTCCTTGTGTACCACGTTTGGCGTGGGGAAGGAAAGGTTAATGATTTTTTTTGACCTTGTTTCCTTGGTCGGCTGGAGGTGGGTGGCTTTAATGGCCACCTGCCATTGCATTAAAAACCCCCTGCACCTTCTTGGCGTGTTCAACTTCCTGGTTGGTGGCCGCACATGCCCATTTATTAAAATGTTGACTTGCAATCTGCTGTCTCACGTGGTCTACCTGTTGTTTTCTGCCCTAAACCACGAATGCTTGTTTGCACTCCATCAAATGCTGCAACAGATGAATTGCTACAGCGTGTTCTGGATAGTGGATTCATTGATGGTGAAATGAAGGTCTATCACCCTGATGTTGCGAGGGTGGGTGTGGGTTCTCAAAATCGTGCTGCACAGGCAGTATCAGTGGAGCGTAGAACTGAACTTTTCCTAGGAAAGTGTCGTGAGGAAGTAATTGGCTATATGCAGCAGCTACAGGGTAGAGAAGTAAACTTATCTCAGAAAATCAGTGGCCTCTAGAGAGAGTTAAGTGCGACAGCTGCCGCAGGGTGATCCCAAGGAACCGTTGGTGTTGATCCTGATGTTCTGGTTGCACGCGACCACAGTCATGATCAGTTGTTGCAAAATCTTGCAGCTGTAGTAGAAGAACGAGATAAAGTTTTAGTTGAGTTGTCTTGCCTTTTCATTTTGGAAAGTCGCTTCCGTCCAGGTTGTGAATTTAACATGGAAGAAGCTCGATCAAATCTTGAGGCAAGTTTTGCAAGTGAGGCTGAGATTGCGTTCACTACTGTTTCTAGTACTGACCGGAAGTTATTCCAGCGCCTAGCCCATGGGTTTGATATGGTGGTTATAGATGAAGCTACAAGCTAGGGAAGTAGACGTGTTACCTCCACTTTCTTTGGTGCTGCGAGGTGTGTTCTTGTCTGGGGATCCACAGCAACCCTGCAACAGTAGATTAGCCAGGTGACAGGCAAGTTACAGTATAGTAGAAGCCTTTTTGAGCGCTCCAACAAGCAGGTTGTCCAACTATGTTGTTATTTTCAACATCGACTGCATCCTCAAATTCGGGATTCTCCTTCAAGGTGACAGATCACACCCAAGGGCCAGGAGATCTATGCAATGTTGGAGAAAATGTCTTGGGAGATGAAGGTAGCAGGATATTTTTTCAGATCCAGAACATGTACTGAGTTTGTTTCTTCAAAATCGATTATGTGACAGTGAGGGTGTTACCAGCAGACCTGATGAAATTTATTTACAAAGATTCTCTATTGAGATCTTACTTGTTGTACGATGTAACCCATGGAAGAGAACCTCATAGAGGCCGATCTGTTTCATATCAGATATTCATGAAACACAATTTGCTTTGCTATTATATGAGCTTCTTCAATGAGTCACCAAGTTGGCAGGCATAAAGTTTTCTATTGGAATTATCACACCTTACAAGCTACAGCTGTAATGTTTGCACCGAGAGTTTGATGTTGTCCCTAATCTGATGAAGGAAAAGGTTTATTTATCATTACGGTAGATGCCTTCCAGAGCCAGGAGCGTGATGTAATCATTATGTCTTGTGTCCGAGCTTCAAATCATGGGGTTGGGTTGTAGCTGTTTTTCACCGCGTGAATGTGGCGCTAGCACGAGCTCGCAGAGCACTTTGGGTTAAGGGCAAGCAGCGGCATTGAAACAATCATATGCATATGGAGATGGCGTTTTAAACCAAGCATGTTAAACCTGCCCTTGCAATCTTCTGCTACCCTTTTATTATGTCATGAATTGAATGTCATTCTATTTTTTTTATCTGTTATGGCATTTAGAATGGGCTTCTGCTTTTCCTTGTGAATTGACCCTAGATTGAAGGAAAGGAAGGACTGTTGGGAGTTGTTTGTTTTTCATACCCTGATAGCAACTGTGACAGCCTGTATACATTCCTTTCTGCCTCGTTTTTTTTCTTTTCGAAATAAAAGAGTAACTGCTATGTGATAGCAAAATAATGGTTGAAGTTTTATACCGTGGGTGTTAGATCTTTAACCGGGGTGCTTTTCTGCTTAATTATTAAAATTCAGGTGACATTTAGAGACGATAGTGAACAATGGCCGTTGAGTTCGATTTCTAAACCAGCAGTAGCAGTTATAAACTTGAGCCATGAATAACATTAGTGGATATTTGTAGATTTGTCGACTCATGGCCAGTTTTAGGCTAAATGTTTGTTTTTGTCTTGGTAAAAGCTTTTCTTGGGATGAATCTGTGTGTAGACCTCGCATAGTGAGCATGATGTTTTCTTAGAGGCCTACGTGAGTGGAATATTGACTGCTCAATGTAGATCCTATGACGTGAGTCACTGTATCATAAGATAAAAGAGTTCAATCAAACTCTGTAGTAGCAGATGTTTTCTTTGGAGCGACTATGAGGATAGGTCGAGTAGACTGTCGTGAAATAGATGGGTATGCCCAAGCTATTCATATGTTGTTTTAGAGACGGAAGAGAAGGCATAGTTCGTAGGAAGAGTATTTTGCTTTGTATTCCTCCTTCGCTGACTGTTAACCTTGTGATTGGTGACTCTAGTTGGGTCACGGTAGAGGATCTTGTGTCGATTCACTTATATTTTCAACAGACTATCCCTTGCTTGTTTAAATTCAAGTATCGAATGAAATGGGTTTCTATTAAATCCATTTTGTAGCTTAGCAAACCTTCAATAATTCAGGTAGGGACTTTCTGAGTAAGTGTTGACTGAGGCATGTATGAAAATATAATGGTTACCTTTCTTCGAATTGGGTTAGACTTGTATGAAAATGGAAAAGGTAGGAATCGACTCAGTTACATATTTTAGTGAGCTAAGTCCTTAACTCTTACAATGATCATACGAGTGGTGGATTACGGGTTTATTACTGATTATGTGATGTAAGATAATAACAACCTTTGGTGAAAAGACCTCTTCTTGATCCTTGCTTTTGTAATCCAACTATAGTTGTTGAATGTAATTTAGTTGGATAGAATCTAATTTATTTAACTTCTTGAAGAAAAATAATTAGGTTCGGTGAGAATTACTTGACATTTTGAATCTTCAGATTTAGTTTTTGTGTTGTGAGTATTATATGTATGTTGGTTTATTCAGTCGAGTGAAGTTAACTTTAATCTTTGACTGATTTGTGTTCATATATGGTTGGGGCCTATATTCTTCCTAAAACAAGGATGTGTGTTAATGCAGTCTTGTTACCAAGCAATTTTGAATATGTTAAGTCATTTGACTGATCTTTATCCTTTTGGTTAACAATAATAGAATGATGTTTGGGTGTTAGATTTCAATCACGTAATCCATAGGATTACATGACTGAAATCTCAATACTCTCAGCCTTGTTGTCTTCACCAATAAGGTCTCACCTTGTTTGTCTTTGGAATATTTCTCTCACTTGAATATTGGGATTCCTCCTTGTTGGCTAGTATAAATCTCTTCATCTTGTGAAACATATTGATTAGTGGTTTGTGATTTGATCCATTCTTGAGTTTAGAATTTTACTTTCATGATATTATAAAATGTTAGCTTACTGTTGTAATGGGTAGTCTTAACATGCTCAGTTCTAGCGAACTGACTGTAGTTAATATTTGTGCAGATGGATTATGCGAGTAGACTAGAAGAAAAGAGTGTAAAATTTTCATCTGTACAATTTATGAAGTTCCTTGTAAAAATGTCCAATGTGTTGTATATTGTGTAACATTGCTTGTAAAGAGAGTTTATATGACCTCTTGCCTGCAATTGTTCGGAGAATTATGTGAAGTAGTAGTTTTGTCCTTTTTTGTATTTTGGCTGGTAACTCTTCTTAGTGAGAAATAATATTCAATCTCTTCACTGGCATAAGCATTGTAAAACTATGATCTTGAGAATTAAGTGATAATTTAAATCTTTCTAAGACTTTGTATTGATGGGTTATATGTAAGCTTTAATGGGGTGGCTTTTCCTTACAGAAGTTACCTAAAAGTTTTATTCAAAGAAATGTGTTGTTGTTTAGATCCCCTTATAAAAAAACAATACCTTAAGTAATCAAGAGTGAGACCATCCTTGCAAAGTGATTTTATATAACGTGTTATCCCTAATTGAACTAGTAAACACTACTCTTTTGGTGAACGCTAAAGACAAGTTTAATGGAAAACAATGGTTAGATTCTAATAAATTTAACAAGTAAGAGAAGAAAGTTTTGAAACCACTCAATTTATCTCTCAGCCTATTTAAAAGTAAGTAGCTTCCTCTTGATAAGCTCTTTCAGTGAAGCCTAGGTAAGAGCGCTATTTAACTACGCATAAAACCTCAAGCTTCAATTAAACCTTAGTAAGAACTAATGACGTCTTAAGGGTGAATTCATTTCACCTTCTTCCTTTAACTTTATCTAGGGTGTCTTATCAAAATAAATAACCTCCAATCATTTCTTACTGTGGCTTGCCCTAGCTGTGAGAGTGTCATGTGGTTGGGCTTTTATGTTGTTCTGCAAAATAATATTGTCCTTGATAGGTGTGGACATTTCCGTGCTGCTTTTATGGTCATCTTTGTATCGAGTTGTTCATAGAGTTAGTTGTATCCTTGGTGACCGTGCATATCCTTTCCATGTTGTGACATGTTATGTGTTAAGCAAGTCAAAAAAATTATCCTGTCTTTTAATGTGTTGTTCGTGTGTGTGTGTTTTTTGGGTCGTTACATGAAACAAAATCAAGGTACAAAAAGGAGTATTTACTCCAACATTTTAAGCTATCCCAAAGATGTGAGAAACATCTAATGGAGGCATTCCATAGGATCAACTACATTCCTCAAAACATACAACAGTCACCAAGGGAGAGAAAATGCTTCCAAGGACAAGAATATCCAAACGGTGAACATGAACTGATACCAAATTGTGAAGATCAAACATGATGCTGGATGGATAAAATAGTTCTTCAAGGGATTTACAAATAACAAAAGCAACTAACCTAGTTTGAGAGTAATGTAACTTGCCTTAATTCAAAAATCAGTCAAGCTAAGCACACACTAAGCCAACTGAGAAGGGTTACTAAAATGACTGAAAAGGATTGAGCAGATCTTGTTGATCTTTTAGGATGACTTTTACCCTTGAATAAAAATCATTCACTTATACACAATGCCTTATAGTACTCGATGTTTGTTGTTTTGCAAAAAACCCAACCCAATCCTATTAAGAATAACAGATCTCGAACCGAAACAAGTATCAAAAGGAAACAGGCATTTTATAAAATTGCGTCAAACAACAATGTTTTATAAAACATTCAAATCGTGAGATCATCACAAAGAACTAGGAATTTTCATTCTAGGACCCCCACTTTCTTGTTGTTTTATTAGTCTTAAGATTACAAAGTTCACCCAATTGATAATATTTATATAAAAACCCAGAAAATGATTAAAAAAAAGGCTTCAACCATTGCGGCGCAATTATTTGTAATGCCAAAAAAATATGAAAGAGCAAGGGAAGTGGAAACCAAACAACTTACCATCACATGAGACATTCATATGAAGAGCAGAATCATTTAATGAATCATTTAAATAACAGCATAGAATCGATGGTATAGAGAAAGTTTGTGTCGATCCATCTTATCGATTAAGCTCTTGCGCAGTCGAGAACAAGATGGACAGGGTCTTCAAAAACATCTCAAGCCCACACTCCACTGTCCTCCACCCTGCTATGGTCATCCACACTCTTCTCACAACCAAATCTGGCATAGGCAGGTTACGGAACCAAGTTATGGAGTCCCCAAAACAAAGATTGCAATACTCTGAAGGAAAAGCTGGTCTCTAGGACAACACTGATAGAAATTTGTGTAGAAATGGCTTGAGTTAAGACCCCTCCCCCACCATAAATGACCAAGAAAAATGGGGGTAACAATGCTCCAGCCTACCATCTCATCCCATCCTTCAGTTGCAGCACCCTGTATTGCATCTAAAATGGTGGGAAGTTAGTAAAACCAGAAGGAATTCCTTAAACTATTTGATAAAATGCCTTCAAAATGAAATCAAGAGATGTGGTTTCTAGGGATGCCACATACGTGTGGAATGAGCATAGAAGGAGGCTATAGAAAAATACCCACATGTGTCCCAAATGGTTAGTTGTTCTTGGGTCCATCATTGGAGAAAAGTGGACCACACAACCAGTGCTAGAAGCTTGACAAGGGTAATGACATCCTCACACCAGCAAGGCGACTAGAAAATAGGATGAAATAACAATGTCCCAGCCAAATAAGGACTATGGGCAACAAAACTCTTCTCGTGAATAGGCATCATGGCTTGAGCAGGTTACAGTCTGAACCAAGGTAAAAAGTTGCCTTCCACTATCTTTGAAATCCTAAGTGATCAGTGAGTTCAGAACTGGTCCATAGCTCTAGCCTGCAACAGTGTTTAGGGAGGAACTCAAGGCATGATTGCAGATCCAAAAGAAAGCCTGGCTAGAGCGCTTCCAACAAGCAGGTTGTCCAACTATGTTGTTATCTATTCAGTATGAATGCATCCTCAAATTCGAGATTCTCCTTCAAGATACTTTTTATCAAAATCAACTATGTGACAGTGAGAGTGATTACCAGGAGACCTGATGAAATTTATTGCTAAGATTCTCTATTGAGACCTTACTTGTTTTACGATGTAACTCATGGAAGAGAATCTCATAGGAGGTGTAGGATCTGTTTCATATCAGAATATTCATGAAGCAAATTTCCTTGCTGCATTTCTACCCTTTTCCCCCCTCTATTCTTGTAAAATCACGTGAATTAAAAAGCCAATGTGGCCACGTTCCTCCAGGCATTAAAGGCGCAAGTTACATGCCAATGGTTTGCTTCTAGTCAGGTGCTCTACACGCCATGCACCACCAAGATCTGATCTCCAATTCTTGGACAAAATGTCGCCTTCAGGACATGAACATAGCTTTATGCTTCAGTTTCCTGATACAAACTGAGGAACAGAGGAGCAGTCTAAGAAGTGATTCTTGTTGAGAACCATGCAATGGAAATTGAATCCGAATTGTTAAGCCAATTCCCCGTGAGGACAACCTCCCAATTAATGTTGTCTGCCACCTTAATGTATGAAAGTTGATCCACACTGCAAAAACAAGACTTGGGACCAAAAATTGTTGCAAAGCAAATGTTGTCTTAAATGCAAACCTAGGTTCCAAGCTCACTTTAAACCCCAAAGGTGCACGTTACCATTTGTAATGCCATGTGAAGCAATTAGACATAGTAGGCATTTTCTGTCCAGGATTGCAGTAATAAATAAGTGACCAAATGTATTTCAAAGTGGCGAGGTGGGTGGATGCCTCCGTATATTCCCAAACTTCTAAATAGACAAGGTATACAGCAAATGTCTAGAAGGTACCAGGGGGGACCATGAAGTTGCATCAAACGCAAGTTGAGGGAAAAGAATGGATCAGTGGGACGTTGTAGCTTATGCAGCCCTTGCTGGACAGAGGCTGCTGGTGGAAGTGTTTAAAACAGGCATGATAAGACTAACCCTCTCTCTTAATGATTTATTTCCTTTAGCATTTGGATAAATCAATCTCTGTGAATTTTGTTCGAATGCTGTAGATGTGGGTTTCTTTTGGAATGTTGATGTGTTTTTATTTTACTAAGTAAATAGCGTTTGGACTCTGGATATTATATAACATGCATTTACATATATTGACTCTTTCTTGAAAGAGATGCCCAGAAAGAGATGGGTTTCAAATGACTTTTAATCATAATTGCATGAACTGATCTCTCTCCCCCTTTACAGTTTATCTTATTTACAAGCATTTGAGTAGAAGAAATCTCTACATCGATTCTTGCCTACTGATCTTATAATGTTGGTTTATCTTTTTGCCTTGATTATTCCTTTGAATGATGGTTTCTGTAGAAAATATTATGGAGCGTGAATGAGGTTTATAATTTTTCTTGTATTGTTTTTATTATGTAGAACATGGCTTGAAAAAGGGAATTTCCGATATGACTGTATTTGGATTTTACTGTGGATTTATAATAATATAAACTCCCATTAGGATTGGGGGCTTCTATTTGGGAAGAGTCATACTAGTTTTATTGGTCTTTCTAGATAGCTCCATCTGAGTCATTCGATTATCATTTACCTTGGGGATTATTGAAAACCCCTCACCAGGCCCTCTGCTATTATTATTACTATGAGCTTATTATTAGATTGGAACCCTCCTGAAGCATGCGTTAATGGGTTTTCTATGACCTTTACGAATATGTTAAGCACGCAAGTCATTATCCTGTGTGGATAATTCTATGGCTTAATTTTGAGGCACTACTTGGATCTTTGAATCGGTTAAAGTAATATTGGATACATAAAACTCTCATGAATGTCGACATTCTTCAAGTTTGATTGATATGTGATGTCCTCATGCATATGAATTCAGGCAATGCTTGAAATATGAAATTATAAATTTATCTTATACTTTGACCTTGAAGCTTGTCGAAAGACTTTTTGGTAGGAAAACAGATGAATAGGGAAGTTAAGATAACTACCCTAAAATGGAGTCATGCATAGCCTTAAGTAAAGGTGACAGCTACCATAATGGGACTGTGCATACCATGTATGACAGTAAGGATATAAGTCCACCTGAAATTATTTAACTTCATTTTATAGAACAATAATTAATACCCATAAATTGGGGTATGCAAGTGGAGGTTGAATTATATAACAGGGTATATTATGTTATCAGGTAACCAGTAAGGATAAATATGTTATTTCAATACTTGGTTAACGAGTGGAATATTTTCTGGCATTTACGATGATTATTATGTTAGCTAAAAATTGATACTTGCATCTCAATTGGGAGTTGAGATAATGTTGATACTTGTATTTATAGTGGCTTGGACCGCGCTTACATATCTTAGCTAGTTAAATGTATCTTTGACATATTAGCAAAATATGACAATATTGTTGATCGTAACTCATTCCAATGAGTTGGACTCTTATACTAATAGAAACATATAAAGACATGGTAATAAGCAACCAAAAGGATATCTAAATAATATATGAACTTGTGGATTGGTGAAATCTTTGTTAACATAAGTATATTCTTAAAATTGTGAGATAAATATCCAAATTATACTTACATATCACTGATTATCTATGAAGGTTTGATACTTGGGTAATATCGATGAATAATATAAGATTGATACTTGTATTTATTATATAAACTTAATGTCGTTGGTGCTTTTATTTAATTAAAAGATAATATTGTTGGATACTTATATATGTGAAGTAGGTCGAGGGTATTAGGTGAGTGTTATTATTATTACTGTAATTTAAGTATGATTGATTGCATGGTTAAGGTTGTATATCTAGTCACTTGGAATTGTGTTCTTATGTAAGCAGATCTTAAGGAAGTGAACATTAATGAGTATGAAATGTATTATCATGAGATGTGCAGTTAAGTTTTAAATGTATGTTAGAAATTTATTTGATAAGGAGTATTGCAAACTTTCATTTATTTAAATGCTAGATGGCATAAATTATTAGGTGAGGTTTATATCTTATCATGCTCAGTTCTAGCGAACTGACTCTAGTAAATATTTGTGCAGATGGATTATGCGAGTAGATTAAAGGAAAAGAGTGTAAAAGTTTCATTAGTTCAAATTATGAAGTTCTTTGTAGAAAGTTCAATGCGTTGTAAATTTTGTAACTTTGCTTGCAAGGAGTTTAGAAGATCTCTTGTCTTGGTATGTTCGGAAAAACTACGTGGTGAAGTGTTCTTTCCCTTTTGTTGTTAGACTAGTAACTTACCTTGGTGAGAAATGATATTCAATCATTACATTGGCATAAGTATTGTAAAACCTTGATTTTGAGAATAAAGTGTTAAGTCAAAACTTTCTAACACCTTGTAATGATGTGTTATAAGTAAAATTAAATGGAGTGGTTAACCCTTATAGAAGTTAACTAAATATATATATATTCAAATAAATATAATGTAGAGATGACTTACTTGAGAACAAGAGATTCCTGAAGTAATCAAAGGTGAAACTATCCTTGTAAAGTAAAATTTTATAATTTGATATCCCTAGCTAAACTAGTGAACACTACCCCTTTTGGGTGAACTGTTTAAACAAGCTTAAGGGAAAACAATGGTTAGTTTCTGGAAGCTCTTTCATAATAAGATTTAGATAAAACCTCAAGTAGGAGAAGACTTTAAGTGAACTACTCTACAGTGTATAAGAAAATAACTCAGTTGGTAAGATGAATTTGTGCGAATCATATATTGAATCTTTCTGAAAACATAAGTCATGAGTTAAAGGGTGTTTTATCAAAATAAATAACCTTCAATCATTTCTTACGGTGTTTGGCTTATGGCTTGCCCTAGCTGTGAGAGTGTCATGTGGTTGGACTTCTATGTTGTTCTGTCAAAAAAAGAAAAGATGTATTATCCTTTTTTGAACGTTTTCGTGTTGACCTTGTGAATTCATCCTCTTACCATCAAGTGGTTCCCAGAGTTGGTTGAACAGTTACTTAGCACACAATTGCATGTTAATTTCGTACCCCCCTAGCAGTGACAAAAGTTAATTCTTGAAATTAAGTTCTAAACATTTTCACCTTTGGGGTTCCGGTCAATCAAACATTCCTAATGGGGTCTAATTTTGACCCCCCCAACCCATTAAGTAGGGTTTGTATGGACAATTTAGTGTTTAGGTGTGGGATAAGTGCTAAGTTGTCCCACACATGTCCTTCAAAATTTTTACCTTTAATTGCCTTATTCTCGAGTTATACTCCATGGAAGGGTAGCTAATATTTTACATTTTACACTCATGATCTAGTGTTTTTAGTGAGCATTGTTTAAACTTTAGCAGACAGCTTCAAAATTCCTGACAGAGAAAACTCACAAAGCTAGAAATAAATGAGCTTATTGCTGTCGCATCACATCTTAATGCTATTTTAAGACAAGATTTATTTACTTTAATAATACACTTAGACCCACTAAGATAAAGGGGAAAAATATACTTTTTTCAAAATCCAAATAATTAAAACAAGATAAATTACATGGTGGTGTGAAGAAATCTGCCAGCGGATACTAACATTAATGCAAAGGGAAAGTCTAAAACAAAATCGCAACACATGACCCCTTTGTAGGTGGGCATAATTAAATTCCCCTAACCAAATAATATCTAACATCACACTTTTCAATTACATGTCTGCCATGGTGAAACTTGTTGAATGTCATCTAGAATTCCATATTATGGTTGAAATCTTCCAATTCCCCTTTTTGTTTGTTGCAATGAATACATTAATATACCTGCAGAACACAAAATGTCTTAAATCAGCCTCGTGGCTACATTAAAATATTTATATTTATGCCTAAGATACACAGTTTTGTGTATAAATTCTAATATGTAATTAAAACAATAAATTACAGATCACTCAAAAGATTTACAACATACTAACATTAAGTTTTAAGGGAATCTAGCAATCGCATGACAACACATGACCCTGTGAATGCCGAACGGTATATGTTATTTCACCTAGACCAAATAGTAATTCTAACACACACACACAATTACATGTTGATAATGGTGACCCTGTGATTGAATTTGTTAAGTGTAGGAATGTCCAGATGAACCACTTGGTTTAAAGGTCTCCAATCTCTACATTTCAATGTTTGTTGTGAATATTCATATATACCTGCAGAATTTGCAAATCTCATATCTCCTGAGTGGTAGTGCCTTGCTGTCAATGCATTATTTGTACTAAACATGCCTACGATGAACAATTTATATATTGTACATGTGCAGACATATATACCTACATGAACACAATATATAGCCTTTCTACTGCTAAAATATGTAGAAGCAACTAAGATTCCATGAATGTCATTTAGTAACCTTAGCCCTAGTCTAATTACTTGTATAGTTCATGTGGTTTAGAAGTGACATTACTCGTGAGAGTTAAATTGTGGTAGTGTTGCATCATATTTTCTCATGGTTGGTCTTTTAGATTTGTGCAAACCTTTTTTGGATAGTCGATCATTCTCCTGGGACCAACAAAGTGGTTACGTAGGAATATGGTCTTGAAACCTTAGTCAAAAGGCACAACCTAAAGTTCTATGTGAGGTATATATCAAATCCTTAATACAAAGGTGCTATCCACATCTCCGATGCCCGAGTTGACAAAGATCTTCATAACACGATCCCCTCCCTGAGCTACAACAACGACTCATACATGAAGACCTGTCTGTCTCTCAGTGTCTTGCTAAATCTTTGATGCTGCATGAATGGTTTCCTTTTGTGGAGAATCAATTTGGATTTTCACTAAACAGGTGACATAGCAAAGGTTCCTACCCCTCGAACGATTACTTCTTTTTTAGGGGGAATAATTGTTGAGTAAAGTAGTAGTGGAGCGAGCTATCAAATGTAGATAAATGCATTTACGACGGGCTGTGTGATAGTACTCTTGAATCATCCTTTCTTCTTGCTCCAAGTGTTGATACGCACGCCATTTTTATAGTACCTTTTGAATGAAATTTGAGGTGAAAGCCATAATCTTGCAAGTGATGAGAACAATATGGAGAAAGGTGTGAATGTCATACCTTGGCTTCCTGTGGTTTTAGACTGTCAATCAATTGCTCTATGCAAAATAAGTTGCTAGGACTTATGGATAGTTAATCCCCATTGACATTTTTTAATCAAAAATTCAAAGAAAAATTTCCCTCTGCTGATAGGGGGTAATGGGAACTATCGTAATGGGATCTAGAGGTGTCCCAATCTTGGGAAAATCGTTGTGTCTGATTCAAATTTCAGAATGTCAAGACAAGTAAAGGTTCTTGTTCCTATGGTGGCAGTCTGATGTGTCGTAAGAGTCCATCCGAATCACACGTGATCTCATCTTGTGTGATACCATTTACGTGGCCTTTGTCAACCCAAAAAATTATTACGAGAAGAGCCTGCCTAGATTGTGGATGCAAAGATGTTGAATGTTGATAACACTAGTAGGGGTGAGCAAATCAGGAGAGGTGAGGGAGATGTGGCTGATGTTGTTGTGAATGAATTCCATATTTTATCTATTAGAAATTATTTTCAAGTGTCAATTGTTCCTTGAATTATCAATCTTAGTGGAGGTAGACCAGGGGTCTCTCACTATTGCTGAATAGTGTAGTCTGGTATCAAGAGCTAGTTGTTGCCTTCGTGAAGTTAAAGGTAGTGTGGAAGATGTTGGTGTGGCCTATATGCTACCGTGTAAATTATGTTTGACTTTTCTCTCTCGATGAATGTTGCACTAGTTATCTACAAATTGAGGTGAAGGACGTCAGGTATGTATCCAATTATTGTGCATTTCAAAATCATCGTAGTTTTCCAACATGTTCAAGAAGGTTCTCAAAGACCCGTCTTGTTTCCCGAAATCAATTTTGTACGAAGACCTGCTTAATCTCCTACCAAAATTATTCAAAACAAATGAATCCTATCATTAAATGACCCTCAGAGTCATAACTAACATCTGTAGCATGTCCACAAATGTATAAATTGCGGTAGTGTGCCAAAATATGCCAGAAGTCTATTAGTTGATTCCATAATAGGTCTCTAGTAACCATTGATGCCATGTGGGGTTGAGCCAAATATTACCATTCTTTAGATATTTCTGACAACTCGTTTGAGAGTTAAATTGTGAGTTATCAAATTTGTAGCAAAGGTCATAGGACATTGAATCTTCATTCTCCTTCATCCAAAAATCTTGAGGTGGACCCGAACAATGGTTCCTCTCACCCTGGTCAAAAGGCAGTGACTATAAATCACCTTTACGATTCTTGTTGATAGCTCCAATCTCGGGCATCCTTAATAAGAGTTAGGTGTTCCATGGTTGCAAGGTTCTCTCTATATGCTTGAGTGACAATAGAGTTAGAAAAACCCCCTGTACATCGTCGTCACTGACTCATATGATGATCTTTCAATCAACACTCAGTGTCTTGCTGAGCATCAGTGAGGCTAGATCAGTAATATGTGAAGGGAGAATCCGCGTCAGCATCTCTTGGATACCAACATAAAAAAGCATTTGGTGATAGGTTTCCTGAATGTTGCTCTACTTATGAAGCATATTTTGCAATATACTTAAGAACCGCATAGCAGGAAAGTATCGGTTAGGAATCGATAACAGTTCTCTCAGCATATGGAAAGGATAGTTTGATTGTGGATGTTCAAATTTGTCATCATTTCTTGAAGTTCAGGTACTTAATTTTCCCAACAACCCCCAAATGTAAATCCTTCACCAGAAGAAGGCTCACGTGGCCAAAGCAGAATGGTGGTACCTGCACTGCAACAAAAGGTGATATCAGATTTTAAAAATCAAAAATAATCCGCTTTGAGAGATTTAGTGTGGCGTTGAACACCCGCAAGGCAAAGTTCTTCAAGGTCGATAGCATGTAAAGAGGATGATAAGGAAATAATGGGTAAAAGCATCTAGCATAACAAGGGTCCCCTAAGAGTGACCTGTGAACAAAATCCAAGTTTGTACCTGCAGTAAACGGGGAGGGGGTTCCAGGTAGACAAACTTGTAACGCCAGGGAAAACAGCGACGCCGCCACGCTCCCGACGACGATGCCGCGCCACAACCAAGTAACCCGAAAATGTGACAATTTTTTTTTTTTGAAAGAGTAAGCAAGTTAGTGGTCCTTGTTTGGTTTATTTTAACCGCAAGTTTTGTGACCTGGATAATTATAACACTTCAAACTTTACCGTAAATTCCAAACGCAATACTAGATCTGCATGATTTTCACAATTCCGCACACTCGAGATCTACTTCAATATTTGTTGTATTCGTCTCTTCCTTAGCGGAGAATTTCCGGCTTCGAGCATGGTGATACTAAGTCGAATATGATTTTTTTTGATATATTTTAATATATAACTGTAGAGATACGTTACCAAGATAACACGTATATTGCTATTTCGTTGAGCTTAGAAATCTTTTAATATAGGTTCTTAGATATCCCTTTAAAGGGATTAGATACTTTTAATTAAGTGGTATATATGTAGATATATTATCAAATTTTATACTCAAATGAGCATATATTCCTATACATACATTTAAATTTGAAATTTAAGGAATAAGAGTCAATTCGACCGGCATTTTAATATGCATATTATCAAAATTTACACTTAGATGTCTCTACCTTACCTTGCAAAGGTGTAACTATAGGTATAATGAATTAAAAAAAACTACATATATTTAAACAACAACAAGTTGAGAGGAATATGATGTTTTTACAGTACAAAATGCATTCAAAGGAGTCCTTTAAAAAAAAACAGTGGTCAAATATTAGAAGGAACATCCAATGCCACCTTTGGCTATAGTTGGTCGACCCACATCTTTGGGTAATAAACATTAACTAACCCAATACAATGGGCGTTTAAACTGAACTTACGTTTTATGGATGAGATGGCGGGTGGCCAACAACCAACTGTCCCCATAAAGACTCCCTGTCTGGCGTGAAGATCACTCCTACAGGCCGTATAAACATCTACTCACCAAGATTTTGCAAATCTTGGCCTCCCTCTTGGTCCTGTTCCACCTGATTGTTCTACCCCGGGCCGCGTGAAAGGGATGGTGTCAAAGGTTACAGGCCTGAAAGGTAAATGTTGGCAGTTTCTTCCCTAGTTCGCGTGACTTTCATGTGGTGGAAATGGTGTTCTTGCCAAAAGAGCCACGGCAGGGAGGCGCCTCCATTCCTTTTGTTTCTGTCCTCTTTTTTTTATTATTTAATAATTTCCTCAAGCGATGGGATTTTAGAAGGGCATAGGAAGACGGGCTCTAGGGCAGCTAAAGGACTCTCAGCCAAGTTGATGTTGGTATATGTTAGTATTGACATATTCAGTCGGGTTTCATTCTTCAAATATATTTTGTATCAAAATGGTCGGTTATAGCGTTTATGAAAGCTACAGGAAGAAAGTTTTGTTTATATGGTGGGCACGCTAAAAGTGAAATCGATTAAGGGATAATGGAATGCGCACCGCTAAAGCGCAGGTCTGTCCAACCATGTGGTTATCTGATCAGTATGGATCTCACATACCTCAACTATTGCTTGTCTATAGCAACACTCTAAGATAGACGACCACAAAACTCGCTTTTGCAAGCATTGGGACAATTTAAATATTCACTGTGACAGTCAGTGCTTTGTGTATCAAGTTGTCTATCAGGCATATCTCTGAAACGTATCATCATTTTTTTTATATTAGCAGTTATTCTCTTAGACACGATTTAAGGGTGATTGACTGGATTGATTTTGAGACTAACTTCACATTTGTTTGGGCAGTTAGCGAAGCCTGCCATTAGCTTGATATTTGTGAAGCTAAGACCACTCGCAGTATCCTAATCTGTAAAAAAAAATGTTTAAACAATATTTGTAGGCATTGCAACAATTTAAATATTCGTTGTGGCAGTCAGTGCTTTGTGTATCAAGTTGTCTATTAGGCATATCTGCTGAAACGAATATAATCATGTTTTTTTTTTATCAATATTAGCAGTGAAAACTGCTTAGACACGATTCCTTCTTTGGAGGCATATAGAGGTGGGTCTTTCAATATCAGAATATTACATGAAGCACAATTTGTTTTGCAAAGGACAAGGGTATTTATGCGTAGGTTTGTTTATAGATTTCATTGGCATTATTTATTGACTAATTAATATGAAGGAAATAATAATAGTATGTTGTTATCAGTAAAATCTTATAATAGTAATCCGTTTGTAGTCATATACTTAAACATGGATAATATTTAAAATATTAGTTTCCTATTAATGAAATGTGGTTATAACTTATTAAGTTTAGAATTTTGTATTAAAATCTTCTTTCTTCACAATTCAATAATATAACATGGGTTTCTAAGAGATTCGATTTCATTTTCTTTTTATTTGCAATGGATTTTACAATAAATTCATAAATGAAGAAGAACATATAGGGAACTAGAACTTGTAATGCTTATTGGCATATTAAAATTCATTTAAAACTTAAGACCTTCCATTCAACTACAAGAAGGAGATGATACACTATTTTTTTTTTCACTTTCAATACATTACTTTCAAGTTTGCAACAAAAAATCTAATGTAATATATTTCCTTTTGTAATTTCTTTCCAACATTCCACAAAGAATTCAACAACATTCCCAATAAATTTTAGAGCAAGAAATACTACATTTCAACAATTTTCCTTCAAATCTTATTACAACATACCCTACTTCATGTGGAACAAATTTACAATAATGGAAGCTAGAGAAAACAAGGCAATATTACATTTCTTTCTCCACTCAAGGTGGGTACATTACATGATGTTTTAACATTGTCAACAACAAGGTTCTTGTGCTCCAAGGTGTTCTTCATCCATGCTCCAAGTTCCAAGTATTTCAAATCACAACCAAGATAGGGGGAGAGGCAACACTCTCCTCCCAACCAAAACTCAATGGAGAAGAGAAGCAATCTCCTCCATTGACCCCCGAGCCCCAAACACAACACAATGAAGGGTGGTCTCCAACTCAAGGCAACAATACTTGCTTCCACAATACAATTTCTTCACAACATTCAAGCTAAAAAAGAAGAAACAAAAAGGAAACACAAATAACACAATACTTTTCACAACAAGGCTTTCATCCAAGCCAACAAGAGAAGGAACTATGGGAAAGTTTTCCTTATGCCTCCCAATTGAGATGAGATGCCCATCCAAAACCCTCCACAATAAAACTCAAGCCCCTATGACTCTTATGCCTCCCTCAAGTACCCCTTTTTCCTCCCATACTCTTATGCCTCCCTCCTCTTATGGCTCCCTCAAAGACAAGGTAAGAATGTAAACATTCTTACCCAAGATGGGCATCCCTCTCAAACTCCCTCCACAATATCCTAATCTACTCTTATGCCTCCCTCATGAGTATTCCCATAGACCTCTCCTATACTACACAATAAGCATTCTATCCATTTTTCACAATACACAAAAATAAACATACATTATCCACAAATTTAAGCAAAGAAACAACAACAATAAGAAAGCAAAAAGGGAGAAGGTTTCCTACCTCTCCATTGGAGAAGCCTAAACCAAGAAATTTGTCCAAGCTCCCTCCAAAACAATCCAAGCATGCAAGTCCAAGCACTCTCTTTTTCTCTTTCTCCCAATTCTTTTCTCTCCCAAAAATAACAAAAGAGAACTCTTCAACCAAACAAAAACAAAACTCCAACCCCCTCAACAAGAGAGGAAGTTTCCATAAATAGACAAAAGGAAGAGTGAGGGTGATGTGGCTCCTTGTAGGATGCCACATCACACATCCTCAAGACCACCTCCCTTTAGTCAACTCAAATCCCAAAACACCATAAATGGGTGGTTGGGTTGAATGACATCTCTTTTCCACATCCATCCCTTCCCATGTGTCTTAAGGCACAATTAAATGCAAAAAGAAGACAAGTGCACTCCAAAGTCACATTTCCCTTCCCAAAACAATAAATAATCCCCTTTTTGGATTCCCAACCCATAGATATGGTTGGTAAGGGGTTTTGGGAAGTGTGGGACAAGTTCAACTTGTCCCACAAGTCCCCCAAAATTGCCCTAAATCTCAAATTCGAGATTCAAAGGATTTGGAGTGGTCAACACTCAAAACCAAGCATTCAATACATGAGGAAACACAAGGCTCAAGGAGCCAACCATCAAAATTAATTACATCCACTAGACTTCCCTCCAAAACTTAAAATTTAAAACAAGATGTTAAATTAATCTAAACACACTTAGCAAAAGTAATTTTAAAAAGACATCACAAAATAAAATCACCTACTAAAGTAAGTTAAAACAAGTAATTAAAATTCTTACCCCCTTGGTCACATTAGAAAATTTCCCCCTCATGGAAATTTTTCTTAACACATAAAAGAACAAAGGTAACACAATACAATTCACTAGTTGCCTTGACGACCAAATGTTGTAACCACCCGACATCCTGTTGTGTTTGGTTCCCAATCCCCCTCATGGTTGTGATCATGTTGTGTTTCCTGCAAAATACAAAATACCTCCTTCGGCCTTGCGGCCATGTCAAAATGTCCAAAATAATCATATGCATGAAATTTATTAACATCTATACGTAATTCAATCAATCATTATTTCTAGGTCTAAATCACAACTTAATTATGCATTTCATCATTATCCAAAATTATAGTAATGTAAATTCAACAACTACATTCTACTCATCATGGCGAAGAAATCCAATGTTAGAACACATGCAATATATCCATATAAAAATAATATCGGTATCCAATAGTCTGTCCATGAGTCAGTGTAGATCATACTGAAAACAAAATCCAATCATAATCCAAATGCATCTAGTCACAAAACATCATGCTAATCAACATAAGTATAAGTCATGTCCATATCCAAAGTCTGCATAACTCAAAATGATAATCAACTAAGTGTCGTAGGGAAGTGGGCATTACATCCCCCTCCCCTTAGACTAGACTTCCTCCTGGAAGTCACTGAAATAAGTGTGGAAACTGAGCTCGCAATGATGTAGCATCCTCCCAAGTAGCAGCAGTCTCATCGTACCTGTCCCATTGGACCCGAACCTGATCAATCTCTCTGCCGCGAAGGCCCAGGGTCCTGCGATCTAAAATGCGCACGGGCTCCACCATCACCTGCCCCTGATCCTGCACCTGCAATGCAGTCCAATCTAGCACATGAGAGGGATCAGAAACATATCTCCTAAGCACAGAAACGTGAAATACATCATGGACGCGCGATAAGCTAGGTGGCAGTGCTAGACGATAGGCTAAGGGGCCGAGGTGCTCCAAGATCTCAAAGGGACCCACAAACCTAGGAGCAAGCTTAGAACCTTTTCCATAACGGATAGGGCTCTTATGCGGTCTGACACGAAGAAACACCTTCGTGCCTACCTCAAAACTGCGATCTGTCCTATGCTGGTCTGCATACTTCTTCTGTCTATCCTGTGCCTCCTGCAATCTCTGTCTGATCAAGGTAACCTGCTGCTCCATGTCCTGTAATAATGCTGGCCCAAGAGAAACCCTGTCCTCAATCCTATCCCAGCTAAGAGGTGTCCTGCACTCTCTACCATATAATGCCTGAAAAGGAGCCATGCCTATAGAACTCTGAAAACTATTATTGTAGGCAAACTCCACCAAATACAGATACTCCTCCCATCTCGACTGATGATCCATCACGTACATCCTGAGCATGTCCTCCAAAATCTGATTCACCCTCTCTGTCTGTCCATCAGTCTCAGGGTGATAAGCTGTGCTGAAATTAATCCTCGTCCCGAGGGCATACTGCATGGTGGTCCAGAAATGGGAAGTGTACAAAGGGTCGCGGTCGCAAATGATCTTCCGCGGAATCCCATGTAATCTGACAATCTCATCAAGGTATACTCGTGCCACAGCACTTGCTGTATAGGTGGTCTTCACTGGAGAAAAGTGAGCTACCTTCGTCAATTTATCCACCGTGACCATGATGGCGTCGTGATGGTATCTCGACGTCGGCAACCCAACAATGAAATCCATAGAAATGGTGTCCCACTTCCACTCCGGTATGGCGTGAGGATAGAGAAGGCCAGCTGGATGCTGATGCTCGGCCTTCACCCTCTGGCACTCTAAACAACGGGATACAAATGAAGCTATGTCTCTCCGAAGTCCTCTCCAAAAATACAACTGTCTCAGGGTGGCGTGCATCTTCTTCACCCCGGGATGGGCTGAGTAAGGTGCACGATGAGCCTCTGTCAAAATATCATGTCTCAAGCCTCCATCTCTAGGAACATAAATCCGACCTCTGTGTCTGAGAAGACCATCTGCCTCTAATGAAAATCCATCAAATCTCCCCTCAAGGGGTCTCTGAGACTCAATCTCTGCTCTGGCTGCAAGGTAGAAACTATCCTGAGGAAGCTGCTGCAAGATCCTACTCCGCAAATCTGTGCCCACTGAGGTGGCCATAGCCACATGTCTCCACCTACTCAAGGCATCTGCAACCACATTCTCCTTCCCTTTCACATGCTCTATCTCCATGTCATACTCACAGAGTAACTCCATCCAATGCCGCTGACGAGCGTTGAGATTGGGCTGCGTGAAGAGGTGGCGAAGACTCAAGTGATCAGTCCTGAGTGTAAATCTCTGGCCAAGAAGAAAATGTCTCCACCGCACTAAGGCATGTACCACTGCTGCAAGCTCAAGGTCATGGGTTGGATAATTGAGCTCATAATCTTTGAGTTTGCGGGACTCAAAGGCAACTACTCTACCCTCCTGCATTAACACTCCTCCAAGTCCTGCCAAGGAAGCATCTGTGCATACGAAAAACTCTCCATGAGGATCTAGCACTGCAAGGATAGGTGCTCTCGTAAGGCATTCCTTCAGTGTACTGAAGGCCTGCTCACATCTATCTGTCCATACAAACTTCTTCCCTTTCCGTTGAAGAGAAGTGATGGGGTGCGCAATCCGGGAAAAATCCTGAACAAACCTCCTGTAGTATCCTGCTAGACCCATGAAACTACGCACCTCGGTCACACTAGTGGGTGCTGGCCAATCCATGATGGCTCGAATCTTGGAAGGATCGACTGTGATACCTTCCCCAGAAATGATGTGGCCCAAATACTGCACCTCAGGCTGAAAGAACGCACACTTCTCCAAGTTCCCGTAAAGGTGCTGCTCGCGAAGACACTGAAGAACCTGGCGAAGGTGCTCCTCGTGCTCCTCACGTGTGCGTGAGTAAATCAGAATGTCATCAAGGAAGATAAGCACGAAGCGATCAAGGAAGGTCCTGAATACCCCATTCATCAAACTCATAAACACTGCGGGGGCATTCGTCAAACCGAAAGGTACCACTGTGAACTCGTAGTGGCCATATCTCGTGCGGAAAGCTGTCTTGTGAATATCTGTCTCCGCAATCCTGAGCTGATGGTATCCTGACTTAAGATCTATCTTAGAGAAAACTGTAGCCCCCTTCATCTGATCAAATAAATCATCAATGCGTGGAAGGGGGTAACGATTCTTGATCGTTACTTTATTCAGCTGACGGTAGTCAATACACAACCGAAGAGATCCATCCTTCTTCTTCACGAAGATAACTGGTGCACCCCAAGGGGATACACTAGGACGGATTAGGCCTTTCTCCAGAAGGCCCTCAAGCTGCAACTTGAGCTCACATAACTCAGGTGTAGTCATCCGATAGGGTGCTCGTGAGATAGGCTCTGCGCCTGGAACTAGATCTATATGGAAGTCAATCTCACGTGGGGGAGGTAATCCCGGTAGCTCCCCTGGAAACACATCGGCGAACTCTGATAAGATGGGATGATCATCGAGGGAAGGTCCTCTTGACTCATCCTCTGATCTGTCACTAACTGTAACAGCATACAACTGGCAACCCTGTCGCACACACCGCTTAAGCTGCATAGCGGAGATGGTGCGAATAGAAACGGGTCTCTTAACCCCTGATATCACTAACTCCGCCCCAAGATCATCTATGTAAGCAATAGTCTTGTGGTAGCAATCCACTCTAGCTCTGTGAGCGGACAACCAATCCATGCCTAAAATGATGCCATAAGATCCTAATGGAAGGATCCGAAGATCAGAAGTAGTGGTGAAGGGTCCCAAATCCACTACACACTCCTTGACTAAGGAGTCTACAGAAATCTTGGCTCCAGAAGCCATCTCAACGTCCCAACTACGGCCCTGCCTAACTGCCACCAGCCTACAATGCTCTACTAAGGATGGTGCAATAAAAGAATCAGAAGAACCAGAATCAAATAATATAGAGGTGGAAATACCACCAATACTACCTGTCGTCTCAATCACAGTACTCTGATGCTCAGCCTGGTGGTTCTCGACCACTGCGTAGATCCGATGACTCCGTGCCATATCTCCAACAGTAGGCTCTGAGCTCTGTGTCTTACCCTTGGTAGGGTTATGTGGGCAATCTCTCCAAAGATGTCCAACAACACCGCAACCATAACAGCTGCCTGGTCCTCTCCAGTGGGAAGCAGCTCCAGCTGGTACTCTAGATGACTGAGATACAGATCCTGACGATCCGGCTATGGACTGCTGAGGTCTCTGCTGACGAGCTCCTACTGACTGAGCTCTCGGTGCACCCTGTGTCCTGATGGGACCCCTAGGAGGAGGCCCCATACTACGTCCTCTCTGTGCATCGAATCTCTGAGGAGGTCGGTAAGGTGGGTGGGTCTGCTGCTGCTGCTGCTGTGGTGGCCTAAATGAAGCTTGCCCTGAACTCTGTCCACCCCGTGGAGGAGGAACTGACCCCTTCGACCTACTATCCTGCATCTGCTGGATACGGCTCCGAACTCTGTCTCTAGCCTGCTGTGTCTTCCCCCGTGTCTCCTCTGCAATATAGGCCTTCTCCACGGCCTCTGCTAATGTCTGTGGGCAGTGAATGCGCACTGCGCCACCTAGATCCAAGTTCAGGCCCCGGATGAACCTGTGAATCCGTACCTGCTCATCCTGCATATAGTCGACGTACTGGAGTAGGTCCAGAAATTGACTCTCATACTCAGCTACTGTCATCGATGCCTGACGGAGGTCATGAAACTCGTCTATGCGCTGCTGAATAAATCTCCTGGGTAAATACCTGCTCCTGAAACGCTCCTCAAACAACTCCCAGGTAATCGTCTCTGAGTCAACATGGAGCTTCTGCTCCTCGGTCCTCCACCAGACTCCTGCTCCATCCTTCAGAAGATGGATCGCAACACGAGCTTTCGTGTTGCTACTACAAGGACAGAGCTTGAAGCATCCGCTCAAGCTCACCAACCAGGCCTCTGCCTGAAAACCACCTGTATCACCCGAATAGTGAGATGGTCGTAGCTTCAGGATCTCCCTGATATGGTCTGCAGCTGACGTATGACGAATCCTAGATCTCTCTGTATGCTCCTCCCTCTGTCTAGGGCTCCGAGACCTGTCCCTATGTCCTGAGATCCTGTCCCCATGTCCTCTCTGTGGTGACTCTGCCCTAGCTGACTCTGCACAGAAATTCTCTGCTCTGTGCTCCTCGCTGTGTCGAGGGGATGCCTGGGCATCTACTGATGGCTCCAAACTATGCCTAGCAAGTCGTCCTCCCAAGGGCTCTCCGCGTATAGCGGCATTGACATCCTGGAGTGTCTGCAAGATCTGAGGCAGAAGGGCTGCTACGGCCTGCTCTGGCGGTGGTATGTCTAGGTCTATGTGAAGAGACCCCTCGCCCAATCCGCGCCTCCTGCACAGATCAAGGCGAGAGTTAGTTCATCGTTCTAGGTCTTGTGCTAGTTTTCAAAATTTGCTGTTTACTATAATTATCAACATTATGGTTTTATATTTTAAAAGAATAATGTTCTGTACTAAGTTAAGTGTTCCTGTTTCACGTTTTCTGCGTGTGCCCAAGGGTCCCAGCTTCGAACCCCTGGCTCTGATACCAAAATGTAACGCCGCAAAAAGACGACGCCACGCTCACGACGACGACGCCACAACCAAACAACCCGAAAATGCGACGAAACAATTAGTGGTCCTTTTTTTTTATTTTAACAAGTTTTGTGACCTGCTTGATAATTATGCTTCAAACTTTTACTTTGTAAATTCCAAATGTTTACTAGAACTGCATGATTTTCACAATTCCATCACATCGAGATTTAACAATATTTGTTGTATTCGTCTTTCCTTAGCGGAAATTTTGGCAAAGAGCTGGTGATACTAATAGAACCCCTGATTTTTCAATTTCAAAATTAATATATAATTGTTATGATGAATAACGTTGTTTTACACTTTAAATTCTATCCCTCGTTGTGCACAGAAATCTACCATTATACATTATAGATATCCCATCCAAAAGGGATTATGTATACTTTTAATTAAGTGGCTATATATGTGAAGATATATTATCAACAATATGTATATACTCAAATTTGAGCATATATTCCTTATACATACATTTAAATTTGAAATTTAAGGATATAAGGTTTATTACACCTATCTTAACAAGTATATTATCAAACCTTACCTTAAATGTCTCTACATTTTGAAATTTTTAGGTATATTGAATTTTAAATACATATATTTAAGTTGAGATAAATGATATACCATAAATGTCATCAAAATTTTCACTTAAATAGTGGTTATTAAAACGCCTATACCTACACCTTTGCTAATTTGAAATTTGGTGTAATAAGAGTCAAATGGGGGGAAAGCAATTTTCAAACTGATGCTTAATTATTTATTGGTTGGTAGGTCGGCCAACTACCAACTGTCCCCATTTAAGACTCCCCTGTACTGGCATGAATATAACTCCTACGGCTCATAACATCTAATTCACCAAGATTTGCAAATCTCATTTACCTCCAGGTCTTGGCCTGCCATCGTGATTTTTCCTGAGCCGCATGGCCAAGCATGATGGCAAAGAGAAAGGAAGTTATAGGGTGGGCTACAGGCATGGACTGGTGACTACCTTTTTCACTGCCCCTGGCCGCACGTGGTCTGCCAAAAGTGGAGGCTTCGGCGCAGTAGCAGGTCGAGGTTTGTTTACCAACTTGGTCATTGGGTGCTTTTTTATCGCAATCCCTTGCATGGACAGGTGTACCACTGTAGTGGTGAGCTCCTTCCAGATGGGCTGTTTTCATCTGTTGCAGTACGAATGCATCCTCAACGAATGAGGGCTTCCTCTTCAAAATTGTTTGATAATACATCCAATGCAATTTTGGCTGTTGATAGGGAATGCTTGAGGTGTATACAAAGTTTATCAGGCAAAATTCAATCGTTCATCATTTTCATTTAAAAGCTTACGCATTTCTGGACATGAATAAGGGTGTCTGACCAACATGAAAACTTATTCCATTTGTTGGGGCTCACGATTGTCATCTGTCTATTTATGGACCTCTTATACCACCAACTATTGCTTGTCTGCAACACTCTTAAATAGACGACCACAAAACTCAGGGTTTCAACTTTGCAAGCATTGCAACAATTTAAATATTCACTGTGACAGTCAGTGCTTTGTGTATCAAGTTGTCTATCAAGCATATCTACTGAAACGTATCATCATTTTTTTTTTATTAGCAGTTATTCTCTTAGACACGATTTAAGGGTGATTGACTGGTCTTGATTTTGAGACTAACTTCACATTTGTTTGGGCAGTAGTGAGGCCTGCCATGCAGCTTGATATTTGTGAAGCTAAGACCACTCGCAATGTCCTAATCTGTAAAAAAAAAAAACGTTTAAACAATATTTGTAAGCATTGCAACAATTTAAATATTCACTGTGGCAGTCAGTGCTTTGTGTATCAAGTTGTCTATCAGGAATATCTATGAAACGTATCATCATGTTTTTTTTTTTATTAGCACTTATTCTAAAAGATAGACACGATTTGTTCATGGAGGAACAACATATAGAGGTGGGTCTGTTACATATCAGAATATTAATTGAAGCACAATTTGTTTTGCAAAGGACAAGGGTAGTTTATGCATAGGTTTGTTTAGAGATTTCATTGGCATTATTTATTGACTAATTAATATGAAGGAAATAATAATAGTATGTTGTTATCAGTAAAATCTTATAATAGTATTCTGTTTGTAGTCATATTGTTAAACATGGATAATATTTCAGAAATTAGTTCCCCTATTAATTGAAACGTGGTTATAATCTTATTAAGTTTAGAATTTTGTATTAAAATCTCCTTTCAAACAATTCAATAGATATAACAGGGGTATTCTAAGAGATTCGATTTCATTTTCTTGTTTATTTGCAATGGATTTTACAATAAATTCATGAATGAATAAAACATAAAGGGGACTAGAACTTGAAATGCTTCTATTGGCATCTTAAAAGCCATTTAAAACTTAAGACTCTTTCCATCAACTACACAAGAGGAGATGATGCACTATTTTTTTTTTCAATCTTTCCAACACATTACTTTCAAGTATGCAAACAAAAATTTTAATATATTTTCTTTTGTAATTTCTTTCCAATATTCCACCAAAGAATTCAACAACATTCCCAATAAATTTTAGAGCAAGAAATACTATCATTTCAATGCAACTTTTCCTTCAAATCTTATTACAACATACCCTACTTCATGTGGAACAAATTTACAATAATGGAAGCTAGAGAAAACAAGGCAATATTACATTTCTTTCTCCACTCAAGGTGGGTACATTACATGATGTTTTAACATTGTCAACAACAAGGTTCTTGTGCTCCAAGGTGTTCTTCATCCATGCTCCAAGTTCCAAGTATTTCAAATCACAACCAAGATAGGGGGAGAGGCAACACTCTCCTCCCAACCAAAACTCAATGGAGAAGAGAAGCAATCTCCTCCATTGACCCCCGAGCCCCAAACACAACACAATGAAGGGTGGTCTCCAACTCAAGGCAACAATACTTGCTTCCACAATACAATTTTCTTCACAACATTCAAGGTTAAAATAAGAAACAACAAGGAGACACACAAATAACACAATACTTTTCACAACAAGGCTTTCATCCAAGCCAACAAGAGAAGGAACTATGGGAAAGTTTTCCTTATGCCTCCCAATTGAGATGAGATGCCCATCCAAAACCCTCCACAATAAAACTCAAGCCCCTATGACTCTTATGCCTCCCTCAAGTACCCCTTTTTCCTCCCATACTCTTATGCCTCCCTCCTCTTATGGCTCCCTCAAAGACAAGGTAAGAATGTAAACATTCTTACCCAAGATGGGCATCCCTCTCAAACTCCCTCCACAATATCCTAATCTACTCTTATGCCTCCCTCATGAGTATTCCCATAGACCTCTCCTATACTACACAATAAGCATTCTATCCATTTTTCACAATACACAAAAGTAAACATACATTATTCACAAATTTAAGCATAGAAGCAACAACAATATGAAAGCAAAAACAAAGAAGGTTTCCTACCTCTCCATTGGAGAAGCCTAAACCAAGAAATTTGTCCAAGCTCCCTCCAAAACAATCCAAGCATGCAAGTCCAAGCACTCTCTTTTTCTCTTTCTCCCAATTCTTTTCTCTCCCAAAAATAACAAAAGAGAACTCTTCAACAAAACAAAAACAAAACTCCAACCCCCTCAACAAGAGAGGAAGTTTCAATAAATAGACAAAAGGAAGAGTGAGGGTGATGTGGCTCCTTGTAGGATGCCACATCACACATCCTCAAGACCACCTCCCTTTAGTCAACTCAAATCCCAAAACACCATAAATGGGTGGTTGGGTTGAATGACATCTCTTTTCCACATCCATCCCTTCCCATGTGCCTTAAGGCACAATTAAATGCAAAAAGAAGACAAGTGCACTCCAAAGTCACATTTCCCTTCCCAAAACAATAAATAATCCCCTTTTTGGATTCCCAACCCATAGATATGGTTGGTAAGGGGTTTTGGGAAGTGTGGGACAAGTTTAACTTGTCCCACAAGTCCCCCAAAATTGCCCTCAATCTCAAATTCGAGATTCAAAGGATTTGGAGTGGTCAACACTCAAAACCAAGCATTCAATACATGAGGAAACACAAGGCTCAAGGAGCCAACCATCAAAATTAATTACACCCACTAGACTTCCCTCCAAAACTTAAAAATTAAAACAAGATGTTAATTAATCTAAACACACTTAGCAAAAGTAATTTAAAAAAAGACATCACAAATAAAATCACCTACTAAAGTAAGTTAAAACAAGTAAATAAAATTCTTACCCCCTTGGTCACATTAGAAAATTTCCCCCTCATGGAAATTTTTCTTAACACATAAAAGAACAAAGGTAACACAATACAATTCACTAGTTGCCTTGACGACCAAATGTTGTAACCACCCGACATCCTGTTGTGTTTGGTTCCCAATCCCCCTCATGGTTGTGATCATGTTGTGTTTCCTGCAAAATACAAAATACCTCCTTCGGCCTTGCGGCCATGTCAAAATATCCAAAATAACCATATGCATGAAATTTATTAACATCTATACGTAATTCAATCAATCATTATTTCTAGGTCTAAATCACAACTTAATTATGCATTTCATCATTATCCAAAATTATAGTAATGTAAATTCAACAACTACATTCTACTCATCATGGCGAAGAAATCCAATGTTAGAACACATGCAATATATCCATATAAAAATAATATCAGTATCCAATAGTCTGTCCATGAGTCAGTGTAGATCATACTGAAAACAAAATCCAATCATAATCCAAATGCATCTAGTCACAAAACATCATGCTAATCAACATAAGTATAAGTCATGTCCATATCCAAAGTCTGCATAACTCAAAATGATAATCAACTAAGTGTCGTAGGGAAGTGGGCATTACATCCCCCTCCCCTTAGACTAGACTTCCTCCTGGAAGTCACTGAAATAAGTGTGGAAACTGAGCTCGCAATGATGTAGCATCCTCCCAAGTAGCAGCAGTCTCATCGTACCTGTCCCATTGGACCCGAACCTGATCAATCTCTCTGCCGCGAAGGCCCAGGGTCCTGCGATCTAAAATGCGCACGGGCTCCACCATCACCTGCCCCTGATCCTGCACCTGCAATGCAGTCCAATCTAGCACATGAGAAGGATCAGAAACATATCTCCTAAGCACAGAAACGTGAAATACATCATGGATGCGCGATAAGCTAGGTGGCAGTGCTAGACGATAGGCTAAGGGGCCGAGGCACTCCAAGATCTCAAAGGGACCCACAAATCTAGGAGCAAGCTTAGAACCTTTTCCATAACGGATAGGGCTCTTATGCGGTCTGACACGAAGAAACACCTTCGTGCCTACCTCAAAACTGCGATCTGTCCTATGCTGGTCTGCATACTTCTTCTGTCTATCCTGTGCCTCCTGCAATCTCTGTCTGATCAGGGTAACCTGCTGCTCCATATCCTGTAATAATGCTGGCCCAAGGGAAACCCTGTCCTCAATCCTGTCCCAACTAAGAGGTGTCCTGCACTCTCTACCATATAATGCCTGAAAAGGAGCCATGCCTATAGAACTCTGAAAACTATTATTGTAGGAAAACTCCACCAAATACAGATACTCCTCCCATCTCGACTGATGATCCATCACGTACATCCTGAGCATGTCCTCCAAAATCTGATTCACCCTCTCTGTCTGTCCATCTGTCTCAGGGTGATAAGCTGTGCTGAAATTAATCCTTGTCCCGAGGGCATACTGCATGGTGGTCCAGAAATGGGAGGTGTACAAAGGGTCACGGTCGCAAATGATCTTCCGCGGAATCCCATGTAGTCTGACAATCTCATCAAGATATACTCGTGCCATAGCACTAGCTGTATAGGTGGTCTTCACTGGAGAAAAGTGAGCTACCTTCGTCAATTTATCCACCGTGACCATGATGGCGTCGTGATGGTATCTCGACGTCGGCAACCCAACAATGAAATCCATAGAAATGGTGTCCCACTTCCACTCCGGTATGGCGTGAGGATAGAGAAGGCCAGCTGGATGCTGATGCTCGGCCTTCACCCTCTGGCACTCTAAACAGCGGGATACAAATGAGGCTATGTCTCTCTGAAGTCCTCTCCAAAAGTATAACTGTCTCAGGTGGCGTGCATCTTCTTCACCCCGGGATGGGCTGAGTAAGGTGCACGATGAGCCTCTGTCAAAATATCATGTCTCAAGCCTCCATCTCTAGGAACATAAATCTGACCTCTGTGTCTGAGAAGACCATCTGCCTCTAATGAAAATCCATCAAATCTCCCCTCAAGGGGTCTCTGAGACTCAATCTCTACTCTGGCTGCAAGGTAGAAACTATCCTGAGGAAGCTGCTGCAAGATCCTACTCCGTAAATCTGTGCCCACTGAGGTGGCCATAGCCACATGTCTCCGCCTACTCAAGGCATCTGCAACCACATTCTCCTTTCCTTTCACATGCTCTATCTCCATGTCATACTCACAGAGTAACTCCATCCAACGCCGCTGACGAGCGTTGAGATTGGGCTGCGTGAAGAGGTGGCGAAGACTCAAGTGATCAGTCCTGAGTGTAAATCTCCGGCCAAGAAGAAAATGTCTCCACCACACTAAGGCATGTACTACTGCTGCAAGCTCAAGGTCATGGGTCGGATAATTGAGCTCATAATCTTTGAGTTTGCGAGACTCAAAGGCAACTACTCTACCCTCCTGCATTAACACTCCTCCAAGTCCTGCCAAGGAAGCATCTGTGCAAACGTAAAACTCTCCATGAGGATCTGGCACTGCAAGGATAGGTGCTCTCGTAAGGCACTCCTTCAGTGTACTGAAGGCCTGCTCACATCTATCTGACCATAAAAACTTCTTCCCTTTCCGCTGAAGAGAAGTGATAGGGTGCGCAATCCGAGAAAAGTCCTGAACAAACCTCCTGTAGTACCCTGCTAGACCCATGAAACTACGCACCTCGGTCACACTAGTGGGTGCTGGCCAATCCATGATGGCTTGAATCTTGGAAGGATCGACTGCGATACCTTCCCCAGAAATGATGTGGCCCAAATACTGCACCTCAGGCTGAAAGAACGCACACTTCTCCAAGTTCCCGTAAAGGCGCTGCTCGCGAAGACACTGAAGAACCTGGCGAAGGTGCTCCTCGTGCTCCTCACGTGTGCGTGAGTAAATCAGAATGTCATCAAGGAAGATGAGCACGAAGCGATCAAGGAAGGTCCTGAATACCCCATTCATCAAACTCATGAACACTGCGGGGGCATTCGTCAAACCGAAAGGTACCACTGTGAACTCGTAGTGGCCATATCTCGTGCGGAAAGCTGTCTTGTGAATATCTGTCTCCGCAATCCTGAGCTGATGGTATCCTGACTTAAGATCTATCTTAGAGAAAACTGTAGCCCCCTTCATCTGATCAAATAAATCATCAATGCGTGGAAGGGGGTAACGATTCTTGATCGTTACTTTATTCAGCTGACGGTAGTCAATACACAACCGAAGAGATCCATCCTTCTTCTTCACGAAGATAACTGGTGCACCCCAAGGGGATACACTAGGACGGATTAGGCCTTTCTCTAGAAGGTCCTCAAGCTGCAACTTGAGCTCACATAACTCAGGAGTAGTCATCCGATAGGGTGCTCGTGAGATAGGCTCTGCGCCTGGAACTAGATCTATATGGAAGTCGATCTCACGTGGGGGAGGTAACCCCGGTAGCTCCCCTGGGAACACATCGGCAAACTCTGATAAGATGGGATGATCATCGAGGGAAGGTCCTCTGGACTCATCCTCTGATCTATCACTGACCGTAATAGCAACAACTGACAACCCTGTCGCACACACCGCTTAAGCTGCATAGCAGAGATGGTGCGAATGGATACGGGTCTCCTAACTCCTGATATCACTGACTCTACTCCAAGATCATCTATGCAAGCAATAGTCTTATGGTAACAATCCACTCTAGCTCTGTGAGCGGACAACCAATCCATGCCTAAAATGATGCCATAAGATCCTAATGGAAGGATCCGAAGATCAGAAGTAGTGGTGAAGGGTCCCAAATCCACTACACACTCCTTAACTAAGGAGTCTACAGAAATCTTGGCTCCAGAAGCCATCTCAACGTCCCAACTACGGCCCTGCCTAACTGCCACCAGCCTACAATGCTCTACTAAGGATGGTGCAATGAAAGAATCAGAAGAACCAGAATCAAATAATATAGAGGTGGAAATACCACCAATACTACCTGTCGTCTCAATCACAGTACTCTGATGCTCAGCCTGGCGGTTCTCGACCGCTGCGTAGATCCAATGACTCCGTGCCATATCTCCAACAGTAGGCTCTGAGCTCTGTGTCTTACCCTTGGTAGGGTTATGTGGGCAATCTCTCCAAAGATGTCCAACAACACCGCAACCATAACAGCTGCCTGGTCCTCTCCAGTGGGAAGCAGCTCCAGCTGGTACTCTAGATGACTGAGATATAGATCCTGACGATCCGGCTATGGACTGCTGAGGTCTCTGCTGACGAGCTCCTACTGACTGAGCTCTCGGTGCACCCTGTGTCCTGATGGGACCCCTAGGAGGAGGCCCCATACTACGTCCTCTCTGTGCATCAAATCTCTGAGGAGGTCGGTAAGGTGGGCGGGTCTGCTGCTGCTGCTACTACTGTGGTGGCCTGAATGAAGCTTGCCCTGAACTCTGTCCACCCCGTGGAGGAGGAACTGACCTCTTTGACCTACTATCCTGCATCTGTTGAATACGGCTCCGAACTCTGTCTCTAGCCTGCTGTGTCTTCCCCCGTGTCTCCTCTGCAATATAGGCCTTCTCCACGGCCTCTGCTAATGTCTGTGGGCAGTGAATGCGCACTGCGCCTCCTAAATCCAAGTTCAGGCCCCGGATGAACCTGTGAATCCGTACCTGCTCATCCTGCATATAGTCGACGTACTGGAGTAGGTCCAGAAATCGACTCTCATACTCAGCTACTGTCATCGATGCCTGACGGAGGTCATGAAACTCATCTATCCGCTGCTGTATAAATCTCCTGGGTAAATACCTGCTCCTGAAATGCTCCTCAAACAACTCCCAGGTAATCGTCTCTGAGTCGACATGGAGCTTCTACTCCTCGGTCCTCCACCAGACTCCTGCTCCATCCTTCAGAAGATGGATCGCAACACGAGCTTTCGTGTTGCTACTACAAGGACAGAGCTTGAAGCATCCGCTCAAGCTCACCAACCAGGCCTCTTCCTGAAAACCGCCTGTATCACCCAAATAGTGAGATGGTCGTAGCTTCAGGATCTCCCTGATATGGTCTGCAGCTGACGTATGACGAATCCTAGATCTCTCTGTATGCTCCTCCCTCTGTCTAGGGCTCCGAGACCTGTCCCTATGTCCTGAGATCCTGTCCCCATGTCCTCTCTGTGGTGACTCTGCCCTAGCCGACTCTGCACGGAAATTCTCTGCTCTGTGCTCCTCGCTGTGTCGAGGGGATGCCTGGGCATCTACTGATGGCTCCAAACTATGCCTAGCAAGTCGTCCTCCCAAGGGCTCTCCGCGTATAGCGGCATTGACATCCTGGAGTGTCTGCAAGATCTGAGGTAGAAGGGCTGCTACGGCCTGCTCTAGCGGTGGTATGTCTAGGTCTATGTGAAGAGACCCCTCGCCCAATCCGCGCCTCCTGCACAGATCAAGGCGAGAGTTAGTTCATCGTTCTAGGTCTTGTGCTAGTTTTCAAAATTTGTTGTTTACTATAATTATCAACATTATGGTTTTATATTTTAAAAGAATAATGTTCTGCACTAAGTTAAGTGTTCCTGTTTTGCGTTTTCTGCGTGTGCCCAAGGGTCCCAGCTTCGAACCCCTGGCTCTGATACCAAAATGTAACGCCGTGAAAAAGACACGACGCCACACTAAGACGACGATGGCGCAATCGCCACAACCATGCAACCCGAAAATGCGATAATTTTTTTTTTTTTTTTTGCAAGGTAATAGTTCTTGTTTGATTTATTTTATCTACAAGTTTTGTGCCCTGCTTGATCTTGGGAACTGATAAAGCTTCAATCTTTTACTTTGTATTTCGGTCGCAAAAACTAGAACTACATGATTGTCGCAATTCCATTCACTCGAGATTTACTTCAATATTTGTTGTATTCGTGTCTAATCCTTAGCGGTAATAATTTTGAGTTTCACGCATGGTGAAAACCCTCTCTAATTGGTTTTTTATATATATACCCCGTTTTCACTTTATTATCCATTCTCGAAGAGGATGCGTACACTCAGAATAAATGTACATATTATGTTATTGTGTTATTTTCGTATATATATTGCTATATCCCCATTTGCAGGATATGTATGCAAACATAACACATATTAATCTTAATGAAAAGACATACATTCAAATATCATATACTTCTTAGATATCTCTTTATTTACTTTTAATTTAAGTGATATATATATAGATTGCATTGGAATGTGAAGTTTGTACTCAAATAAGTGTACATGATGATTCCAGGATGGTACAATTACGTTAGTCAAGTTTGAAATTATCCTTTCACTCAATTGTCAATTATGAGCCCTATAACTTGAGATAGTTAGTTGTATGCAACGTTTTTCTGGGAAATTGTACTCTAAAATTAACATGAAATTGTATCCCTATCAGGTTGATTAACGTTGCTTCCATCGCTAATATTCTTGGCATATTTTGACCCCATCAAAATACTATGGTGGGCCTCAATTGATTGGTCTCTTTTACCTTATGGAATTGATTCAATATCCTACATGGCCCAAGCTAGTTGAAAATGTGGAGGCTATTCTTTTGATGATACAGTGGATTGTAACACAGGTTATTCAATTTGGATATGATTTGGAAGTAATTCACAAGAGTATGCCACATCAGAGAAAATTTTGATATGTCACATTGTAAATTCATATGAGCTCGATCAATTATTTTCCTAAGAGTTCCAAAAAAGTAGGCTATATAGGAAATTTATGTATATCATATGAATAGTATGAACCTGTGGTTCTAAGGCTATATTGTCACATATTACATTAATCCTCAAATTTATCTTGCGTACAGCTTCACCCTATGTGCCACCTAACAAGATTAACGGAATATTTTGTAAATATTGCCTCCCCCTGGAATACCTGAGTCACCTGCAGGAAAAAGGCGTTTCAAATCCGAGTGAAATCTTGAGTACGTGGGATTAAGGACGTCAGCTCGGGGAGATCTTTTCAAACTTTTCAGTATATGGTTGGATGGTGGGGTTCGACCTGTCCTACCATTTACTGCTCCCTCCTTATGCGTGCCGACTCCCTCAACTGCACCACTCGCCTCTTCAAAGGCGAAGCTACTAGGTGCAAATTTAGGCAGATCATAGACAGCCTGCCGTTTTTTGCACTTCCTGGGCTACATGTGACGAGGTGATCTGACCTCCATTTTCATGAGTGCCCAGCATTTGAAAGAAATGTGGCAGGGTCTATCAAAGCAGCGGTTTGCAGGAGGTGAAAGGCACAGGACCATCCAACTTTCACCGCATGCAGCATGTTTGGTTCCGACAGGGTCTGTTCATCCTCGGCAAGGAGGAGTCTCCAATCTTTTACATGTTTCTTTAGGCAAAATGTTCTTTACTTAAGCATCCAGTGCGATGAAGCAAGGGACAGCCTAGTTGCCAGGCACAAATCTTTCATTTGGGTGCTGCATTTGATGCAGTCTAGCAGGGATCTACACGCAGCCATGCTGCAGCAGCGACTAGAGGGAAGGCAAGGGCAGGCACCTACTTCCAACAAGCAGGTTGTCATTTATGTTGTTATCGGTTCAAGGTCAAATGTTTTAAAAAAATCAGGTTCTTACAGGCACTACAACAATTTAAATATTCATTGTGACAGTAAGTGATTTTGTGTATCAGTGTCTAGCAGGCATGTCTACTGAAACGTATCATCTTTTTTTTTTATATTAGCGAGTTATTCTCATAGACAACGATTTATGGGTGATTGACTGGTCTTGATTTTTGAGACTAACTTCAAACATTTGTTTGGGACAGTTGCGAGGCTTGCCATTGCAACTTGATATTTGTGAAGCTAAGGACCACTCGCAGTGTCCTAATCTATTAAAAAAACAAAGTTTAGAACACTATTCTGTAAGTCATCACTGCAACAATTTCCCAAGATATCTCGCTGTCAACATTGCGAAGATGGTGGATGGGCGCACCAACAAGCAGGATCGTTCCAACTATGTTGCGCATCTGTTCAGTACTGACATACCGCTACAAATTCAGGGTCCTCCTTCAAGATATATATATATATATTTTTAAACCAAATCAGTGGAGGGACAATGAACGTGGTGATAGAAAGCTTGGAGGAAGGAATCGCTTAGAGGTGGATATGCTTCATATAAAGATATTTATGAAGCCAAATTTTTTTTGATAAAGTACGACGTCATAGAAGAAGGGGGGGCAGAAGGGGGTCTGTTTCTCTATCAGATTATTCATGGACAAGAAGAAAATAGTTTGCTTTCCTTTTAGAAGGCCAAGAATAAAAGTTTACAGACCCTACGTGTATCATATTTATTAGATTTCATTGATATCATTTAATGATTATGGCTTAGGGTAGTATGCTTTATTAACACGAAGAGAAATATTAATAGAATGTTGTTTTTAGTGAAATCCGATAGTAGTAATCTGTTAGTAGTCATATTGTTAAAACATGGATAATATTTCAGAAATCAGTTCCCTTATAAATGAAACGTGGTTATAATCTTATTAAGTTTAGAATTTTGTATTAAAATCTCCTTCCACACAATTCAATAGATATAGTAGGGGGTGTTCTAAGAGATTCAATTTCATTTTCTTGTTTATTTGCAATGGAATTTACAATAAATTCATGGACAAATAAAACATAAAGGGGACTAGAACTTGAAATGCTTCTTTGGCATCTTAAAAGCCATTTAAAACTTAAGTCCTTTCATCAAATACACAAGAGGAAAATGATGTACTATTTTTTTTTCCAATCTTTCCAAGACATTACCTTCAAGTATCCAAACAAAATTTTTAATATATTTCCTTATGTAATTTCTTTCCAATATTCCACTAAAGAATTCAACAACATTCCCAATAATTTTTAGAGTGATAAATACTATCATTTCAATGCAAATTTTCCTTCAAATCTTATTACAACATAGCCTACTTCATGTGGAACAAATTTACAATAATGGAAGCTAGAGAAAACAAGGCAATATTACATTTTTTTTCTCCACCTCAAGGTGGGTAATTACATGATGTTTTTACAGTGTTCTTCATCCATGCTCCAAGTTCCAAGTATTTCAAATCACAACCAAGATAGGGGGAGAGGCAACACTCTCCTCCCAACCAAAAACTCAATGGAGAAGAGAAGCAATCTCCTCCATTGACCCCCGAGCCCCAAACACAACACAATGAAGGGTGGTCTCCAATTCAAGGCAACAACACTTGCTTCCACAATACAATTTTCTTCACAACAATCAAGGTTAAAAAGAAGAAACAAGAAGGAAACATAAATAACACAATACTTTTCACAACAAGGCTTTCATCCAAGCCAACAAGAGAAGGAACTATGGGAAAGTTTTCCTTATGCCTCCCAATTGAGATGAGATGCCCATCCAAACCCTCCACAATAAAAATCAAGCCCCTATGACTCTTATGCCTCCCTCCTCTTATGGCTCCCTCAAGGACAAGGTAAGAATGTGAACATCCTTACCCAAGATGGGCATCCCTCTCAAACTCCCTCCACAATATCCTATTCTACTCTTATGCCTCCCCCATGAGTTTTCCAATAGACCTCTCCTACACTACACATTAAGCATTCTATCCATTTTTCACAATACACAAAAGTAACATACATTATTCACAAATTCAGCATAGAAGCAACAACAATATGAAAGCAAAAAGGGAGAAGGTTTCCTACCTCTCCATTGGAGAAGCCTAAACCAAGAAGCTATGTCCAAGCTCCCTCCAAAACAATCCAAGCATGCAAGTCCAAGCTCCTTCTTTTCTCTTTCTCCCAATTCTTTCCTCTCCCAAAAGAAAATAAAAGAAAAGAACTCCTCAACAAAAACCTCCAACCCCCTCAACAAGAGAGGAAGTTTCTATAAATAGACAAAAGGAAAGAGTGAGGGTGATGTGGCTCCTTGTAGGATGCCACATCACACATCCTCAAGACCACCTCCCTTTAGTCAACTCAAATCCCAAAACACCATAAATGGGTGGTTGGGTTGAATGACATCTCTTTTCCACATCCATCCCTTCCCATGTGTCTTAAGGCACAATTAAATGCAAAAAGGAAGGCAAGTGCACTCCAAAGTCACATTTCCCTTCCCAAAACAATAAATAATCCCCTTTTTGGCTTCCCAACCCATAGATATGGTTGGTAAGGGGTTTTGGGAAGTGTGGGACAAGTTCAACTTGTCCCACAAGTCCCCCAAAATTGCCCTAAATCTCAAATTCGAGATTCAAAGGATTTGGAGTGGTCAACACTCAAAACAAGCATTCAATACAAGAGGAAAACACAAGGCTCAAGGAGCCAACCATCAAAATTAATTACACCCACTAGACTTCCCTCCAAAACTTAAAAAAATAAAACAAGATATTACATTAATCTAGACATACTTAGCAAAAGTAATTTTTTTTTTTTAAAAAAAAACATCACAAATGAAATCACCTACTAAAATAAGTTAAAAAAAGTAATTAAAATTCTTACCCCCTTGGTCACATTAGAAAATTTCCACCTCATGGAAATTTTTCTTAACACATAAAGAACAAGGGTAACACAATACAATTCACTAGTTGCCTTGATGACCAAATGTTGTAACCACCCGACATCCTGTTGTGTTTGGTTCCCAATCCCCCTCATGGTTGTGATCATGTTGTGTTTCCTGCAAAATGCAAAATACCTCCTTTGGCCTTGCGGCCATGTCAAAATGTCCAAAATAACCATATGCATGAAATTTATTAACATCTATACGTAATTCAATTATCCATTATTTCAAGGTTTAAATCACAACTTAATTATGCATTCCATCATTATCCAAAGTTATAGTAATGTAAATTCAACAACTACATTCTACTTATCATGGCGAAGAAATCCAATGTTAGAACACATGCAATATATCCATATAAAAATAATATCAGTATCCAATAGTCTGTCCATGAGTCAGTGTAGATCATACTGAAACAAAACAAAATCCAATCATCTAACCCAAATGCATCTACTCACAAAACATCATGCTAATCAACGTAAGTATAAGTCATGTCCATATCCAAAAGTCTGCATAACTCAAAATGATAATCAACTAAGTGTCATAGGGAAGTGGGCATTACATACAACCTCTTTGAAACACCACACTTTTAATTATTTTTCAAATACTTCATATTTTTTTATTTAATTTAATTATTCTTTACACTCTTCAATGGTCATCTCATCTAGAATTTTAATTTTATCATTTCACCTTTATTTTTATTGAATTAAATATTTAGGATATATAAACCAGGACATTGTTAAAGATCTTGTAGACCTCAAAACCAATGTTGACTGGTAAGAAATTATTAGAATAGATTAAGAATGGAATATAAATGCATTACATGTAATTTTGGTCCCTCCCTATGTTGGGTCTCTAGAGTTTGCATCGGTTCTCTTGGATCTCTACCACCTTCAGAGGCCAAAACGAGCTATGGGAAGACTCCAAAGTTGTTACATTTGTTTCCAAGTAGATTAATGCGTCCAAGCCAGTAAAGGAGTTTTACCAACTACAAAATTTAGCAAAAATTCCCTTTCCATTATAATATCCCCCTTTTTTGTTAATACATTGATGGATGTCCATACCCTGTTTCAATAGCCCTATTTTTATGCAGATTGAGAATATGGTGGAAAATGTGATCTGATTAGGTTGAACACATGTTCATTTCACGTGGAAAACAAATTTAATCCATTGTGAGGGTTTTATGCTTGTGAGAAGATGAAATGATTGTAATATCTTTAACTTATTAATTTTTGTAATCATACTTATTGATCCACTTTATTTACTTGTATATGTGCAGATTTTATGCGCATGTCTCATACTTCAATCTTTATTATGCCCTTATCTTTTCCAGGTTAGAAAGTGAGAGCATTAGTTGAATCTATTGGATTTAGGATTCCATATGCATCCAAAAAGTGAGAAAAATAGACGAAATTTCCTTAAAAATAGGAAAACCAATAATGCCTCTGTGAATATTTTTAATGCTCTTTGGAATCATGTTTAACATGACATCAAGAGGAATAGAAAATGGATATGTTTCCTAAAGTGGTCATACAAAACGTCCTTCACGCATTAAAGAAGAAGATAAAATACTAAAAAACTTTGTGTTGTATGTTTGATAGAGAAAGAAGCTTTTAAAAGGAGCTCAAAAATGTTTTTTTGAGGGTAGTGTGACAAAGGTTAAGATCCTGGGATACATCTCGAAAGAGATGGATTAATGTTATATATTTCTTAGGAGTTCACCAACAGCAAGGAACTCATAAAGATTGGGATATGAGAGTAGCTTAAAGAAAATGTATTTTTTTATAAATATAAGACATTTGGAGCAGGCGTGTCTGGCTAGGAAGCTCCAAGGCATTGTTAAAATTCACCAAGGATATACTCTTGGAGATGGTAAATCAATCACCAAAACAACAAAATTAATCCATATGGTTTAATTTTTTTGTAATAGTGATGTTGTGGTGCATTCATATTTGTGAGTAAATGAGAGAAATTTTAGTGTAGCAGTCAAGTTTGGTCAATGGGCATCTTATTGTATACGATTGTGTAGCAATCAATTTGGTTCACAGGGCATCTAAAAAATACGAGAAAATGTTTTGAAATGGTCTAAATGAAGGATCAACCACTAGTATTTTGAAAAACATGAGCATATTTTGTCAGTTTTTTATCTAAATGAAGGATCAACCATTAGATGCTTCCCAGCAGTTTGATTTTTATGAGTTTGAAGCTTTTTAATGTTCAAAATGGTGGTCTCTAAGTGTTTTTTTTAATCGGTAAATATTGTGGGAGGACAATCTTACCCATCCTTATTAAAAAAAACTTTATAGCCTAGACGTGTTCCTTATTTCATCCAAGCACATTTTTTGGAATTTTGACCTAATAACATAGGAACACCATCTACGTGGGTTATTAAAAATTTAATGAAAAATATAATAATTGAGATTTTTGGTTGATTAGATGTCAATTTCTAAATAGTTGCATATTAAATTCTACAACCACTTTGAAACACCCCATTTTATTATTCTTTTTCAAGTGCTCCATAATTAGAATTGTTATTTAATCTAATTAATTGATTTTTACACTCGTCATATTTTAGATTTTATCATTTAAACTTTATTTTTGTTGAATTAAATAATTTTCATCCCTGTAATAATGTTTGCACCGGTTCTCTTGTCTCTCTATCACCTTCACAAGCTTTGCCTTTTTAATGTCATTTTGATTGATTCTGATCACACTTTAATTCATGGAAAACTGCAGTCATTAGTAGCTTACTTTCTTCAGTGCATCTTTTCTGAATATATTCACAATCCATACAACAAAATTATCTAGCCATGGGGAATCCTATTTCTGAATGAATAAGAGTTAATAATTTGTGCATAAATACATACATCCAGAATCAATTTGATGCATATTTTCCATCTAGAAGACTTTTCTATGTCAGTTTTATGATCTCCAATTTTTCATAGATGTATGATGTCACTTTGTATTTTGTTTTCTAGGTATTGTAAGTGAAAGAAGTATGTTTTATTTCTTTCAAAGCGTTCTGTCAATTGTTATTTCTTAATCAAATTGTTTTTATTTCTTAATTAAATATGGGTAGAGATGAACTAGTAATTCATTTTAAGGAGACGTACATTTATGTGATCAAATAAATTTATTTTTTTGGCCTTTCAAATTTTCATTCTGGCCATTACTTTTCTTTGGATAAATAAGATGACCCTGTTTCAATAAAGACTTGTGTTCTTCCCCTGTTTTAAGATGACCTTTTTTCAATGAAGTAAGAGTGAGCTTGAAGGGGTAAGGGAATGAAAGAAACTCTTAAACTAGAAAATAATACTGGAAAGACCTTAAAACTTCCCTGAGGATGAAAAATTCGTGACAATTTAGTCATGTTAGGAAGCCACATATTATGCATAAATAAATACGCAAAAATTAAAACAACAAAATACCAGTTTACAAAGAGAGAAAAATAAAATATACAATATACCAAACATGCAAGAGATGAACCCCAGATTTATGTGGTAAATCCCCAGCAGAGAGCTTAGGGAAACATCCATGGCGCAAGATATCAAGATTTATTAACTCAATATGAAAAAATTACATGCAAACTCGTTATGAGAAATTGAAGATATCCACAAAAACATATACACCTAATTAATGAAATAATGTTACGATTCCTCCTAAAAATAGAGTGGAAAATTTTAACTTTGTTGGCACATATCTAACAAGTCACAGGGGAGTAGAGAAGGTATAACGCGTAATCTTGAGGAGATCACTTACTAGAGTGTTTTCATGAATGAAATTAATGTATTTGATATGAAGGATTAGAGTGTGATATGTTGTAATCAGTGAGATGACATTAATATATTGTATATTTATATGAACTACAAATTTTAAAAGAAAGTGAATTTAAGAGAGTTACATTATCAAAAGTAGTGTTTTGAAGACTATTGTTCCTCTTGGACTCTTATATTTAAAGCATTGTACATGGAAAACTATGTTGTTTGTGTATGCCTTGTGTTAAAGCTAACCTTACAACACTAGTAGGAGTGAAATATAATGAATGTAGGAACAACTATGTTAGGTAGATAAACAAGGAAGATAGTTGAATTTTGTAAATGGGTAAAAAGAATATCGTTCACTTCATAGGTGTCAAGCCCATTTGAATTTAAATATGGATCGCATTGTTTAGACAGTTGAAACAATAAACTTCCTAATAGTTATTGTGGTTATAGATAAAATCCAAATGTTTGGAAGTAACTTTTCATTTTTACACCATATAAATGCATTGAGTATTAAACCTTTGTCGTTCACTCCCTCTCAATCATGTCATATATAGGTTTGCAAAACCCTAATGTATTAAGAAATACTTTAATCCTCACAATTAGACTTCTTATCCTACATTTAAAAAAAATAGAAAAGCTACATTTTGGTGAAAATTGTAGAATAATAACAAAAACAAAAATTGTAGAAATGTTACAAACATCACAAAATGTGGAGAATGTACAATTAAAAAATAGAGGTTAGCTACAATTTTTGTGAATTGTGGACAATCCACGATATAATGAAATGTGGAAAAAGTACAATAATAAATAAAAAATGTGGATTAGCTACACTTCCAATTTTACAATTTTAATTTTTAAAATATTATATAACCACAAAAAATATTATTGAAAAATTGTGATAAAAGATCTAATATGTGTCTTTTCCGAGATGCCAATGAATAATTTCTTGAATCTCGTTTATCCCTCTATCCTTGGTTGTTGCCTCAACATTTATTACTTAGCCTCCATTGAATCATTTCAAACCTTTTTGCAAATCGGTGAAGTACACCCATTTCCTCAAAACTCTATGATGTCGATATTCTCAGCTAGGCTTTAATATGTTGATTCTTGATTTCATGCTTTGAACTTATTGGTTGTCATGCTTTTTCAGCTTTGATATTTCATCTCATGGGTTGTGTTAACATGCATTCAATTTCATAGTTTTTTGTTAACTCATTAAATCATTTGACCAAACCATAGTTGTGTTTACCATTGAGATGGATTTTTAATTTCTTTCATAGCATGCCCATATTTTCTAATTTTTTCGATTATTAGCTCATTGAACTCGAACATGGGATTCCTTTACATTGATTTTTCTTCTTCTCATATCCTAAGTGTGTTTAACTTGGCTGGTCAATGCTCTCGGTCGATCTACCTCTATAGCTCATGATTTGATTGATATGGATTAAATTTACATTGTAATAACATGGATTACACTATCTTGATAACACAATTTATATGCATGATATGGGAATGACCATAGTTCACCTAATGAGTACTAAATCGTTTAAAATGCCCATTATTTATTTTGTTAGAATCCAGGCCCACAACTATTTCCACCCCCTTAGCTTGATTTGGAGGGTTGTGAGTCAAGATTTACTTTTTGTTCATGGTTCTAGAAAACACCTTTGAAAATATTCAACATCTACAGTGAACACGGTGGCATATTAACAAAAACTACAATTTATTCTATACCTATAGCTATGCCCGAATTATGGTTACTGGGCTATATCAATGGAAATATTAATACCCATACTGGGTATATCTTGATCCAGCACGAGACCTCTAGTGGGCGCTCCATCCTCCGAGTTGCTATTAAGCCAGTCGTACTAGAGGAAGACAAAAGTATCACTTGCAGAGGAGCGCAGATTGCTCCACCAGGTCGGAATAAGAGTTATTGGTTCCTCCAGAGCCTTAGCGCTGGGTATCTGAATACGGATATGCCCTGCCTTTTTGTTTTTCGCATAGGACACGAGGGAATCGCCAAACTTTAGTAGGACTTTGAAACAACGTTCAAGCTTCAGGAAGGCCGAGGCATCACCAACCAATGAGCCCGAGGTGACATCGTGAACAGGCCATGCAGCTAGGTTGAAGCTGGCCACCTCCAATGCAAGGTTCCCGCAGAAGGTGGGGCGAATCTAGTGAGCCGCAACTTTGAAAACCTCCACCTTTGAAGGATGTAGAACCAATAGGTTTTCCATGAAAATGGAGGTGATACCATGCCATCCGTATGAATTTAAAAACTCCTGACTAAAAATAAATTCGACAACCTCCAGGTCAGTAGAACCCCCAAGTAGAGGAAGATCTTCCACAATCTACTGTCAGTCACTCGATTCCTGAATGCCATTTCTCGCATGTCACAAGAAAGATCCAACACAGGATCCCTAGGCAGAGCCATTTCGCAGTGCAGAGTAGAATGAAAGAGACAACTACCCAGCCAGAGTTAAATAGGAATTCTACGTTTCACACGCGGGGAGGTAGCCGTCAGATTTATAATGAGCCAAGTCCTTCGAGGAAATAATTTACAAGCCCTCCCATGTAGAGCAGTTATTAGCTATCCTTTCCTCACAATCTTGTTCGACGCCTTTATTTGCTAGCCAGTCGGCGCACTGATTTCCTTCTCAGTAAATGTGCTTAATACTCCACTTTTTGAACTTTGACAATGTCCATAAGACCTTATGAAAATCAATATCTAACTTCTATGACACAACTCTTTTTTTAACGATGGCGCTTATGATTATTAGTGAGTCACCTTCGATTTAAAAATTTTCAATGTTGAGGGAATCAGTGGAAGGTTTCATAGCACCATCCCTAGGCTTGAAAATCATAGGGCATCTTCTCTCTAGCAACCTATCTTGGGAAGTAAATGCACTAGATCTGGACTAGTTGGCAGACACAGCTTCAGATATAACCCTTTCCAGCCTTAGGAGAACTGATTCCATTGAGCCATATTCTTCCCTAAAAATTCTTTTATTTCTTTCCCACCATAGATGCCACAGATAGAAGTACCAAACTACACAACTAGATGAAGGAGAAAGCACCTGAATACGAATTAATTGGCTAGGTAAGGATAGCTTCTGGAAGGGATTTAGGCTGAACCCACAAAAGGTAAAGCTTGTCACACAGCCAATTCCAGCATTCAATAGTGAAAGGGCAATGCAGAAGTAAATGGTCTCTGTCTTCCTCATCCATTTTGTAAAGAAGGAATCTTGTGGGACCTTAGATATCGAATTGTTTCCTTCTTTCTTGAGTTAAAATCTTACCTTTATAGGCCATCCATGCGAAAATACCAACTTTAGGGGGGCATTGAGAATCCCAGCAATCCTTCCAAACAGGTTTCTTAGGAGCAACGTATTCATGTAGTAGGAAGTATCCAAGATGGGGGGAGTAAGATCTCGAGGGAGCAGCTGTCCAAACAATTTCATCCTGCTTATTTGAAATCAGAATATGCCTTTCCTGTAAGATAGATAAAAAGTTAGATTTTATATCAAGAGAAAGATTCAGATGGTCCACACTTTTCCATTGCAACATAGAGGGAAGGGATTCATTCGTCTCTCGGTAATTTGAAATGAACGGGCCCCATTCACCAACCAGACTCCTTTTCATATCCTCAAAAGTAGGAGAGTCCTAAAGGGCTAGGTATCCATTCCATGGATCATCCTAGAAGAGAGCCTTCTTTCCATTACCGACTTTCCAATCCGCATGAAAAATAAACAAAGATCTACATTCAATTATGAAATTCCTTATATGTGAGCCCTTAGGATGGTTCACCACCATGAGAATAGATTCAGGAAGGGGAGCACCTAGATATTTCTTCTCAAAGACAAGGCTAAGAGTGCTATTGGGGTTAGAGATAAGCCTCTAGAACAATTTAGCACAAAGTGCCATGTTTTGCAAACCCAAATTTAGGATGCCTGTGCCACCAAGATTTTTTTTCTTAGATAAAGTATCCCTGTTGACCAAGGGAAGCTTCTTTTCCTTAGAATGACCTTGCCATAGAAATTTTATCAAGATACCCTTAATTTTATCAACAACGCCCTTAGGTATTTTAAGAACCGAAAGGAGAAACAAAGAAGCTGGACTTGGAATTGATTTAATCAACATAAGTCTCCCTGCAAGGGAGATCCATTTTCCTTTCCAAGAATTCAGTTTAAAAGCTAGAGATCTGAGCAGAACATTCCATAAAGAATTCTTACTTGCACCTTTAAATAAAGGAATGCCAAGATATTTGATAGGCAAGAGACATTTTTTGAAGTTGGAAAATATTCAGAATTCTTGACTCTGTGTGCAAGGTAACATTGAAGAAGAAAATGTAGGATTTAGCCAAACTAACTTCTTGGCCTGCCACCTTAGAGTATCTATCCAAAGAATCCTTTAACTCCATAGCTTCCCGGATGAATGCCCTGCCAAATAGAAAAGTGTCATATGTGAATTGTTGGTGGGTAAGGGGAGGAATACCATCCATAATTTTTAGGCCATTCAACTTACCTTCCTCTAACTTGAATTTGATATATCTTCCAAGGGCTTCCGCCATAAGAATATATAAGAATGAGGATAAGGGATACCCCTGTCTAATACCACGATTACTACCAAAAAAACCTTCAACACTCCCATTAATAAGAACAGAGAAGGAGGGGCTGGAAATGCAACTGAAAATCCATTTGCAAAAAAGCTTGGAGAAGTCAAACTTATGAAGAACCTGAATAAGAAACCTCTAGTTTAGTTTATTGTAAGCTTTGCTAATATCTAATTTTCGCAACATATCAGGGGTGTTAGAGGAAGATAGAGAGTGAGTTGACTCATGAGACAAAATGACACCATCAAGAATAGATCGACCAGGCATAAAACTAGTTTCCTCATGAGAAATGAGGGGATCCAAGATATGTTTCAAACGAAGGACAATGACCTTGGAAATAATTTTGTATGATGTATTACAGAGTGAGATTGGCCTGAAATATCCAAAGCAGAAAGGTTGATGCATTTTAGGAAAGAGGTAGATGAAATAATTATTTAACATGCTGAGAACAGAGTGGGATCTTCTTGAAGCTTCAACAGCAGCCCAAAAATCATATCCCACAATGCCCCAAAGCTTCTGAAAAAAGTCGACAGGGAATCCATCTGGGCCAGGGGATTTGTTCTTTTCCAAGAAGAAAAAATCTTTCTCAATTTCTGAGAAAGAGAAATGCTTTAAGAGCTCTGTATTTTGATACTTAGAGATAAGTGCTAGGATGCCATACAGAAGGGAGAATTTTTCAACCTCAGGAGAGGCTATATCCCTGGCAAGCAAGGAGGAGAAAAAATTAATTCCTTTATAGATGATATCCCTCTGATCAACCAAAGGAACCCCTTCACTATTCTTAATTTCAGAAATGAAATTCAAGTTACTTTTTGCTTTTACCGATGCATGAAAACATTTGGTGTTTCTATCTCCGTCGTTCAGCCAGAGATCCCTAGATTTTTGTTTCCAATAAATTTCCTCCCTGAGAAGCAGTTCCCTTAGCTATCCCAAGAGAGATTTTTCAAGAGAAACATCATCTTGATGTATCCCATCACTAATGTTTTTTTTATTGAGGGATTTCAAATCAGCTTCAACTCTAACTTTTTCATGGAAATGATTTTTGAAATGCTTAATGTTCCAAACCTGCAAATCCTTTTTTAGTATTTTTAGTTTTTGGGCAAGCAAAAACATCTTGGAGCCCTCAATTTTATAATAGTTCCACCACAGGTTGATCCAATCTTCAAGAGAGACATTTCTTAGCCACATTAGCTCGAATTTGAATGGGGATCTAGGTGGAGCAACATAAAAAATTAAAGACAGGGACACTAGAAAATGGTCTGACCCATACCACGGTAAAATATAACTTTCAAGAAAAACGTTCGTTAAATTCCAGCTAGGACTAATCAATAATCTATCCAGCCTTTCCGCAATATTGCTAAATCTCTTATGTTTATTACTCCAGGTAAACCAGCCATGTTTAGGCTCTACATCCAAAAAGGCCCCTTTCCTAATGAAGGATTAGAAATCTTTTTGGGACTGAAGGTTGTGGATAACCCCCCCTTATTGTCCCTACTATCAGAGATAGCATTAAAGTCCCCTCCAAGAATGAACAGTTGATCACCCAAGGAAGAGATCGAATGAAGTAAATCCATCCAGTGGTTTTTTTCCCCCAAGATGCTAGAAGGAGCATAAACATTGAACAGAACAAAAATCAGCTGAGAGCAGTGAAAACTTACTTTTACACACTGCCAACTTGGGGATTGAGATTACAAATCCACTATAAATATTGATCTCTTTTAAAGGAAAATTTCAAATATATTCTAATTTTTTTAATTTTATGGCTAATAAATTCAACAATGGTGTGTTTCAAACACATTCCCATCCCACACTTGTAGTGCCCACTTCCCTTCGAAACCTTTTGATATTGATCACGACACTTTTCACTATATTATGGACATTATTGTGACTTTTGACTTAGTATGATGTTAGATGTTAGATCATGGATTATTGTTGACTTTGATTCATATATGATGCATGATGATTATTAGAGACATTTTATATATTGATGTTAATAAATTGTTTGACATGGTTATATTTATGGATGTTGGTCAGACATGTGATATTGGGATATATTGAGTAGACCTAGGGAAAATTGAATTAATTTGATGATCATATGGTTATTGATGAAATTGTAAATGATATTGTTGGTTGCCTAGATGTTGTTGTGATTCATATATATATATATAGATGATTTTAGAAATTATATTTTATATGTATTTTGGATGTTCTGATATGGCCACGAGGCCGAAGGAGGTATTTATATTTTGCAGGTTAAACGTGTCACAACAAACATCAGGGGATTGGAGACCAACCACATTGGAATTCTAGATGAGTTCAACAAGGTCACCATGGCAACATGTATTATTTTGTGTGTGTGTGTTGTGATTGTGTTAGGGATTCCCATGGGGGGGATCACCTTTAAATGTGACCAAGGGGTTATGTGTATTTATTTATTTGGTTCCTTTTAATGGATGTTTTTATGTGTTTATTTAGTGGTGCATTTACCCCTTTCATTATTTATTAAATTGTGATAAATATAATGTGAGCAATCATATAGTTGGAATAAATAATTAAATTGGGTCATAAGAATGTAATTAATAGAGTTGTTTGCTCTTGATTTAAGTGTTGTAATAATGTGTAAGTGATGTGTAAGAGTTGTGTAAGTAAATTTTGGAGTATGAAACACTCCACCTTCTTTGAAATTCAAATTTTTACTTTGAGGATGATTTTGGAGGCTTGTGGGACAAGTTAAATTTGTCCCACACCTCTTAAATTTGTATACCAACCTTACCTATGGTTGCAGAGTTAAATTTAGACTTTCATTATGCGTTTTTGTAAGTCAAGTTGTATGTTTTAATTGCACTGTCTTACATACTTTTAATTTCAGTCCTTATGGGGTGTGGGGTTGATTTGAGTGTGTAAGTAAACTGTCATATTATTCACCCACCTATTTATTATGCATTGGAGATTGAAGTTGACTTATGAGTTGGAGTTGAGGATGTGTGATGTGGCATCCTACATGGATCCACCTCATCCTCATTCTTTTCTCTTCTATATATTCGAATTCCTTAGCTTGTTTTTGGGTTACTTCACCTTGCATTACTTCATTTTGGGCGACCTTTTTTTGGTTTTGGAAGAGCTCTTGAAAATTTTGGAAAGTTGGAGATTGTTGAATGCTTGTGCTTTGTTGATCTCTTGGACTGTTTTGCATTGGAAAGCTCATTGTTTTTGGAACCTTGGAACAAAATCCATCATGGAGAGGTAAGAGCTTGGCTCTTGAAATGCTACTCTTTCATTTTTATGCATATGTGAATGGTCAAATGCTTGAATGTGTTGGTTTATTTGTTGGGTTGTTTGGGTATATGGCCTAGGTATGGTGTAGGAGAAGACTGTGGGAAATTCTTGTGTGGAGACATAAGTGTTTTGGGGAGGTATAAGTGTGCAGGGAGTTGGGATTTGGGTTCCACATTGTAAAAAGAAATAGTTTGCATTTCTTTACTCGTTATGGGGTGCCATAAGAGGTTGGGGAGGCATATGGAAATGTGAGGAATAAGGGGTACTTGGGGGAGGCATAAGGGCATGTCAGGGATTTGAAATGATATATTTTGGCGGTTTGCTCTTAGGCGGTGATACCCATTTCCCCTTTGGGAGGCATAAGTAGTTTCCCCCATAGTTCTTGCTCCTTTGGCTTGCATGATGAAGCCTAGGTTTTTATTTGTTGTGTTTTTCTATGTAGTTGCAAACTGCATATTTGTTTAGACTATGTTTTAAATGTGAAAGATTACTTTTGTGTGTTGTGGAAGCCTATTGTTGCCATGTGTTGAAATACATTTTCCTATTGCAATGTGGTTGGGATCGGGGGCCAATGAAGAAGGCGGCTTCTCCTTTTCATTGGATGTCTTGGTTGGGTGGAGAGCGTTGCCTTTCCCCTGCTTTTGTTGTGATCAAATTGGAGAATGGTGGATATTCTTGTTACTATTCTGGAGCTGAGAAAGAAGAAAGAATTTGACAGTCCTTTGTGAGACTTCTTTTTGAAAACCTTTTTCCCACTTCAAGTGGATGACTTGTAATATGATTTGTATCGGACAGTTACTCTAGTTTGGGAATGAAATCCTATATTTGAATGAGAAAGAGATATGCTCTGTAATCTGTACTGTGTAAAGAAATGTGAAAGTGCATTTGAATGAAAGGAAAAGAGAAAGAGTTGTAATCTGTAGAGTTGTATTTGATCAATATAAATGGAAGTTGTTTACCTTGTTCAAAGGATATTGTTTTCATTGGAAATCTGTGTTTCAAATACAGTATGAAATCTCTGTTTGGAAAATTGAAAAGTAAATACATATGAAGAAATGTTATGATACTCTGCTCTTTTGAAATGCATGATTTGGAAATCAGAACTGTATTTTGGCTTTTGAATACTTTGATTTGAATCAAATTAATATGTTAGATTGGGTTTTGGAATGAATTCATATTTTAAATTTGGTAAATGTAAATGGATCAATTCGAGTGGAAGTTGTAGAGCTTTGTTAGATAATTTTCATACTTGGCAAATATTAATCAGAAAATGAACAGAACGACCCTGCAAACTATAGAAGACAAATGAAATATCAATTTGAATTTAATATGATCAAGATGTTCCCAAACAAGCTAAAATACTTAAGAAATTTTCTTAAAGAGCCTTTCAAAACCGAGCTCAAACTAAATTTTCACAGTCATTTTTTTGCTGTCAATTTGAGAAATTTTGAATTGGTTTTCAATCAAACAACTTAACACTTGCAATCTATCCTAAATTCTTCCAAATGCAATCCTCCATGCCTGTTTGGCATGTTGAGAAAGGAAGAATGTCAGATTTGAACAAAATTTGTGAGTTTTAACAGACCAGTGTACATTTTAAATGATAGAAATACGTTTTCTCATCAAATTTGACCCTTAAAAATTTATCAAAATCTAATTTTTAAGGTTGTTGTGCAAAGAGGACATCGAGAGACCTTTCCAAAAAGTTCTCATTTTCCAAAAACCAAGTTTCCCAATCGAAAGTTATGGCCTTCTGAAGTTTTACTTAATTTGGCTTCAAAAAAAATCTAACTGTCAAATTTAATTAATAAAATATTCACTGCGGAGCCACAGGCTAAAAATTTCCTTTAGCACCTTTTCCCAAAAAATCGCTAAAGTCTCGAAGTTCTCTGCCGCTCCGCTGGCCCGAAAAAACTTCATTCCCTTGTCAAAAATAATCTAAGTTCAAAAAAAAATTTGGAATTTTTTTAAGTTTTCTCTATGGGGCCCCGCCAGCCCACAGCCATTGAGGATCTGCCACGTGGCTTGCCATGGTGTCAGCGGAGGAGCGGATCAGCCTTAAAAAAAATTCTTTTGGGAAAATTTCTTAAGTTTCTCCACCGCCCTGCCCCCCCACAGCCAATGGTTGGCTGACACGTGGCTTCACAAGGTGACGGTGGAGGAGCAGTTGATTTCTCAACCTTAACATTTTTCAAAATTTGGGCGTAAATTTTAAATTTTCTCCGTCGCCCCGCCGCCTGCAACCAATGGTTGGCTAACACGTGGTAGCCTTAGACGAAGGCGAAGGCGTGGAGCGTTTTAAACCCCTAAACATTTTTATCTTTAAAATCAAAATTTTCTAATTTTCACTCTGACGACCCGTCGATTTTTTGCTCAATAAAAATTCTTGAGAGTCTGACACGTGGCCTTTTTAGGCGTCAGTGGAGGCATGGAGCAGTTTAAATCCTTAAACTTTTTCTTAAAAATAAAGTCTTAAATTCTTAAGTTCCTCCGGTAGGTTTGTTTTAAATTTTTCTGCCAGCCACTGTGGGGTTGACACGTGGCATCCTTCGGGCACCGGTGGAGGCACAAATCAATTTGAAACCTTTCGCTTTTTTCAAAAAAAAAAGAGGACCAAAAATCCTAAAAGCCTCCGGCGGCCCACATTTGGGAAAAGTTTCCTTCCTCGCTCGGATCAGGTTCACTTTTTCTTCTCCGGGTGAAATTTTATTTCCCCTGAGGCCCGCAGGCCTGCCTTTTTGGGAAAATTTTCTTCCCGAGGCCCACAGGCCCGCCTTTTTGGGAAAATTTTCTTCCTAAGGTCCGTAGGCCTACCAAATGGTAAAATTTTCACCTTAAGGCCCACCGGCACGTAACTTGAGAAATATGAGGAGTTAGGAGGACTTCTTTATACCACTGGAAAGGGGAGAAAATTTCCTATCTAATGGGAATGTTTTTAGGGAGTTTTGAGTGTGTTAAATATGAGAAAAATCAAGTTGAATCTTTTGATTTAGTTTGAGAGTGGGTTAGTGAGAAATTAACCTTCTATTTTTAGATGTAGTTTTACCCCTTATAATTAGACCTTGGCCATTGTTTAAACCTTGCGGAATTAAATACCTTGGGTATTCAATTGATTTGGTTCTTCTAACTCTCTAAAAGTGCTATTAAGGAATATTTAACTATAATGTTAACTTAATTAATTATTAATTGATTCTTAAGGAGAATTTGAGCTAGGTGTGGTTTTATTACTTTTTCTAAAAGAAAAATGTTATTTGTTAAATTTAACTGTCTTTGGAACTTATTGTGATAACTGTATTTTCTAATTCTATATCAGGGCTTGAACACTTTTAAAAAAAATTATTCCATAATTTTTCTAACTAAACCTCGGTTGTTCTTGGGTCTCAAGTGGGAGATCTTAGATGGGAATTACACTTGGTAGCAGAGTCCGTGGGTTCAAAAGCTTGGACACTTGGCCACACTAGAAAACTTGAGACATGAAATTGAAACCTAGTACAATATTAAAGCCAACATACATTTTAAATCTAGAAAACAAACTTGTTTGAAAATTGTGTATATTAGTAAAACATGGAAAAATGAATGATCACGTAGAATAATGAAATAAATACCCTCACCCTGGTTCTGTGCAGGAGGCGCAGACTAGACGAGGGGGTGCTTTTCACATAGAATTATATTTTCCACCACCCGGATCATGCTATAACAACCATCCTATCATAGTATTTTTTAAACACTCTCAGGACGTTAATGCAAACTTTATGCACGGAGGGTCCATAGGAGGATTTGTCAGACCAGACATGATGGGGAGCCATTTATGGATGCCCCATGTATCTCCCTTGACATAGAGAGGAGCATAGAGTGGATAAACTCCCATACGTGGAGTTAGGAAGAGTAGAGTCACCAGTTAGAGGGGACAGGGTGATTGGAGTCCAGGACATAGAGATAGATCTTAGAGCCCTAGGCTTAGGGATGAGTATGTAGAGAGGCCTAGGGGTTTCCAGACTATAACTACAGATCACATCTGGGAGATCCTAAAGCTATGACCATCCCATTATTCTGGTTACATAAGTGGATTCCAGGCAGAGGCCTGGTTGGTGAGCTTGAGCGGATGCTTCAAGCTATGTCCTTGTTCTAGCAACACGAAAGCTCATGTTGTGATCCATTTAATGAGGGATGGAGTAGGTGTTTGGTGGAGGACTGAGGAGCAGAAGCTCCATGTTGATTCTGATGTAGTTACCTAGGAGCTCTTTGAGGAACAATTCAAGAGTAGATATTTCTCTCAGAGATTCATATAGTAAAGGATAGATGAGTTTCATGACCTCTGAAAGGCATCTCTTATAGTGGCTGAGTATGAGAGTAGATTTATAGATCTACTCCAGTATGTTGATTACATGCAGGATGAGCAGGTGCGGAGCCACAAGTTCATATGAGGAATGAATCTAGACATTAGAGGTGTGGTGCGGATCCATTCTCCATAAACATTAGAGGAGACTCATAGGAATACCCAACAGGCTAGAGAGTGATTCCAGAGCCACATATGACAGATGCAAGATAGTAGATTGAGAGGGTTAGCTCCTCCTCCTTATGGTGGAAAGGGTTCATCACATTCATCTTTTAGACCATAGAAATAGCGGTGACATCAGTAGTTCCACCCATATTACAGACCTCCACAGAGATTTGATGCATAGAGGGGTCAGAGTATGGGGCCTCCTCCTAGTGGTCCCATTAGGATACATGGTGCACCTAGAGCTCAGTTAGCAGTATCTCACTAGCATAGACCTCAACAAACCACAACCGGATCATTAGGATCCACAACACAAACTTCCAGAGCACAGAATGGAGTTGCTACTCACGGGAGAGGATCAAGTAGTTGTTTTGGTTGTGGTGTTGCTAGACATTTTTGGAGAGACTGCCCTCAGAACCCTAATAAAAGGGTAAGAAACAAATCTCATAGCCAACTATTGATGACATGGGACACAGTCATAGGATTTACGTAGCGGTTGAGAACTGCTAGGCTGAGAATTAGGGTAAATTTATTGAGACTACATGTAGCATTGGTGGTATTCCTACCTCCATTTTGTTTGATTATGGTTCTTTTGATTCTTTTATTGCACCATATTTAATAGAGTGATGGAGGATGGTGGCAGTTAGATAGGGCCCTAGTTGGGACATAGAGATGGATTCTAGAGCCAAGATCTATGTAGACTCCTTAGTTAAGGAGTGTGTGTAGTGGATTTGGGACCTTTCACCACTACATCAGATCTTTGTATCCTTCCTTTGAGTTCTTATGGAGTCATTATGGGCATGGATTGGTTATCTACACACAAAGCTAGGATAGATTTTTACCATAAGACTATATCTTGTGCAGATGATCTTAGAGTGGAGTCAGTGATCTCAGGAGTCAGGAGACCCGTCTCCATTCACACCATCTCCGTTATGTAACTTAAGCGGTGTGTGCAAAGGGGTTGTCAAATGTATGTGGTCACAGTCAGTGACCGATTAGAGGATGGGTCTAGTGGACCATTGCTAGATGACCTGTTAGCATAATTACATTGTAAATGGATGGTTCTTTCTAACTGTTTTGTAACTGTCTTCTATTCCTATTTATTTCTCCCATTCGTGGGTGTCTAAATATACAATGGATATTATATGATTATTCATCTTATTGGTTATGATGTAAAGCAGTTCATTGGCTCATTTTTCTCTTGTCCCTGTCCCCTACTGCAAACATTGGTATCAGAGCCAATATCAGTCCAAGGCATGTAGTAGTCAGTGTTGGAGAGGCCACCAATTCAGAAGTGAGGCAGCAGGAGTTGGTTTCAATGTAGCCGCCATAGGAGAAACCTGTAAAACCATCTAGCGTGAAGTTCTGCAACATTGAAGGAAATGAAAGAAAGAACGTGGAACAATGAAAGAGACAGGATTAGTGTGAATGGTTTCAAAAAATACGGTTATTTTTGTATGATGGTTATGTCTACGAAACTTTGAAGAATTCTTTGTAATAATGTCTACATCAACATTAAATTCCAAAAACATAATGCTTTGGCAAGTTAGTGAAAAGTCACAGCCCACAGCAGGAGGTATAGTTATTAGAAAGCCAAATAGGTTGGCGTGGAAGGCAGGATCAGAATTTGTGTGACCAAATGCCTGCAGTCTTCAAGAGAGGATGTTGAGCAGTGGTTTACCCTGGAACAACAGTTGGTTTCTAAAAGAGGTATGCATAGGTGAGGAGGCATTCATTGAAGGACTCTAAGACATCAAAAGAATCAATCAAAGATAGGTGGGGTGAATGGTTCTATTTAGAATGAGGAGGAATACAAACATACTGCAAACAGTGGCTTGAAAATTTCTCGTGACTTATGTGAATCAATCAAGGTGAAGCAATCTGGTAGGAGCAGCAACATGATATGGTGACAACACTATCTATTTCTTTTCAAAGTAATTATTTGTCATTTTGTACAGTTCAAGGTTAGAGAAGGAAAGTGGTCATTATCACAGATGAATAGGTTTTCAGCTTTGCGTGTCAACATTTATACCAAATATGAGTAATAATAGTATACAAGAAAAGTGTTTGACATAATGTCTGAAAGAGATGTTGTCCATAAGTATCTTAATGAGCCTCTAGATCTCTTTCATCAAATGCAATTGAAGAAATTGAAGCCTGATTCTGTTGCTCTGAAGAGCATGTTGTCAGGATACACTCAGATTAGAGGCATTCATTTTGACAAAGATGAAAGAAACTATCGATACTGATAAGATTGATTTTGTCTTTTCCTCTCATATTATGAAGTAAGTTCACAAACATGATAGGAGGATAGAGGAAAATGGAGGTTTGAGGAAATCCAACGATGTCTTGTAAGCCATAAGTGATGAGGCCGCCGATAGATATTGTGGCGAATAAGGTATTAAGGACCGAATTCCTCAATTTTTGGTTTGTGTTTATTTCAGTTTCTGTTTTGTTCCATCTTCTGTTGTTTTGTGATCAGATGCTGAAAATGGATTACTATGGAGCATAGTTGTTTGCCAATGGTTCTTCGTTTTGAATTGATCCTTTGAGTGGTGTGCTTCGAAAAGAATATGGTTCGCATTGTGAATACATTCACTTGCAACATGAACCATGTGTAACAAGGTCTAAGTGGCGAGATCCAGTCGATAGCATCTTTCTTGATGCAGTTTCTTTCTCAGTATTCATATTTCACATTATGGGTAAAAAATGGCTTAGTCAAGGGCAACATCCAGTGGCAGTGATTTTTTGCCTTTGGTGTTGAAGATTGGCTAAATGAAAATCAGGCATCAGTGGCTACAACTAAGAACATGATTGCTATGATTCTTAGAAGTGAATGTGGAATATTTGTCAGTATTATTTGTTTTTTTCCTATGATGTTTGGTTGTTCAATAAAGTGTAGATGTTGCATCGTTTCCTGTTTAAGATATCCTAAATTGAAAAGCATCATGGGGAACAAAAAATAACTGAAAGTAGCACATGGTACTCGCACTAGGTTCGTGGTAATCCTGTTAAACCATCGAGGTAAAATCCTCTTAGTTCATGGTAAACCTGTAAAACCACCAAGGTATCATCGTCTTGGTTCGTAGTCAACTTGTAAAACCACAGAGGTGAATAGTTAGAAATTTATCTTGTCCCTCTAGGTTTATGGTCAACCTTAGAAAAACCATGTGGATTGAGACCATGTAGGCACATGCTCGTGTGAAGACGTTCTTTGCGGTGTTTCTCATTAAGGGGGGGGAAACTCTATCTAGAAATAGATCTTTGTAGGAACAATGTAATAAGGGGGGGAATGTTAGCGTAATTACATTGTAAATGGACAGTTCTTTCTAACTATTCTATAATCGTCTTCTATTTCTATTTATTTCTACCATTCGTGGGTGTCTAAATATACAATGGAGATTATATGATTATTCATCTTGTTGGTTATGATGTAAAGCGGTTCATTAGCTCATTGCTCTCTTGTCCTTATCCCCTACTGTAAACATGACCATCCCATTTTGAGAGAGTTATCAGATGTTTTTCCAAGGGATTTACTTGGGGTTACCACCCCCCACAAGAGATAGATTTTAATATAGATCTTGTTCTGAGAGTAGAGCCCATCTCACGAGAACCTTATCAGATGAATACCTTGGAGCTCTGCAATCTCAAGTTACAATTAGAGGGCCATCTAGAGAAAGGCTTTATCTGTCCTAGTCTATCCCCTTGGGGTGCACCAGTGATTTTTGTGAAGAAGAAGGATGGGTATTTGTAGTTGTGTATTGATTACCGCCAGTTGAATAAGGTAACAATCAAGAATCGTTATCCCCTTCTGCGCATAGATGATTTGTTTGATCACATGAAGGGGAGAAACAATTTTCTCTAAGATAAATCTTAAGTCAAGATACCATCAGCTGAGGATTATGGAGGTAGATATTCATAAGACTGCCTTTCGTACAAGATATGGGCACTATGAGTTCACAGTGGTGCCTTTTGGTTTGACTAATTCCCCCACAGTGTTTATGAGTTTGATGAATGGGGTATTCAGGACATTCTTGGATCACTTCGTGCTCATCGTCCTTGATGACATTATGATTTTACTCACATACGTATGAGGAGAATAAGGGGCACCTTCGTCAGGTTTCTTCATTATCTTAATGAGCAGAAACTTTAGGGGAACTTGGATAAGTGTACATTATTTCTGTTAGAGGTATAGTATTTGGGCCACATCATTTTTTGGGGAAAGTATCACAGTCGATCCTTCCAATATTAGAGCTATTATGGATTGGCCAGAACCCACTACTATGATAGAGGTGCGCAACTTCATAGGATTAGCAAGTTATTACAGGAGATTTGTTCAGGACTTATCTCGGTTTGCGCATCCCATCACTTCCCTTCATTGGAAAGAAAATAATTTTGATTGGTTAGATAGATGTGAGCAGGACTTTAGGACACTGAAGGAGTACCTCACGATAGAGCCTATTCTTGCATTATCGGATCCACAGGGTGAGTTTTTTATTATGTACAGATGCTTCTTTGACAAGAATTGGAGGTGTGTTGATGAAGGATGCCAGAGTAGTGACATTTGAGTCTCACAAACTCAAATATTATGAGCTCAATTATCCTAATCATGATCTTGAGCTTGCGGCAGTTGTTCACGATTTGGTTCAATGGAGACACTTTCTTCTTGGTCAGAGATTCACACTCAGGATAGATCACTTGAGTCTTCGCCACCTCTTCACAAAACCCAATCTCAACGCTCGTCAACGGCGTTGGATGGAGTTTCTTTGTGAGTATGATATGGAGATAGAGCATGTAAATGGGAAGGATAATGTTGTTGCAGATTCTCTTAGTAGATGGAGAAATGTGATTCTGGCCACTTCAGTGGGCACAGATTTGTAGAGCATGATTCTATAGTAGATTCCTCTTGACAGCTTCTACATTGCAACTATAGAAGATATCGAGTCTCAGAGACCTCTTGAGGGGAATTTCGATGGTTTTTCATTAGAGGAAGATGGCCTTCTCAAGCACAAAGGCTAGATTTATGTCCCCATAGATGGAGGTTTGAGGAAAGATATTTTGACAGAGGAACATTGTGCACCCTATTCAGCCCATCCCAAGGTGAAAAAGATGCACACTATTTTGAGACAGTTGTATCATTGGAGAGGACTTCATAGAGATGTGGCTCAGTTTGTGTCACACTATTTACAGTGCCAGAAAGTGAAAGTCAAGAATCAACATCCAGCTGGCCTTCTCTTTCCTCATGCTATACCAGAGTGGAAGTGGGACACCATTTCCATGGACTTATTTTTTGGGCTACTGATGTTGATATACCACCACGACACCGTCATGGTCATGGTGGATAAGTTGACAAAATTGGTTCATTTTTTTCTGGTGAAGACCACTTATACAACTAGTGCAGTGGCACGGTATGGATGAGATTGTCAGGTTGCATGGGATTCCATGGAAGATCATTTTTTACTGTGATCCCATGTATACTTCCATTTTTTTGGACTACCATGCAGCATGACCTCGGGACAAGGATCAATTTCAGCACAACATATCACCCCGAGACAAATGGATAAACTGAGCTGGTGAATCAAATTATAGAGGAAATCCTTCAGATGTATGTTATGGATCATCAGTTGAGATGGGAGGAGTACCTGTACTTGGTGGAGTTTTCCTACGATAATAGTTTTTAGAGTTCGATAGGAATGGATCCTTTTTAAGGCATTGTATGGAAGAGAGTGAAAGAAACCTCTTAGCTGGGATAGGTTAGAGGACAGGGGTTTCTCTTGGACTAGATTTATCGCAGGACATGGAGAAACAAGTTGTTATGATCAGACAGAGACTACAGGAGGCACAAGAAAGGAAGAAGAAGTATGAAGATCAGCATAGGACTGACCGTATTTTTGATGTGGGCATGAAGGTGTTTCTTTTTGTTAGGCCGAAAAATATCCCTATCCATTATGGAAAAGGTTCTAAGTTAGATCCTAGATTCATGGGTCCTTTTGAGATATTGGAGCATATTGGCCCTTTGGCATACCGTCTAGCTTTTCCACCTAGCTTTTCTTGCATACATGATGTCTTTCATATTTCAGTACTTAGGAGATATATTATAGATCCTTCTCATGTGTTGGATTGGACCTAATTGCAGGTGCAGGATTAGGGGCAGGTGATGGTGGATCCCATTCACATTATAGATCGTAGGACCCAGGGCCTTTGAGGTAGAGAGATTTACCAGGTTCGAGTGTAGTGGGATAGATATGATGAGACTGTGGCTACATGGGAGGGTGCTACATTGCTACGATTTTAGTTCCCACATCTGTTCTAGTGACTTCCAGGAGGAAGTCGAGTCTAAGGGGAGGGGGATGTAGTTTCCACTTCCCTTCAACACCTTTTGATATTGATCATGACACTGTTGACTATATTATGGACATTATTATGGTTTTGATTTAGTATGATGTAGATGTTAGATCATGGATTATTGTTGACTATGATTCATATATGATGCATGATGATTACTAGAGACATTTTATATATTGATGATGATATATTGTTTGACATGGTTATATTTTATGGACGTTGTTTAGACATGTGATATTTGGATATATGAAGTAGACCTAGAAACTGGAATTAATTTGATGATCATATAGTTGTTGATAAAATTTTAAGTGATATTGTTGGTTTCCTTGATGTTGCTGTGATTCATATATATAGATGATTTTAGAATGATATAAATATGTATTTTGGATGTTCAGATGTGGCCACGAGGTTGAAGGAGGTATTTGTGTATTGCAGGTTAAAATATCACAACAAACATCGGGGGATGGAGACCAACCACATTGGAATTCTAGATGAATTCAATAAGGCCACCATGGTAACATGTATTGTTTTGTGTGTGTGTGTTTGATTTTTGTTAGGGGTTCCCATGGGGGGGGATAACCGTTAAATGTGACCAAGGGGTTATGTGTATTTATTTATTTGGCTCTTTTTTTGGATGATTGTATGTGTTTATTTAGTGGTGCTTTTACCCCTTTCATTATTTATTAAATTATGATAAATATTATGAGTAATCATATTGTTAAAATTAATTAATAAAATTAGGTCATGAGAATGTAATTAATAGAATTGTTGGCTCTGGATTTAAGTGTTGTAAGAATGTGTAAGTGATGTGTGAGATATGTGTAAGTAAAGTTTGGAGTATGAAACACTCCACCTTCTTGGAGTATGAGGCTGATTTTGGAGGCTTATGGGACAAGTTAAACTTGTACCACACCTCTTAAATTTTTATACCAACCTTACCTATGGTTGTGGAGCTAAATTTATACTTTCATTATGCATTTTTATAAGTCAAGTTTCTCCAATCCCTCATTTTTTTAACCTCTTCTATATATTCGAATTCCTTCACTTTTTTTTGGGTTACTTCACCTTGCATTGCTTTATTTTGGGAGATTTTTTTTTGGTTTTGGAGAGCTCTTCTAAAATTTGGAGAAGATTGGAGATTGTTGCATGCTTGTAGATTGTTGATCTCTTGGACTGTTTTGGAAACTTCGAACAAAATCCGTCATGGAGAGGTAGGAGCTTGGCCCTTGAAATGTTCCTCTTTAATTTTTATGCATATATGAATGGTTGAATGTGTTAGTTTATTTGCTAGCTAGTTGGGTAGACGGCCTAGGAATGGTGTAGGAGAAGGCTGTGGGGAATTATTGTGGGGAGACGTAAGTGTTTTGGGGAGGTATAAGTGTGGAGGGAGTTGGGATTTTGGTTCCACCTTGTAAAAAGAAATATCTTACATTTATTTACTCGTTATGGGGTGCCATAAGAGGTTGTGGAGGCATAAAAAAATGCGAGGGATAAGGGGTACTTGGGGGAGGCATAAGGGCATGTCATGGATTTGAAATGATATATTTTAGCGGTTTGTTCTCAGGTGGCGATACCCATTTCCCCTTTGGGATGCATAAACAACATCCCCCGTAGTTCTTACTCCTTTGGCTTGCATGATGAAGCTTGAGTTTTGTTTGTTTCCTTTATTTTGTGGTTGCAAACTACAGTTCCATTTTGGAATGTGTTTTAAATGTGAAATATTCTTTGTGTTGTGGAAGCCTATTGTTTCCATGTGTTGAAACACATTTCTTATTGCAATGTGGTTGGGGCTCTAGGTCCTATGAAGAGGGGGGCTTCTACTTTTCATTGGATGTCTTGGTTGGGTGGAGAGCGTTGCCTTTCCCATGGTTTTTTTGTGATCAAATTGGAGAATGATGGATTTTCTTGTTGTTGATTTGGAGCTGAGAAAGAAGACAGAGTTTGACAGTCCTTTGTGAAACTTATTTTTGTAAACCTTTTTCCCACTTCAAGTGGATGACTTGTAATATGATTTGTATTGGACAATTACCCTGTTTTGGGAATGAAATCCTATATTTGAATGAGAAAGAGATATGCTCTGTAATCTGTACTGTGTAAAGAAATGTTAAAGTGTATTTAAATGAGAGGAAAAGAGAAAGAGTTGTAATCTCTAGACTTGTATTTGATCAATATAAATGAAATTTGTTTGCCTTGTTCAAAGGATATTATTTTCATTTGAAATTTGTGTTTGAAATACAATATGAAATATTTGTTTTGAAAATTTAAAAGTAAATACGTATGAAGAAATGTTATAATACTCTACTCTTTTGAAATGCATGATTTGGAAATCAGAACTGTATTTTGGATTTTGAATACTTTGATTTGAATCAACTTAATATGTTAGATTTGGTTTGGAATGAATTCATATTTTAAAGTTGGTAAATGTAAATGGATCGATTCAAGTGGAAGTTGTAGAGATCTTTTAGATAATTTTCATACTAGCAAATATTAATCAGAAAATGAACAGAACGAACTTGTAACATTAAAAAGACAAAATGAAATACCAAGTTGAACTTGTATGATCAAAATGATCCCAAACAAACTAAAACACTTAAGAAAATTTTACAAAACTTACAAATCGGGCTTAGGAAATTATTCACAGTTGTTTTCTGCTGTCAATTTGAGAAATTTTGAATTAGTCTTCAATCAGTAAAATTAACCCTTGAAACCTATCCTAAATTCTTCCAAAGTCAATCCTCCGTGCCTGTTTGGAATGTTGAGAAAGGAGGAATTTCGAATTCAAACAAAATTTGTAAGTTAAAAAGTTTAGTTTACATTTTGAATCTTGGAAATACGTTTTCTAAAAATAGACCCTTCAAAATTTATCAAAATAAAATTTTTAACATTTCCATGCAAAGAGGACATCAATGCCTTTCCAAAAAGTCATTGTTTTCCAAAAACCGAGTTCCCAATCAAAAGTTATGGCCTTTTAAAGTTTTCACTTCATTTGGCTTCAAAAACTAATCTAACTATCAAATTTAATTAATAAAATATTTCGCTAGTAGACATGCGGGATAAAAATTGCCTTTAGCGATTTTTTCAAAAAAAATACTAAATTCTTGAAGTTCTCTGCCGCTCCGTTGGCTCGAAAAAAATAAAATTTCAAAGATAATCTAAGTTAAAAAAAAAAATTGAATTTTTTTAAAGTATTCTCTATAGCCCCGCCAGCCCACAGCTAATGAGGATTTGCCACATGGCTTGCCAAGGCATTGACGGAGGAGCGGATAGCCTTAAGCCTTAGTGCTTCAAAAATTCTTTTGGGAAAATTTCTTAAGTTTCTCTACCGGCCTACCGCCCCACAGCCAATGGTTGGTTGACACGTGGCTTCACGAGGCGACGACGGAGGAGAGGTTGATTTCTCAACCTTAACGTTTTCAATATTTTTGGGCAAAAATTTTAAAGTTTCTCTGTCACCCCGCCACCTGCAAAAAATGGTTTGCTGACACATGGAAGCCTTAGGCGTAGGCGGAGGTGCGGAGCGTTTTAAACATCTAAACCTTTTTCTCTTTAAATAAAATTTTTATAAGTCACTCCGACGGCCTGCCGACCTACAACCAATGAGAGCCTGACATGTGGCGTCGTTCAATGTCGGCAGAGGCGCAGGTTATTTTTAACCTTTGCGCTTTTAACAAAAAGGTATTTATTTTCTAAGTTTCACCACCAGACTGTTTTTTCCACTCACTTCTTGGGCTAGAAACGTGGCGTCCTTGGACGTCGGTGTATGCGCGGATCTTTTTAATCCCTGAACACTCTTAAAAAAAAAGCTAAAGACATTAAATTCCTCTAGCGACCTGCCTTCCCTTAGTTTGAAAATTTTTAAACATGTGTCCCTTGCGGACCCTATGGTTTATTTGTCTTCTTTGGTATGAAGCCCCGCCACGGGCTCGCGGGCGTGTGGAGGTAAATTGCGCCTTTGCCCCGAAAAGGAAAAAGTGATAAACCTCTTCCCCACTCCGCTGGCCCACATTTGGGAAAAGTTTCTTTCCTCACTCCTCCGGTCCTGTTTTTTTTCTTCGGGTGAAATTTCTTCCTGCAGCCCGCAGGACTGCCCTTGGGAAAATTTCTACCCCAAGCCCGCAGGCCCGCTTTTGGGAAAATTCTCATCCCAAGGCCCTCTGGCCCATAACTTGAAAAATATGAGCGTTAGCGAGTTAATTCTTTAGACCATTGGAAAGGGGAGGAAATTTTCCCAAACGATAGAGAGAGATTTAAGGTTTAATTAATTGATTTCCCACCTACTTATTAAATCCTATCATCTTCTAAAATCTAACCATTGCTTTCACCATGAGGTCATTTAAGATTTCAACATAAAAGGATAAGGTTTATTAGCTTGGCTCGAATAAAAAAAAAAAGTTATCATATTTCGTTACAAAAGATAGTTTCCTCTTGATTGTTCCAGGTCTCAAAGGTTATCAAGTAGATCGCATCTACATTAATATATTCATATATATAAATTTTAGCTTTACTTTTATAAGGACTATCCAGTTCACTTTATAGTGTTTACAAACTCATTACTACTATTCCTTAGGAGGATTTACAACTCAACATTTTAACTCAAGAGCAAAGTTTAACAGTACCTGTTTGCGAAAACAAAACACGGTTATATCAATTCATTCCAACATGAAGTACAAATCAAAGGGACATACCATCTGTATTGAACCATGACTAGGGAGCAAGAGAGTAATAACATGGGACATGCCCCGCTACTATACTAAGGGTTAAAATTCACTAGAATATCCCATAACCAAGTGGTAATCAATTTTCATCTTTCACATGATAACCAAACAAACCAAAGTTTCAACAGTTACAACAACAATACTCTACAATACATTTACTAGGCACTGACCCTTCTTCTAAAATATCCAAAGGCCCTTTCCAAATTTTATAACATAATACACATTCGTACAAAGGAACATCATAACCAAGATTGATGCAATAATATACAAGTCTTTCCATCATCTAACCACGTAAGCCATCTGCAACAATTAATAACCTGAGTCAGTTCGCGAGAACTGAGTAAGATAAGACTATACATAGAAACAATAAGCTACTAGCTAACAAAATCATGAAAGGAAACATTCTATTTCAGGAAATGGATCAAAGTTCTAACCTCTAACAACCTTTTGATACAAGATGTAATTTTCAAACATATCAACTAAGAAGAAAACCATAAGTTTTAGTTATGAAAATACCTCTAAAACTACAAAAGTTTGACAACCAAATACGCAAGACTATGACATTTAAATGATTAGACACAAGAGTTGAGAGTATTAGGATTTCAATTATGTAATCCCATAGATTACGTGATTGAAATCTAAAGTGTAACCCATCAATCCACATTCTCAAGGTGAAGTCAAAAGATAAAACCAGACCCGATCTTAGCTGCCAAAAGAATATAGTTTTGGAATCGTTCCGTAGGGCCATAGGCCTAATAGGCTATAAACGAACAACGAGGGTAAAACAAAGTTCCATCATGTAATCAAAAAGGTTTAAAGGATGAAAATCTTATATTCAAACCCACAACCATTATATCTTAGGTAATAAGTGACTTCATAGCTAATAAGGATGAGTGGAAAGGACGGTAAGAATGTCCGGAATAGGTATTGCCTAACAGCTTACCTACTGAACATAACCAGGGCCGGAATAGCGACAAGCCTCATTAATACCCAAGTTGAGTAGGCAATCCAGCATTCTAAACACATCCTTGCAATTTTCATAATACCTTAGATTTATAATCCTCCCGTTCTAGAGGAACATAGCCATGAATCTAGACTTGGTTGAAATTTTCCGACATCAACTCACTTCCTAATATCATAAACGATGTATACAAAGGAAAAGGTCTCTCAACTCTCCTTAATTTACATCTCATCACTAAGTTTATGGTAACCTATGCAGTGATTAAACACATAATATACCATCGAAGATAGATATCCTCCAATAACGAACTTCTATAACGATGTAATTACAATTATTACGTTCGACACATAAACAAACTATTCCATAGCTTCTTTTCCCTTTTTGACAACAAAATATATTCACGACCTTCCATCACAATCATTCTAAATTTGCAATGAAAGGTCACTCATCAAGAAGGAAGTACAAAACAAGTTTGACTAAATTAAGGAACTTCATGTTACCTTAAGCAGTTGATGAAAACCTTAACTTTCACGAACCGTGAAAGATATTACCTTACTCCATCAAGGCATTATGTCTATACATGATTAAATCGATCACACAAGGAATCATCAACATACCATATCTTAACACCATAAAGGTCATTAATTTTATCAAATTTTACTCATAGAAAGAGTAGAATCAAAATGGGGTTCTATCAATAATTTATGCCCTTCTATCAACCCAGGACATATTTTCGGCCCAAAACTTCCTTCTTAACAAGCATATATATTGAACTTCTAATTTCCAAAAGCCCTAATAATTTGCACAATACACGAAGTGCATAATCATGCTTATCATAAAAATAATAATAATAATAATTTAACTGTATGTTTTCCTCTAGGGCAACAACATAACAAGAAACCAATACTAGTCAACGTTGCAACGTTCTAGGGGCGATTACATACCCAGGTTCACAAAAGAAACAGCGACATTTTTGCAGAAGGAAGTAACTTTAAAATATATATATATATATATATATATATTTCATATGATCAATCAAAGCATACACTGAGAACCTTTGTTTGTTTTATATATATAAATGGGTTTGATCACGTCAACAAGAACAACCAACAGAGGCAAATCCAGAAGTAACAAACTGTTAACCATGTACTGAACGCAAATCCACAAAATCACAGATTTAAACCAATTTCTAGAAAGAAAAAGTTTCATTTCAAGAGGTTATTAGATACTAGCATATTATGTATATGGTTAGTCTATCTTGCCTGTTTTAACGCATCCAGCAGGGTCTGCTACAGCCACAGGCCCTTCAGCTTTATCCTCTGCTTCACTGGTCTTTTCTTGCAATATACCACACCAGGATTCCCTTTTAAAGGCATGACTAGAAGGATGCAATAGGTGGCTGATCCAAACACTAGATTGCTTCAATGCAGCAACTCCGGGGGGGGTACTCAGTTCTAATGAACATCACACAGCCTATAGCATCAGCCAGAACTGGATTTACAGATAAACCTCTTAATCAATGCCTTTGAATCTGTATCAGTAACTTGCAAATACCCATCATAAGGGTAGGCCCTAGTAGTACTCAGCACATGTTAAGCTAGGCAAGGCTTAAAGATGTGTGCATCGGGTTTGCAAAGCCTAATTAGGGTAAACAAGACTGCCTACAAACTGGACAACAAACCAATTGAATGAGAATTACAGAGGCCGTAGTCAGTGGAGCAGCTGAAGTGGAATAACTCAACTAAGGTAAAAAATTGTGTGAAGGTGACAAAACAGAAGAAATATCTCCATTTCCACATTACAACAGCAACCTTGTAAACCAGCAATCATCACATCAGTGGCTCTCATCTACCATCTAGCAGAGAGTGCCTGCATGAAGATTTACAAGCTATCAAACTTGCTCTTGGTAACAGAATCATTGTCATTAATAGCAGGGAAGAGCAGCGATCCAATAGCTTGCATCTGGTACACGGCCTGTGAACACCAGTAGTTGTTTCCTCATATACAACAACCAATCTTTCCTTCCTCTTGTGATATATGTGGACAACATCAAAATCTCGGTGCAAACATAGTACAGCTGTAGCTTGTAAGGTGTGATAATTTAAACAGCACCCTAAACAATGCCTCGCCAACATAGTGACTTAGAAACCTTGAAGATGCTCATATAATTGCCTAAAAGCAAAATGTGCTTCATGAATATTCTGATATGAAACAGATCCACTGCCTATGGGATTCTCTCCCATGAGTTACATCAGGAAACAGCAAGTAAGGTCTCAATAGAGAATCTCTGTAATAAATTTCATCGGGTCTCCTGGTAACACTCACACTGTCACTTAATCGATTTTGATAAAAATATCTTGAAGGAGAATCCCGAATTTGAAGATGCAGTCGACACTGAACTGAACGCAACATAGTTGGACAGCCTGCCTGTTGGAAGCGCTCAAAAATGCCTCTACTACTGTGCAACATGCCTGCTGCCTGGCTAATCACAGTTGCAGGACTAGTGTTGTGGATCCCTGACAGGAACATGCCTCGCAGCACCCAAGGGAAAAGGAGGTAACACGCCTGTTACACTAGCTTGCAGCTTCATCTATAACCACCATATCTAACCCATGGCTAGGCGCTGGAAAACTTCAGGTCAGTAATAGAAACAGTAGTGAACGAAATCTCAGCCTCACCTGCAAAACTTGCCTCAAGATTTGATCGAGCTTCTTCCATGTTAGTTTCACCACCTGGACAGAAGTGACTTCCAAAAAGAAAAGGCAAGACAGCTCAACTAAAGCTTTACCTCGTTCTTCTACTACAGCTGCAAGATTCTACAACAACTGGTCTCGACTGTGGTCGCGTGCAACCAGAACATTAGGATCAACACCACGGCTCCCTGGGCTCACCCTGCAGCAGCTGTCGCACATACTCTCTCTGGAGGCCGCTGGTTTTCTGAGATAAGTTTACCTCTCGACCCTGTAGCTGCTGCATACAGCCAAATCTTCCTCACGGCACTTTCCTAGGAGGATTTCAGTTCAACGCTCCACGGATACTGCCTGCACAGCATGATTTTCGAGACCCACACCCACCTGTACGCATTGAAGGAGGATCCCAGAAGAGATTATGGTGAAGAAAAATGTGACTCCACCCACTCCCTATCTCCCTCACGCAAGGACAGAAAGGAAAACGTGGCAGCCAGTACAGTCGGCCAAGGTGGCAGTGGAGGCAGGTGGAAAAAACGGAGGTCCTCGATGCACGGGGCATTATAGATGTTATATTTTTTCCCTCTTCAAACGTTGTGTGAGAGTACTTTAGCTTAATAGAGTCACTTTTGTTCACTACTAGAAGTAGGCTAATTTATTCACATTGTTATTCACAAAAAAAATCTTTTGTGGCAAATTTGTGAATTATCAACATTAAATACACAAATTCTACAAAAAAAAATATAGATTTCCCACAATTTTGTTAAAGTCACATTTTAATTTGTTAAAAATCCACATTCTTTTTTTTGTGTGGAAAAATCACATTTTTTGTGTTTTGAAAAATATTTCCACTACTTCATAAACGTCAAATTTAAAATTATTAAATATTCGTTTAAATTTTATTATGAAGAAATTGTGATTTGTTCTCATGTTTTAAAAAAAATATATCTTTGAAAATACAATTATGAGATTGTGTACCAAAACCCAAATATAAGTTTCATTTTGTTTTGTACACAACATCCAAGGTTTAACCAAAAATTACATAAATATTAAAACTTTAGAAACAATTTTTTTAAAAAAATTCTACACACTTAAATTACACTGATTGGGTATATTCACAAAATGTAGAATACATATTTAATAATAATAAAAAATAAACAAAATTCTAATTGTGGATACAATATACACCTAATATTTAATTTGAATAATATGAATTACTATAACCAGTTTTATTTATCCATAAAAAATGTTTTGTGGAAATAATGTGAATTATCAACACTATTGTGTAATATTCCACATTTCTATAATAGTAATACTTAAAATCGTGGATTTTCCACATTCTAATTTTTATTCCGGATAATTCTTTGAAAAATAAAACTTTATAAACTAAAATTATTCATTGTTTAAACATCACAAAATATTATATCATAATATATGATAATTTTTAATACAAAATTTAAATATAATGATATGGGATTAAAACGCTGCATTTATTTGCACTATAAAAATTTCATCCTATTTCTTCAAGCATATAGCTTTCCTCGCATTAGTTCTATTATAAATTATTTTACAGAATGCCATTGTTTTAATTTTACTGTAATGGTAGATATAAAAGGGCATAACAAAAAATAAAGTCATGTTATGCTCCGTTGATGAGTAATAATATGACGGTGTGAACTGTGAGCTGCTTATTGATCCGTGAAATCGATTCGTGCCCCCTCTTAAAAAGCAGTGAATACCTAATTTCCCCGAATCGAGGTATTTATCCATGGCAAAGTGGTTGAAACCTAATTTTTTCTCAAATAAAAAAAGGAAGGAGCTGTTTACTAAAACTAAAGTTGCAGTGGTCTGAAGGTAGCGGCAGATGAATCAGCGGGATCAAGTTTCTCCCTTCCATCCTTATCACCATTTTTTAATACGAGCTCAATCAAATAGTCAAACTTCATGGCTAGATAGCCTATTAGAAAATTCTTCCTTTTGTTTAATCTAAATAGTGTTTAGAAATTTGAGAAGTTATTACTAGAGATCTACAGATCTATTGGCAGTGGCCCTATCTTCCACTGAAAATTATGACATATATATATTGATACTTTAAAAATATTTATATGCAGATATGTTTCCATGTCATTTTGTATAAAAGATTCCTCTAAAAGTAATGTTATCTGTACTTTTACGGTTGCTGTCATTTATAGAACACTATCCATTTCATGGCAAACGCCCATTAAATACGGAGTCTTTGATATTCTTACATGTTCTAGAAAATAGAAAAATAAAATCCATGCAATTGAATTTATGTATAGGTAACAAAAATATGTGATCCCCATTTAGGTTTTTAAAATATTTGACACTATGAGGAAATGAAAATATTTGATTTTTACACATTGGAAGATTGAGACAATTTCTATTGTTTCCAAGATAATTTATTTCTTCTTAGGATATATTTTGAACTACAGAGTAACATTCTAAGCTATCAAACATAACAATAATTAAATATAATATTTAACTATATTTACTTCAATGGTTTTTACAAGGATATTATATTGTGCAGACCGTGCCTTAATTAGCTCAATAACTCATTCCTACCTTATTTATTAGATATCTAATAAAGATTTGGTCTATTAAATGATTTTATTTTGGATTTTTTTCTACATCGTTAGAAACTTATTTATACATAACCATTTTTATGTATGTAATTTCTTATAATTACAAAGGAGGTTTTAACAAGATTTATAAAACACTTAATGTATTTGTAAGTGTACTGATCAAACACACACACGCGCACACGCACACATGCGTGTGCACGAACACACACACACATACACGTATGCACGAACACGCATAGAACTTGATATAAAACTAATTTGAATATCAAGTTGTTATATCCATACATAACTACATATAAAACTAATGCTACTGTCAAGTTGTTAGATACACACACACACACACACACACACACACACACACACACACACACACAGATTAATAAATATATACATATATACATATTGCTGACTGTGGATCCCATCTCCATTGTCATATTCTTATGAGGTTTTATCTAATAACATGCATGAGTCATCTCCATCTATTAGTTCATCTCCTCTAACTACTTCATCTCGGCTGAGCCTAAACATCACGCACGTTCGCGTGGTTCCAGCCAAAATGAAACCTGTGACCTGCTTCCCCCAAATGTAGGCCCCCACCACTGCGCCACGGCAATTTTTAGTGATGTGAAGTCAGAAGTTTAAATTTATCAAGGACGGCGAACATGTGTGATGTTTAGGCATACCGCTTCATCTCTATCTATTAGCTTGTCTCCTCCTATCACCACATCTCCATCTGATGTTGCACCTCCTAGGGGTGTTTATGATGCTAGTATTACTGCATGTATGTATGTTCCATTTCCTTCATCACCTATGGCTTCTTCGGAAGCTACGTCTAGTGTTCCTTTAGCATCATAATCTCATGTGTCTCCTCTTGATGTCCCTATGATTTCTGATAATGGTAATTTACAACCAATTAACACATTATTGCATTCCTCTTCTACTCCTTCACAATATATCTTATCTCTCATGCATGTTGTTGGTCACTTCCATTTTCAGGTTCAATGAGCTACAATAGAGAGAAAGACCTACTCTGTTTCCATTGATAACAACTCATTGCACGGTAACAATATTCCTAAAAAGATTCATAACTCAACATTTCCTAAGGATTTTATCATACATGCCTTTTCATGTTTTGATTATAATGGTGACTCTCATTTACATCTCAAACATTACCACTTAGCTATGGCTCCATATTCTAATAATCGACTATTACTCAAAGTCATTTGCAATAATCTTATAGATGGTGTTCTTCAATGGTATACCCATCTACAATTTAGATCTATTAGCACTTATTATGACATGGAAGACATAAAAGTAGAGGTCAAAATGTAAATACAAAAAAATATGCTTTTATGATTACATAATACAATGGGAAAGAAAGCAAATACCAAGAAATATGGAGCACAACACACATGAGGAGTGAAAGAAATGGGAGTCTAGGTTCGATTCTTGCGTATTCGCTGAAAGGTTACATGAAATCCAAATGTTATTGCAGATCGAATCACTTCGTTAAACGCATATGATGATGCAATGAATATTGTGGATGTTTGGCTGGTAGATCCATTACCACTTTGTGATCCAAGTCATCTAGATTGAGTTGATTCTACAATCCAATAAGACATTCGTAGATGTGAGATTCTCCATTGATTGTAATGCCCCATGGACATCGGATTCCATTCTGCTACCTGCCCTCCACTGCCACCTTGGTCTCCTCCCAACCACCCATCCTGCCGACTGTTTTGACCACCGCGTTTTTTTTCTGTCCTTGCGTGAGGGAGACGGGAGTCGGTGGAGTCCCGATTATGTTCACCTTGATCTCATTCGGATCCTCTATTCAATGCGTATGGGTCTAACATGATGGTTAGATGAAGCTACAAGCTAGTGTAGCAGGCCATCCAACTACGTTGTTATTTGTTCAATATCAATACATCCTCAATTTGAGATTCTCCTTCATGATATGGTTATCAAAATCAACTGTGACAGTGAGAGAGTTACCAGGAGATCTGGAGAAGATTATTGCTGATTATTCTATATTGAATTCTTGCTTGTTCTACGATGTAACTCAAGGAAGAGAATCTCATTGGCGTGGATCTGTTTCATTTCAATGTATCCATGAAGCACGATTTGCTTTACTATTATATGAGCTTCCTCAACGAGTCACTAAGTTGGCAGGCATAAAGTCTCTCGCTGCTCCTCTTGGCTTCCGATTGTTTAAGGTTTTTGATCCTTCCCAGTCGTAGATGATTTTTGAGCTCGAAGGAGAAGCCCACTTTTGGAGGTGCGCAGATTAAGACCCGCAAACGGAATATTTCAGCTCCTTTGGACCTTGCAGCATTTGCGGATGCAGTGGTGGATACACAGCTGTTTGCGCACAATAAGGAGGTGTATGCTATTACCTGGGGAGGAGTAGGAGTTTTCACTTCTGTTTCTGCTGATGGGTCTGTGAGAGTGTTTGATTTGAGGGACAAGGAGCATTCTACTATCATATATGAAAGTTTGCAACCTGATACTCCATTGCTTCGATTAGCATGGAACAAGCAGGATCCAAGGTTATGGCCACTATTTTTATGGATAGTTGTAAGGTGGTTGTCTTGGATATCAGGTATTCAACTGTGCCTTTTGTAGAGCTTCAAAGGCATCAAGCTAGTGTGAATGCCCTTGCGTGGGCTCCTCACATCCCCTGCCATTGTTTGCACCAGTGGATGATGTATGCGCATGCACTGCATATGGGAGCTGTCAGGATGCGAGTCAGCCCCTGGTTATGAGCGTGGAGGCCCTGATCCGATGCTAAAAATTACTCAGCCTGGTAAAAATGTTAAAGCCTGAAGAGATGTGACCTTGGCAAGTACCCTTAGTGCTTGTTCTAGCCTTGAATTGCTAGAACTTGCAAGGCAGAGTATCATTCCCGTCTGTTCATTGGATATTGGCTATGAAGATCAGTTACACAGTGTGGAGACCTTTTCTAATGTAAGAATCTATGCCAAATGTGTTATGCGAAAGTATGATACAGTCCCTTGAGCTTTTTGAGGAAAATAGAAAGAAAGAAGCTTGCTACTTTCACTGCACTGCACTTTCTCTCAGAAACTGGTCTGGGCTTCCACCATGGAAATGGTTTTTCAAGGAGGCTCTGCTTACAGTTTACAATCTGATGTTAGAGCCAAGGGCATCGAAGCCATTATTCATCACAGACTTTTTCAAGGAGTACTTGTCTGCATAACATCCTTGATGATCTCATAGGACTAGCTGAAGCTGAGGGAAGATGGAAGACATTATCTCCTCGAGTTGTTTCTAGTGCAGAAGCGTACTACATGAGGCTTTTGAAGAGCATAACCATTAAGCTTGGGGGCTTGGAGCTCTTGTTGAATACAATGAAAAGACGAATCTTTGATGTGAAGTTGAAGGAAGTGAAAGTTGTGTTAATGACTCTGATTACTGAAAATACTGATATTGATGAAGTGATTGAAACTGTGAAACAATGCCACAAAGAGTCAAAATTGCCCGACATTGAAATTGTGCATCTCTTACGGGATGCGCTTATGGATGCTATCCAGTGGTCTAGCAAGAACCAACAACAAAATGCAAATTCGGCACTGCGACAGGTTCTTCTCTGAAAATATCTCCTCCATCCTTGTGTAGATCACTTGTGTTTGTGGTAGCACGCATAGGGTATGTGGGTTGGTTGTCAAATCCCACAAGAAGTAAAAGCTCAAGGAAAGTAATAGTTGAGCACAAGTGCATGGAATCCCTTCGATTACAACAATGTTCGTGAACTGTTTGACAAAAATCCTCTTCAATTGCATGGTCTCGCGGATCGTGAATGTGGACCACTTAGAACTGATACACCCGGATTCCAGTACCTACAGTTCTTATGCTGACCCATGCGGAGTCTGTACGACCTGTTGAAGCTAGAGAAACAGGCAAGATATTTCTACACTTTTCTACTATTATTTTATTTAAAAATATCGTGAAATCAAACCAGTTTTCCTTGCATTGATTTGTCAGTTGGATGTCATGATGGGAGATTTCCCTTTCTGCTTATGTCTTCTTGTTTTAGCTTTTATTGTTGACAGTATGTGGGTCGAAGGGATACGTGTGCCCTCTCCTCTGAATGTTATATTACTCGAATGATAGAACTTCATCTATTTTTTTATGTATTAATTCTTCTCTGCGATTGAGTTACAAGTTATTATGTTGATCAAGCTAGTATTTTCGATATCATGGAAGTAAGTTTACAATAACTATGAAACCCCCTTCCTAGTACCCAAGTTGTCCTTGACGTTTTTTGTTATCTCCTTCGCAAGTCGCTTTGATAACCTTTTGGCATCGAGAAATAAAGGTTGTAGGATTGTGTGAGCAATGCGTGGGCTAGCCAGCTTAGAGTTTTGGTATTAAAACTGGTAGAATAAAAAGGGTTCGTGTGCAACGTGTTTTGCCGTCTCGTGTGTTTAGACTCTTATACTATCTTTCATCTTGTTTCTAGGATTTTAAGGCCATCCTCAAGAAGTACCTTGACCATCCCTATCAACTTGAACCATTACTAGCTTTTCGAATCAACTAAGCTGGAGGGTTCATTGTGCGAATCCAGTACCTCGTTGACACTAGAATAGTTTGGTCTAATTCCCCCTCTCAGAATTATTGCTGATGGTGCTCTTCTATTTTTCCTAACTTGCATTATTTGCTCCCTTGTAATGTTAACGCTATTAATTAATATTGGTCGGTTTTTATGCACGTAATTACCGTAATAGTTTGTGATGGAAATTTCCTTAAATGTGATTAACCTTCGGGAAAAACTCAGCTTTCATTTGATAGTCTTATGGATTCATAGCGGAAGGTTTTGTTTTGATAATGTCACTTAGAAGTTATGTTTGTATCTTTGTGTGACGGTTGACTGTGTTACCAAGGGTTGCCTTAAAATATGGTTGTTTCGGGAAATGGATAATTTATTTTAAATTAATCAAACATTAGAATTGTTGTGGAAGTTTGCAAATATTTAGTGTTATAAAATTGTTGATGACATTATTGTATACTCTTGTTTGACGGAACTCCCTTCTTCTCTCGCGTGTTTGCTACTAGCCTGTAAGACTTTGACCCTTCCTGAGATGATTGGTAAATCTATTTGTAGTTAATGGTCAAAACTAGTATACTATGCCTTCGCTTCGAAACTTATGTTGTGTGTTACTCTATTTGATTTCCGGTTTGAAACTCATTTATACATGACTTTTTGTGTTAAAATTTTGGAACCTGTGTTTCCCCTTTCTTGGGCCGATCAAATTTTGTTCTTTTAGAAATGTATTATTTTAGCCTTTGCGTTGGTACCTTTGATAAATTTCTAGATGGTTGGTCTATTTATATCAAATCTCAATCTTGTAATTATTGTTTAATTACTTACTTGATGGGAATTCTATTTTTGCTAGATTGTTTGTTTTCTCCTTATAGGGACAAGGGCCATTCTCTTACGATTGCTATACTTTCGTTGTTATTACTCCTAACTGTAGTACAAGGTCTTCTCCTTCTTTGATTGGCATGATGAAGACTTTATTTTAACTTGATGTGTTAATAGTGTTTAGAGGTTTGAACCAATTCTTGTAATAAAGTGCTTCCTTTTCGTGATATTGTTAGATAATAGTTATGGTGGTTTTGTGTAGCCTTATCTTGCTCAGTTCTCGTGAACTGACTCTTGTAGAAAATTTGCTGCAGATGGATCTTGCGTGTAGATGAGGGATAGATTTGTAGACTTTTGTCATCAACCTCAGTTGAGAAGATCCTTTGCTTGAAACCTTTTTATGTTGATCAACTTTTGTTAGCGTCCAGTGGAAAGTTTAGAAGAGGATTAATGTCTTAGTATAATGTATTGTGGACTTGTCATGTTGAACTTTGGAAACCTTGTATTGTGTTCCCATCATTGAAATTATAAGAAAATTTGGTTATTGTGGTTGAGTGACTTGTGGAGTATCATTATTTTAAGAAATGATGTAATCTTGTTTTGTTCTCGTAAATGAGTGTTGCTTCAACTTTGCCTTGAGAATAAATTCTGAGTTAAACCTTGCCATGACTTAGTAATAAAGTGTCATAAGTAAACTAACATGGGATTGTTTAATACTTCAGGAAGTTAAATTAAAAGTTGTATTCAAATAAAGTAACGTAGGGGTCACCAACTTGAGAGCAAGAAATTCTTTAAGTAATCAAGGGCAGGACTATCATTGCAAGTAACATTATATAACTTGATACCCCTAGCTACACTAATGAACACTATCCCTTTCATGGTGGAATTCTTAAACGAACTTAAAGGAAATCTATGGTTAGTTCTGGAAGATAATAAGATTTAATAAACAGGAGAAAACAATTTTGAAACCACACAATCTATCTCTCAGCCATTTGGAAAGTAAATTCTTTTACTCCTGGTTAATACTTTTAGCGAAGCCTAAGTAAAGTTGTTGTTAATTCTGGTTAAGAGCCCTAGCTTCAATTTAATACTGGAAATAACTAATGAGGTCCTAAAAATGTTTCATCTCGACCTTCTCCCTCTAACCCTTTTTCAAGGCACCTTGTATCTCTTCTCTTAAGTGTGTTGAACTTAAAACCATGTTGTCTTGTGGGCAAGAACGAATCTTAGTAGCGTTAGTGGTGAGCAGATGGCCTTGTGGAATTTAATTACTCCTTTTTCTTGATAAACGAATTAAGCAAATAAATGTCATAATAGAGAAGATTTAAAGATAATTACTCAGTATCAAAGGAATAAACTTAGCTTGGTAAGTTGAATCATATGAATCATATCTTGAGCCTCCTTGAAAACGTAAGATAAGAATTCCAAGATGTCCTTTTAAAATAAATAACCCTCAAGAATATCTCCTTGTGGTTGGCCCTAACTGTAAGTGTGTTATGTGATTGGACTTCTATGTTGTCTTGTAAAAAAGAAAAGTAAATTGTCCTTGATATGTGTGAACGTTTCCGTGCTGCCTTTATGGCCATCCTTGTATCAAGTTGTTCACAGTGTTAGTTGTATACTTGGTGACGACATGTTGCATCATGTTATGTGTCAAGCAAGTAAAAAAAAAAAGTTATCATGTATTTCACTGTGTTGTTCATGTGTGATTTTTTGGGTCGTTACATTGATGATATAATTAATGCATCTAATGTTGGCATCGGTCGGATATCTATGAAGGCATTGTTTTTCATAGACATGTATTTTCTAAGGATTTTCACGGAGATGATAATACTATCCAAAAACCCACACCGTGACTATCCTATAAACTATCATGACAAGAAAACTATAACTCAATGCAGATGTTGTTAATATAAAAAAATAAAATGATGAAAAGTGTAAAAACAATCAGTGCTTAATTTAAAAACTTGGTTTTATCGATAAATATTATTGACTGATACATCTTTGTAACTTCATGAAATGCACCCAGTTGAAATGAAAAGAACAAATATTTCTTTCTTTACGATACCAGCAAGAATAAAACATCACCAAAACTCCTTTACTGAAAAGTAGGGTGCATAACACCACATTCCAAAAAATATATATCACATTGGATATATATACAGGTGATTATGTGAGATACACTTAAAAAAATCTACATAGAAATAAGTCTCCATGACATATAATAGCTCATACATAGAGCAATAGCAGATAACAAACTTCCGCTGGCTACACTTCAAAAAGAAATCTCATAGAGAGGATTAGGATCGTTATGATACTTGATGAAGGTATGTGCAAAAAATAAATCACAACAATAATTTAATAATTAATTCATAGACAATATGATACATATTTTTAGTCAAGGATGCTACTATAAACAATGAGTTATCTCAACTATTCACCCTGTAAATCTCTCCCACAACCTATCTACGTAAGTATTTAAAACCATTATACAGAGTATTATATTTCATACAGAACTATTAATGTGAAGCACTAATATTTTTCCTAACAAGATTTTAGCCTTTTGATGAATTTTCCATGTTCATTCTCCATAGTACTATTATGTTCTTACAATCTATGAAATAAAGACTCAACTACCTCATACTTCTTCCTCAAAGATACTTCCACATTTGAGGACTTAACCGGTGCGTGTAATTCTAGGATATTCTTAAAGTGATTAAAATTGCTTCTCAAGGACCTGCTCTAATATAAATTTTTGGAAGCATAATCATTTGAGAGGATGGATGAATCAGTGCATAAAAACATTAAATTCTTTTACCATGAAATCTATTAAACATTTATTTAACCATTCATCAATCATAACCACAAGTGAGCTTATTAAATGAGCATTAATCATTCACAAGAGCATTAAATAAGAGAGAACATAAACACCAAATGTAAGTGGGAAAACCTCACGGGGAATAAAACCCACTGAAAACTATTGCTTATATTACTCAAAGAAAGGACTTGAAATAATATTACACATCCTACAAGATATGTTTATTGAGGCACAAACCCCACAAGGAGCTCCAACCCCTAAAACTTTGTTGATATTATGCAAAACAAATCATAACTAATTTTTATAAATGAATGACCACTGAATATATGTTGATCCAATAGCTGATTGTGATCCAAATGAAGATCTAAAACATATCAAACTCTCTTCAAACTTTTGTCTCTTTCAACTCACTCAAATCTATCATCTCATGGATGATTAGGTCATTTTATTTTGAATTACTCATCCTATGACTTCTTCGGGTCTTCGTAGGTCTTCTAGGATTTCCATAATCCCTCAAAAATTCTCCTCAAATCCCTTCAGGTCACAATTTTCTTCTTTGGATCACACCCATCAACTAGTTCAAAATGGACCACAACACTTACTTATATGCAAATCTCAACTCTAAAACACACCTGGTTCGGCCATGACATTAAAGTACGTCGGTCACCCTTACACAAAATTAAATCAATAAAATAATATAATGCAAATAAAAATGACCAAAATGGTTAGTTGGTGTCAAGAAAGTGTCACCAAGTACAAAAACACGCAAGTAAGCTGAAAAATAAGATTCTCAAAAACTACCAAATCTTCCAACAGATCAAAGGTCTTCAATCAACATTATCAATACTCCATCAGCTCCAAATAAGTCATAAACAGGGCGTCTGAATCATAAATTATCACAAGAAGTTTTAAAACATCCAACTCCACAATGAAACTCCACTATAAGAAATCATGCACATGTAAATGTCAAGCACCCAAAACTTCAGTCTTGAACAGTAACAAACTTTACATAGCAACTCTCATTACTATGATTCAAGTTATATATCATTGGAAATATCTCTAATTCTAATTTCCACTGCAACTAGAACTTTCATTGATCTCTTAATGGAATATATCCAAGAATCTAAATCTCTGTAAGTGCTCCAAACTGACTTTATGACCAAAAAATTAGGTCTTCAAATAAGAGGTTGCTGATGCATCAAAACACCTCATCAAGAGAAAAATAATATACCATTGAAAATTACCCCGAGTCTACTTTTCATAATAACTCATTTCATCTCCCAAATCGTAGCAAAAGGCCTTCAAGTAATCCAATTTCGGTAACTTCTCATTCAAGATATAAGGACAAAAGAAAAAGTGTTAAGAGATACATGTACAAGCCGATCCTCTAGAAGTGAGCAAGCCGGTCCTTATCTATATGTTGGGTGAGTCGGGTTGGGTTCATTTGCTAAGTTGAGTTTATCTTCCAGGGCATTTCTTCTTGTTTATTTCATTTATTTGGATTGGGTTTTTCTTTGCATTCAAGTTAGATTATTTCAAAGCCTTCTCAACAAATTGAGTCAATGCAATGAGAATTGAGATGTGGTGAGTCATGTTATCTTTTTTGCCAAGTCGAGTTGTTTATTCGTGCGGTGAGTTCTTTAATCTTTCTACAACCTGGGTTTAGTGTTTTCTTGTGCCATCATGCTTCCTGTGTTGAAAAGATATCCCTATTCTATTTAGGCCTAATGAATTTCCTTCCTTGCTCAAACCTTGCCCCACACAACCATGTCGCTTTTTCTTTCTTTGACCATCAGTCCTACCTCACTAAATCTATGCATCGTTCTCACCTTGCATGTCGATCCCCATGCTTGGTCATTTTGTGATCTCACCATTAGATTATCATCCTCCCTTATTCGAGTCGTTAACACCTTCATTGGAATTGCGTTGAACCTGGAACAATGAGCTTATCCTCACCAAGAAAGTCACCCTGGAGCCCCTTTCCTCGGCTTTTTCCACTAGCTAACATTGGGATTCTTCCCCCTCCACCTCCAGCCACCTGTCACTGTTGTTTTCATGCTCACGTGGCTCGATGATGGATATCGACCTCTCTCTTTGATTGAGCTACCCAAATAGCCAACCGAGCCGTGAGCTGACAACTCACCTACAACTTCCTCCCCCAAACCCTTCGCCCCTCCTTCAGCCATATAGACACCTCATTGGCACGACCATGCTACTAACCCTGTGTAGCCGTTGGTCAATCATCAGTATATATTTACCCACTCACAAATGTGGCTTTCAATATATATATATATATATCTGTCTATGTGTGTGTGTGTGGGGAAACCATAAGAATGGGTAGGTTTATAAATATGCTATTAAACAAAATTTCCAATGGATATAAAACATGTATCTTTCCAAGAAAACCATACAATAATTAGTGGAAATACCCAAGTTTTAGAAATAAGATAAATAAACTCCTTGTGCCTCCGTGAATGGGAGCTCCTTGCTCCATAACCTGCATGTAAGAAATAAATAAAAGAAAGGCAAGAAAATACATGGATGGAGAATTAGAAAAAAAAAAATGATTAGAACATTATAGAGTATTTTAGGGTTAGGCTATGGTAGCTAACATCCACGGTATAGAAGGATTTAATCCTATGTCATATATTACTTCTGGATACTCCCACTTGACTAATGGATTTCCGAGTGGACTAAAATTCTTATTTGTGTAAGAGGAGTGTTAATTATTTGCAATCCTATTAATTAACTAAATATTAAATCGATAAAACTAAAGTGAAGATTTTGGTTGGTTTTAGTGTATATTAAATAAAATAAGGGACATTATTCTTATTAGTTTCTAATAAGGAAATGATACTTGGTTAAGTTAAAAAATAGACTTAAATTAAAATAATATAAAATTTCTCTTTGGGTAACTGAATAAAATAATAATAAAAAATAAATAATGGAATAAAAATTAGATTCTTTAAGTGTGAAATAGACTATATTGTTTGATTAATTAATGTAGTATAGCCAATTAGCAAAAAATATTGTAAAACTAAAATAATCCTATCATATAGTTCACTAACTCTTCCTTTCCTTATTAGATCCCTTGGTGGTTTAAGCAAAATCTCAAAAGTCAAGAGATGCTAACTGGAAAATTTAGTCTTATGATTGTTTTTTATACCCTTCATTAATCATAGGTTGGAATCGAAAATGGTTTTTAATATTTGAAGTCACCCTTATCCCTCTCTAAGGTGATTAACCATTGACAATTTAACTATTGGGGTTAGCATGGGATAAACAATCACGATGTTTATCATTATTCCCTTGGTTAAAAATATTAGCAACTTGGATTGAGTGACTACCGATCATATTAAATTGAATTCACTGATTTATACATCATCAAATTCATGGTTTCGAATATTTGGATTCATCGAGCTGGGAATGGCCCATCCTTAGACAGAAATGTTGAAATTTGGGTTCCAAAACTTTGTTTACGTCACGTTTCTCCTCTCTTCCTCCTTCCTAGCTCTTCCCTCTCTACCAACACTGAAAAAGTGGTTTCTCATGCATGAATTTTGAATCAATGAGTTATTTAGTTAAATTAATGTCTTTTTAACTACCCATTAGACTCTTCTTTCTGTATGAAAAATATCAGTGTAACTTACTTCAGAAATTTTATCACAAAATCCAATGTCTAATCACTAACTAGGACTATTTGGTATTGTGTCATAGTTAGACACCAAACTGTGAGGAACCATGAAAATGTGAGATAAAGTAAGCCTCAAATATTTCAAACTCATATAGAGGTAGGTTTCTCGATTAAATGTAACTAAAATATCCCCTTGATTTCCACTTTTACACCTTTGTCTAACTGTTTAAACCTTCCCTAAATAATTCTATATTGCCTCATTCTTGTTAGAAGAGTCTCTTTCATCAACAACTCAAGAAATGAAGTTCTTGATTCTATGAAATCATTTTAGACACATTTTATAAGTTATTTCAAGCACTCCTTTATAAGTTTAACCTATATTACAAATTTAAAAACTTTTTACTACCCTAACCAAACTTCTCTAAGATCACAAATGGCTATGTACATGCTTGAAAGAAAATTGTTAGGATCCTCTTCCAATTAAGGGAGTTCAAAAACATTAAATCAAATTAAGTAAAATACTAAAAACATAATAAAACCTACCAAAATATGTCAGGGATTTCCTCATCCATTTACTCCTCCAAAAACTCTTTGCTTCTCAACTGTAATGAGGTTTTCAATAGTAACATGTGTAGAAGGAATTTTGTAATGAAAATGTCTACACAAAATTTCATGACCTAAAACCTCTTACCAAAGGTTTATATTTATGTTTTCAAACTTTCCACTATGTCAGTAGGGTTCCTCCCTTCAATATTTATTACCATGAATTGAAAATACTTTTACTCTACCCGACACACAAATTTCTCACCTTCTAGCCCTTATAATTAAAAAATTGATCTTCTTGTATCACTGTAAAGGATTTTTAGGGATCATTAAATATTGACTACATTTTTCAACCATTCACACTTCATTTGCTTGACTCGACATACATCATCTCATTCTCATTTCTTCTTAAAACACTCTTAATAGGAAACCTATAACAAAATACAAATAATAACGTAAAAAAATAATAACACATCAAGAAAAATACATACATGTAAGTATTATAACAATATTTGACCATTATATCACCTTTAAGAGGTCTTTCAATAAGGCACACACTATGAACATGCAATAACAAGTTATAAACATAAAAAAAATAGAATACTACAACTATATAATTTCGTTTGCAATTAAATATGTCTTCTTCCTTTCTTGAATTCCTTGCAGCTCCTTCACTTCCTCGAATTAATGATAGAAGTGATTACAAAAATAAGTTAAATCTGATTCATTTTTTTCTTGCTAACTAAATCTTGGCCCATTAGACCCTCGATGTGACTTTTTTTTTTCCCTTTATTATCACATTATGAGACTTCCACTAAGTTAACATTACATTATAACCATCACATTATGAAACCTCCTGGACCTTTAGTAGAGATTATTACAATATTATAACCACCTTGAATGCTCCAAGATGACATCCACAATCCAATTACAAGCCAAAAATTTCCCTCAGCATTCAAATTACATTTTGGATGGAAATGAAAAAAATTGAATTTTTTAAGGACTTAACACATTCTAACACTTTGAATGACCCCCAAATACCTCTATCACCTATAAATATACTAGTAAAGAAAAAAAATGATGTGATCACCCTATATTCATACTAGGTGAGTGATGATCCTGCATCATACTCCCAAGGGGAAAAGAAATGTTTCCCCATACCTTGTGCTAGCTTTCTCATTCTTACTCTTTATTCATATGCTTCTAATTGAAGATGATGCTTTGAAAGTTTCCTATAACTGTATAACATCCCTACTTTTCTTTTTGTATCATCTCCCTTGCAAGTTCATTAAATACTAGTATTTGTTAGAAAGGATCAACTTCCTTTGACTTTTATTTCTTCATCTCACATGTTGCAGTTGTATGCTCATCATTGAAAAAGTAATAAATTATCCTTAACCATGTTTTCAAACTTGGTTTGTCCCTCTCAACTATTTTTTCCTTGTCCTCTTCTAATATTTAAAAAGTATTTCCTTCTAAAACTATTTTGGAATACTTCTCATAACTATTTTCTCGATTCCCCATGTATAATTCCTTCCTCTTTCCTCCATGTTCTCTTGATTTCTATATTTTACTCAATTTTAGTGAATTTGAGAGCCAATCATGGTCTCCATATTCTTTGAGGTTTTCAAAATATTCTTTTCTTCCATCTTGCATACTCTTTTCCTCTTACAATTTTTATCTATTTCCACTCTAGTTTCTTCATGGTTCTCATTAGTTGGTCTACACCTGCACTCTTCTCACTTATACCTACAAAATAAAATCTCATAACAGTGTTAGGATCAAAATCAAGAGGCATGCATACCTCATTCACCTATCTCATGCTCTATATTTCCTCTTTTCCACTCTTGACTTCTTCCTCACACAACATTTTCTTGCTTCTTTCCTCTAACCTTCTTTTTTCATCACCTTCCTCAAATTCATAAACTATTTCTCTATCCACTATAGATTTTTTCTATTCTATAAGTACTCTATAATGTGCTTCTCTTCCTTGTTTATCATTACTTTCTTGTTTCTCAGCATCACCTTTATTCTTCTTGTCTTCTTTTTATCTTTTAACCATATTTATCTCTCTATACAACTTATATCCATCACTATCAAAACCATTTCTCAATTATGAATTATGAGGATTAATAGCCATGTGTAGTATCTTTTCACATTGATATTTTGTCTCTATTAATAACTTTTTGGCTTTCATCATCATCACTAACTCTATTTTTTCTTCTTGTTCACTTTCTAACTACTCATTGCTACCCCCTTATTTTCTTTCCGAATACCAAGGTATCCCATTTTACAATTATCATAGACTTAATGGAAATATTGACAATGAATTCTATGCTTTAAAATGTTTAATTAAGAACCTTGAGCATACACGATTTAATTTATTCAGTTCACAACATTAAAGTAATTTCTCATCTTCAATGGATAAATCCCAATGGGCTCCTAAATCTGGTCCATCCATGTCTAATGAGCATCATTCTATAGTTGTTAAAGTTCTTCCTTCAGTCAGTCAAGAGACACCTATCCAACCCATTCCAACTAAGAAACCTCATCTAAAAATTTGTCCATCCTTTCCTCCTCTTGATTATTCTATAGTATTACCAATTCCAAGTAAGAAATCTCCTCTCAAAATCAGTCCATCTCCTCCTCTCAAGTCTTATACAACATTATCAATTGGAAATAAGCTAGCACCATTTAGGATACCTCTCCAACCTACTCCACATTAGCATCCAATTCTAACTGTCAAACAAGATAATCCTTACAATGATGGTTGGGACACATTTAAACCTCTGCCACCATGACATGGTCCTTCTCACATCACTGCACATAGAACTCCATCCCCTACATACTTGGGCAGAAATAGAACTTCCTCCCCCTAATTAAATAAAATACGAAATATTCTATATCCTATAGTTAATCTAACATTAAGGAAAATAGTAAAAAAATAATTTAATTTAAGAACAAGGAAGAAATCCTGACAATATATTGATATTAAGTAAAATCAAGTACAATAGTGAGTACTACAATATTTATAGATATTGGACAACTAGATACAAACAAAATAGATATTACATAGCTGTAACAATATAAATACATTAAGTAATAAAAACAAATAACTGTTACAACTTATGCAACAAATAAACCTATAATATTAAAATAATCCAAAAATAATGGTTATAAAACATAACGATATAACAATAACATACAACTACTAAGTTACCTAAGTAACTCATAATTACCTAAACAATAAATTTATAAATTAACCTAGTAAACTTAATTTACCTAACATTACCCCCCTTAGTTTTGCATTGTATCAAGGGATGAGGAGAGGAAATCTCTAAACAACTCAAAATTTTCACGTGCAAGTGACTTTGTGAAGATATCTACTCGTTATTTAGCTGTAGGGAAAAACTAGAGTTATATTTTGTGTTTCAAGACATGCTTGCGTATGAAATGAACCTTTACCCTGATGTGCTTTGGTCTCTCATGAAAAACTAGATTGTGAACAAGTTTGAGAACACCTACATTATCAACATACAAGGTGGTAGGTTTTCCCTGTGGTATTACCAATCCTTCCAATATGGGACATAGCCATATTGATTAGATAAAAGGTTCACATATAGCATGTTATTTAGCTTTTATAGAAGAGAAAGAAATAAAGTTTTTTTTCTTTCTTCCCCATGATATCTGTCCAGATCCCAAAAAAAGTACAAATTCAAAAGTGGATTTCCTGGACCATCAATGTTACCTGCATGATCTGAATACAAATATCCAGTCAATAAGAATTGATCATTATTATTATATTCTAAAAAAAGATCTAGTGTACCCTTGAGATATCTCAAAATCTGCCTTACTTCCTTCCAATGACAAAATTTGGGTTTCTGCATGAACCTGGAAATAAAGGTGACAACAAAGCTGATATCTGGTCTAATTTATATTAGGTAAATGAGACTCCTAATCAAATGTCGATAGAGAGTTACATCTACCACATGACATGGATCTAAATGAGATATCTATAGTCTCATCTCCATAGGTGTAGCAATAGGTGTTCAATTCATCATCCTAAATTTCTTGAGAATTGTTTTGGCATATTTCAACTAAGAAATAAATATTTGATTCTCTTTCTGTCATACTTCCAATCCAATTCAGTAGTGTATGAGCCTAATATCTGTAATGTAGAATGATCGAATAAGATATTTCTTCATTGAATTAATCATCTTAACAGAACTACCATTGATGACTAGATTGTCAACATAAATAACAACAATAATAATCTCCCGCTTGTTTTTTGAGGTAAAGATTGGGATCATATAGATTTCTCACGAATCCATGTTGAATGATATGCTCACCAATTTTTATGTACCAAGATTGGGGTTCTTGACTAGGGCCATACAAATATTTTCTGAGTCTACATACCTTTGTTTCTTCTCAGGGTATGACATAACCCTCAAGTTGAGTCATTTAGACTTATTCCTGTAGATCTCATTTCTGAAAGGAAATTTTCACATCCATCTGATGGAATTTCCAACCAAATTGTGCAAAGAGAGGAAATAACATCCTAATCATTTTGATCTTAGTTGTGGGAGAAAATAACTTCTCATAGTTTATACCTTCCTTTCATGCATACCCCCTTTTCTACTGGTCTCGCTTTGTACTTATCTATGGTCCCATATGCTTTTTAGTTTTTTTTTAATATCCATTAGGAACCAATTGGAATATTTCTTATTGGAAGATTGACAAGCTCAATAGAGTAAACAAATCTACTCATCAAAGAAAAGTTTACTTCTTCTCGTACTTCTACTGTGAGTCCATGGTTGAGTGGTGGATGTATTCGGTGGATAATTTTACATTGCGTATCATGTTAGTATGCCACTTGGGCATAAATTTTACTTCTCCCATGGGTCGTGGTCCTGTTTGATCATCACCATCATCCCCATCATCACCGTCATCTTCTATGGGAACATCACCTTCTATTTTCTAAATAAGTGAAATATCTACATAAGGTGAGTCTCAGAGGAGGAGTATCATATTAATTCTTCTCAAAGAACTCAACATATCTGTTGGTGTAGAATTTCATAGTGTTTGGATCCATCAATATGTACCAAAGAGTGTCTTCACTATAGACAATGAAGATGAGTTTTTGTGACTTCATATCCAACTTGTTTTTGTTCTACTTGGGTATGTGCATGTTATATATACTATTAGGGTGAAATTCATGGATTCCTCTTCGACCGTACTTCATGTGGCGTATGTTATGACAAATAAGCCCATGCTTAGTTTTTGATAACTTACCTTCTTTTCCTCCTTCCTTGTGCTTCATCTCAAATTTCATGGATTTTTGGCACTCAAAATTTTATGGGTATTGCTTCATTAGATAGGATTTTTCTTCCCTTTTGCAGAAAGGTAAATGAGTCCTCCTAACTCCTTGTATCTTTTGAGTTATGGCTCGGTGGAGTTTGCAGGGAAAAGTTTCCCAAAGTGGACTAGCAAGCCTAAGGGAGAATATTTGCCAAGGAGATTTGGCGGATTAGAAGGGATGTGGAGGAAAATTCGGCACTTAGCCATTTTTTGGCTAAAAAACTCAAGTTCATTTACCGGCCCGCAATCCCACGAAAGAAAAATTTGTGCCTCCAGCCAATCAGGAAATGCCACGTGGCAGGTCTAAGTAGACTGGTGGAGTGATGGGAAACTTTTTGGCACATAGGCAGTTTTTTTTCGAAGTTCTCAAAGTCAAATTTCTGCCCACAGGCATGAAGAAGGATTGAAGAGCACTCGCAGGGCCAAAAAAAATAATTTTAACACTTAGGTTTTTGGGCAAAAAACTTAAAGTCAAAACTCATCCCGCTGAGCGCGGCAAGGGAAGTGGAAAGAAAATGGTCAAGGCTTTGTAGCCAATCAGAGAGTGCCACATCAGTTAGCAGAAGTTGGCGCAACGAAAGGATGTTGGGAATTTCACGCTTTCTTTTTTTCAAAAAATTTAAATGTGTGAATTCGGCTGCATCCCCACATAAAATCAGAAGGCGACACATGGCCAAGGAGCTATGCAGAAGCAGGCCTGTGGAGAAGTTTTTGGCACTTAACCATTTTTGGCAAAAACTCTAAGGTAAAATTTTGGCTTGAATGCTCACAAGGAAATGAAAATTTTAAGGGCCACGACCCATCAAAAGATGCCACGTGTCAAGGCGGAGCGGGCGGGCAGCGGAAGGACTTTAAATTTTTTGGCTTTTTTTGTGAAAATTTCTCAAAGGAAAAAATAGAAGCAAATCCCTGCCGACCAATCAAAAGGTGCTATGTGTCTACTCATCGGCGAGGGTCGGAAGAAAGTTAAGTTTTTTTCCCCTTTTGGCCAAAAAGGTTTAAGGCAAGAAATGAGCCCGCAATCCCATCAACGAATGGGAAGGTGCCACGTGTCCACTCATCGGTAGAGACTGGGGCATCAGGAGAATTTTACAATTTTTGCTAAAATTACAAAAATATAGAAGGCAAGAAATGAGCCACATTTCTACAGGAAAGTAGAGCGTGCCATGTGTCTACATCAGCGGTGGGGATTTCACCGGTGGAAGGCCTTGGGAAAAATTTCCCTTGTGGGCTAGAAGGAGCAAAATGTCATTTTGGACCCCTATCCAATCAAAATGTGACACGTGTCCTGGGAGCTGTGGGCCAAAAATAATTTTTGGGATTTTTTCCAAAATTGCAAAAAGAGGGAAAATGCCAGATTTTGGCCCGCCGACCCGATTTTTGACCTAAACTTTCCCTGGTTCACCTAAAATTTTGCAGAGGGCATATCTTTCTATTCCAAGATCAGATTTGGATGAAATTAGATTTTTTGGAAAGATATCGATCCCCTATATACGTTGAAGGCATAAAAACATCATGTTTTATGGATTTAAATGGAGAAAATGTGAAAAACGTCTTTCATGATTTGAATACAAGATCAGATTACTTTGAAAAAATCATTTTTTACTTGAGCCGCCATGGTTTTCTTCTCTAGCACGCCAAGGATGTAGACTCAACTCGATTTGATGGGGAAAAAACCTAGAATGTCTTCTCATGCCTTGAATGTGAGATTAAATTGCTTTGAAGACATCATTTTTATTCCATTTTCCTTTTTTTCTTCTCCAACACAGATGAAAAAGGAAAGATCAAATTAATGGTTTATAGTATGATTTGAAAGAGATTAATGGTGGGTGGTTGAGTCCAAGGATCAGATTTACTTCCCCTTTTGTTTTCTCTCTCTTTCTTTGTCTATAAATGGAAGACCTCGATTCTTTGTAATGGTTGGATAGTTTTGCTTTGTATCTCCCTTATTCTCCATTCTGCAATGAATTTATGGAGTTTTCAAACCTTCCATAGATCTGTAAATGCAAATTTTTGCCTTTTGGACATTGTAATGCTTTGTAATAAACTTTGTGGAGAAATAAAATAATCATATGGGTGATTTATATCCCCTTTCTTACTTTCATTGCATTCATTTTGATCTTTTTCATTTAACAAATCTTGTTATTTTTGCATGCGAGTTGCATTATTTCTATGGTCTATGTTTCAACATTAGAGTGGGAGTTCATCATTCCTCGGTGCATCACCTCAATTAGCTTAGATTTCATTATTTTTTACAACTTCTTCTTCACCTTGGTCCCTTTGAAATATTTAGAATAGGACTTAGAATAGATCCTCTGTAAAATGAAAGCAGGAACCTGAACAGAGGAATAGGAACGGGACTTTAATTTGGAGTAAAATGAAAGTAGGCACCTGAACAGAGGAATAGGAATGAGACTTTAATCTGGAGAGTCCTTTTCCCATTTTTTCAAATCCCACTCTTGGGGGAAATATTCAATGTTGTGCAATCACATTGGATGCCCATTATCAAACTAGAAATCTGAGAAACATCCAGGGGTGATGTGATTCTGCACTAATAATGTCAATCCATCAAGAGAAACTGTGGTCACTATATTCAACAAATAAATTAGTGTCTTTGCTGCTTCTTCTCAAAATGTCCTTGCTAATCTAGAATCAATCAACATGTAATGCAAAATTTCCATTATAGTATGATTTATTCTCTCAACAACACAATTCTATTACGGTGTGTGTGGAGGAGGCATTTGTCGATGAATCCCGTGACCTTGTAGGTAGGATTTGAACTCATTACTAGTGAATTCCCCCCTCGATTTGAGAAAATGGATCTAATATAATGAAGAGTATCGTTCTGTACAACCACTTTGAAATTTTTGAATTTCTCAAAAGATTCACTTTTCTTACAAAGAAAAAATATCCATATTTTACTTGAATAACCATCAACACAAAGTATGAAATACTGAAATCTAGAATGACTAGGTTGTATCATACCGTAAAAATAGATATGAACTAGATCAAGCTTACCATGAGCTTGATAAGTACTCTTTTGGAATGAAGCTCTATCTTGTTTAGCTACTAGGTAGTGAGGAATCTTATCTGTACCCGTTCTGGAGAGATGAAAAGCCTCTAACAATTTTTTATCGATGAAGTTTTTTGAGATACTTGAAACTGATGTGACCAAGTCTCTGACGCCATAACTATGCTAATGAAGAATTCTTAGCCACAAGTTCTTGATCATCCCTATGGAAAAATTCAATATAGAACATACATCCCACATTGGATGCTTTTGCAATAATTTTTGTTCCTCATGATTTGACTTGAATTAAAAACAATTTCTTACCATAATTACTATCAAATTCAATCTTCATATTTTGATCTAGAAGCTTACTCATAGATAGTATATTTTTTGTTAACACATGGACATATAATGCATCTTATAGTTTACGATTTCATGAACCAAGAGGTGGAGAAATGTTCCCAATCTAGTGTACTGTGTACAAATAATCATCACCTAATTTGAAACATGATTTTTCAAAGGTGTGTCCCTCATTGTAATAAACTAGTCTCTGTTCCCAGTCATGTGTTTATTTTCTCCCAAATCAACATACCAAATAATAATAGATGACATGGATGGTTCATTAGAATGAGAAATGTACAAGATGCCATTGTTTTATGAATGTTCTTTTTGTTCAGTTATATTACCTTGCTGATGGTGTATTTATAGTGCCCACTTCCCTTTGACACTTTTATTACTGATCATCATATGGCTGATTTTATTATAGACATTATTATATTTTTGATTTAGTATGATGTTGGATGTTAGATCATGGATTATTGTTGAACTTGATTTATATTTGATGCATGATGATCACTAGAGACATTTTTACATATAGATGATGATATACTGTTTGACATGGCTATATTCTAGATGTTATTTGGACATGTGATACTTGGCTATAATGAGTAGACCTAGAAACTGAAATATAATTGATGATGATAAAATTATAAATGATAATTGTTGATTGCTATAATGTTGTTGTGATTTCATACGATATATGTTATGATTCATATATATATATATATATATGATGTTATACTTATAATTATATCATATTGGATGTTCTGATGTGGCCACGAGGCCTAATGAGGTATTTTTGTTTTGTAGGTTAAAGTATATCACAACAAAAAATAGGGGGATTGGAGGCCAACCACATTGGAATTCTAGATGAACTCAAAAAGGTCACCATGGCAACATCTAGTGTTTGTGTGTGTGTTGTATTTTTCTAGGAATTCCCTTGGAGGGAGGATTACCTTTGAATGTGACCAAGGGGTTTTATGTATATTTTTATTTGGTTGCTTTTTTATTGTTTGCATGTGTTTATTTTGCGGTGCACTTACCCCCTTTCATTATTTATTAAATGTTGTGTTAATATTGTGAGTAATCATGTTGTTAAGTTAATTAATTAAAAGATGTCATAAGAATGTAATTAATAGAGTTGTTGACTCTTGGATTAAGTTTTGTAAGAATGTGTAACTAATGTGTAAGTGACTTTGTAAGTGATGTGTAAGTTGAATTTTGAATGTGAAAGACTCCACATTCTTCGAAATTCAAATTTGTCCTTGGAGGCTATTTTTGGAGGCTTGCGGGACAAGTTAAACTTATCGCATACCTCTTAATTTCATTTACCAACCATACCTATGGTTTGAAGGTTAAAATTAAACTTTTATAATGCATTTTGGGAAGACAAATTGTAAGTTTTAATTGCACTTTCCTTACATGGTTTAAATTCATACCTCTGGCGTTTGGGTTGGATTTCAGTGTGTAAGTAAAATTGACATATTATTCACCCACCTATTTATTATGCATTGGAGAATGAAGTTGAATTTTGTGTTGGATTTGAGGATGTGTGATGTGGCATCCTATATGGATCCACCTCATCGTCTTCCCTTCCCTATTCTATAAAATTTGAATTCCTTTCCTTGTTTTGGGTTGCTTGAATTTGGAGACTTCATTCTTGGGAAAATTCTTTTGTTGTTTTGAGTTCTTGCATTGGAAAAGTGTTGGAAGATTGTTTCATGCTTGTACTTGGCTGATTTGGATTGCTTGCATTGGAATAAAGCTTATTATTTTCTAACCTAGAACAACTCCATCATGGAGAGGTAGAAGCTTGGCTCTTTAAATTCTCTCTTTTGTTTATGCAAATGTTGTTTTATTGTGAATGTTTTGGCATGTTTGTGGGTTGTTGGGTAAATGGCCTAGGAATGGTGTAGGAGAAGACTATGGGGTTTAATTTTGGGAGACATAAGTGATTTTTGGGAGGTATAAGTGTGGAGGGAGTTGTGAATTGTGTTCCAACTTACAAATAAATAGCTTACATTTATTTACTCATTATGGGGTTCCATAAGAGATTGGGGAGGTAAAAGGAAATGTGAGGAATAAGGGGTACTTGGGGGAGGCATAAGCGATGTCAGGGTTTTTATATACTATATTTTGGTGGTTTGAAATGTGGTGGTGATACCCATTTTCCCTTTGGGAGGCATAAGAAGTATCCCCCATAGTTTATTGCCCCTTTGGCTTACTTGATGAAGCATTAGTTTTGATTGTGATGTATTTAATGTAGTTTCAAACTACATTCTGCTTTGGACTATGTTTTATATGTGAAACAAAATGCTACTTGTGTGTGTTGTGGAAGCCTTTGTTGCCATGAGTTGAATCACATCTTTTATTACTCTATGGTTGGGGCTTGGGGGCCAATGAAGAAGGATGTATTCTTCCTTCTCATTGGATGTCTTGGTTGGGTGGAGAGCATTGCCTTTCCCATATTCTTGTTGTGATCAAATTGGAAGAATGTGAAATCTACATGTTGCGGTTTTGGAGCAAGGAAAAAAAAGACAGTTTGAGAGTCCCTTGTTGAGATAAATTTTATTGTAACCTTTCCCACTTGAAGTGGATGAACTTGTAAATGTGTTTGTAATGGAATGATGTTGTGTTGATTATAAAAGTTGTAATGTGAAATGTAAAAGAGATAAACTCTGTTTTGGTTTTGAAAGAATGTGAAAGAAATTGTATTCGAGGAATAAAAGAAAAGTTGTAAAGTTGTCTTTTAAAATAAATAAAAGATTGTAATACCTTTCTCAAATTTCATTGTTGTATTGAATCTGATTATTTAAATATAATTGAAATGCCTTTTTGAAAGAAAGAAATGCGTATGAAGGAAATGTAATACTCTGTTTTATGAAGTGCATGATTTGAAAAGAATAAAAGTTGTATTATTGTCTTTATCATTTGATTGAAGGAATGCAACCTATTTAGAACTAGCATGAAATGAATTCATTTGTAAGGAAAGTAAAATAAGAACCATTGAGTTAATTTTGTTGTTTCCATTTTTACTTCACGTTAAACTATGCAAAATTTTACAAGAAATGAATAGACCGAACTTGCACTCAAGAAATAACAATGAAACATTAAAATTTAACATGCTAGGATATAAATGAGTTCAATTAGACAAAAACACTTAAAGGAAATCTTCCAAAACCTGGAAAAATCGAGTTCAAAGCTTTCACATTTTTTTTATCGTCAAAGTTGTAAAATTTCGAATTGGAACTCAATGAAACAGATTTACCTCATAAACCTATCCTAATTTTAACTCAAGAATAATTCTACATGTCTATTTCACATGTTGAGAGGGGGAAAAATATCACATTGAACAAACGTTATAAATTGAAATTTACCATTTTGCATTGTAAAAACCTACATAACATTTTCGACGAAATTTACCCCTTAAACTTTATCAAAATTAAAAATTAATGTTTTTGGTACAAATCGGACTTTGAGATCTTTTCAAGAAGTCTTCTTTTTCCCAAAACCAATCTCCTAATCAAAAGTTATGGCTTTTTGAAGTTTTTCTTCATTTGGCATAAAAAATAATTCTAATTGTCAAAAATAAAATTGAAAAAATTCCTTGGCGGACCCACGGGCCTGAATTTTCCCTTAGCACTTTTTGGACAAACACGTCAAAGGAATTAATTCCCCCCCCGCTCCACTAACTCATGGGCCTTACTTTTTGTCAAAATCACCTAAGTCCGAAAAATAAATTTTGGAAAAATTTTCCCCGCGCACACCCGCTTCCCCGCTTTTACCTTTTGTCATTTTTCAAGGGCCCGCAAAATCAAACTTAACCTTATAGAAATTAATTAGAAAATTTTCAAAGTTTCATCTACCTCCCCACTGGCCCGCACCCAATCAGGTGTTGCCTCGTGGCATCACAAGGCATCAGTGGAGGAGCGGGTTCCTTTTTACCTTTCGTGTTTTCAAAAAAAATTTGGGAAAATTTTCTAAATCTCTCCACCGGCTCTGCCATCCCGCAGCCAATGAATGGTTGACACGTGGATTCAAAAGGAGATGGCGGACGAGCAGAAATTTTATTAACTTTAAAACTTTAAACCTTTTCTTGGCAAAAATCCCTAAGTTTCCTTGCAAGTCCATTTTTTCCACAACCAATCACAGCTCGACACGTGGCACCTTGGGAATTGGCAGAGGTGTGGATCATTTTGATCCCTTAGCACTTTTTAGTCAAAATACTTAATGTCTTAAAATTCTCCGATAGCCTGACTTTCTGCGAGATATTTTAAAATTCGACACGTGTCCTCTTTGGGCTTGCGGGTGCATGGAGGCAAATCAAACTTTTTCCCGAAAAGGGAAAATGTGTCAAAACCTCTTCCCCACTCCGCCGGCCCGTGCATGGGAAAATTTTCTTCCCTAGGTCCGTAGGCTCACCCTTGGGAAAAATTTCCTCCCAAGGTTTGCCGGCCCATAACTTGAGAAATATGAGGATTTAGGAGGACTTTTTTATATCATTGGAAAGGTGAGTAAATTTCCTAGCTAATGGGAATTATTTAGGGAATTTTTGAATGTGTTAATTTTTACTAAAATCAAGTTGAATATTTAATCCAGTTAGAGAGTGGGTATGGTGAGAGATTACCCTCTCAACCTAAATTAACTTTCTAACCCTATGTTTTGACCTTGTGATATTTAATAATTGCTGATGTGGGAAAAATATAAGCTAGTAATTAGAAGTGATCTTGAACCCTGTTGTGGCATTTTTTTTCTTGTAACCTTGTTGTAGATTATCTTAAACAAAAAATTAGTCCATAATTTTTCTAACTAATCCTAAGTTGTTCTTGGGTCTCATGTGGGTTGTTTTATTAGGCGTTACACTTGGTATCAGAGCTGTGGGTTCAAAATCTTGGACCCTTGGGCGCACTAGAAAACTTGAGACATGAACTTTAAACCTAGCACACATTTTTAAATTTAGAAAACAGAACTGTTTGGAAATTGTATATCTTAGTAAACATGGAAGACTAAATGAAACCTAGAATATTTAACTAACTCTCACCTTTGTATGTGCAGGGAGCGTGGACTAGGATAGGGGAATTTTTACATAGACTTAGATTTTCCACCACCGGATCATGTTGTGGCAGCCATCCTACCACAAATTTTGCAGACACTTCAGAATGTTAATGTCACTTTACGCAGAGGACCCATTGGAGGACAATAAGACATGCAGGATGGGGAGCCATAAGTAGATGCCCATGCATCTTCTCGACACAATGAGGAGCATAGAGAAGAGAACACCCATGAAGAGTTAGGAAGAGTAGAGTCACTATAGAGGGGTGATCGCATACCAATACATAGAGATAGATCTCGACACCCTAGGCATAGGGATGAGCATGTAGAGAGGCCTAGGGGCCGTTAGACCACATCTGGAGATCCTTAAGCTATGACCATCCCATTACTTTGGTGACACAGGTGGATTTTAGGTAGACACCTTGTTAGTGAGCTTGAGTGGTTACCTTAAGCTCTATCCTTGTTCTAGAACCACGAAAGTTCATGTTGTGATTCATCTACTGAGGGATGGAGCATGAGTATGGTGGAGAATAGAGGAGTAGAAGCTCCATGTTGATTATGAGAAATTCACCTAGGATATCTTTGAGGAGCATTTCAGGAGTAGATATTTATCACAAAGATTCATACAATAGAGTATCGATGAGTTTCATGATCTCTGGGAGGAATCTCTTACAGTGGCTGAGTATGAGAGTAGATTTTTGGATCTACTCCAGTATGTTGAGTACATGTAGGATGAGTAGGTACAGGTCCACAGGTTCATCCGGGGCCTGAATCTAGACATTGGAGGTGCAGTGTAGATCCATTGTCCACAGACACTTGACGAGGAACTACCCAGCAGGATAGAGACTGAGTCCGGACCTACATATAATACATGCAGGACAATCGATCGAGGGGTTAGTACCTACCCCTAGTGGTGGAAAGGGTTCAGTACAGTCATCTTTTAGACTAGAGGAGAAACAACAGTCCCACCCACCTTAGATACCTCAAAATATATTTGATGCACAGAGGGGTTGGAGTATGGGACCTCCCCATAGGGGTCCCATTAGGACAAAGGGTTGACCTAGATCTCAGTCAACGAGAGCTCGCCAACAGAGACCACAATAGACAACAACCATATCATCAAGATCCACACCATAGACTTCGAGACTACCGGCCAGACTCGCTACACAGGGGAGATGATCAGGCGGTTGTTTTGGTTATAGTGTTTCCAGACACTTTTTGAGAGACTTCCCTTAGAACCCTAATAACAAGGGTAAGACATAGATCTTTGAGCCTCCTGTTAGATACATGGGGCAAAATCATACGATTTATGCAGTGGTTGAGAACCACTAGGCCGAGCACTAGAGCATAGATTTTGAGACTACAAGTAGCATTGGTGGTATTCCTACCTCCATATTGTTTGATTTTGGGTCTTCTGATTCTTTTATTGCACCATATTTAGTAGAGCAATACAGGCTGGTGGCAGTTAGGAAGGGTCATAGTTGGGGCGTTGAGATGGCTTTGGCAGCAAAGATCTCTGTAGACTCTTTAGTCAAGGAGTGTGTAGTGGATTTTGGACCTTTCACCACTACCTCGGAACTCTGTATCCTTCCATTTGGTTTGTATGGAGTCCTCTTGGGTATGGATTGGTTATGTACACACAGGGATAGGATGGATTTTTATCACAAGACTATATCTTGTGCAAATGATCTAGGAGTTAAGTCAGTGAATTCTACAGTCAGGAGACCTGTTTATATTTGCACTATCTCTGCTATGCAGCTTAAGCGGTGTGTGCGATAGGGTTGTCAGAAGTATGATGTTACATTCAGTGACAGGTCAAAGGATGGGTCTAGTGGACCATCGCTAGATGATCATTCCATTTTGAGAGAGTTTTTAGATGTCTTTCTAGGGGAGCTATCAAGATTTCCACCCCCACATGAGATTTATTTTCATATAGATCTACTTCCTGGAGAAGATCCTATCTCATAAGCACCTTATCAGATGACTGTTATCCAAAATGAGCCCCTACTTATTTTGGCTAACTTGCCTTCTTTTCCTCCTTCCTTGTGCTTCATCTTGAATTTCATGGATTTCTAGCACTCAAAAGTTTCTGGGTATTTCTTCATCAGATAGGATTTTTCTTCCGGTTTCCAGAAAGGTAAAGAAGTTTTCCTAACTCCTTGTATTTTGAATTATGGTTCGATGGGGTTTGCATGGAAAAGTTTCCCAAAATGGGTCCACGGGCCTAAGGGAGAATTTTTACCAAGGGAATTTGGTGAATTGGCGGGGATGAGGAGGTAAATTTAGCACTTAGCCATTTTTGGTTAAAAACTCAAGTTCATTTACTGGATTGTGGGCCCGTGAAGGAAAAAATTTGTGCCCTAACCAATCAGGAAGTGCCATGTGGCAGGCCTAAGTGGATCGGTGGAGTGATGCGAAACTTTTAGCACTTACGCATTTTTTGTCAAAATTCTCAAAGTCAAATTTTATCCCACAGGCCCGAGGAAGGAATGAAACGCAGTCGCGGGGCCAAGGAGGAAATTTTGACACTTAGCTTTTTTGGGAAAAAAAGTTTATGTTGAAAATCAGCCCACGGATCCAAAAAAGGAAAGTGGTCAAGGTTCCACTCAGATCAGCGAGAGACACATCATCCACAGAAGTTGGCACGGAGGAAGCAAGTTAGGAATTTTTCCCTCTCTTTGTCCAAAAAATTTAAGTGTGTGAATTCGGCCGCATCCCCGCATCGAATCAGGAGGTGACACATGGCCGAGGAGCTGCATACAAGCGGGCTCATGGAGAATATTTTGGCACTTAGCCATTTTTTTGGAAAAACTCTAAGGTCAAATTTTGGCCCGAAAATCTGTGAAGAAAATAAGTTGCTAGGGCCTACCACCAATTAGAAGATGCCACATGTCAAGGTGGAGTGGCGGGAGACAGAAGGATTTTTATGTTTTTGGCTTTTTGCCAAAATTTCTCAAAGGAAAAAACAAAAACGTAAACCCACTGACCAATCAAAAGGCACCACGTGTCTAGTCATCGGCGGGCATCGGGAGAAAGTTAAGTTTTTTTTCCCTTTTGGCAAAAAAGGTTTAAGGCAAGAAATGAGCCCGCGATCCCATCACCGAATAGGAAGGTGCCACATGTCTGCTCATCAGCGGGGATCAGGGCGGTGGGAGAATTTTAGAATTTTTACCAAAGTTGCAAAAATGCAAAAAGAAAGAATGGGGCCGTATTTGTGGAAAGAGAGTGCCATGTGTCCACATCAGTGATGGGGATTTCACCGGCCAAAGAACTTGGGAAAATTTTCCCTTGCAGGCTAGAAGGAGCAAAATTTTATTTTGGAACCTGTCAAGCAATCAAAAGGCACCATGTGTCCTCAGAGCAGCGGGGCCACGGAGCATTTTGGGAAATTTTTCCAAATTTGCAAAAAGGGGGAAAATGTCAAAAGTTTCCCCACCGACCCAATTTTTGCCCCAATTTTACCAAAAAATTGCAGAGGGCATATCTTTCGAGTCCAAGATCAAATTTGGACAAAATCAGATTGTTTGGAAAGGTTTCGATCCCCTCTATGCATTGGAGGAATAAAAACATCATTTTTTTTGTTAATTTAGATTGAGAAAATGCAAAAAAAGTCTTTCATGCCTTCAATGCGTATCAGATTGCTTTGAACAAATCATTTTTTGCTCAACCACCATTGTTTTTCTTCTCCAGCACGTCAAGGATGGAGGATCATCTCGATTTGATAGGGGAAAACCCTAAAATGTCTTCTCATGCCTTCATTCCAAGATCAGATTGCTTCGAAGACAAAAATTTATTCCATTTTGCATTTTCTTACTTCTACAGCATGCAGGTAGAAATAAAGGAATCAATTTAATGATTTTGTAGGCCGATTTGAAAGAGATTAATGGATGGTGGTTGAGGAAAAGATCATATTTGCTTCCCCTTCTGTTTTCTCTCTCTTTCTTCAGCTACAAATGGAAGAACTTGATTCATTGTAACGTTTGGACGTTTTTTACTTCGTATCTCCCTTTCTCTTTGTTCTATAACGAGTTTGTGGAGTTTTTAAACCTTCCATAAATTTGTAAATTCAAATTTATGCCTTTTGGCCATTATAATGCTTTGTATCAACTCTATGGAGCAATAAAATAAGTTTTTGGATGATTTCCAGCCCCTTTCTTACTTCCATTGCATCTTTTCTGGTCTTTCCATTACAAATCTGGTTATTTATGCATCTGAGCTACATTATTTTTATGGTCTGTGTTTAACAGTAGAGTGGGAGTTCATCATTCCTCAGTGCATCACCTCCATTAACTTAGATTTCATTACTTTTTCAACTTCTTCTTCACATCGGTCCCTTGGAAATATTTAGAGTAGGACTTATAATAAATCCTCTACAAAATGAATACATGCACCAGAACAGAGGGATAGGAACCAGCCTTTAACCTGGAGATTTTTTTCCCATTTTGCAAGTCCCACACTTGGGGAAAAAAATCAATGTTGTGCAATCACACTAGATGCCCATTATCAAACTAGAAATCTGAGAAACATCTAGGGGTGTTGTGATTCTACACTAACAATTTTAGCACGCAACGTGGGACTGTACAATGGAAAAGTGAAAGGTGAGCATGGGAATCTATAAGTAACTCTTCCTTGCACCCGACCTCTCGAGGTCATGCCGAGACAGTAGGTGGGGATGGAATACATGTGGGGTATAGACAAACTAATTAGGAAATCTTATGTATTCAATGTGCACTAATGGAATCTGTGAATCTAAGGCAAAGAAGGCCCTCCTAACTTGAACTGGTATGATAGATCGGTCAGTGAGGATGACTGCTCGAAGGCTCCAATCAATATCGAGCTCTGGCATGATCCGAACTATAGGTTGTGGGATACGTGGAAGATAACCTGTGGGTGCTTCGTATATGTCTCTCGACAAGGTCATGAAAATTGATGGCAGATATAAGGTGGATTCTATGGGTGATTCTTTGGTCTAGTCCAGAAATCCTTAGCTTGATTAGTTGCTACGTATAGTGAGGATAGTTGTGTGATAATGATTGGTGGAAGTGGAGAGGACCTAGATACTAATGTGCGTAAACCAGCATCAACGTCTGATTGACCTATGGGCCCGTTGGGTTGTCGGACCTGTGGATCACAACCGTAAGTTCGTGGTCATTGTGGACCTCCTATGGTCATGTGAAGAATCAATCCCTTCTCCCTAATATCCAGTAGTCATATGCCTTTTCGTCCTCTATGTTTAGAACTAAAAGTTGCGCAATCTTCTTAGAGTACCTTACAGGCGTTCTGGTAACTTGAATTCTTAAGCTAGTGTCTATGTCAATTAGGATGTCTCTTGCGTCTGGCTATGGGACCAAAGGATCAGAACCGAACATTTACTCTCTTTCAAGCCCTTCTACAGTCGTGCGGAAATCTATTAGGGCAATCTGTAGTTTGGCTGGTTTGTCCAAAACGTGTGTGCTTTGTCGTCTTCTATGTTTAATCATTTTAACTCTGAGCTGATTTCTTGAAGGTCTGTTGTTGTTCGGAAGACCTAGATTCTGAGATTTTGGTCAATGTTAGTTATTGCTGCAAAAAGATTGGGTTGAGGCACGATTGGCTCCAATACCTATTTTCTAGGCTCCCTAGGTCTCGTGATTGTCATACAAAAGAAACAATATAAATCTAACTAAAGTAAACTAATTATGCAAAGTATATACACAGCATATATAAATTCTCTATTTTTATATTTTTGACAATATATTTAACAGAATTAAGATAACAACTATTTAATATATCTAGAAAATGACAATTAACCTAATAACAAAATTAAAAACAAACAAGGTAGCCGAGTATAGCTACTTGTCTGTGTAGTTGTGAATATATTCTAAATAACTAAATAAATGATCTAATTTAATTGAAAGATTTTCAATCCTACCTCAGAAGTGAGGAACGAATCATAGTTTCTCAGAAACTATCGATCGCCATGGCTTCCCAGGTAATATCGAAAATGAACGTAACCGAAATGAAGTAATTCACTACTCTATTTGGTATATTTTAACTAGAACTTTGAAAGCTTGAACCTATATCTTACAGAAAAGTGGTGAATTTGATTGTGTGTGGCTTTGTCCCCTCAGTGTCATCTCCTCGTTCCTTCATGCTCACGTGAATCCAAATAAGTGTGTAATGCTAGCACCAACAGAAGTAAGTATTGGAACAATGGTAGCTTTGGGTGTAGACTGAATACAATGCAAGTAGGAGAGGGATAGCGCAAGAGAACAGAGCTTGGCTTATGCGATTCCTAGTGGGATTTATTGCGAGTCATACAACACAAAACATCCAAAACCTGAAACTATCCTTCTTGACAAACAAAACCTACAACTCTAATGGCTTCAGAATGAAAATGAAACTATCCTACCTTAATTGATTGTATGAAACAATAATAATACTAGATCAAGAAGATCATATGACTTCTAAAGAGCAAAATAAGACTAACTATGCATGCAACAAATGAAAGCTATTGAATTCCTAAGCAAGAACTGAAAGACTAAACTATTGAAATGAGAAGATGAGGGTATTTTTCTTGTAATCAAACCAGCTATTTATAGAATTCCCATTCACCCAAAGGTAACTCTAACTAGGAATCTTTTACTATTAAACAATGGAGAAACACTATTACAGGGAACCAAAATCATAAATACAAGCAAAAACGGATTAGAAAGTTGGTTAAAGTTTAAAAATCATGCAATTTGTGATTAAAGGAGCATGCTGGAAAACACGTGAAGGACTGCCACCCTGAGCAGGGTGATAGTTTCGTCACTGAAGACAAAATGCAAAGGAAAAGAGGCGAAAAAAGCAAAACAAAGCATGTGGAGGCTAAGCGGGGCATGTGGGATGTTAACATACACTTGGAGAGATTTTTCAGATCCCGAACACCTTGCGAGGAGACCTATATCATCACTTGGGCATGTGTAACATTGTTCCGGTGGTATTGTACCCTACAATCTCGGGTACTTACATATTGCCCCCTCAGAGAAGCATTTTAGCCATGAAGAGGTGTAAAACGATGGGTCCGAGTATGGCAGTCCCGAAATGGGAAGCTAGAAATTATACCTGACACGTCCGTGTGTTGAAATGATGCCATCCAAAATTCCCGCTACTTGCAAAATGAAAAGAGGACTCAAGTGCAGATAGATAAAATAAATCAAAAAATAAATACTAAAATAATATGAAGTGAGGACTTATCCTTTGCGCAAGGATAAGAACTTATCTCCATCGGTGCTCCAAACCTGCGAAAAGGGCATTCAAAACGAGTCAAAATGCTATATATATAAAAATGGGCCCATTTTCCTATTCATTTACGCGTGCTGACTTGATTGATTTTGAGCTCTGGGACCTACAATGATGGTTTTTGATGAGAGTATAGTTGAAACGTTCGTGACGAGATAGTGATCATGCCTCCGTGAGCGGAACGTTGACCCGCGAGATCACAGGTTAGTTCTTCTTGATTTACCCTTTTTACCCCTAAAATCTTAAAATGATGAAATCTTCATCTTGGGGGGATTATTTTTGAAAATATTAGTTTTAAATGTGTCTTTAGGGGGGGACACCTAATGGGTAGGCTCTCATTTTAGTCAAAATGGTTGTTTTTTGTGTTTTTGAGCATTTTTTAGGGCACGTGACCCTTTTGGACTCACGGGACAGGACCGCCACCCTAAGCAGGGTGGCGGTTACGGGACCGCTACCTTTCAAGGCTGCAGTTACGGAACCACTGCCCTGCTCATGGTGGCGTTTCATTATAGAGTGTTAAAACAACACTTTTCTTGACTTGTTTTTGCATTTTTAGCATTCCTACATGTTTTAATGATTTTTCCAATGTGATTTTGATACTAACTTACACCTTTTTGTGTGTTTTTGGGTGTATGTAGAAGGAGGAATATATCAGATGGAGCCGAGAGAGAGAGTGTGACTGGCTTCCAGCAGTGTTGGATGCACTTTCTCAGGCCGAGAAGGATACTCTTTAGAGGGCCGACATATTACGTATATCACGGATTCCTCATGTCACACCTTCTAGTCACATACTATGCAACCTGTTTTCTTATTGGGATGTTGATTGGAACACTTTCCGATTTCCAGGAGTCAAGGGTGAGTGGACTATCACCCTGGAGGATGTCTACCGCATCTTGGGAGTCCCGATCATCAGGAGATGGCTCACACTTGAGACAACAGGGTCGCAGACTCAGATATCTCAGTGGGCTACATATATGGGAGACGAAGTTGTCTCCATTGGTTTAAAGAAGGGGGTGAGGGTCTATTCCATTCCTAGCTTACCTATCCATTTGATTTGTCAAGCCATTATGGGGATCCTTTCCTCAAGATTGATCAGGGACAAGGGAGGGGACACCTTACTCTACTGCTGGTCACCTATTATTGCACAGATTGAGGCAAATGGCATAGAGGTGGCAGATCTCGAAGCCGTGAGGGCAGCTAGATGGACAGAGATGTCAGTGCTTAGAGCACCCCACTAGCCAGTTGCTTCCATGACTACTAATTATATGGAGGCCACACCTTATCAGGACATGGCAGGGTTGTGGGGTGAGGAGACCTTCACTTTCATTTCCTACTCTACTACAAGGAAGCTTGTGGACAAGACAGGGAAGGTAGAGACACACTCCTTTGATCGAGTGCCTCAGCAGTTCGGCCTTGCTTACGTTGATATGCTTCCCCCAGTGGTGCCAGTGTTCAGATCAGTTCGGGAGGCTAGGGGAGGTCCTAGAGACCGGGGTTGGACTGTTGTTACTCCTGACATGACTATTGTAGCTAGGCGGGTGGTACATGCTCGAGAGAGAGTTGGTGCTCCTCAGGCACCTTTACTTCAAATTTTTGCCTGTCCTACCCATAGCAGTGATGATCCTATTGATATAGACTCTGAGTCTGAGGAGTTCACAGGGGGAGAGATGGAGGAGGAGACTGGGGACATGGAGTTCAGCGAGTCGGGTGGAGAGGAGGATAGTGATCTCGAGTGTCATGAAACTCAGGAGATCTTACAAGCCGAGAGTGTGGAGAGGGTGACTCTAGTCTCAAAGGAGTTGCCCTCTTAGGACCTAGATGGAGAGGATGAGTTCGTAGTAGGACACTATGTTTCCCCAGACACAGGAGGAGGACATCAGTTAGCAAAGGCATCTGTAGCAGGTGCTGATCCTAGGGATCCCTCTTGAAGGCCCGAAGATCCGAGTGAGTTGTCGCTCTTTTTTTAATACTTGTTTTTAGCTAGGATTGCCTTAGTTTCTATCTCTCCTTTTGTTCATCTTTATTTTTATCTTTTGATTATTTTCTAATTTGTTTTCTCCTTTGCTTGCAGATACTGTTGATGAGTGGTGAGACTTGATTTTCCAGGTATGTACTGATACCCTGATGCTCCCCATGGAGAAGACTTGCACTGAGCTATCCATGGATGTAGGGGACCCTTCAGCAGCTGGTAGGCATAGCGATGTCTTTTCCCCTGTCTGGCATGTGGCGAAGATGGTGACTTCCCTCCATACCAAGTTAGCCGGGTATAGGACTATAGAGTACCTAATGAGGAGCAGCTCTCATAGTGAGGCTACAACTACTGTTCGGGACCGTGAGCCCTCAGTGAACTCAAAGCGCCGGCGTAGCTGGAGTCCTAGACATGGTCGTGTGCCTTCTGAGGGATCTCATATGGGTTGAGAGGCCACTTGGCTCTTTTTGTAGTGACTTTTGCTAGATTGTTTATACCATCATTTTGTATTTTCCAGGCTCATTGAGCATTTTGACCATGCCTAGCGCATGATGGCATTGTACATAAAACCTGATTATATATATACATCTTTCTTTTGGATCTAGATCCTTTATACCTAGAGTTTTGTGATTCATTTTCACATGTATAGTAGATGTTTGTAAATTTTTCATTTTTATAATATTTTCAGAATGTATGGAATGGAGAACAAGTGACAAAATGTTTTCTTTTTATATTTCATGATGTTGATGTATGAAGGTGTGGACACTATGTGATCTTGAACTTTAGTGTCTATAAGCAATTTTCTCATACTTCATATTGTTTTGACAAAATGTAATGATGAACTGGTATGATGAGTAGATGTTCTTACCCCACTCCTAACACCACGCAACTAGTAAGATGTGAGGGCTCACCACCGACAGCTAGAAAGGACACAAACTACGAGGTGTGTTGAAATGGTAATGATGGGAGATAGACAAAGAGTTGGTGGAACCAAATTAGGATGCTACAAACCTACCCTACTCAAGTGACTCCATAGTTTAGAATGTGACTTGCTTTGCAGTTTATCTAGAATTAGATCCGTAAATGGCCACTTGATTGACAAAATCTAGTTTTTGGGGTTTTGAACTCTCTTGGAATTTTGGACATCTGATTCATTTTTTTTTGACTCAAAATTTCAAAGGTTTATTTGAACTATTTTCTTATGACCTTCAACGTTTACTATTAAGAGGACCCCCTATAGCTTGCCTCATGCTACTAGTAAGAAGCATGGGCTTATCACCATGGACAAGGCACAGGAGAGTAAGGGCATTCCCATCCTTTCCCAACCCTACGTCACTAGTAAGAGACACAAGCTCATTACCGAAGGTTGGTAGGGCAAGGAACTGTGTAAAATTAAAATTTTCTGTTTGATCTATATTCAACTTATTTATTTGAGAAAAATGTCAGTATGTTCTTATTTCCAAAGAGATCAATACATGGGATAGATGTGACACCATGAAGCTTCTAGAAAAAACCATAGGCAAGACACCTATCCTAGGAAGAAACAAAAGGTGAGAACAAGCATGTAGGCCTTGATATGGCTACCATTAAGACTTTTTCATATCTAGCTTTAATTGAAGAAATGATTCTGAAATAGTTGATGATGTTATGAGAATGAAGAAGTATGATTTGAATGCTTCTGCCAATGCTTTCAGAAGTTTGTAATGAATTGCCTGAGAATAAGTTCCTTGATCACAAAATTTTTATGAAACGAATGAACTAAATGAACCTAACTACATGAAGATGCAATGTAGATATAATTATACAAATAGTTCTGGTTTCTTATGCGTAAAATTGTTTAAGATGCAAAGAATTGACTATTTCATTGAATTCCTCGCCTTCTAGTGTACATAAGAGATATGCACCATTCAACGTTTAACTTGGCCTCATATAGGCTTTCTAGTTGGGAGAGGCATGCCTCTCTATAAGCTTCCTCATCCAGAATCCCTTGTGGTGAGATGCGGAGACTGGTTATTTCAACCTCAAGTGGGAGAACTACTTCTGCTCTGAATACCAATGAGAAAGGAGTTACTCCTATTGGTGTTCCTATTGAGGTTTGGTGGGCCCACAAGGCCAAATATAACTTTAAATGCCAATCTCGTTTGTTTTCTTTTATTGTTTTGAGGAAAATAGCTTTCAATGTCGTGTTTGTTGCTTCAGCCTCCCCGTTGGCTTCAGCGTAATACAGGGAGGCCGTATGATGGTTTATTTTAAATTTACTGCATAGCTCATGGACCTTGTCATTCTTAAAGGACGTGCCATTATCTGAGATAATGACTTGTGGGACACCGTACTTGCAAATGATTTGGTTCAAAATGAACTTGGTGATCATGGCACATGGTACAGTGCTAAGAGGCATAACCTCTACCCATTTGGTAAAATATTCAGTGGCTATGATTATGAAGTTATGGCCATCTATTGACGAGGGAGAGAATTTCCCTATCAAATCTAGGTCCCATGTAGAAAAGGGCCATGGAGTTATGATTGGTTGTAGAGCTTGTGCTGGCATGTGAATCTCGTAGGAATATTCTTGGCATTTATGGCATCTGCGTACAAACTCTACTGCGTCGTGTTCTAGAGTGGGCCAGAAATAGCCCATCCGATGTATTTTGCTAGTAGTGGCATGACCACTAAAATGGTCTCCACATATTCCACTATGGGATTCATAGAGAATCTTCTTGGATTCTTCTATGTCGACACACTTAGAAGCATTCCATCGAAAGCCTTACGATAGAGCACTTTTTCTATAATAGCATATTTAGCTATGATAATGCGTAACCACCTTCTTTGTTGTGGTGTAGCACCTTCTGGATATGTATGGTCTATGATAAAATTGATAATATCAGTATACCAAGAACATTCATAGATGAGAGGTCTGGTTTCAATGTAATATATGCATTCATTAGGAAAATATAGATCTACTAGATCGCCTCCATCTAATGGGTTGTCGGCTAACCAATCTGTAATGATTTGTCTCTTAATGGAATTCTGGTTTACAAAAGTTAATTCGAATTCACCCATTAAGGTTATAAAATGGCCAACCTTTTTAGAAAAGGACCCTTGCGTGAGGAAAGTTTGTAAATGGTCTTTTTTTACAATGACCCTTGTTTCTTGATTTAGAATGTAATGTCTTAAGCATTTGGTTGCAAAGACTATGGAAAGGCATTCTCGTTCTACTTGCGTATACCGTGTTTCATAGTCGAGAAACATTTGGCTAATAAAATAAACCGTACGTTCTTGTTTATCGTCGTTTTATTGAGCCAACATGCAGGCTAGAGAGACATCCATAGCTCGTGAATATAAGATCAAAGTATGATCTGGTCTAGGTGGCATTAACGTGGGAGTAGACAGTAAGAAGCGTTTAACTTCTTTGAAGGAATCATGGCATTCCTTTGTACAAATAATGTAGAAATCCTTTTTCAACAAATTTTTGATCGGATGAACAACAAAACTTAATCTCGGAATGAATCTTCGGATTGCACCGAGCTTTTCGAGAAACAATCTAATGCCAGATTCGTCTGATGGTGGGATCATCTCAAGAACAACCCAGATTTTGGCTAGGTCTACATCGATCCCTTGTGATGATATAATGTAACCTAGGAGTTTCCCTCCTGTCACACAAAATACTCATTTTTCTGGGTTTAGTGTAACTTTGTATTCAATAAAATGTGAAAGAATGATGCAGAGCACTTCCGAGTGATCACAACGCTTCCTGGCCTTGGCCAACATGTCGTCTACATAGGATTCCATGATTTTATGAATAAGATCATGAAATATGTATGTCATTGCCCACTGGTATGTAGCACCAGCGTTCTTGAGACCGAATGGCATAACAACATAGCAACAAGTTCCCCAAGGAGTTATAAATGTGGTTTTGGCTTGGTCTTGTTCAGATAATCTGATTTGGTTTATCCCGAGAACCCATCCATGAGAGACAAAAGCTCAAATCCATTTGTTGCGTCAATGATGACATCAATGGATGGTAACAGGAAGTCATCCTTGGGGCACGCCTTGTTAATGTCTCAAATCTCTATGCAGATGCGTATCTTCCCATTCTTTTTTAGAACAGGGACGATATTAGATACCCACTGAGAGTAATCGAGCAGTTTGATGAACCCTACCTGGAGAAGTTTCATTACTTCTTCGGTCACCATGAGACCTGCCTTGGGTTTCACTGGTCTTGATTTTTGTTTAATTGGATTTTCATCTAATTTGGTGATGAGGTTATGTACCGCAATGTGCGTTGTTATTCCCGTCATTTCTTTATAATTAAATGCAAAATCCTTTTGATGTTATTTGAGGATTCGAGTGTGTATTTATATTTCTTCTGGAGTTAACGAAGATCCTAGTTTCAAGATCTTTGGTTCTTCCTATGTTCTGATGTTAATATCAATCGTTCCTTCGATTAAAGAAGTGTTACCTTCTTCAAACTCAGGCAGGGCTGGAGGTAGTTCCAGATCTTTTCCATTCTCTATCACCTATATGTCGAGTTCCTTTTGTGGGAGAAGCTCTACCATGGGATTTCTAAAGTACAAAGATGAACATGTCGGATTAAGGAAAAATCTACCATGTGATGGGTGAGGTGTAACTCTGATAGGTGTTTAGGTAATCAAGAGTGGCACTATCACTATCAACATGACCTAAGATAGTAGATTTATTCTTGGCTATATGTGTGAGAAGAGGGTTTTTTGGTATTTTCTTTACTAATGGTTTAGTATGAAGTGATACTATGAAACTTGTATCTTCTAACTCATTACTTGGGGTGAAACGTGAAGATGAGGTTGCTATTGAATCTATGAGAAGGTTTTGTTCTTGTGGGATTGCCTCAATGGATATGAATTTAAATCCTTTGCTCAAATCTAATACTGTTGTTTTGTAGAGCTGTAAGTGTTCAGCTCTAGTCTCATACTCCTCAGAGACTTAGTTTGCTACTAATTGTGAGTCTCCTAACACTCTGATGTCATTAAAAATGATCCTTTTAACTATGATGAGACCAAGGAGGAGGGCTTCGTACTCAGTGCCATTATTTGTACATTCAAAATTTAATTTAAAGGAGAATAGTAGGATCTTTCCCTTGGGAGAAGTAATGATCACACCTTCCCCAGCCCCATAATGACATATAGCTCCATCAAAGTGTAGATTCCAATGTTTATTTTGGAAGATGGATGTTGTGACATTGATTATGTCTACTTCTTCTATTTCGGTTACTTCTACCATGCAAAGTTCCTCTACTGGAAGAGAACCAACTGCTAGGGTACATCCCATACCCGCGAAATCAAACGGTAGGAAAATTGGTAGATCTTGTTCCAGTAATTTGATAATTTTTGCAGTAGTTCCTAATGATATTGTTTCTACAACGTTAGCTTCATCCTTGAGGGTTGGGATTCTCTTGACTAGGTTCATAATTTCTAGTTCTGTTGTAGGTATTAATTTTTCTTCCAGTTTTGAGTTGGTTGGTTTGTTAAGTTAGTTTTTTGGGAGTTCAAAATCATAGTGAACGCCTGGCCTTTTCTTTAGGTATGCTAGGTGTATATCGAATGGTTTCAGATCACCTTTTTCTATGAATATCTTTCCTAAGTGTAAGAATCTTATTCCTGAAATAACGTAGAAGGGATTGCCTTCATACGGTGTATCCATGGTCAGCCAAGGATCATATTATAGTTGGTTTCCCGATCTATATATAAAACTCAGTGAGGATTGTTTTGGGTCCCAAGGTGACTGGTAGTTTTATAGTTCCAATCAAAGAGGGTTTAAGGCTATCATAGCCTCTTAGTGTATTCCTAGTCGTGGAACAATTTGTTTCTCTATACCCTAGCTTTTAAAGGAAAGAGAAGGGGACTATGTTAAATGTTGCCTCATCGTCAACCATTGCGCGTTTAATGTAATTGTTATAAACCCACACTTGTAAATGTAAGGCTAGATCACCTCTACATGCAATCTCAACATTTTTTGGCATTTTGTTTACGTCAAATATAAATTCAGCATCCCTATTCAGCTGCCCCGGAGGGTGGATATCAAAGTCTATATGGTTTACCTGTGTTTTGGGAGGTGGAGTGATGTTAATTAAATGACCTAAACCTTATGCTTATAAGAGAGCAGCCTAATGGGCAGGAGAGTTCTTCAACAAGTCCAAAAAGGAGATGTGAGAGAAGGTCTTTGTTAGGTCATTAATTAAATCATAGGCACCTACGGGTTTTACTAATGTTTGTTGGATGTTATCTGGATCTAGTGGGTGACTTGGATTTAGCTGAGAGGAATACTCCCGTGTCCTTGTTATGGCTTCCACATGTAGCTTAGTGTCTAACTCCACTAAACCGACTATCTTTGTTCCTGGCTGATTTCCTAATTACGGTGCGACAGGTGGATTTAGTGAAGTCGAGGCTTCATGATCATTGTTTCCTGTCATTACACCCTTGTTCGTCCCATTTGGATTTAATTTTTTGTTATTGTGATTTGGGAGCGGATCATTTAAGATCTTGAGGGGTGAATTTTGAGGGGAGACTTCTCCCGTGAAAGTGTTTGACACAGGTGATGTAGGATTTGCTAAGAACATATCTATGAAAAGTTATCTTTGTTCCTCTGGCAAACATTGGATGAATTTATTGTAGTCATGGTAAGTCTTAGTGTCATGGCCTAAAATTTTGTGGAAACCACAATACGAGTTGGGATTATAACTCCTAGGTTGTTGGTTTGGCACGTGTTGTGGTCTAAAACTCTTATTAAACCGTTGACTATTAGGATTAAAGTTTTGCGTTTGTTGCCTTTGGTTTTGATATCCAGTTGAATTTTGACTTGGACCCTGTGTCTGGATCTGCAGTTGTTGTTGTTGTTGAGGTGGTAGACAATTAAAATACACCGCATTGATTGTTGGGGTAAAATTGTTATTTCATTGATTATTGACTTGTGGTGGAGCATTTACAACATTTGCTTTTTTTAGTCTGATTAGTCACTCCATCTATTGTCGCTCCACAGTTCTTGTTAAGGATTTTAGGTCCTTGATTGGCATTTGTGGTAGTAGGATAAGTCGTAGTATTTTGGTTGGGGATGATTAACCTCCCATTTGTTCCATATGTCTTGCGACTGCTATCTATTGTAGCTTGATCTATTCGGAGAGCACTCTCGAGCACCTCATCATAAGTTCTTAGTGGGAACTTCTGGACTTCTTCCTTTATCTCTCTGCTGAGAGGATGAAGGAATAAATTGCATAGTTCCATTTGATCCATGTTTGGAGTGCTTGCTAAAGAATAGAGGAATGTATGCCATCTTTGGATGAAATTAGCAACAGATTCATTATGTTCTTGTTTAATATGCAAGAATTCCCTGATTCCTGTCCTCAACAATTTGTTCATGTCGAAAACCTTGATGAAATCTGAAATGAGTTGTTTAAATGAATGTATTGAGGCTTCAAGTATTCTATAATACCAATCGAGGGTGATACCCTCTAAAGTTTTGGGGAATATTTTAGCGACAACTCCATCCCAAGGGATTAGTTCTCAAATGGCTATGGCATAGGCCTTAATATGTGCATTTGGGTCTCCCTCTCCTTTGTATTTGGGTAGATTGGGGAGAGGTATTGGAAGCATGAAGCTTCGTATAGTGAAGTCCAAAGGTTCTTTCAAATATTCTGAATAAGTTCCTATCGCATAGATTTTGACCATTGATGGTGCTTGTTGAGGTGGTGGAGGTGGGATGGTTTGTTGATATGGTGTAACATATGTATTTGCAGGGGCATAAGGAAATCCCTATGGTTGAGTGAACATGCCGGGAGAAGAGAACATATCTCCCTATGGTGACTTGGAATATATGTTTAAGTATGGAGGAGAATTTCCCAGGAATGGATTCCGAGAGAAGAGAACATATCTCCCTATGGTGACTTGGAATATATGTTTAAGTATGGAGGAGAATTTCCCAGGAATGGATTATTTTGTACTAAACTAGGAGGTATCATATTTTCCACTGGAGTGGCGTTAGAGAACGTGGTTCTAGTTGGCATTTGTTGTGAATACTAAGGAGGCATTCCCAACGTGCCTATTCCTGTGAGGAGGTCTACTTGGCTAGGATGATGTGGAGGGTTGGGGATTCCTACTTGCCCAAAATATGAATTTTGATTTGCTTCAGCAAGCTCCAACCCTCTAACTTTTTCAGCCAAGGATGAGATGACCTCTATTGGTGAAGACACAATATTTTTCCTTAAGGGTGTTTGTTGTATCATTTGAGGTTGCGAAGGGGTATGATAGCCTGCTATGAATTGATCGTTACCCTACCAAGCTTCACCGAGGGCATAACCCATAGGTGGAGGAATGGGGGTGTTTTCTTGGAATAGGATATCAGATTGTACTTGTAAGCTCCCTACTGGTGGATACATGTTTTGGAAGCATTGCTCACTTTTAGTGAAGCGTGCTAAGTATTCCTCATCCAAAAAAGGGAGTGGGTATTACTATCTAATGATCTGTGGTTTGAATAAGACCCGAGGATATGAAATAGATTCTTCAGTAAATGTCATAGTATTAGAGCCTGAAGGATCTGGTTGTTGTGCAAGCTGATCGAACTCATCAATTCAGAACGAAGAACTTGAGCTAGTTATTTAAGGGGGAGTTTGAGATGATAAGTAATTATTTGAATAGTTATCAGCCCATGTAGAAAGTGAGGGCGATGGTTGTCTATTTTTTTGACTATAGCTTGTTTCAAGACCTGAGAGAGGTCTGCCATATGCATCGTATCTCAACATATTCGGGGGGTATATGAATAACTGCAAAATAATGGGAAAGAGCGAAGGTGGATGAAAGAAATGAGAAAAAGAGAAAGAATTGTTTGCTTCATGTGGGGTTCAGTAATTTTGTATGATGGAAAAGTGACAAGCAAGCATGGGAATCTACAAGTAACTCTTCCTCGCACCCGACCTCCTGAGGTCGTGCCGAGACAGACTGTGGGGATGGAATATACGTGGGGTATAGAAAAACTAATTAGGAAATATTATGTCTTCAACGTGCACTAATGGAATCTATGAATCTAAGAAAAATAAGGCCCTCCTAACCTTAACCAGTATGATAGATTGGTCGGCAAGGACGACTTCTCGAAGGCTCCAATCAATATCGATCTTTGGCATGATCTGATCTATAGGTTGTGGGATACGCGGAAGATAACCTGTGGGTGCTTCGTATATGTCTCTTGACAAGGTCATGAAAATGGATGGCGGATATAAGGTGGATTCTATGGGTGATTCTCTGGTCTAGTCCAGAAATCCTTAGCTTGATTAGCTGCTACATCTAGTGAGGATATTTGTGCGATAATGATTGGTGGAAGTGGAGAGGACCTAAATATTAATGTGCGTAAATCAACATAAACGTTTGATTGACCTGTGGGCCCGTTGGGTTGTGGGACTTGTGGATCACAACAATAAGTTCATGGTCATTGTGGACCTCCTATGGTCATGTGAAGAATCAATCCCTTCTCCCTAATATCTAGTAGCCGTATTCCTTTTCGGCCTCTACGTTTAAAACTAAAAGTTGTGCAATCTTTGTAGAGTACCTTACAGGCATTCTAGCAACTTGAATTCTTAATCTAGTGTCTATGTCAATGAGGATGTCTCCTGCGTCTGGCTTTGGGACCAAAGGATCATAACTGAATGCTTGCTCTCTTTCAAGCCCTTCTACAGTCATGCAGATATCTATTAGGGCAATCTGTAGTTTGGCTGGTTTGTCCAAAACGTGTGTGCTTTGTCATGTTCTATGTTTAATCCTCTTAACTATGAGCGGATTTATTGTAGTTCTTTTGTTGTTCGGAAGACCCAGATTCTGAGATTTTGTTCTATGTCAGTTATTGCTGCAAAAATATTGGGTTGAGGCACGATTGGCTTGAATGTGTATTTTCTGGGCTCCCTAGGTCCCGTGATTGTCATACAAAAGAAACAATATAAATCTAACTAAAGAAAACTAATTATGCAAAGTATATCCACGACATATATAAATTCTCTATTTTTATATTTTTGACAGAATATTTAACAAAATTAAGATAACAACTATTTAATATATCTATAAAATGACAATTAACCTAATAACATAATTAAAAACAAACAAGGTAGCTGAGTATAGCTACTTTTCTGTGTAGTTGTGAATCTATTCTAAATAACTAAATAACTGATCTAATTTAATTGAAAGATTTTCGATCCTACCTCAGAAGTGAGGAATGAATCATAGTTTCTTAGAAATGATTAATCCCCATGCCTTCCCCAGAAATATCGAAAATGAACGTAACCGAAATGAAGTAATTCACTACTCTATTTGGTATATTTTAACTAGAACTTTGAAAGCTTAAACCTGGATTTTGCAAAACAGTGGTGAATCCGATTGTGTGTGGCTTTTTCCCTTCAGTGTGGTCTCCTCATTCCTTAGTGCTCATGTTAATCCAGGAAAGTGTGTAATGTTAGCATCAACTGAAGTAGGTATTGGAACAATGGCATCTTTAGATGTAGATTGAATACAATACGAGTAGGAGAGGGATAGTGCAAGAGAATAGAGCTTTGCTTATGTGATTCCTAGCGGGATTTATTGTGAGTCATATAATACAAAACATCCAGAACCTGAAACTATCCTTCTTGACGAACAAAACCTGCAACTCTAATGGATTCATATTGAAAATGAAACTATCCTACCTCAATTTATTCTATGAAATAGTAATAACACTAGAACAAGAAGATCATATGACTTCTAAACAGTAAATCAAGACTAACTATGCATACAACAAATGAAAACTATCGAATTCCTAAGCAAGAACTGAAAGACTAAACTATTGAAATGAGAAGATGAGGGTCTTTTTCTTGTAATCAAACCAGCTATTTATAGAATTCACATTCACCCAAAGGTAACTCCAACTAGGACTCTTTTACCATTAAACAATGGAGAAACACTATTATAGGGAACCAAAATCATAAATACAAGCAAAAATAGATGAGAAGGTTGGTAAAAGTTGAAAAATCATGCAAGTCACGATTAAAGGAGCGTGTTGGAAAATGCGTGAAGGACCACCACCTTGAGCAGGGTGACGGTTACAGGACTGCCACCCTGCTTGGGCGGCAGTCACGAGGCTAAGTGGGGCATGCGGGATGTTAACATACACTTGGTGAGCTTTTCTGGATCCCATACACCTTGCGAGGAGACCTGTATCATCATTAGGGCATGTGTAACATCGTTCTGGTGGTACTATACCCTACAATTTCGGGTACGTATGAGGACCAAGAGGTATTCACTTTGATTTCATCAAGTTGATGTGTTCTTGGTGAGATTCAGCCTTTGGAAACACATGAAAGCACATCTAGCAACTCCATCTGGTCAACAATCCATCTCTCAAGTTGCAGACCTTCTTTCCATTCATTTTCATTCATCTTTGTTTCCACATCTTTCTATCTTCTTTCATTCCATGAAATTGTGCAATCATGACTTCATTTCCATCATGGAATTAACACTTACAATATCATCAATACATTCCACCTCCAACATACTTCTCAACTCCTTCAAATCAACACTTTGAGAAAATTCAAAATCAGCATGCATACCCATATGAGCAGTAATACAAAAATTAGTTTCGCTATGAAACATATCAAGAGCAAGAGTACACATGTAATAATAGAAGTCAAATGGAAAGTGTAGATTTGTTAGAGAAGATCCAAAAAATGGAGGAAAACATGGTGTAATCCAGGGCTCAAGCACAAATGAAGGCTTTTAGAATTGGTTGTAGAGCACCTTGTCCATGGGTTAGCCCTTTTCCAAGACATCACATCCGTCAAGAGAAGATGGAATTCATGGTTGTAACACTGCCTCAACTTGCAAAGTGGATTGAAGGAATTGATGTTAGGTTGTGGAGCTAGATTGCTTCACAATAAGCATGATTTTACATGTTACTAGTTCTGACAGTAACTGACGTCGATTAAGGTGTAACTGGCGTCGGTCAGATTAGGTCAGGATGTAACCGGTGACAGTCAGGTAGTAACTGGCACAGGTCAGGTTAGGTCAGGATGTAACTAGCACCGGTCAGGTAGTAACCGACGATGGTTACCTGGGTGACGATGTTTTAATTAACTCTCAGGAATTAGATCTACTTTTAGCATTAAAGTAGATTTATTGTTTGTAATTGCATGGCTAAGTGCCCTAAGTTTATATACGACTATATAAGCATAAAAGCTAGGGTTTAGAAGTAGAATTAAGAGAAGGATTGTATTATATCCTTCATTCTCCTAGATTGAGAGGATGATGAAGAAAAATAAGAAGAAAAAGAAAGAACGGGTTACATGAAGATAGAGTCCCCATGGAAAGGAGATGGATAGAAGGAAATAGAAGGTACATTTGAATGGTGAGAAGAGGGTAACATCTTCTACTGTATTTTCTTTGTATAATTACTGTCTCATTGTAATGGCTTGCATAGTATGCAAAACACATAGAGTTTCTTCTTGTATATCCACATGTTGGTGAGATCTTGTATTGTAGATCCATGAGATCATGATATATTGTTGATTCATGTAGATCTAGTATTATATTGTTAGATCCACAAGTTGTTGTGAGATCTTGTATTATAGATCCATGTAGATCTAGATATTGTAGAGGAGGTTGTCTTCATGTTTGCACAGGTTATGCAGTGATGGAGAGACAGACTTACTTCTTGGTGCACAGTCAAAGTTACACATATGGTAGACCCATGTGAAAGGTCTTGTTACAGATTCATAGATAACTTGGTAGTAGTTCAGAGATGTAGTAGTTCATGGTTATGTGAGATTTGTTGGTGGTGTTTGGAGGCACAATTATAGTGCACTCGTAGAGATCCATTTAGAGATCTAGAGGAGAGGAGATACTCTTGGAGAGATTTATTTAAATCTTGTATTGAAGAGTTGGTTTGTACTCTTGTTGTATTATACATATGATATCTCTATATTTGGTGTACGTAGCCCACATTGGGTGAACCACGGTACATGTTGCGTTATGTGTGTATTTTGTTTTGATTTAGATTATTGTAGTTTATACTTCCACTACTGTAGATTATGCGGAATTGTTAAGATCTTGTGTGCATGATTGGGTTTGTTATTTAATCATAGCACTATTCCGCAGTCCCATATTCCCAACAATTGGTATCAGAGCTTAGTTAGTCTGGTTATTCAGAGAAAGGTTTTGCTTCAGTATATTGTTAGTGGTTTACTGACAAGTGTATGCGATTAGGGTTTGTTTTTCTTGATGAAGAAAGCACAGAAAGAGATTAGATCTCAAGTGGGAGTTGGAATAGTAAGGTCGTTGGAAAGTATAATGACCGGCGTCGGCAGAGTGTGACTGGGGTCGGTTACAGGGCAGCCTTGTTATAAACTAAACATCACAGATATGAAGAATTGAAGAGATGCATGGAATGTATCTTATTTGCTGAGGTGTTCCTAGTTCTTAGAGGCACAAGCATGATGGTTAGATTGCAGATCCGGTTATTGAGGTATGGTTTTATCTTGGTTTTGTAGTGTATGGTTTAATTACACATGCATGGTTTTGGATTGCATATCTAGATTTGAGAATGAGAAAAGGATCATTTATGCATCCTTTTGTGCAATTAGATGCATGGGATTCATTAGAGAAGTTGAATATATTAGCACAAAATGAAGACGGGGTTTCCATCAGAGAAGCATGTTCCTCAGTTTGGAGATGCGGTTGAGTATCTTGGTGCTGGTAAGGTGATGTGTTTCATCTTGGTGCAGTTTTTATTGCATATATGTTTGTTGTTAAGTATTCTTACAAGTTTGGGTGCTTCTTGAAATGACTGGCTCAACACAAATATCAGTTTTGGTCAGAGTAGGCACCTGGTTTGGTGACCTATGCCAATTTGTGGCGTTGTGTTAGTTCTAGCAGCACCGATGTTGATCAGGGAATCGACATTGGTCACAGACGGTAATCGGTATCGGTCAACGAATAATGGTCGATCTCTGTGATAATGAGTTAGCACATGGTTTCTTACAGTAGAAGAGGGCATGATTGGTTTAGTGTCCTATTTTGGAGGATCGGGTTTCTGACACAATGTGTACAGGAAGAAACGGTGTAGATCACTTCATGGTTTTGATTAGAAATAGAACGGAGTTGGCTTGGTTAGTCCAGTGAGACTTTGGGTCACGTATCTCTATATGGTTCATGTTTTATTTCTTTCATTTGAAGCAAATTATATTATGTTTGGGTAGTGTGCATAGATTTACACCATGTTTTGGGTGTTGTTTGACTTTTATTTCTTGGTTGTGTGGAATATTGAGGACAAGGATATCTAGTCTAAGGATGAGATCCTCAACGAAAAGTCATGGTTAGACATAGTTGTAGATAATGAAATATTTTGAGTACACAGGATGAAAAGAATTTGATTCACCTACTTCACAAGAAGTCCAAACTTCTGTGATGTAGAAGTATTCTTTGATAAGAAGGGAATCATTTTATATTTTCTTTCATCTGGCTTTATTTCTCACTGACATATTAGCTTTCGAGCTTGGTGTTAGAGGCAGTGATGGGTATTTTTTGTTCAGTGGGAGCAAGCCGTGGTTGTTGGCATTGCAAGATTGGATACATGATGCACATGCAGATTGAGAGGAGAATGCTACTATACAAAGTGGCAAAGGAACTAGCTGGTTTTGGAGGGAAGTCACATATTATGTAGGTATATTGAGTTTATTGCTTTGTGATGTCACTTCTAGATTATTTTGTGGTGTTTAGATATTCCTTAGGGATGGCAGTTGATGGTTGATTCAGCTGGTTTTAGATGATAGATCAATTTTCAAAGTTTGAAGGGTGAAAAAGGAGAAAATATGTTAGTTACAGAGACCGTTTTCTGTTAGGGTTAAGTGTGATCGGTCATTTGGTAACCGTGGTCGGTTTGGTCACAGGTTTGACAATAGTGTTTATTTACCATTTTTAGATGGTGTCCTTGTTTTACTTTCATCTTGGTTAGTTTGTGCAGTATGTTGATGACATGCATGTTGGTATTTGCACTTGGTATTAGTTGCATGGTTTAGCACAGTTTGTTGTTATTGACATTAATGAGAAAAAAATTTATATTCGGATTTTGGAGTTAGTCTATGGCGTACTTGGAGCTTATGGAGAGCTGATGATATGGATGGATGTATAGGTGAGTTTATACATGTGAATAGATTCATTTAACTATGGAGATTATGAGTCTATGATGATGCAGATGTTTGATTTGCACATGGATGCCTATGAGCACAATTTATATGCCTTGAGCATGAGTAGGGGATGTTTATATTTCCTCTTGTTACTACAATTTATAGAAAAAATGAGAAGGAGAAGAGAAGGGTTACTCCTTTATATGTATGTTATCTATAGATGAATGTCTTGGACATGTTATTTGTTTATGCAGTGTTCGGATTTCTTTTAGTTATGCAGGTATTTGTGGATTGATCACCCACTGTTGCCTGTATAAGGACATGTTAGTTGTCCTCATTCAGGTTTGTTTTTACCCAAGATCTTGTTTTGCTTTCACGTATTCTAGTTTGATTTTTCTTTAGACAGTTGCATTGGTGGTTACATGGAGATGTGGATAGATAGATGGAGAACATGGTTGGTTTTCGGCTTGTTATGGTTGGTTTTACAGGTATGGCTATGGTTGCAGTTAAATCTCAGTACTTCAATTTGAGTGGGAGCTCTTGCAGGTGTGTTAGTCATGATGTCTTTGTTGCATAAGGAGCTTGGTTGGATTTACAGGTTTTGGCTATGGTTGCACTAATGAATCTTATGGTGTTACTTGATTTGAGTGGGAGCTCTTGCAGGTGTGTTAGTCATGATGTCTTAATTGCATAAGGAGCTTGGTTGGATTTTTTTTCTAATACCAACAATTGGTATGGTGTTATGATTTAGTGGGAGCTTGTGGCTCGGTTTCTTGAATCAATTGTAGCTTTGTGCAGGTTTGGTAAGTCATGGTTTTATCTTCTTGGTTTGAGAAGATAGTTTGATCTTCCCGTTTTTATTTTTGAGAGAATTGTTGAAGGAAATAATAGATGGTCTTCATGGTGTGTTGAGGATGGTGATGTAAAGGTATATGTACATAGGTTCAACAATTTATCTCCAAGTAGGATATTGTTAGGTTATAGAGCTAGATTGCTTCACAATAAGCATGCTTTTACATGTTACTAGTTCTGACAGTAATCGGCATCGGTTAAGGTGTAACCGACATTGGTCAGATTAGGTCAGGATGTAACTGATGATGGTTAGGAAGTAATTGGCACCGATCAGGTCAAGTCAGGTCAGGATGTAACCGGCACCGGTCAGGAAGTAACTGGTGACTGTTACCTATGCGAAAATGTTTTAATTAACTCTTAGAAATTAGATCTATTTTTAGCATTAAAGTAGATTTATTGTTTGTAATCGCATGGCTAAGTGCCTTAAGTTTATATACGACTATATAAGCATAGAATCCAAGGTTTAGAAGTAGAATTAAGAGAAGGATTGTATTAGATCCTTGATTCTCCTAGATTGAGAGGATGATGAAGAAGAAAAAGAAGAAAAAGAAAGAACATGTTACATGAAGACATAGTCTCCATGGAAAGGAACTGGATAGAAGGAAATAGCAGGTTCATTTGAATGGTGAGAAGAGGGTAACATCTTCTACTACATTTTATTTTAATAATTATTATCTCATTATAATGGATTGCATAGTATGCAAAGCACATAGATTTTCTTCTTGTATATCCACATGTTGGTGAGATCTTGTATTGTAGATCTATGAGATCATGATGTATTGTTGATTCATGTATATTTAATCCTATATTGTTAGATCCAAAATTTGTTGTGAGATATTGTATTATAGATCCATGTAGATCTAGATATTGTAGAGGAGGTTGTCTTCTTGTTTACATAGGTTATGCAGTGATGGAGAGACAGACTTACTTCTTGGTGCACAGTCATAGTTGCACATATGGTAGACCCATGTGAAAGGTCATGTTCTAGATTCACAGAGAACTTGGTAGCACTTCAGAGATGTAGTAGTTCATGGTTATGTGAGATCTGTTGGTGGTGTTTAGAGGCACTGTTGTAGTGCACTCATGGAGATCCATTTAGAGATCTGGAGGAGAGGAGATACTCTTGGAGAGATGCATTATACTATTGTATCGAAGAGTTGGTTTGTACTCTTGTTGTATTATATATACAATATCTCTATCTTTGGTGGACATAGCCCACATTGGGTGAACCACGGTACATGTTGTGTTATGTGTGTATTTTGTTTTGATTTGGATTATTCTAGTTTATACTTGCACTATTGTAGATTCTGGGGAATTGTTAAGATCCTGTGTGCATGATTGGGTTTTTTATTTAATCATAGAACTATTCTGCAATGCTGTATTCCCAACAATTGAGACATATGAGAAAAGTATGAATCAACCTTGTAAATGGGTAAGTAATTCAACAACTCCTTGTCCTTGTTTTTCTCCATCTCAAACTTCATCATTTCAGCAGTATCAAGTTATGAGCCAAGCCAATGCTACTCCAGTTGTGAAAACCATTCCCCTATCCCCTAGTCTTCCATATTATCTCATTTTTTCTTCCCTCTTCTCTTCCAAATCCAAATCCCCTCCACAATAGCAAAAGGAAATACCTTCCCCTCCAAAGAAACAAGAAGTTATACCTCCACCACCAAAAACAAAAGAAAAAATTGTTGAATCCCAACATACTTCTCCTCTTGCCTTCCCAATTCCATGTAGGGAAGAGGAAATTGTAAAAATAAATAAAGAAGGACAACAAGAGGAAGAGCCAAACAGAGAAGAAAAAATTAGAAGTTTTGTAAGCTTGCTCTCATATTCGGGATTACAAAGACCCCTTACTGGTTAAGCCTACAAAGGAGGTAAATGTTGAAGAACAAGTGGTGGCCAAGGCTGATTTTATAGTAGAAGAGAAGCAAGAAGACCAGTAGTCAAGTTTCCTATAGTGTAGTGTCCATGTTGGCATTCTGCTAGAAGGATGTGTTGATCTTATCCAAGCTGCAAAATCAGTCATGGAAGAGGAAAACAAATCAGCTCAAAGTCCCATTAGAAATGAGTATATTGAAGAAACCAAATCAGGGTTTGTAGCAGCAGAAGAAGAAGACATCATTGAAATTTTCTTGATTTCATTTGAAGGGCCTGATTTACTTGATGAATCCATGATGGAGGACAACTCTAAAAGAGATCTTACTACCCCAACTTGTCCTTGAGAACAATAGATTGAAGAGTTTGATTTGAAAAACTTCATGCTAGAGGAAGAGTTCAATCAAGAGAAAGATGGTATTCAAGCAACATAGGAAGGAGAAGGTGCCCCAAATCCAAAAGAAGAGGAGTACATTCGATCTGTGGAGGAGAGAAATGCAGATCAAAAGGATTCAAAAATAGAGTAGGCCATAGAAGAGCCTTCAGTTCTTCCTTCCATTTCATCTCTCTTGAGTTCTAGTGTTGAAAAGGAATTTTATATTTGAAACTCAATGTTGAAGGATGAAGAAAACCATGGTGATAAATTTGCAGATCAAAAGAACACCAAGGATGAGATTGAACATTTGCAGCAGGACAACAATGAGGGAGTTTATCTGTCTGATTTGAAGGACTGTTTTGATGAAGAGGAACTGATTGAAATCATACCATTTTCTCCTTCATCATCCATATTAAAAACACTTAAGCCTGATGTCATTGAGGAGAGCATTCATTTGCAGCAGTCTGCACTTTGTAGCAGCCTTTTGGAATCAAGATTGGGAGGTTTAAATATTCCATGTTCTTCATTGGAAGAAGAAGGGAAAGAGCCAGATAATTCCACCATTTCTTCCACACCATTCATCCAAGAAGATCTAAAAAAATAATCCATTGTTGGAATTGAAATTGAAAGAAATGGGTAAAATTCAAGGATCAGACCTTTCCCAATAAGATATTTGGCTTTAATAGAGCCAAAAGAGGAGTTTCCACCAGTCATGCTTGCTTCTAGGCATGTGGATGATATGCAAAGTACCAAGGATCAAATGTAATGCCTCTTCAGTCTAAATGTAGAGTGACTAAAAGAGGTATTTAATTTGTTTTCAGTTGACACCTTGATGATATGGGTGGAGGATTTGCCTCTTGTCATTTTTTCACTCATTGTAACAACCATGTTCAACTCCTAATAATTTGCATGGCTGCCAATTTTTATGAAAGGAAGTTATTTTGCACACCCAATTGCAGGGTTTTTTTAGCTCACCTTTTCTTCCGGTTACAGTAGAGTAGGTAGGTTTGCTTTCAGTAGAAGAATTGACTTTGCACATATCTGCATGTTCTATTTGGAACATGTATGATTTTTAATTTTTTAGATAGTGTTTTTGGAGTTGTGTTTCCTCTTGTAGTGCTTTTCCCTTGGCATTTGGTCAGAACTAGTGTCATTTCTAGTGAGTTTCCAAATGGATAAGGAGAAGGTTTTCAAGTTTAGATCATTTGCAGGCTATAATCATGACTCCATGCCCAATGGATATTTCAAGGTAGTTGATCACTTCATCTAGTAGGCATATGAACCCTCTGAGTCACCAAAATTGTTATCCAAAATGAGCCCCTGCTTATTTTGGCTAACTTACCTTCTTTTCCTCCTTCCTTGTGCTTCATCTCAAATTTCATCTTTTTTTGGAACTCAAACGTTTCTGGGTATTGCTTCATTAGATAGGATTTTTCTTCCCCTTTCAAGAAAGGTAAAGAAGTTCTCCTAAATCCTTGTATTTTTTTGAATTATGGCTCGGTGGAGTTTGCAGAGAAATTTTTCCCAAAATGGGCCCAGGGGCCTAAGGGAGAATTTTTGCCAAGGGAATTTGTCGGATTGGTGGGGATGAGGAGGAAAATTCAGCACTGTAGCCATTTTTGGTTAAAAAACTCAAGTTCATTTGCAGGCCCGTGGGCTCTCGAAGGAAAAAATTTGTGCACCAGCCAATCAGAAAGTGCCACTTGGAAGGCCTAAGCAGACCGATGGAGTGATGGGAAAATTTTAGCACTTAGGAATTTTTTGTCAAAATGCTCAAAGTCAAATTTTATCCCGTAGGTCCGAAGAAGGAATGAAACGCACTCGTGGGGCCAACGAGGAAATTTTGACACTTAGCTTTTTTGGGTAAAAAAGTTAAACTCAAAAATCGGCCTGTGGATCTGACAAAGGAAAGTGAAAGGAAAGAGATCAAGGTTCTTCTCCAATCAGAGAGCGACACGTCATCAGTGGAAGTTGGCGTGGCGGAAGCAAGTTAGGAATTTTTCCCTCTCTTTGTCTAAAAAATTTAACGGTGTGAATTTGGCCACATCCCCACATCGAATCAGGAGGCGACACATGGTTGAGGAGCAGCGCACAAGCAGGCCTGTGAAGATGTTTTTGGCACTCACCATTTTTTGGTAAAAAATATAAGGTCAAATTTTGGCTCGAAAATCCGCGTAGAAAAGAAGTTACTAGGGCCCGCCACCAATTAGAAGATGCCATGTGTCAAGGCAGAGCGGTGGGTGGCAGAAGTATTTTTAATTTTTTGGTTTTTTGCCAAAATTTCTCAAAGGAAAAAAATAGAAACACAAACCCACCGACCAATCGAAAGACACCATGTGTCTACTCATCGGCGGACATCAAGAGAAAGTTAAGTTTTTTTCCCTTTTGGCCAAAAAGGTTTAAGGCAAGAAATGAGCCCCTGATCCCATCATGAAATAGAAAGGTGCCACGTGTCCACTCATCAGTGGGGATCAGGGTGTTGGGAGAATTTTAGAATTTTTTCCAAAGTTACAAAAATACAAAAAACAAGAATGGGGCTGCATTTGTGCAACCAATAAGAGAGTTCCATGTGTCCACATTAGCGGTGGGGATTTCACCGGCAGAAGACCTTGGGAAAATTTTCCCTTGTGGGCTAGAAGGAAAAAAATGTTATTTTGGGACCCTCCAAGAAAATAGAAGGTGCCACATGTCCTCAGAGAATTTTGGGAAATTTTTCTAAATTTGCAAAAAAGGGGGAAAATGTCAAATTTTTCCCCTCCGACCCAATTTTTGCCCTAATTTTTACCAAAAAATTGTAGAGGGCATATCTTTCAATTCCAAGATCAGATTTGGACAAAATCAGATTTTTTGAAAGGTCTCGATCCCCTCTATGCATTGGAGGCATAAAAAAATCATTTTTTGTGGATTTATATGAAGAAAATGTGAAAAACATCTTTCACACCTTCAATGCATATCAGATTACTTTGAACAAATCATTTTTTGCTTGACTGCCATTAGTTTTCTTCTCCAGTATGTCAAGGATGGAGGATAAGCTTGATTTGATAAGGGAATACCCTAAAATGTCTTCCCACACCTTAATTCAAAGATCATATATCTTCAAAGACAACAATTTATTCTGTTTTCCATTTTTTTGCTTCTCTAGAATGCAGGCAAAAATAGAGCAATCAATTTAATGATTTTGTAGGCCGATTTGAAAGAGATTAATGGCTGCTATTTCAGGAAAATATCATATTTTCTTCCCCTACTATTTTCTCTCTCTTGCTTCGGCTATAAATGGAAGAACTTGATTCATTGTAAAGGTTGGATGTTTTTTACTATGTATCTCCCTTTCTCTCTATTCTACAACAAGTTTTTGGAGTTTTCAAACCTTCCATAAATCTATAAATGAAAATTTATGCCTTTTGGCCATTGTAGTGCTTTGTATCAACTATGTGGAGTAATAAAATAAGCTTGTGGGCGATTTCCATACCCTTTCTTAATTTCATTTCATCTTTTCTGGTCTTTCCATTACAAATCTGGTTATTTGTGCATCTGAGTTGCATTATTTTTATGGTCTGTGTTCAACATTAGAGTGGGAGTTCATCATTCCTCAGTGCATCACCTCCATTAACTTAGATTTCATTATTATTGCAACTTCTTCTTCACCTTGGTCCCTTGGAAAGATTTAGAGTAGGAATTAGAATAGATCCTCTACAAAATGAATGCATGCACCTGAACAGAGGGATAGGAACCAACCTTTAACCGAGAGAGTTTTTTCCCATTTTTCAAGTCCCACACTTGGGGAAAAAATTCAATGTTGTGCAATCACACTAGATGCCCATTATCAAACTAGAAATTTGAGAAACATCAATGGGTGCTGTGATTCTTTGTATGCACTGATGCTTCTTTGGTAGGCCTTGGAGGTGTGCTGATGCAGGAAGGAAAAGTAGTGTCTTTTGAGTCTCTCAAACTCAAAGATTACAAGATTAACTATCCTACTCATGATCTTGATCTTGTGGTAGTTTTGCACTCCTTGGTTTGATGGAGGTAGTTTCTTCTTGATCAGAGATTCACACTCAGGACATATCACTTAAGTCTTCACCACCTCTTCATGCAGACCAATCTAAATGCTTGTCAGTGGCATTGAATGGATTTTCTTTTTGAGTATGACATGGAGATAGAGCATGTGAAGGCGAAGGATAATGTGGTTGTAGATGCTATGAGAAGACAGAGACATTTGGTTATGGCCACTTCAGTGGGCACAGATTTGTGGAGCAAGACTCTTCTGTAGCTTCCTCTTGACAATTTATACATTACAGTGAAATAAGAGGTCAAGTCCCAGAGACCCCTTGAAGGGAAGTTTGATGGTTTCTCACTAGAAGCAAATTGTCTTCTCAGGCACAGAGGTCGGATTTATTTTTGGAGAGACAGAGGCTTGAGGTAGGACATCTTGATAGAGGCACATTGTGCACCCTATTCAGTCCATCCTGGGGTCAAGAAGATGCATGCTATCTTGAGATAGTTGTATCACTAGAGAGGACTTCACAGTGACATGACTCAGTTTTTGTCATGTTGTTTAGAGTTCTAGAAAGTGAAGGTCGAGCATCAGCATCTAGCTGGCCTTCTCTTTCCTAATGTTATACAAGAGTGGAAGTGGGATACCATTTCCATGGACTTTATTGTTAGGCTACTGATGTTGAGATATCACCACGACGCCATCATGGTCACGGTTGATAAATTGACAAAAGTGGCTCACTTTTCTCCAGTGAATACAACTTATATAGCTAGAGCAGTGACATGGGTCTATGGATGAGATTTTTAGGTTGCACGTGATACCACGAAATATTATTTTTGACCGTGACCCTTTGTATACTTCCCATTTCTGGACAACCATGCAACATGCCCTTGGGACGAGGATTAATTTCATCACAACTTATAACCTCGAGACAGATGGACAGACCGAGTGGGTGAATCAGATTCTTGAGGACATGCTTTGGATGTATGTGATGGATCATCAGGTGATATGGGAGGAATACCTGTACTTGGTGGAGTTTTCCTATAATAATAGTTTCCAGAGTTCTATAGGCATGGCTCCTTTTCAGGCTTTATATGGTAGAGAGTAAAGGACACCTCTTAGTTGGGACAGATTGGAGGATAGGGTATCTCTTGAACCAGCCATTCTACAAGACATGGAGAAACAGGTGGTGATGATCATACAGAGTCTAAAGGAGGCACATGACATGAAGAAGAATTATGCAGATCAGCATAAGAATGACCGTAGCTTTGATGTGGGCATGAAGGTGTTCCTTCGTGTCAGGCCACATAAGAGCCCTATCCATTATGGAAAAGGTTATAATTTAGCTCCTATAATAATTGGTCCTTTGGAGATCTTGGAGTGTATCAACCCTTTGGCCTATCGTCCAACGTTGCCACCCTAGCTTATCTCACATGCATGATGTGTTTCATGTTTCTCTTCTTAGGAGATATATTACAGATCCTTCTCAGGTGTTGGATTGGACCTCATTATAGGTGTAGGATTAGGGGTAGGTGATGGTGGATCCCATTCGCATTATAGATCGTAGGACCCTGGGCCTTTGAGGTAGAGAGATTGATCAGGTGTGAGTGCAGTGGGACAAATACAAAGAGACTACAACCACTTGGTACGATGCTACTATGTTACAAGTACAGTTCCTACATATGTTCCAATTACTTCCAGGAGGAAGTCAAGTCTAAGGGGAGGGGGATGTAGTGCCCACTTCCCTTTGACACTTTTTATTACTGATCATGATACTGCTGATTTTACTATAGACATTATTATAGTTTTGATTTAGTATGATATTGGATGTTAGATCATGGATTATTGTTGACATTGATTTATATTTGATGCATGATGATCACTAGAGAAATTTTTATAAATAGATGATAATATACTCTTTGACATGGCTATATTTTGGATGTTATTTGGACATGTGATACTTGGCTATAATGAGTAGACCTAGAAAATGGAATTTAATTGATGATGATATAATTGCTGATAAAAATTGTAAATGATATTGTTGATTGCTATGATGTTGTTGTGATTCATATATATGTATATATGATGTTAGAATTATAATTATATGATATTGGATGTTCTGATTTGGTCATGACACCGAAGGAGGTATTTTTTGTTTTGCAGGTTAAAGTATATCACAACAAACATGGGGGGATTAGAGACCAACCACATTGGAATTCTAGATGAACTCAACAAGGTAACCATGGTGACATATAGTGTTTGTGTGTGTGTTGTATTTTTCTAGGGATTCTCATGGGGGGGAGGATTACCTTTGAATGTGACCAAGGTGTTTTATGTATTTTTTTATTTGGCCCCTTTGTTATTGTTTGCATGTGTTTATTTTTTGGTGCATTTATCCGCTTTCATTATTTATTGAATGTTGTGTTAATATTGTGAGTAATCATGTTGTTAAGTTAATTAATTAAAAGATGTCATAAGAATGTAATTAATATAGTTGTTGACTCTTGGATTAAGTGTTGTAATAATGTGTAAGTAATGTGTAAGTTACTTTGTAAATGATGTGTAAGTTAACTTTTGAGTGTGAAACACTCCACTTTCTTGGAAATTCGAATTTTTCCTTAGAGGCTGATTTTGGAGGCTTGTGGGACAAGTTAAACTTGTCCCATACCTCTTAATTTAATTTACCAACCACACCTATGGTTTGAAGGTTAAAATTAGACTTTTATAATGCATTCTAGGAAGAAAAATTGTAAGTTTTAATTGCACTTTACTTACATGGTTTAATTTCAGTCCTTTGGGGTGTGGGTTGGATTTGAGTATGTAAGTAAAATTGACATATTATTCACCCACCTATTTATTATGCGTCGGAGAATGAAGTTGAATTTTGTGTTGGATTTGAGGATGTGTGATGTGACATCCTATATGGATCCACCTCATCATCTTCCCTTCCCTCTTCTATAAAATTTGAATTCCTTTCCTTGTTTTGGGTTGCTTGAATTTGGATAATTCATTCTTAGGTGAATTATTTTGCTGTTTTGAGTTCTTGCATTAGAGAATTGTTGGAAGATTTTTTCATGCTTGTGCTTTGCTGATTTGGATTTCTTGCATTGGGATAAAGCTTACTATTTTGGAACTTGGAATAACTCCATCATGGAGAGGTAGGAGCTTGGCTCTTGAAATGCTCTCTTTTGTTTATGAAAATGTCGTTTTGTTGTGAATGTTTTGGCATGTTTGTGGGTTGTTGGGTAGATGGCCTAGGAATGGTGTAGGAGAAGACTATGAGGTTCAATTTGTGGGAGGCATAAGTGTTTTTAAGGAGGTATAGGTGTGGAGGGAGTTGGGATTTGGGTTCCACCTTACAAAGAAATAGCTTTTATTTCTTTAATCATTATGGGGTCCCATAACAGGTTGGGGAGGTAAGGAGGAAATGTGAGGAATAAGGGGTTTTTTGGGGAGGAATAAGGAATGTCAGGGTTTTTGATATACTATATTTTGGAGGTTTGAAATCTACTGGTGATACCCATTTCCCCTTTTGGAGGCATAAGAAGCATCCCCCACAGTTTCTTGCCCCTTTGGCTTGCTTGATGAATCCTTTGTTGTTATTGTGATGTATTTAATGTAGTATAAAACTACATTATACTTTGGATTTTGTTTTATATGTGAAACAAAATGTTTCTTGTGTGTGTTGTGGAAGCCTTTGTTTCCATGAGTTAAATCACATCTTTTATTTCTCTATGGTTGGGGCTCGGGGGCCAATGTAGAAGGATGGATTCTCCCTTCTCATTGGATGTATTGGTTGGGTGGAGAGTGTTTCCTTTTCCCCTACTCTTGTTGTGATCAAATTGGAAGAATGTGAAATCTATATGTTGCTGTTTTGGAGTTAGGGAAAAAAAGACAATCGGATAGTCCCTTGTTGAGATAAATTTTATTGTAACCTTTGCAACTTGATGTGGATGAACTTGCAAATGTTTTGTAATGGAAATAGGTTGTGTTTATTATGAAATTTTTAATGTGAAATGTAAAAGAGATAAACTTTGTTTTGGTTTTGAAAGAATGTGAAAGAAATTGTATTCAAGGAATGAAAGAAAAGTTGTAAAGTTGTCTTTTGAAATCAATAAAAGATTACAATACCTTTCTCAAATTACATTGTTGTATTGAATCTGTGTGTTTAAATATAATTGAAATCTCTTTTTGAAAGAAAGAAATGCGTATGAAGGAAATGTAATAGTTTGTTTTGTGAAGTGCATGATTTGAAAAGAAGAAAATTTGAATTCTTGTCTTTATCATTTGATTGAAGGAATGAAACATATTTAGAACTAGCATGAAATGAATTCATTTGTAATGCAAGTAAAATAAGAACCATTAAGTTAATTTTTTTGTTTCCATTTTTTCTTCACATTAAACTCTGCAACTTTTACCAGAAATGAATAGACCGAACCTGCACTGAATAAATAACAATGAAACATAAAAATTGAACATGCTAGGATATAAATGAGTTCAATTAGACAAAAAAACTTAAAGTAAATCTTCCAAAACCTGGAAGAATCGAGTTCAAATCTTTCACATTCATTTTTCTTTCAAAGTTGTAAAATTTCGAATTGGAACTCAATTAAATAGATTTACCTCATAAGCCTATCCCAATTCCACTTAAGAATAATTCTCCGTGTCTATTTGACATGTTGAGAGGGGAAGAAGATCAAATTGAAAAAATGTTATAAATTGAAATTTACCTGTTTACACTGTAAAATCTTGCACAAATTTTTCACGAAATTGACACCTTAAACTTTATCAAAATTAAAAATTAATGTTTCCAGTGCAAAGAGGACGTTGAGATCTTTCCATAAAGTTATCATTTTCCCAAAAAAAAAACTCGCAATCAAAAGTTATGTCCTTCTAAAGTTTTTCTTCATTTGGCGTCAAAAATAATTCTAACTGTTAAAAAAGAAAATTGGGAGAAATTTCCTTGGCGAACCAGCAGGCCCGAATTTTCCCTTAGCACTCTTTGGACAAAAACACCAAAGGAATGAATTGCCCCACCGCTTTGCTAACCCGCAGGCCTTAATTTTTGTCAAAATCACCTAAGTTTGAAAAATAAATTTTAGAAAATGTTTCTCTGTGGACCCGCTGCCCCGCTTTTGCTTTTTTTCGTCTTTCACGGGCCCACAAAATCAAACTTAACCTTTTAAAAAAAATTGGAAAATTTTCCAAGTTTCCTCTGCCTTCCTACCGGCCCGCAACCAATCAGGTGCTGCCATGTGGCATCACGAGGCATCGATAGAGGAGTGGGTTCCTTTTTTCCTTTTGTGTTTTTGAATTTTTTTTGGTAAAATTTTATAAATCTCTCTACCGGCCTACCAGCCTGCAGACAATGAATGGCTGACATGTGGCCTCACTAGGAGATGGTGGAGGAGCAAATATTTTATTGACTTTAAAACTTTAAACCTTTCTTGGTGAAAATCCCTAAGTTTCCCCACAAGTCTGTTTTTCCCGCAACAAATCAGAGCTCAACACGTGCTGCCTTGGGTGTCAGCGGAGGCGTAGATAATTTTGATACCTTAGAGCTCTTTGGTCAAAATAATTAATGTCTTAAAATTCTCTGATAGCCCAACTTTCCGCCAGAGCTTTTAAAATCTGACACGTGTCCTCTTCAGGGTTACAGGTGCATGGAGGAAAATTGCACTTCTTCCCCGAAAAGGGAAAAAGTGCCAAAACTCTTGCCCTCTCCGCCGGCCTGCGCATGGAAATAGAAATTTCCCTAGGGCCGTAAGCTCGCATTTGGGAAAATTTTCCTCCCAAGGTCTGTCGGCCCATAACTTGAGAAATGTGAGGAGTTAGGAGGACTTCTTTATATCATTGGAAAGGTGAGGGAATTTCCTATCTTATGGAAATGATTTAGTGATTTTTTGAATGCATTAATTTTGAGAAAAATCAAGTTGAATATTCAAGAAAGTTAGAGAATGGGTATGGTGAGAGATTACCCTCTCAACCTAAATGAAATTTCTAACCCTAAGTTTTGACCTTATGATCTTTAATAATTGTTGATGTGGGAAAAATATAAGTTAGTAATTAGAAGTGATCTTGAACCCTGTTGTTGCATCTGTTGTCTTGTAACTTGGTTGTAGATTCACTTAAACAAAAAAAAGTATTCCATAATTTTCCTAACTAATCCTAGGTTGTTCTTGGGTCTCATGTGGGTTGTTTTAATAGGCGTTACACTTGGTATTAGAGCTTTGGGTTAAAAATATTTGACCCTTGTGCACACTAGAAAACTTGAGACATGAACTTTAAACCTAGCATACCTTTTTAAATTTAGAAAATAGAACTATTTAGAAATTGTATATCTTAGTAAACATGGATGACTAAATGAAACCTAGAATATTGAACTAACTCTTGCCTTGGTCTGTGTAGGGAGTGTGTACTAGGCGAGGGGAATTTTAACATAGACTTATATTTTCCACCACTGGATCATGCTATGGTAGCCATCCTACCACAATGTTTTTAGACACTTCGGAATGTTAATGCCTCTTTACGCAGAGGACCCATTGGAGGACAGTCATACAGGAAGGATGGGGAGCCATCTTTAGATGCCCATGCATCTCCTCAACAAGGAAAGGAACATAGATAAGATAAATCCCATGCGGATTCATAAAAAGTAGAGTCAATACAAAGGGGTGATCAGATACCAGGACATAGAGATAGATCTAGGGGTGATGGGATGAGCATGCAGAGAGGCCTAGGGGCCGTCATACCACAATTGTAGATCACATCAGGGAGATCCTTAAGCTATGACCATCCCATTACTCTGGTGACATTGGTGGGTTTCAGGTAGAGGTCTGGTTAGTGAGCTTGAGTAGTTTCTTCAAGATTTTTCCTTGTTCTAGAAACACAAAAGCTCGTATTCCGATCCATCTACTGAGGGATGGATCAGGAGTATAGTGGAGGATAGAGGAGTAGAAGCTCCATGTTGATTCTTAGAAATTCACCTCGGAGCTCTTTGAGGAGTGTTTTAGGAGCTTATATTTATCTGAGAGATTCATATATCAGAGGATCGATGAGTTTCATGATATCCGGAAGGAATCTCTTATAGTGGCTGAGTATGAGAGTAGATTTATGAATCTACTCTAGTATGTTGAGTACATGCAGGATGAGCAGGTAGGGATCCACAGGTTCATCCAGGGCCTGAATCTAGACATTGGAGGTGCAATGCAGATGCATTGTCCACAGACACTTACAGAGGCTGTTGATAAGGCCTACATAGCATAGTAGACTCGGGGAAATACCTAGTAGGATAGAGACCAAGTCCGGACCCGCATACAGTAGATGCAGGACAACAGATCGAGGGGGTCAGTACCTCCTCATGGTGGACAGGGTTTAGTACAATCATCTTTTAGACCACACTAGCAGTAGCAGTCCCACCCACCTTATAGACCTCCATAGATATTTGATGCAGAGAGGGGTCGGAGTATGGGACCTCGTCCTAGGGGTCCCATTAGGACACAGGGTGGACCTAGAGATCAGTCAGCAGGAGCTCGCCAGCAGAAACCACAACAGAGTGTAGCCAGATCATCTATATCCACACCATATACTTCGAGAGTACTGGCTGGACCTGCTACAAAGGGGAGAGGATCAGGCAGTTTTTTTGGTTGTGGTGTTGTCAGACACTTTTAGAGATACTTCCCTCAGAACTGTAATAATAAGGGTAAGACAAAAATATCTGAGCCTACTGTTGGAGACATGGGGTGTAGTCATAGGATTTATGTAGTGGTTGAGAACCACCAGACCGAGCACCAGAGCATTACAGGTAGCATTAGTGGTATTCCTACCTCCATATTGTTTGATTCTGGTTCTTCTGATTCTTTTATTACACCATATTCAGTAGAGTGATGCATGATTGTGGCAGTTAGGCAGGGTCATAGTTGGGACATTGAGATGGCTTCGGGAGCCAAGATCTTTGTAGACTCATTAGTCAAGGAGTGTGTAGTGGATTTGGGACCTTTCACCACTACCTCGGATCTCTGTATCCTTCCATTGGGATTGTATGGAGTCATTTTGGGTATGGATTCGTTATTTTCACACAGGGCCAGGATGGATTGTTATCATAAGACTATATATCTTGTGCAGATGATCTAGGAGTTGAGTCAGTGAATTCTGGGGTCAGGAGACCTATTTCTATTTGCATTATCTCTTCTATGCATCTTAAGTAGTGTGTGCGATGGGGTTGTCAGATGTATGTTGTCACAGTCAATGACAAGTCAGAGGATTGGTCTAGTGGATCATCCCATTTTAAGAGAGTTTGTAGATTTCTTTCCAGGGGAGATACCGGGGTTGACACCCCCACGTGAGATTGATTTTCATATAGATCTTGATTCGGGAGTAGAGCCTATCTCACAAGAACCTTATCAGATGACCACCTCAGAGCTCTACGAGATCAAGTTGTAGCTAGAGGCCCTTCTAGAGAAAGGCCTTATCTATCCTAGTATATCCCCTTGGGGTGCACTGGTGATTTTTGTGAAGAAGAAGGATGGATCCTTGCGGTTGTGTATTGATTACCACCAGGTGAATAAAGTAATGATCAATAATAGTTATCTCCTTCTACACATAGATGACTTGTTTGATCAGATGAAGGGAGCCACCATTTTCTTAAAGATTGATCTTAAGTCATGCTATCATCAGATGATGATTACGGAAGCGGATATTCATAAGACTGCCTTTTGTACGAGATATGGGCACTATGAGTTCACAGTGGTACCTTTGGGTTTGAATAATGCCCCTGTAGTGTTTATGAGTTTGACGCATGGTGTATTCAGGACCTTCTTATATCGCTTGGTGCTAATATTCCTTGACGAAATTTTTATTTACTCACGTACATGTGAGGAGCATGAGGGGAAGCTTTGCCAATTTCTTCAGTGTCTTCATGAGCTGGAACTTTACGGGAACTTGGAGAAGTGTGATTTTTTTTCAGTCAGAGGTATAGTACTTGGGTCATGTCATTTCTTGGGAAATTATAGCATTCGATCCTTCCAAGATTAGAGTCATTATGGATTGGAAAATACCCTATACTGTGACAAAGGTACGCAGCTTCATGGGATTGGTAGATTACTACAGGATATTTGGTTAGGAATTCTCTCGGATTGCGCACCCCATCACTTCCCTTCAGCAGAAATAGAAGAAGTTTGTTTGGTTGGAAAGATGTTAGAAGTCCTTCAGGACACTTAAGGAATGTATCACTATAGCACCTATTCTTGTAGTGTCGGATCCACATGGTGAGTTCTTTGTATGCACGGATGCTTCTTTTGTAAACCTTGGAGGTGTGCTGATGCAGGAGGGTAGAGTAGTGGATTTTGATTTTCACAAAATTTCTGACTCATGATCTTGAGCTTGTGATAGTTGTACACACTTTGGTTCAATGGAGGCACTTTCTTCTTGGTCAGAGATTCACACTCAAGACATATCACTTAATTATTTTCCACCTCTTCACGCAACCCAATCTAAACACTCATCAACGATGTTGGATGGATTTTATTTTTGAGTATTACATGGAGATAGAGCATGTGAAGGGGAAGGAGAATGTGGTTATAGATGCTCTGAGTAGATGGAGACATTTGTTTATGGCCACTTCAGTGGGAAAATATTTGTGGAGTGGGATTCTTCAGCAGCTTCCTCTTGACAATTTCTACATTGTAGTGAGAGAAGAAGTCGAGTCCCAGAGATCCCTTGAAGGGAATTTTTATGGTTTTTCACTAGAGGTAGATGGTGTTCTCAGGAACAAAGGTCGGATTTATGTTCCCAGAGATGGATGCTTGAGGAAGGAAATCTTGACATAGGCACATCGTGCACCCTATTCAGCCCATCCTGGGGTGAAGAAGATGCATGCTACCTTGAGAAAGTTGTATCAATGGAGAGGACTTTGTAGGGACGTGACTTAGTTTGTGTCACGCTGTTTAGAGTGCTAGAAAGTGAAGGCCAAGCATCAACATCCAGCTAGCCTTCTCTTTCCTCATGCTATACCAGATTCGAAGTGGGACATCATTTCTATGGACTTTATTGTTGGGCCGATGTCGAGATATCACCATGATGCCATCATGGTCACAGTTGATAAATTGACAAAAGTGGCTCACATTTCTCCGGTGAAGACGACTTATACAACTAGTGTAGTGGCACGGATCTATCTGGATGAGATTATAAGGCTATATGGGATACCGCAAAATATTATTTGTGACTGCAATCCTTTAGATACTTCCCATTTTTGGACTACCATGCAACATGCCCTTGGGACAAGGATTAATTTGAGCAGATCTTATCACCCCGAGATAGATGGACAGACCGAGCGAGTGAATCAGATTCTTGAGGACATGCTTCAGATGTATGTGATGGATCATCAGGGGATATGGGATGAGTACCTGTACTTGGTGGAGTTTGTGTACAATAATAGTTTCCAGAGTTCTATAGGCATGGCTCCTTTTCAGGATTTGTATGGTAGAGACTTAAAGACACCTCTTAGCTGGTACAAGTTGGAGGACAGGGTATTTCTTGGACCAGCCCTTCTACAGAAGATGGAGCAGTAGGTAGTGTTTATCAGGCAGAAACTACAGGAGTGACATGATAGGTATAAGAAGTACGCATATCAACATAGGACTGACTGTAGATTTGATGTGGGCATGAAGGTGTTCCTTCATGTCATGCCACATACAAGCCCTATCCATTATGGAAAAGGTCCTAACTTAGCTCCTAGATACGTTGGTCCTTTTGAGATCTTGGAGAGTATCAGCCCTTTGGCCTACCGTCTAGCATTGCCACCTAGCTTGTCTCGCGTACATGATGTGTTTCATGTTTCTCTTCTTAGGAGATATATTGCAGATCCTTCTCATGTGCTAGATTAGACCTCATTACAAGTGTAGAATCAGGGGCAGATGATTATGGAGCCCATTTGCATTATAGATCGCAGGACCCTGGGCCTTCAAGGAAGAGAGATTGATCAGGTGTGAGTGTAGTGGGACAGATACGATGATACTGTAACCACTTGGGATGATTCTACTGTGTTACAAGTATAGTTCCCACATCGGTTCTAATGAATTCAAGGAGGAAGTCGAGTATAAGGGGAGGGGGATGTAGTTTCCACTTCCCTTCGACACTTTTATTACTGATCATGATAATACTGATTTTATTATAGACATTATTATAGTTTTGATTTAGTACGATGTTGGATGTTAGATCATGGATTATTGTTGACCTTGATTTATATTTGATGCATGATTATCATTAGAGACATTTTTATATATAGATGATGATATACTGTTCAACATGGCTATATTTTGGATGTTATTTGGACATTTGATACTTGGCTATAATGAGTAGACCTAGAAAATGGAATCTAATTGATGATGATATAATTTCTAATAAAAATTGTAAATGATATTGTTGATTGCTATGATGTTGTTGTGATTCATATATATATATATATGATGTTTGAAATATATTTATATTATATTGGATGTTCTGATGTGGCCATGAGGCCGAAGGAGGTATTTGTGTTTTGTAGGTTAAATATATCATAAAAAATATTGGGGGATTGGGGACCAACCACATTGCAATTCTAGATGAACTAAACAAGATCACCATGGCAACATGGTGTGTGTGTGTGTGTTGTATTTTTCTAGGGATTTCCATGGGGGGGATTACCTTTGAATGTGACCAAGGGGTTTTATATATATTTTAATTTGGTCCCTTTCTTATTGTTTTCATGTGTTTATTTTGTGGTGCATTTATCCCCTTTCATTATTTATTAAATGTTGTGTTAATATTGTGAGTAATCATGTTGTTAAGTTAATTAAATAAAATATGTCATAAGAATGTAATTAATAGAGTTGTTGACTCTTGGATTAAGTGTTTTAAGAATGTTTAAGTAATGTAAAAGTGATGTGTAAGTTAACTTTTGAGTGTGAAACACTCCACTTTCTTAGGAATTCGAATTCGTCCTTGGAGGCTGATTTTGGAGGCTTGTGGGACAAGTTAAACTTGTCCCATACATCTTAATTTCATTTACCAACCATACCTATGGTTTGAATGTTAAAATTAGAATTTTATAATGCATTTTGGGAAAACAAATTGTAAGTTTTAATTTCACTTTCCTTACATGGAAAAATTTCAGTGCTTTCGGGTGTGGGTTGGATTTGAGTGTGTAAGTAAAATTGTCATATTATTCACCCACCTATGTATTATGCATTGGAGAATTAAGTTGAATTTATTGTTGGAGTTGAGGATGTGTAATGTGGCATCCTATATGGATCCACCTCATCCTCTTCCGTTCCCTCTTCTATAAAATTTGAATTACTTGCCTTGTTTTGGGTTGCTTGAATATTGAGACTTCATTCTTGGGTGAATTATTTTGCTGTTTTGAGCTCTTACATTGGAGAAGTGTTGGAATATTGTTGCATGCTTGTTCTTGGGTTATTTGGATTGCTTACATTGGGATAAAGCTTACTATTTTGGAACTTGGAATAACTCCATCTTGGAGAGGTAGGATTTTGGCTCTTTAAATGATCTCTTTTGTTTATAAAAATTTTGTTTTGTTGTGAATGTTTTGGCATGTTTGTCGGCTATTGGATAGATGACCTAGGAATGGTGTAGGAGAAGACTATGGGGTTTAATTTATGGGAGGCATAAGTGATTTTTGGGAGGTATAAGTTTGGTGGGAGTTATGATTTGGGTTCCACATTAAAAAGAAATAGCTTGCATTTCTTTACTCATTATGTGGTGTTGTAAGAGCTTAGGGAGGTAACAGGAAATGTTAGGAATAAGGGGTACTTGGGGGAGCTTAAGGAATGTTAGGGTTTTGATATACTATATTTTGGCAGTTTGGAATCAGGTGGTGATACCCATTTCCCATTTGGGAGGCATAAGAAGCATCCCCCATAGTTTCTTGCTCCTTTGGCTTGCTTCATGAAGCCTTAGTTTTGATTGTGATGTATTAATGTAGTTGTAAACTACATTCTGATTTGTACTATGTTTTATATGTGAAACAAAATACTCCTTGTGTGTGTTGTGGAAGTCTTTGTTGCCATGAGTTGAATCACATCTTTTATTGCTATATGGTTAGGGCTCAGGGGGCCAATGTAGAAGGATGGATTCTCCCTTCTCATTGGATGTATTGGTTTGGTGGAGAGCATTTCCTTTCCCCTACTCTTGTTGTGATCAAATTGGAAGAATGTGAAATCTACATGTTGTTGTTTTGGAGAAAGGAAAAAAAAAAACAGTTGGATAGTCCCTTGTTGAGATAAATTTTATTCTAACCTTTCCCACTTGAAGAGGATGAACTTGTAAATGTTCTTTAATGGAAATATGTTGTGTTTATTATGAAAGTTGTAATGTGAAATGTAAAAGAGATAAAATTTATTTTGCTTTTGAAAGAATGTGAAAGAAATTGTATTTGAGGAATAAAAGAAAAGTTGTAAAGTTGTCTTTTGAAATCAATAAAAGATTGCAATACCTTTCTCAAATTACATTGTTTTATTGAATCTGAGTATTTAAATATAATTGAAATCTTTGTTTGAAAGAAAGAAATGTGTATGAAAGAAATGTAATACTCTATTTTGTGAAATGCATGATTTGAAAAGAATAAAATTTGCATTCTTGTCTTTATCATTTTATTGAAGGAATGAAACCTATTTGTAACTAGCATGATATGAATTAATTTGTAAGGCAAGTAAAATAAGAACCATTGAGTTAATTTTGTTGTTTCCATTTTTGCTTCACATTAAACTCTGCAACTTTTATAAGAAATGAAAAGACCGAACCTGCACTGAATAAATAACAATGAAACATTAAAATTGAACATGCTAGGATATAAATGAGGTCAATTAGACAAAAACACTTAAAGGAAATCTTCCAAAACCTAGCAAAATTGAGTTCAAAGCTTCCATAGTCATTTTGCTGTCAATGTTGTAAAATTTCGAATTGAAACTCAATAAACTTATCCTAATAAACCTATCCTAATTCCACTTAATAACTATTCTCCATGTCTATTTGAGATGTTGAGAGGGGAAGAAGATCAAATTGAAAAAAGGTTATAAATTTAAATTTACCAGTTTGCACTGTAAAAGCCTACAGAACATTATCACGAAATTGACCCCTTAAAATTTATCAAAATTAAAAATTAATGTTTCCAGTTGAAAGAGGTCGTCGAGAGAATTCCATAAAGTCCTTGTTTTCCCAAAACCGATCTCCCAATAAAAAGTTATAGCCTTCTGAATTTTTTCTTTGGCATAAAAAATAATTCTAACTGTAAAAAAAAATTGGGAAAAATTTCCTTGGTGGACCCACAGGCCTGAATTTTCCCTTAGAGATTTTTGGAAAAAATTCCAAAGGAATGAATTCCGCCACCGCTCAGCTAACCCACGGGCCTTACTTTTGTCAAAATTACCTAAGTCCGAAAAATAAATTTTGGAAATATTTTCCCCATGCACCCGCCACCCAGCTTTTACCTTTTTTCATCTTTTGCGGGCCCACAAAATCAGACTTAAACTTTTAAGAAAATTTGGGAAAAAAATTCCAAGTTTCCTCCGCCTCTCTGCCAGACCGCAGCCAATCAGGTGTTACCACGTGGCATCATGAGGCGTCGACGGAGGAGCGGGTTTCTTTTTGCCTTTTGTGTTTTTCGAAAATTTTTGGGAAAATTTTCTAAATCTCTCCGCCAGCCCACCAGCCCATAGCTAATGAATGACTGACACGTGGCTTCACCAGGAGACGGCGGAAGAGTAGATATTTTATTGACTTAAAAAATTTAAACCTTTCTTGGCAAAAATCCCTAAGTTTCCCCGCAAGTCTGTTTTTCCCACAAACAATTAGATCTCGACACGTGGTGCCTTGGGCGTCGGCAGAGGCATGGATCATTTTGATCCCTTAGCACTTTTTGGTCAAAAGACTTAATGTCTTAAAATTCTCTGACGGTCTAATTTTCCGCCAGAGATTTTAAAAGCGGACACATATCCTCTTCGGTCTCACGGGAACACAGAGGCAAATCGCACTTTTTTTCTCAAAAAGGTAAAATGTACCAAAACTCTTCCCCACTATACTGGCCCGCGCATGGGAAAATTTTCTTCCCTAGGCCCGTAGGCTCACCCTTGGGAAAATTTTCCACCCAAGGTCCACCGGCTCATAACTTGAGAAATATGAGGAGTTAGGAGGAATTATTTATATCATTGGAAAGGTGAGGAAATTTCCTATCTAATGGGAATGATTTAGGGAACGTTTGAATTCATTAATTTTGAGAAAAATCAAGTTGAATATTTAATCCAGTTAGAGAGTGGGTATGGTGAGAGATTACCCTCTCAACCTAAATGAACTTTCTAACCCTATGTTTTGACCTTGTGATCTTTAATAATTGTTGATGTGGGAAAAATATAAGTTAGTAATTAGAAGCTATCTTGAACCCTATTTTGGCATCTGTTTTCTTGTAACCTTGTTTTATATTCTCTTAAACAAAAAAATTTATTCCATAATTTTCCTAACAAATCCTAGGTTGTTCTTGGGTCTCATGTGGCTTGTTTTAATAGGCATTACAGTATTCTTCGCCAGTTCCCCTTCTTCTACCCTTAATTGTAGTGTGAGTGTCCCTTATGAGATTAATGATTTTGAGGTAAAGAATTACTTGATGAACCTGTTATCCAAAATTCACCCCTCAAGGTAATTTTGATAACATGCAAGCAATTATATTGATTCAGGGTGAAAAGTCATGTTTCTAGGGTCCCCTCATATTTGTCTAACTCCCCTGTCCAAGAGGAAGAGAGTAAGTCCTGAGAAAATGTGAAAAAGGGGTTGCAGAAGGAAAATAGGTTGATCCAGAAAAAATCGTGAAAATTGGCTAAGTCCTGCTCAAGGTCGCCTCTGGGACGTGTGGGACAGAAAAGCGCAAACCGGCCGAACCGGGCGAAATCAGCACAAACAGCCCGAAACGCAGCAGGGACAAATGGGACAAAAGTACGCGGTGGGCGAGAAATGCCGGTTCGACAGAGGGAAAAATTCGACTAACTGCTGAGAGGGACAGTCTGGGACGTTTGGGTCAAAAATACCCGAATCGGCCGGTTTGGCCGAAATCAGTCAATGCAGTCCAAAACAAAGTGGGCCAAGTGGAACAAATGGACCCGAACCGGCCGGTTCGGCCGAAATGGGAACAAATGGTCCGAAAGCAAATGGGACATTTGGGCCAAAAATGTGCGAACCGGCCGAACCGGGCGAAAAGAGTCGAGGCAGCCCGGAAGGCAAATGGGACGCATGGGACAAAAGGCGCGAACCGGCCGGTTCGGCCGAAATCAACACAAAGAGTACTATACCAAATGGGACAAAGGGACGCATGGGACGCAAAAACCTGAAGAAGCCGAGGACCAATCAAATCATGACACGTGTCACAGAAGGAAAAGTCAACGTTTGGTCCGGAAACTTCAAACGGCCATAACTTTTGACTCCGAGCTCCGATTTTGATAAAATTGGACTTTCTGGAACGGGCACGACGTCCTCTACGCCACAAAAACTGGATTTCTTAATTTTAATGAGGATAGATATATTTAAATAAAGGAAATATGTGCGGCTCCAGTCAGTAAATGCTCTTTCCCGTCAAATGACAGAAAACGCCTGCCAGGCCCAAAATAGCTGCCTGCACTCAGAAGGCCATAACTTTTGCATTTCTCAACAAAATCACACAAAATTGGTACCGTTGGAATTTTGGTTCCGAGCCCGACGCACAAAAATCAAGAAATTCCAGATTTGATCATAAATTGACTGAGATTTTTAAGAAAACGTGGCCGGGTTCAGAACAGTGTTTTATTTGGTAGCTGGGAGTGCAATTAAGAAGCATGGTCATCATTCATTCTCTGCTGCAGCACATGGGACAATATGGGGAGCCTTTTCCAAGTAATGTATACCCATTCCACTCAATTTAATGCCTCTTACAGGTGGTTGAAGGACAGATTTCGGGATTTCCATTTTCCCTTCTCTTTTCCTTCTCATTTTTTCTATAAAATGAAGTGTTGGGCTCATTGTAAGGGAGAGAGTTTTTGGGTAACAAAGCTCTTTCAAGATTGCTTTGTGAAGCCAGTGTGTTGCAGGCCCTTGTAGTGGACTCCTTGCATGGTGATCCAGGCCCTTATCTTGTAATAGATTGAACTGTGCATATCATGAAGCAATAAAATATCAGTTTGTGGATATATCTTCCCCTGCTGTGTTTCCTTGCATTCTTCTTGCCCCTTTAATCTTTCTACAAGTATATTGTGTCTATTTATTATGTTCTTGCAGGAATTCATTATCATTGTGTGTGCTTGGAATATTGCTGTGAATGTATTTTGCTGGATTATGGTGAACTGTCATCACCTCTTCTAGTGTGCACTTTGCCTCTGTATTTCACACATTTGGAGATTACTCTCACACCCTCTTTTATGGTGTATCACGCAGATTCACTATGCTACCAAGCTACCACTAACCCACACAAACCACCGACCTAACCCAGCATCCTTACTAAACCACATCACCCACAACCAGAACATACACACCCCAACCCGTACCACCACGACACCGACACATGCCGGAACCCAGTCTTTCTTTTCTCTTATCTTTTTCACCGCGCCAACGCCCACCAATCCAAACTTCCCATCTTCCCCACAACGTAATATCTGGCCTGATCACACAGTCTCCTCTTCTTATCACATACACTTCTCTTTCACCCCCCCAAATACACATCACCAATGCCCCTACTTCTCGCCTGCCACAATCCTCTCCTACAGTTACTTTCGACACCAACCATCCATGTCGTCCTACCACGCCTCCTTATTTTTAGGCTTCTACTACAATGCCCTACTACTCTTCCAGCCTTCTTGAAACTTCGACAATTAAGCGGTTTTTCCTCCCTTACTTTGTTTAGTTGTCTTCCTTCTCTCTCGGCCCCCCTGACACTTAGTGTAGGCTTTCATTTTATGCATTCTCTCTCTCTGGTCCCTTGGAATTTTAGGTTAGAATAGCTAGTTTCTCCTGCATTAGAGTAGATTGTGGCAGGTAGTTTAGGAGCAAGAACTAGCTTTCTCTGGAGGTCTATCTCAAGTAGCAAGTCCCACAACTTGGAGATAGTACCCATGTTAACCAATCACACTGGATTCTTAGAGTGATCAAACTAGAAATCTGATCAACATCCAGGGGTGCTGTGATCCGGTGATAACAGAACCTTTCTTGTATGTACTGTACCGACAATATTTTATATCATGTCATATGTTATAGGTAGGGAATTATTTCTTAATCTTATCCCTGTGTGGATGTTGATGATGTTTTAGGGATTTTTGAGAAGAATGAATTTGTCTTTTTCCTTTTCCTCTCTGATGAGAAGATAGTGCCTTCTCCTCTTCATCATCTTAATTGTACATAGATTTTTCTTGGGGCACTAGGGTCACTAACTTGTCAAAAGAAACTATCTGATCTGAAAAGTTGATTGTCATCAAAAAAATGTGAAATGAAGGAGGGAGTGCTCTCAGAATAATAAGAATGATAGTTGTATCATTTACCTCCTGTCTCAGGCATAGAAGTGAAGCCCTCAATTTTGGAACTCTTCGCATGAAAGATTCAAATTTCTCAATCTATTTAAATTTTAGAGTATGTAACTGAGTCTTTAAATTCAATATCATGTTTTTATATTTGTTCTCATAGACAGTGCTCAACTTGTCCCATGCTTATTTGTTTGTTTTGGATCTGTCATATCTATATACAAGGAAGATAACATTCATCTAGTTATAATTCATCCAAATCCATTCTGCCCCACCCCATATTTGTACTGTGGAAGAATCCCCAGCTAACTGTGTTCCAGTAGATGCAACAAGATGGGGGGGGGGGGCAAGTGTTATTTAGAATGTAACTCCCCCTCCCCTCTCCCTCTATTATTAACAATAAATATAACGGGACAATAATTTTCTGATTGATCTACCTGAATCCCCGACCCTATCATGGTATGGTGAAATCGATACGACATAGTCATGGTATGGTGAAATCGATACGATATAGTACAAGTCAGACCCTGATCCTCTCCATCTGGCTATATCCTTAATGTATTTGTATCTAGAATGTGGGGTTGCACTTTACCAGAAATTGTGAACAAGATTATGACTATCTAAATGTCTTTTTCAAGATGCATCATCTGATGATCTAGTTGTGGAACCATTCACAACAGGCCATATCTCCTGAAACTCAAAGATGTGTTTTAATTTTAGTCTTCCATGAAACATAATTATCTCCTCTTAGCATTTTGTGGGTCTAGAAGAAATAACTTTGGGGCATTGGTGCCCATTTTTTGAATTCATATATAAAAGGGTAAGAGTCTTACTACTCTAGGTATATGTTATGCTAATCTATACACTATCAGTTTGATATATCGAGACTTTCTATATGCACGCCTTTATCTTGTTCTTATTTCGTAATTAACCCTGAAATGGCCAACGCATAAAAAGATGAGATGCTCAAATGGTGAGATGGTGCAAAAAAATGTGGTTGGAGATTGTAAAAAGCATAAGGGCACTCTGAATGGAACCAGGGAACCTTCGACATCCAATTACTAGGGTGTACGCTCTAGTCAAAGCTAAATTGGTGCTAAAAAACAAAAATAGACTTGGCTAGTAAGTGCTAAAGATCGATATTGACGATAAAAATTAAAGTAAAATGGCTAAAAGACATTGATTAATTAGTAATTTTTTCACCCAAAAACCTTATGAATAGCAGTATGATACCAAGAATAAATAATTTCTAAACTGTTTGATTTTGTGACTATAACCCCCCATTATTCTTTAGGTGTCTACTTATATATTTCATGCTCTCTACTTAATGTATAATATTTCGCCGCATTCACACATCCCATTTGATACACGCATTATATCATCATTACACTAGGAAGCACTCTGGTTTAACGGTTTATACTCTACTATTGGGGGGTCTAATTATGAAATGAACCCACATAGTCTATAACTCACGTTATATACTTCATGATATATATTTATAGATTCTACTCACACAAATCACTTATTTACTTATGACACATTCTAGTTCTATGGTTCATAATCGATGGGTGACGGTCTAATTATGAAATGAACCTCAAATCACAAGCATATCATGATTTATGATTCATGGTACATTTTTCTAGTATATACTTGCACAAAACACTCATTTCCTGATGACACACTCTTTTTCTATGGTTTTTTCTTGACTGTTCAGGGATCTCTTATAGATAAACCTCATCTTATGCATTTCCACTAGGGGCACACTGCCCCTAAAATCTTCACACTTTGCATACCATTCCATCACATGCATACATTGTATTTGTATATCTTGGTTGCATCTACTTTTTTCTACCTTAATTATACTTTCTGTTATTGACCCAAAGTATTCCTTCTTCTGGATAACAACCCAACTTCTTACTTTGGCTGGTGCAATGGCATTCCCTTTCAGTTGTGGGAGTCTCGTGTTAAGTATGGAGTTTAATTACTTCAAAGAAATCTTGTTTTTACATGTTTATGGTTTTGACAGTGATTGACGATAGTCATGAAGTAACTGACGACGGTCAAGAAGTAACCGACGACGGTCAGGAAGTGAACGACACCAGTTAGCCTATACGCTATTGCTTTGTTTTTTTGGCTGAGAATTAGGATTAATATTTTACTTTAAAGATGATTTTTTTTATTTTGAAATCATAGTTAGTTACCTAGAATCGGTATATATGCATGTATGCATTGTATGAGGGGTATGAGAGAATAAAATAGTAATTGTTTAAATGTTAGTTTTCTTGGTGAGCAAGAAAGAGTAGGTGAGTGAGGGAAAAACATTGAACATAATGTGAGGTGTTAAAAGATAACAGACCTTCATTATATTTCTTGTATAAATCAATGAATAATAATATTGGCCGTATCTTGGTTGATGTGGCCCACATTGGGTGAAGCACATTAAATCTGGTGTTATTTTTCTCTTGTTCATTTTATCTTCTAGTTTATTTCCATATTCATTGGTTATATGATTTATCTGATTTTTTATATGTGCAACACTATTATATGGTTAACACCAACAACTGTTATTAGAGATTTGTTTGGAGGCTTTGTGTGTTGATAGGATTTACTCACAGAGGATTTTTTTTGATTGAGTGGGAGCATAACAATGGAAAAATATAGAAAATACCAAGTAGAGAAATTTGACAGTCGTAATTATCAACTATGGAAGATGCAGGTGGAGGATTATTTGTATCAGAAGGATCTATAATTATCGTTGGATGAGCATGCTCAGATAGACATGATGATTCATGAAGAATTGAAGGTTCTTGATAGGAAGGCTTTGAGATCTATAAGATTGATCCTGAAAGCCTCAGTGGATTCAAATTTTACAGATGTAAAAAACAAGGTAGAGTTGATGAAATCTTTAGCAAATTTTTATGAAATTCCTAGTGCTTCGAATAAGGTTTATTTGATGAAAAAATTGTTTAATTCTAATATGCAAGAAGGTGGATCTGTATCTAATGATTTGAATAATTTATGGTCTATTGTAAATCAATTAAAATTAGTAGAAATTTTGTTTGTTGATGAAGTGAAATAACTTTTATTCATATGATCTTTGACAGAAATTTGGGATAACTTGGTAACAGATGCTAGTAATACAAACATCTTATTCTAAAGGTTTAAAATTTGATGATGTGGTTAGTGTAATCCTTTAATGAGGAAATACACAGGAAATACTCAAGAGAATCATCCTCTAGAAAATTCTTTAAATGTAGAAAGAAGGGGAAGATCTAAGGAGATATCATCAAAGATTAAGAAGAATTGGAGATCAAAGTCAAGGAATGGTAGATCTAGATCCAAGTTCAAAGATTTACTTGGTGGAATTATGGAAAGAGAGGACATGTAAAGAAGGAGTGTTGGTCCAAGGAAAGAAAAGCGAATACATCAGAAAAAGGTTAAAGAGGAAAACATTGCAAGTGAGGTAAAGCAAGATGCCCTTATTCTCTCCTTGGATAATAAATTAGAATCTTGGATTTTAGATTCTAGAGATTCTTTCCATGCTAACCCCAATAAGGGTTATTTCAGAAATTATGTTCAGGGTGATTTTGGACAAGTTTATTTAGAATATGATGAGCCATGCAATAATACTGGTAAAGGTGATGTTCATATAAAGTTTGAGAATCGAAATCCATGGGTATTGAAAAGATGTGAGGAATGTTCCAAGCCTCTAGATAAATCTAATATTTGCAGGGAAAACTAAGTGAATTTGGATGCGTGGTTACATTCATAGTTGATTCATGGAAGTTTACCAAGGAATATCTTGTTGTGAAAAGAAGCAAGAAGGTAGGAACTTTATATCGGTCTACTTGTGTTACCAATTTATTTTATTTTTCTATCTACTATAGATTCAGATGCAACCATGTGGCATAATCAGCTAGGCCATAATGAGTGAAAAAGGAATGCAGATATTAAATGCTAACGGTAAGTTATTAGATTTAAAACAATTAGTTCTTGAATTTTGTGAGCATTACATATTTGGAAAGCAGAAGAGTGAGATTTCTCAAGGTTGGTTCAACAAAGAGGGAGCATAAATTGGAGCTTGTACACTCATATGTGTGGGGACAAACAAAGGTAGCTTCTATTGGAGGATCCCATAATTATGTGACTTTCATTGATGATGCCACAAGGAAGGTATGAATTTATTGTATTAAGAGTAAATATGATGTTTTTGAAACTTTCAAAAGGTGAAAATCACTTGTGAAAAATGAATCAAACATAAAATTAAAGTGCATTAGATATGAAAATGGTGGTGAGTATTGCAACAAGGATTTCAATGATTATTATTCAATGAATGGAATACGAAGAGAAAGAATAGTTCCTATAACTCCACAGGATAATGGATTTGCAGAAAGAATGAAAAGAATAATCAAGGATTGTGCTAGAAGTATGAGATTACATGCCAGTTTTTCTCTAAATTTTTGGGTAGAAGAAGTGGATACAAAGTGTTATTGATCAACCGCGAGCCTTCAACAACACTGGATGGTGAAATACCAGAAGAATCTTGGTCTTGAAAAGAGGTAGATTTTTCTGTTCTTAGATTTTTTGGATCATAAGCCTTTGTGCATGTTTATAGGGGAAAATAGGAAGAAGTTGGATGATAAATCAAAGATATGTACTTTCATTAGTTATGGATCTTATGATTTCAGATATCCTTTTTGGGATTTAGAAGATTCTAAGATTGTTAGGAGTCGTGAAGTTGATTGGAATGAAAAGAGAATGTATAGGGATCAGGTTTTAGTGCCTAAACATGGACAGGTTGAACATATTTTGAAGGAAAATCAACTTTCAGATCTTAAATAGACATCCAAAAATACTGGCATCAGTTCTACAGAAGTTTGGTACCGGTCAGGCTAACCGGTATTGGCTATCAAGATTAGGTTCATAATAGAAAACTGTTGGAACCGATGTTGGTACTCCTATAACCGGTGACGATGGGGTATCCGGAGTTGGTAAGAAGATAGAGGAATTGCGATCGGTTACAGAACCATGGACGGTATCAAGAGACCTAAAAAATATTGACACAAACGTCCAATGGGAACAAATGAGTCCTAGACACTAGAATTTAGTGAGATGGTCATAAAGAGTAATTAGACCTCCAGAGAGATTTTCACCTTCCTTTTCTTATTTATTATTGAATGAAAGTGGTAAAACACAAATATTTGAAGAAGTAATGTAGGTGGATACCCACGAGCAGTGGGAACATGACATGGATGAGGAGATGGACTCCTTGGAAAAAAATCAGACATGGGATTTGGTCAAGTTTCCATCGAGTAAGAAATCATTGCAGAATAAATTGTTTTATAGGATCAAGGAAGAAGAGGGTTGTCTGAAAAGGTAAAAGGTGAGGCTTGTTGTAAAGGAATTTCCACAGGAAATAAGTATTGACTTTAATGATATTTTTTCTCCTATAGTTTAGATGAATTCTATTCGTATTGTTCTATATTTGGTTGTAACAAAAGATTTGAATTTAGAAATTCTTGATATGAAGATGGCTTTTCATGATGGTGATTTGGAGGAAGATATTTATATGCAGTAACTGCTTGGTTATGAAGTCAAGGGTAAGGAGAAACTTGTGTGTAGATTTAAAAGAGCCTTTATGGGCTCAAGTAAGCTCCAAGGAAATGGTATTTGATAATTCACATTTTTATGCATGAGCATGGTTATATGACATGTGAATCTAAACATTGTGTTTATTTTAAGAAGCTTAAAATGGGATCTATGTTTTTTTTATTGTATGTGGATGATATGTTGATTACATGATCTAGTATGCAAAACAATGGTGAACTTCAATACATACTAGCTCACACATTTGCAATGAACGATTTGGTATCTGTAAAGAAATTCCTTGGGATGAAAATTCACCGAGAGAGGAAATATAAGAAGTTGTATTTGTCTCAGGAGGCTTATATTAATAAGGTGTTGGAAAATTTTAACACACAAAATTCAAAACCTATTAGTACACCTATGGTTGGACACTTCAAATTGAGAAAATATCAGTGTCCTTCGTGACATGAGGAGGTTCAGTACATGGCACGTGTTACCTATACTTCAGTGGTAGGAAGTCTTATGTATGCCATGGTTTGTACTAGACCATACATTGCATAAGTAGTGGGAGTTGTGAGTAGGTTTATGAATAATCCAGGTAAAGAACATTGGAAAACAGTCCAATAGATTCTCAGGTATTTGAGAGGGACATCCGGTATGGAGTTATGCTATGGAGGGTCAGATACTTCTTTACATGGATATTTTGATTCAGATATGGCTGGAGATTTAAATGGTAGGAGGATCACCATTGGATATGTTTTCACAGTAGGTGGAATGACAGTTAGTTGAATTTCGATATTACAGAAGGTTGTGGCTTTGTCTACTATAGAGGAAGACTATGTTGCAACTACAAAATATAGTAAGGAGATGATATGGATGAGTAGGTTCATGGAAGAGCTGGGTAAGGATCAAGAGGATTAAATATTATATAGTGATAGTTAGAGCACAATCCATCTGGAAAATAACTCAACATTTCATTCAATAATGAAACACATTCAGTTGAGGTATCACTTTATACAGCAGGTATTAGAGGATGGGTAGCTAAAGTTAGAGAAAATACATATATATTAAATCCTTGTAGATATGCTAATAAATCCATTGGTAAAGGAGAAGTTGGATTTTCACTCCACTTTTGTTGGTCTTTGAGTTTGAGACTTGAAGATAAAGAAATGGGACAAGGAAACAGATCCAAGGATGATGATGCACAGTATAGTGAAACAATTGATCTCCAAGTGGGAGATTGTTAAGTATGGATCTTAATTTCTTCTCAGAAAGGTTATTTTTACATGTTGTTAGTTTTGAAAGTGACCGGCGATGGTTAGGAAGTAACTAGTGATGATCAGGAAGGAACCAATGATAGTAATGTAGTGACCGATGTTGGTTTGCCTATACGAAGGTGCTTTATTTTTTGGCCAAGAATTAGAATAAATTTTTTTCTTTAAAGATGATTTTTTGATTTCAAAAGCATATCTAGCTACCTAGAATAGGTATATATGTATGTATACATTGTATGAGGGTATGAGAGAAGGAAATAAAAATTATTTTCATGTTAGTTTTCTTGGTGAGCAACAAAGAGTAGCTGAGTGAGGGAAAATAATTGAACATCCTGTGAGGTATTGGAAGACAATATATCTTCATTATATTTCATCTGTAAAGCACTAAATAATAATATTGGCCATTTCTTGGTGGATGTAGCCCACACTGGGTGAACCACGTTAAATCTGGTGTTATCTTTCTCTTGTTTATTTTATGTTATAGTTTATTTCCGCATTCATTTCTTGTATGCTTTATCTGATTTTAGATTTGTGCAACACTATTGTATGGTTAAATCCAACATATCTAAATGATAGAAACCTCTAGAAAGGGATAGATCCCTTTAATGAATCACTGAAACTTTGTATTTTGACTGAGTTGAGGGTTAGCAAGAAAACTAACAATTGAAAGCTTGTAAAAGTGATACACCAAACTTTTTTGTAGTTTGATCTTGCAAAAAATAACTTGTCGAATGATATAAAAGATAAAAGCTTCACTTCAATATTTTTCGAACAAAATTTCACTCACAAAGGCATTTAAATACACTGATGTGATTAAAAAACAGTAAAAACAATACAATTTAGGTGTTGTGAAATTGTGGTGTGTAGAGGAATTAGAACATTCACTATCACACACTTCGAATCTACTTTAACACACTACAAAAATATGACTATGAAGGAATAAATCATACTTTTCTTTCATCAAGGCTTTATAGTACAATTCTGAAGCATAAAGAGTGTGGAAATCTGCCCCCTTAGAAATTTGGTGTATTACCTTTACAAGATTTCAAGTTTTATTTTTCCTTCTAATCCTCAACTCAATTAGAATACAAAGTATCATTGATTCATCAAAGGGAGCCATCCCTTTCTCGAGGTTTCCCTCATTCCAAGACACCCACAACTTAGAGGGAATCCCATAATACTGTCAAAAGTCAGCAGTCAAATTGCCATCAAGAAAAAGGAGCACTCTGGACCGATAACTTTTTTTAGGCACGCCCGGTTGGAAGATAACAAGTATTGATGAGTTTATACAATTGAAAATTTAGAGAATAATTCATTTGGTGACTATGTGAATAATTTCAAATGAGTATAAAAATTTTCATCACCTAGGTGACATCAGGTTTTTTAGCTACAACCTTTTGAGGTATTTAAAAAAAAAAAAAGATCTATTATTTTGTTTTTATCAGGCTATTTTCATGAGCAATAGACCTTTTTTTTAAGTTTTTACATCTTTGATGAGGTCATAAAATCATGACATAAATTCCTAAGTATAATTCTTTTATCCAAGAGCTATTCCCTTCATATCCATATCCTTTTTACCCATATTCTAATTCAAATAAGTGTTATGACCCATATTAGAATGAATATCCCCATCACCTAAACCTTGCATATCAGTGTGATGATCGTTATGATGTTAAAGATCAATTTTATGCAAAAGTTTGTACACATTATACACAGGATGAGGATCTTCAAATAGAGCTTAATAGTTTGAAGTAGACATTTTTATCTCTCAAGGAACAATTTGAAAAATTGCAAGTAGTAGAGAATGATAGGCATCCGATTGAGGGACCATGTCAATGGATGTTCCCACTTACCTTTCCCATCAGAGTCTAGTGCTCACATACCTTCCTTGTAATACAATGCATTCCATTTATTAGTTTCTAAGTTTTTAGGCTGCTACAAATTCTGCCCCTTCTATTCCACAATCACATACTGAAAGGAGATTTAAGTTTATAAGTTTTCTTTCTTCTGCTGTTCCAAATACTAGTTCCTCACATACAAACCCTATAACCCATTCCTTTATTCAAAAATTTCAAATTCAAGGTGAAATCTAGCCCACCCTTCCTCCTTCATCCATAGTACCAATTCAGGAAGGTATAAATTAAAAAATCATCAAGGAGGACCAGCCAACTGAAGCAAATAGTGGGCTGGATATCTTACAAAATTTGTAGTAATTGGTTTCTAAATTTAAGTTTGATCATATTCCATAGTTAGAGAAAGAACCCATGCAAGAGGTACAGTTTTATTTTGCATAATATCAAACAAAAGTGGAAGATGATCAACAATATTCATATTCAAAGTGTAGTGCGCATGAAGGCACCATACTTTTACTAATTACTGATTCATCAGAACTTAGAAAATCGTCAAAAAAGGAAGAATTAGTTTCAAATCAAGAGGAGAGTTAGGTCAGATATGAAAATGAATCAACAGATTTAATGTATAAACAACATGTGTTTAACTTGATAGAATTTATACTAGATGACGAACGAAATAAGGAATAACAATTATATGATGATCTAGAAGATGGAAAAGAATTTGGAGATCCTATTTATGGTGAATGTTTAGAGATTTCTGAATTGTTGGATAGTTACAGTACCTGACAAAGAATATAAGAGATGTTGCTATAAAATTAAGTGGGTAGAAAACTTTAAGATAAGATAGGCATCATTTTTCATGCTGCATGATGAATCATAAAGATGAAGGATAAAAATCAATTGTCAAAAAGGATAAACAATAACCTCTAAAGGAAAAACAACCTTCAATTCTGTTTCAAAATGATCTCAAAGATAGAAATGAATTAAATAAAACATATCAGATCAGAAAAATAATTATTTCAGCTATTAGAAGGCCATGTCCTAACAAGTATTTGACTAGTTTAAAGCAAATTGTTGCAGTACTAGAATTCACACCTATTTTAGAGCATAAAGAAGAGTTTCATGTTCTCTAAATTTAGACCAAAAACCTATCAGACCATCTTACATATCAGATAGAGGTGTTTCTCATCTTTTTGACCGATCTTGTGAATAAAAATAAGGTACATGTCTTGTTTCATGTTTTGTCATTTTACTTGTTTTTCAAGATGAATAAGTGGCATCAGTTATTGAGAAAAGGATGACGCTTTTCACAACCTATTTCAAGTTTCATTTAACCTCATTTATAGTGGGTTAGAGTAGGTTAGATTAGGATTTCTCTTTCAGTTAGTTCTCATGCACATTGCATTTTTCAATTCAATAATTTCATTTAATTCATATGATCTGGTTTACCAAATCTTTTCCCAGCTTTAGTTTTTTTTTTGGAAAAGGTCAGTTTTAAGAAAATGGCAGATTTCAGTTTGGAGTTTGACTCCATGCCCAATGGAAGAGATTAAGGCATTGGTCTTAAAGATATCAGGAATCTTTATCTCGTAAAATCTTAAGAAATGTTATAATTTTTTGCACCCGTGCAAAGGTCAACTCGAAACTTCATTTCAAATGGAAAGGATTAGCATGATGGAACTAAGGAAAAGAAAAATAAGTGAATAAAAATGAACCAATGCAACTATGTGTGCTATTGCAAAATTTAGCACCTCACATATGGATCCATTCCATGTTCCTCTTCACCAAAGTTATGCAAAATCCCTGAAGGACTAATACACAACCTTGATAAAGGAATGAATAGATGTGTAGAATTGGACTCCAAAAAAACAAACACATTTGGTGTTTGCATGGATGAAGGTACATTTAGTTATAGGTACATTAATTTATTGTTATTTCTTTATGTTTAAATTATATTAATTATGTGTTGAGTTGTTTAGTTCATTATACAATCATCATCTACAGTAATTTAATGAAAAAAGAAATAAAAAAATCAATTAAAGAATTTAATTTCATTTATTTATATAGAAATAGAGTTTCCCACACAAGCCGTGGGATATAACTTATATGAACTGAAGATAAAAGATACATATACATGAAACTATAAGAAAAATAAGAGAGAAGAAACCCATCATTTCCTTATTGGTTTTTTTCTCTCGATCTTCACCATCTTCAGTGCACCATTTCATCTTCATCATCGACAGCTACACCATCGTCAGCTCCTAGCAATCACGTACATGTGGAAATACAACATATTGCTATTAGAATTATGGGTTTAATCTTTATTCATGTCTACACATCTTCAGGAAGATGAATCTTTTAAAAGAAGCACAAATAAGATACATGAAAAGGATCAAAAAACAATTAAGAAAGTACTTCTCAAAAGGTCATTCAGGAGCACAAGTATCATTTTCAAAATCATCACAGAGAAGGAAGAATCACTATATGATGCAATAAAGGCTATTTTCCTTAGTTTTCTAACTACTTTACCAAAGTGTGTAGGTACATGAAATGAAGTACATTTTGAATGACATTGAAAATTGTAGCAATCAAATGAATAATTAGATTAACAGTTACAATCAAAGCATATACTGTATATTATTCAAATATTTTTTAAAAATACATATTTCAAGTACACATTTTCCTTTTTCAAGTACATGAAGCATTTAAGAGCCATCCAACTATCAAGTCAAGATAAGGTGCAAGGAAGCTATTTATTAGTTTTGATAAGTAAAATTTATATAAATGTAATCTATAACTTGAATCATGCTTTTCCAATGGAGAAAATTTTTTCCAACACATTTACAAAAAAATAAATCATGCATCCAGAAAAGAACAAATAATATGATATATTACATCCATACTTCCAAGTACAATGCACTATGATTTGGAATTGTAGATTTCCCTAGAAAACAAACTTCAAAGAAAAATCATATATCATGTAATGAACAAGCAAGAGGAAGTACCAGGTATACATATTGCAAGATACAGGTCAATCATTTGATCTTTACATAATACAATAAACATTTCAATAAAACATGGAGACTCTTAAGAAAGTTATATCATCAAATGATATACCCAAAATGGAATAGATTGTTGCACAAAGCTAGCTCAAAACGTCAAAGCACATCTAACAAGGTTATTGAAATATTTTATAAAAAGAGTGTTGAATAAAATTCAAGGCCAACTCATTACAAAAAATATGTGTTGTATATATCTCCCCGCTAGTAAATATAGACAAACAGAAGAATATGGAAATCAAAGAAACTCAAAGCCTGATATTTATTATGTCACCAACAGTCGTGGCGCAGGTTAGTGGCGCACATCAGAAAATGTTGACACAAAAATGGATGTGCCCATGGCGCAGATCAGAAGGTGTCAACATGAAAATGGATACGCCCATGACGCAGGTAAGAAGGTGTCGACATGCGAAAATTCGAGCCCATGGCGCAGGTTGAAGGCGCACATCAGAAGGTGTCGACATGAAAATGGATGCGCCCATGGCGCAGGTAAGAACATGTCGACAGGAAAATGGATGCACCCATGGCGTAGGTAAGAAGGTGTCGACATGCAAAAAGTCCCGCCCATGGCGCAGGTTGAAGGCGCACATCAGAAGGTGTCGAAATGAAAATGGATGCGCCCATGGCACAGGTAAGAAGGTGTCGACATACGAAAAGTCGTGCCCATGGCACAGGTTGAAGGTGCACATCAGAAGGTGTTGACATGAAAATGGATTTGCCCATGGCACAGGTAAGAAGGTGTCGACATGAAAAAATTCATGCCCATGGCGCAGGTTGAAGGTGCACATCAGAAGGTGTCGACATGAAAATGGATGCGCCCATGGCGCAGGTAAGAAGGTGTCGACATGCGAAAAATTCGCGCCCATGGCGCAGGTAAGAAGGTGTCAACATGAAATTTTCAGCACCTATGACACACATAAGAGTATGTTGACACGAGGATGGATGCACCAAAGCACACCTTCAGGAGGCGCAACATTTTGAGCGCTGACACTCTAAACTTGACAGGAAGCAAACCCTGGCGCAGATATTCAAATAGCCATAACTTTTCACAGGGAACTCAGATTCACACAAGGTTGGACTTTTCAAAAACATTACAAGGTCCTCTATCCAACTACGACTAGATATCTTTAATTGGGAAAGAAAAAATTCTTCAAAAATGCAAAATACAATTCACCATTTTTTGGGTTTGCTAGGGTTTTCACCTACCGCCATAATGAGATGATTTAAATACAACCTAGAAGTGGTTTGGGTACATGTGGAATTCATCTCTCTTCCCTCTCTCATTCTTCCTATAAATTGTAAGGAGGGGCTTCTTTCTAAAGGTTGGACATTCTTGTTTTGCCCCTTCCTTCTTCTCTTTGGCAGGTGAATTTGTGGAGTTCAAACCCCCCATTTAAAACTGTAATGAAACTTTGCCTCTTGGCATTTTGTAGTGTATTGTGTCAATCTTTGGAGAAAATAATGCATGTCTGTGGATGATTCTCAACCTTCTCTATGTTCATTTGCATCCTCTTGATCTTTCACTACAAATCTGGTTATCTATGCATGATCTTGCATTGCATTTTAATGGTTTGTGTTTATTGGCAAGACAGGTGTTTCTTCATTCCTCGGTGCATCACCTTTGTTAGTTTAGGTTTATTTTATGCCTCTTCTTACCCTGTCTCATTGGAAACTTAGCCACTTAAGATTATGTTTTTTAGGTAAACCCTCTACATTTTTATGTGTGCATCTGAATAGAGGAATAGGAACCGGCCTTCATCTGGAGAGCTTTCCCAATTCGCAAGGTCCCACACTTGCGAAAAGCTCCATGTTATGCAATCACCACTGAGAGTCTCAACCCATCGAGTTACAGACATTCAGGGGTGTTGTGATTCACCATCAATAGTATATAGGCAGAGGATTTGGGGGCCATCAGGGTAGTGAGGTGGATAGGGATGACTATACTTAGGACACCATCCCATCAGTCGGTGGCTTCGCTGACTACTACAGATATGGAGGCTACTCCTTATCAGACTATGGCAGGATTGTAAAGGAAGGAGGCACATACAATAATTTATTTCTCTACTATAGGTCAAATAATTTATTTCTCTACTATAGGTTAGCTGGTGGACATGATAGGGAGAGTAGAGATCCATCCCTTTGATCGAGTCCCTCAGCAGTTTAGCCTCCCTTATATTCATATGCTTCCTCTAGTGGGGCCAATATTCAGGTCTGTTTGTGAGGCCAGGGGAGGTCCTACAGGAGATCAGGGTTGGACTACGGTTAATCCTAAAGTTCCCATTGTAGCTAGATGGGTGGTTCATGCCTGTCGAGTAGCTGGTGCTCCACCGATGCCCCTACTTCAGATTCTTGGTGCTTCTACTCATAGTGAAGAGGAGAGCGAGCCTATCAATGTGGACTCTGATTATGAGGAATTCACAAGAGGGGACACAGAGGAGGAAATAGAGGGAGGCGAGACTGGAAGGATAAATGAGGAGGATGATAGTGATTCTGAGTGGCATGACACTCAGGATATCTTGAAGGATGAGATGGAAGAGGAGAGTGCATAGAAGGTGACCCTGATATCATAGGAGTTACCTTCTCAGGACATTGGGGGAGATGAAGAGTCTGTGGTAGGACATCACTTCTTTCTAGATTTGGGGCAGGTTCCACAGTCGGTGGCGGTGTCAGTAGCAGGCATAGATCCTAGAGATCCCACCTAGATGCCTATAGATCTGAGTGAGTTACTACTCTTTTCTCGATTTTCCTTTAGTTAGAATTTCTTAGTTGATATTTGTTTCATTTGTTTTTACTTCTGATAATTTTCTAACTTGTTATTTCTCTTTTTTATTTGCAGCAACTACTGAGGTATGGTGAGACTTGATTCACTAGGTGTGTGTGGATACTCTATTACTCCCCTTGGAGAGTACTCAGGCCAAGCTTACCGAGGACATGGGAGATCCTTCAACAGCTGGTAGACATACTGATGTGTTTTCCCCTGTCTGGAAGGTGGCGAAGTTGTTGACCTCTCTTTGTGGTGAGGTAGCTGGATATAGGACTGTTGAGCGCTTGATGAGGAGGATCCATTCTCACAGTGCGACCACAGCTACTGGCCATGATCATGATCCCTCAGTTCATTCAAAGTGTCATTGTAACAGGAGTCCTAGATGTAGTCGTGCACCCTCTGAGGGATCCCACAAGGATTAAGAGGCCATTTGGTATTTTTCTAGTGATTCTTCTAGATTTTTATACAAGTTTTTTTGTATTTTCCGGGGTCATTGAGAATTTTGACCATGCCTAGTGCATGATGGCATTATATATAACACACAATATATATATATATATATTTGGATCTAGATCTTCTTATACCGAGAATGTTGTGTTTTAGTTTCCATGTGTATACTAGATGTTTTTAAAATCTTTGTTTTTATATGCTTTTCAGAATGTATTTAATGGACGACAAGTGATAACAAATGTTTCTTTTTTTGTATTTTATGATGCTGATATATGATGATGCAAACAAAATGTGATTTTTAACTTTAGTTTATTTAAGCAATTTTCGGCACTTCATATCATTTTGACAAAACATGATGATAAGATGGTACGATGAGTAGATGTACTTGCGCCACTCCTAACCCCACGTAACTAGTAAGATGCGAGGGCTCAACACCGAGAGCTAGAAAGGGTACAAGTTATGAAATTTTTTGATTGGTAATGATGAGAGACAAACAAAGATTTGGTAGAACCAAATTAGGACACTACAAACCTACCCTACTCAAGTTACTTCATAGTTTAGAATGTGATTTGCTCTATAGTTTATCTAGACTTGGATCAGTAGATGGCTACTTGGTTGACAAAATCTGGTTTTCAGGGTTTTGAACTCTCTTGAAATTTTGGACATCTGATTCACTTTGTTTTTGACTCAATATTTCAAAGGTTTTGAATTATTTGTTTATGACTTTTAATTTTTGTCAAAGAGACCCCCTACACCTTGCCCCATGCTACTAGTAGGAAGTACGGGCTTATCACCATGAACAAGGCATAGGAAAGTAAGGGAATTTACATCCTTTTCCAACCCTGCATCACTAGTAAGAGACGCAAGCTCAACACCGAAGGTTCGTAGGGAAAGGAAATGTGTAAAAATAAAATTTTCTGTTGATTTGTATTTGATTTACTTATTTGAGCAAAATGTCAGAATGTTCTTATTTCCAAAGAGATGTATACGGGATAGATGTGACACCATGAAGCTTTTAGAACAAACCATGGGAAAAAACACCTAACCTAGAAAGAGACCAAAGTAGGACCAAGTATGCAGGCCTTTGTATGCTTACCATCAAAACTTTGTCTTATCTTTTTTAGATTGATGAAATGAGTCAGAAATAGTTGATGATACTATGAAAATTGAAGAGATATGATTTGAATGTTTTTGCCAATATTTTCATAAGCTTGTAATTAATTACTTAAGAATAAGTTCCTTGACCACAAAGTTTATGAAATGAGTGATCAAAATTAACTTAACTGAATGACCAATGCAATGTAGGTAGATATAATATACAAATGGTGATGTTGATGACCTATGCGTAAAACCGTTTAAGATGCAAGGAATTGACAGTTTCATTGAATTCCTCACCCTCTAGTATACACAAGAGATACGCACCATTTCCATTGTCTTTCAGGACTCGATATGGGCCCAACCACTTGGGTCAGAATTTCCTTCCTTCATTGGTTTTCTTAGTAATTTGGATGTCTAGTCTTAGAACTAGATATCCCTCATGTATCTCACGTTCGTAGACTTTTTTGCTATATTGGAGAACCATTTGGTCAGTGTAAACACTATACCATTGTGCCACATCGAGTCTGGCTTTGTCTAGACTTTCTATCTGAGAGAGTTGGGATTCTCAATAACCCTCTTCACCCAAAATTCCTTGTAGTGAAATACGAAGACTGGGTATTTCGACTTGAAGTGGTAGAACTGCTTCCACACCAAACACCAAAGAAAAGGGGGTTACCCCTGTTGGTGTTCTAAATGGCGTTCAGTAGGTCCACAAGGCTAGAAAAAGCTTTAAGTGCCAATCTCGTTTATTTTCCTTAAAGGTTTTTAGGAGAATGGACTTTAGTGTTTTATTTGTGGCCTTAGCCTATCTATTTGCTTGAGGGTGATAAAGAGAGGCTGTGTGATGGTTTATCTTGAATTTACTACATAACTCATGGACCTCATCATTCTTAAGGGATGTTCCATTATCTGAGATAATGACTTGTGGGACACCGTACCTGCAAATGATCTAATTCAAAATGAACTTAGCGATCATAGAACCTTGTACAGTGGTAAGAGGCATGGCCTCTACCCATTTGGTGAAATATTCTATGGCCGTGATTATAATGTTATGGCCATCTATTAATGAGCGAGAGAATTTTCCTATCAAATCTAGGCCCCACGTGGAAAAGGGCCATGGTGTAGTGATTGGTTACAGAGCTTGTAACGGCCTGTGAATCACGTGGGATAATTCTTGGCATTTATGGCACTTGCGCACAAATTCTACTACGCGTGTTCCAGAGTGGGCCAGAAATAACCCATCCAATGTATTTTGTGAGTAGTGGCATGACTAACAAAGTGTCCTCCACATATCCCACTGTGGGATTCATAAAGAATCTTTTTGGATTATTTTATGTCAACACATCTTAAAAGCATTCCATCGAAGGCTTTACAATAGAGCACTTGTTCTATAATAACATATTTAGCAATGATAATATGTAACTGACTTATTTGTAGTCATGTGGCACCTTCTGAGTACGTACGATCCATGATAAAATTGACAATGTCAGTATACCAAAGACATATAGAGATGGGAGTTTGGTTTCGACAAAATATATGCATTCGTCGGGAAAGTATAGATCTACTAGATTGCCTCTATCTAACGGGTTGTCTGCTAACCAATCTACAATTATTTGTCCCTTAACATATTTTTTGTTTATAAACATTAATTCAAAATCACCCATTAAGTTTATGAAATGTCCATCCTTTTTAGATAAAGACCCTTACTTGACGAATGTCTGTAAATGATCTTTTTTTACAATGACCCTTGTTTCTTGATTTAACATGCAATGTCTTAAATGTTTTGTTACAAAGACTATGGCAAGGCATTCTCTTTCTTCTTGTGTATAATGTGTTTCATAATCAAGCAACATCCGGCTAATGAAATAGACTACACGTTCTTGTTTATCATTGTCTTCTTGAGCCAACATGCAGGCTAGCGAGACATCAATAGCTCGTGAATACAAGATCAAAGGGTGATCTGGTCTAGGAGGAATTAGCATGGGAGGAGACAACAAGAAGAATTTAACTACCTCGAAGGCTTTATGACATTCCTTCATCCAAGTAATACAACAATCCTTTTTCAACAAATTGTTGATTGGATGAACAACAAAACTTAAGTCTAGAATGAACCTTCAAATCACACCGAGTTTCCCAATAAATGATCTAATACCAGAATTGTCTGATGGTGGAATCATTTCAAGAATATCCCAGATTTTAGCTGGATCAACATCAATTCCTCATGATGATATAATGTAACCCAGGATTTTTCCTCCTATCATGCCAAATACGCATTTCTCTGGGTTCAGTGTGATGCCATATTCAATCAATCATGAGAGAATGATGCGGAGTACTTCTGGGTGATCACAATGATTCTTGGCCTTGGCCAACAATTCATCTATATAGGACTCCACAATCTTATGAATAAGGTCGTGAAATATGTATGTCATTGCTCATTGGTATGTAGTGTCGATGTTCTTAAGACCGAATGGCGTGACAACGTAACAATAAGTTCCCTAAGGAGTTATAAATGTGGTCTTGGCTTGATCATGTTCAGATATTTTGATTTGATTATATCTCGAGAATCCATCCATGAGAGACAAAAGCTCAAATTCAGTTGTTGCATCAACAATGACGTGAATGGATGGCAATGGGAAGTCATCTTTGGGGCAAGCTTTATTAATATCATAGAAGTTTATGCAAATGCATATCTTCCCATTTTTTTTTAGAACGGGGATGATATTAGATACCCATTGTGAATATTCAATTGGTTTGATGAATCCTACCTGGAGAAGTTTCATTACTTCTTCATTCACCATGAGATCTACTTTTGGTTTTATTGGTCTTGATTTTTGTTTAATTGGCTTTGCATCTGGTTTGGTGACAAGATTATGTACTTCAATATGCGGTGAAACTCCCGTCATTTCTTTATATTCAAATGCAAAAGAATTTTGATGTTCTTTGAGGATCTGAGTGTGTATTTCTATCTCTTATGGAGTTAACGAAGATCCCAACTTCAAAATATATGGTTCTTCCTTTGTTCCAATATTTATGTCAATTGTTCCTTCGATTAAAGAAGTGTTACCTTCTTCAAATTCAGGTGGGGTCAGAGGCAGTTCCAAACTTTCTCCATTCTCTATCTCATAGATGTCAAGATTCTTTTGTGGGGGGGATTCTATCATGGGATTAGGGAAAAATCCACTATGTGGTGAGTGAGATGTAACTCTGCATAGGCGTTTAGATATACAAGAGTGACTCTATCACTGTAAAAGGGATCTAGGATAGAAAACTCATTCTCAGCTTCTGTATGTGTTAGGAGAGGGTTTGTTGGTATTTTTCACACCAATGGTTCACTATGAACTGATACCATGAAACTTGTATGTTCCAACTGACTGCTTGGAGTGAAACGTGAAGCTGAGGTTGCTATTGAATCCATGAGAAGATTTTTTTCTCGTGGGATTGCCTCAATTGATATGAAGTTGAATCCTTTCATTAGATCTAATACCATTGTTTTAAAGAGTTGTAAGTGTTCAACTCTAGTCTCATATACCTTAGAGACTTGATTTGCAACTAGTTGCGAGTCTCCTAGCACTCTAATGTTATCAACACCAATCCTTTTGGCTATGATGAGGCCAAGGAGGAGGGATTCCCATTTTTTGTACATTTAAAGTTTAACTTAAAGGAAAAGGGTAGGATCTTTCCCTCGGGAGAATTAAAGATCACACCTTCCCTAGCTCCAAAATGACATCTAGCTCCATCGAAATGGAGAGTCCAATATCTACTTGGAATAATGGATGCTAGGACATTCTCTGTGTTTGTTTCTTCTGCCTTGGTTACTTATACCATACAAACTTTGTCTGCTGGAAGGGAACCAATTCCTAGGGTGTATCCCATACCTGTGGAGTCAGACGGTAGGAGAATTGGTAGATCTTTTTCTAGTAACTCAAAAAAAATTGCGGTAGTCCCTAATGATACTGTTTCTATGATGTCATCCTCATTTTTGAGTGATGGAATGCCTTTGACTAGGTTTGTAATTTCTAATTCTGTTGTAGGTATCAATTTTTCTTCTATTTTTGAATTGATTAGTTTGTTAAGTTGATTTGTTAGGAGTTTAAACTTAGAGTGAGTGTCTGGTCTCTTCTTCAGGTCTGCTAGGTGTATATCGAATGGTTTTGGGTTGCTTTGTGCCACGAATATTTTCCCTAGGTGCAAGAATCTTACTTCCTGGAACAACGTAGAAGGGATTTCCTTCTTGCAGTGTATCCATGGTCGACCGAGGATCATATTATAGTTGGTTTCCTGATCTATAATATAAAATTCGGTGAGGATCATCTTCGGTCCTAACGTGACTGTTAATACTATAGACCCAATTGAAGTGGCCTTGAGGTTGTCATAACCTCTTAGCGTATTTCATGTTGTGGAACTATTTGTTTCTCCATATCCTAGATTTTGAAGAAAAGTGAAGGGGACTATATTAACTGTTGCCCCATCGTCAATCATTACACGCTTAACATAGTTATTGTAAACCCATACTTGTAAATGTAAGGCTGGGTCACCTCTATGTGAAATTTCAGCATCTATTGGCATTTTGTTTATGTCAAATTTAAACTCAGCATCCCTATCTAGTTGCCCTGGAGGGTAGAAATTAAAGTCTACATGGTTAACTTGCGTTTCAGGAGGAGTGATGTTAATTAGATGACCAAGACCTAATGCTTCTAAGAGAGCATCCCTATGGGCGGTAGAGTTTTTTAACAAATCCAAGAAGGAAATGTGAGAGAAGGTATTTTTTAAGTCATTAATTAGATCATAAGCGCCTATGGGTTTTACCAATGTTTGTTGAATGTTGTCTAGTTCTAAAGGATAGTTTGGAACTGGTTGAGAAGAATAACTTCATGTTCTTGTTATGGTTTCTATGTGTAGCTCGGTATCTAACTCTACCAGACCAACTATCTTGGTTTGTGGTCAAGTTCCTAAATGGGGTGCGATGGGTGGATTTAATGAAGTTGAGGATTCATGATCATTATTTCCTGTTATAACACCCTTGTTCGTCCCATTTGGATTTAACCTGTTATTGTTAGAGTGATTTGGGAGTAGATCATTAAATATCTTGAGGGGTGCATTTTGAGGGGAGACTACTCCCATAAAAGTGTTTGGCATGGGTACAACAGAATCTTCTAAAAACATATCTATAAAGAGTTTTCTTTTCTCTTCTGGAAAACGTTGCATGAATTTATTGTAGTCACGGAAAGTCCTAGTATCATGGCCTTGAATCTTGTGGAAACCGCAATACAAGTTGGGATTATAGTTTCGAGGTTGCTGGTATGGAACCTGTTGTGGTCTAAAAATATGATTAAGTTGCTGGTTATTAGAGTTAAAACTTTGAGGTTGTTGCGTTTGGTTTTGATTCTGATATCCAGTTGGGTTCCGATTTGGACCTTGTGTCTGGATTTGTCATTTTTGTTGTTGTTGTTGTGATGGACGATTAAAATCTATCGCGTTGATTTTTAGAGTAAATTTTTTATTTTGTTGATTGTTAACAGGTGGTGAAATGTTTACAAAATTTTCCCTTTTAACCTGGTCTGTTACTCCATCTGTTATAACCCCGTGGTTTTTGTTAAGGACCTTGGGTCCTTGATTGGTATTCATGGCATTAGGATAGGTCGTAGTGTTTTGATTGGGAGTGATTAATTTCCTGTTTGTTCCATATGTCTTATGACCAATGTCTATTGCCACTTGATCAATTCGGAGAGCACTTCCCAGTAATTCATCATAAGTCCTTAGTGGGAAATTTTGGATTTCTTCCTTTATCTCTTTGCTAAGAGAATGAAGGAATAAGTCACATAGTTCCATCTTATCCATGTTTGGAGCAATTGCTAAAGAAAAGAGGACTATATTGCATCTTTGAATGAAGTGAGCAATGGATTCATTATGATCTTGTTTAATATGCAAGAATTACCTGATCCCTGTTCTCAATAATTTGTTCATGTCAGAATCTTTGATGAATTCTGACACAAGTTGTTTGAATGAGTGTATCGAGGCTTCATGTATTCTGTAATACCAATCAAGGGAAATGCCCTCTAAGGTTTTGAGGAATATCTTAGCAACAACCACATCCCAAGGGAGAAATTCTCGAATGGCCATGGCATAGGCCTTGATATGTGCATTTGGATCTCTCTGCCCTTTGTATTTGGGCAAATCGGGAAGAGGTCTTAGAAGCATGACACTTTGTATGGTGAAATCTAGAGGCTCTTTTAAATATTCTGAGTAATTTCTTACTGCATAGGTTTCGACCATCGATGGTGCCTACTGAGGGGGTGAAGGTGGAATAGTTTGTTGATATGTCATAGTATATGTATTTGTAGGGACATAAGGAAATCGTTTGTGGTTGAGAGAACATCCCTAGGAGAGGAGAAAATATCTCTCTATGGTGATTTTGAATAAATTTTTAAGTAGGGAGGGAGCATTTCTTTGATATGGGTTGTTTGGTGCTAATCTGGGAGGTATCATATATTCAAATGGAGCAGCGTTTGAAAACGTGGTTCTAGTTCGTGTTTTCTACAAATATTGAGGAGGCATGCCCAACATGTGCCTATTCCTGTGAGGAGGTTAACTTGGCTGGGGTGATGCGGAGGGTTGGAAGTTCCCTGCTTTCCGCGGAAATGTGAGTTTTGATTTTCTTGAGCAAGTTCTAATCCTCTAACCTTCTCAACTAAGGCTAAGATGACATCGATTGCTAAAGACACAATATTTTTGCTTTAATGGAGGTTGTTTTATACCTTGAGGTTGTATATGCATATGGTACCCCTACTATGAAATTGATCATTACTCTGCCAAGCTTCCACCGAGAGTATTTCCCATAGGTGGAGAAATTGGGGGGTGTTTCCTTGGAGTGGGGTATCGAGTTGTGTTTGCAAACATCCTATAGGTGGGTACATGTTTTAGAAGCATTGCTCACTTCTAGCATAGCATGCTAAATACGGGCTCATCCAAAAATAGGAGTGGATATGACTGTCTACTGATTTGTGGTCTGAGAAAAACCTGAGAGAGATGAAATGGATTCTCTAGTAATCGTCATGTTGTTAGAGCCTGAGGGATCTAATTTTTGCGTTTGTGTGATCTGATCAAAATCATTAATTTGGAATGAAGAACTAAATCTATTTCTTTGAGGAGGAGTTTGTGATGACAAGTAGTTAGTTGAAAATTTTTCACCCCATGCAGAAAGCGAGGGTGACGGTTGTCTATGCATTTGATCATAATATGCTTCAAGACCTAAGAGAGGTCTTCCATGCACATCATATCCCAAAATATTCGAGGGATATATAAATACCCACATAATAATGTGAAAAGAGCGAAGGTGGATGAAAGGAATAAAAACAAGAACACTTGTTTGTTTCACAGTTAGGTTCACCAATTTTGTACGATACAAAAGTGACATACAATTATACAAATTCTGCATGTATCCCTTCTTCATACCCAACCTCTTGAGGTCATGCAGAGACAGCTGGAGGAAATGAAATATATGTGGATACCGAAAAAACTATTTGGGAAATCTTATATCTTTCAACACGCAATAATGGGATCTACGATTCTAACGAAAAGAAAGCTCTCCTAACCTAGATTGGGTGTAATGGGTCGTTCAAATATAATAACTGCTCGGAGTCTCCAATCAATGTTAAGCTCTACTGAGATCCTATCTAGTGGTTGTTGTATATGTGGGAAAGTGACTTGTAGGTGCTTCGTGTATATTTCTAGACAAGTTCATGAAAATGGTAGTGAGAGGTGTAGTGGATTTGTAGAAATTATGGTTGGTATTCTGGTCTAACCCAGAAAATGTTGGCTTGATTGGCATATATGTTTAATGTGGAGAATTGTGTTATGATATCTTGTGGGAACAGTGAAGATCTAAATACCATTGTACGTAAACTGGTGTAAAATGATTAACTGACTAGCAGGGCACATTGGGTTGTGGGCCCTTGGGGATCACAACCATGAGTTTTTGGTTGTTGTGGACCTGTTATGGTCATATGAAGAATCAATCTCTTATTCTAACTATCCAATAGTCATAAGCCTTTTTTATCTTCTATATTTAATACCCAGGAGTTGTGCGATCTTCTCAGAATACCTTACAGGTGTTCTAGAAACTTGTATACACAACCCTATGTCTATGTCAATGAGAAGGTCTCCTGCATTTGGCTGCGGGACTAATGGATCACAACCAAATATTTTTTCTCTTTCAGGTTCTTGTATGGTCATGCAGATATCCTATCAACGGAAATCTATAGTTGGGTTGATTTGACCAAAATGTGTATGCTTTGTCGTCTTCAATGTTCAATTGTGTCAATTGTTCGCTAACTACTTGTGGGTTTATTGTTTGTTTGAAAGATCTAAATCCTAAGCCCTTGATCTATATCAATTAATTTTACGAAGATATTTGGCTGAGGTACTACCGATTCAAATACGTAATCCTTATGGGTCCCATAATTTTCATGTAAGAGATAATCAAACTTTAACTAAAATAATTAAACTAACTATGAAGGATATATCTACACTATGCTTGTATTCCTTTTATTTTTGTATTTTCAATGATGCATATTTGAAAAAAAATTAAAGAGCAGTTATTCTAATATATTCAGATAATGAACGATTAATCTAATAACATAATTGAAACAAGAAAGTTAGCCTGATGTACCTATTTGCCTATGAATTTGTGGATTTATACTAAATATTTGAATAACTAACTAATTTAATTGAAATACCTTCTGATCTTACCTTAGATGTGAGGAATAAATCACAGCTTCTCAGAAGCTATCATTCCCCACAGCTTCCCCGGTAATACTAAAAGCAAGATTTAACTGAAATGAAATGATTTGCTAGTCTATTTGATATATTGTAACTACAAATTTGATAGTTCAAAACCTGGATTTTTATATAATAGTGGTAAATCTAGTTGCGTCATGATTTTTCCCCTTAGTGTGATCCCTTCGTTACTTCATGTTTCTTGTGAATCCAAAAAAGCATGAATGTGATAGTGTCAGCAAAAGAAGATACTCGGCCAATGGTAGCTTGGATATAAACCGAATAAAGTGCAAGTAAGAGAGGAATAATACAAGTGAATAGAGCTTGGACTATGCAATTCCTAGCAGGATTTATTGTAGAGATACAACGCAAATATACCAAGAATTCTAATAGCTATCTCTTTTGACAATACAACAACCTAGAACTCTAAGTTTATCAAATGAACTCTAATCTAAAACTGAAACTATCTTATGCTAAGCTGACTGTGTAGGATAACATTGAAGCAAACATGAAAGAGTTAAGATCAATGATTTCCAAACCAAAAAAAAAAGCAAGGAGGCTTGAACTGTGAGGATGAGAATTCATACAAAATATAACCTATTGAAACTTGTGGGAGAACATGAAAACACAATGACTAATAATTCATGGAGGGAGAGGGGCCATTTTCTTGAGGATAAGCTGAGTATTTATAGAATTTTGATTTACCAAAGGGAATTCCAAATGGAACTCTTCTATTACTAAACAAAGGAAAATAACTATTTACCAGGTGGCGCAAAACATAAATGCAAGCCTAAGTGGTTGAGAAATGTGGGTGGAAATTGAATTTTTATGTTTGATGAGATCATCGGAACATTCTGAAAAATGTGAACATGACTGCCGCCTTGTGCAGGGAGGTGGTTACATGACCGTCTTTCCTTATCCTGGGCAGCTATCACAAGACCACCACTCAGGCAGGGTGATGGTCCTATAACTTAAGACCAAAATGAAAGGAAAAAGTGGGGAGATTTTAGAACAAAGCATGGCAGAGGCTGGAAAAATCATTTTAGGATGCAAATGTATAATCGTTGAGCTTTTGTAGATTCCAAACACCTTGCAAAGATATTTGAATCATCATTGGGGTGTTTCTGTAACCTCTTTCTGGTAGTACAATACCTACATTTTTGGGTACATATAGTCACCGATTCAAGTGGAACTAAATAGTGTCCAAAATAGATGCAGAATTTTTGAAACCCAGCTGTACATACAACTGTTTGATCCTCCATAAGTATTTTTTGGGATTTGAAGAATACACAATATATTGATCTGATCCTGACTGGAAGGCCCATTAATTTCTCTTAATATTGGATTGTGTAAAAATAAATAGATCCCCATTGACTTCGGAACTCTTGAGGAGTTCTAGAACCAAAGGGAACGTATTCTAGAATTAGCCGTGAAGGTTTTAGGTCCAATTGCACGAGTTCTGGAACTAAATGATGGAGTTTCAGAAATAAATGTGAGAGTTACAGAACTAAGTATAAAGGTTACTAAACTAAGCATTAGATTTTATGGAGCCACGCCATATTTAATGAAATGATCTCAATATGTGTTGGTTTCTCTATACTTTGATTATCTATCAGAATGTGACCTGTTTTATTCACAAAACTGAATTTCGCAAAAAAATTGTTAGGAATTACAGAGTTTTTAGATGTTATAAACTATCTCAATAAAAATCTGGACAATTACATCCTATCTTATCTCTAGATCAAAAAAAGTTAAACAATGTAGACAAACTTGGCTAAAAGGACGTAAAATGAGAGCATTAATTATTCATTGAGGAAGAATATTTTAGCCTCATCATCTCCCCCACACTTACTTGTTTATTAATTCCTCTTACAAACTCTATTCTTCAAAATTTAGGATTATGATTCTGCATTCTAACTGATCATTGAGATCAAATGGGTTTAACTGAATATCCCATTATTTAAACTCAGAAGTACAGTATCTTAATCCTCCTTTTATCTTTTTCTGCCACTTTTCAAATTCAGTGGGATCTTGATGTTCCCTGTTCTTCCATGTATACATGGGAGTGAGAAGGAGAGGAGGCCTTGTTCTCATTCCCATGCACATGCCCCTATGTTTTTTGTTGACTGGAGGGATTAGTGTACACAAAACTCTAGATATTTGTAGACTCCAGATTAAGTTCGTGGGAGATATCACTTCCCTACTTCTCAATAAAACTATGAGAAACTCCCATCTCTTCAAGCATCCATCATAAATATATTCAAAGTTTTTCTCCTCATAAGAGGTGAAGGCATCAATGCTCTTTTGCAGGCTGAAAATATCATGTTCTTTAAACCTGTTGTCAAAGGCATGAGTTCTGAAATTTTTGGCAAAGGAAGATGGATTCCCATCATGAGTTCTCATATAGATGCATGTTTAGTTGGCCTTTAGTAAATGTTCAGTATATCTATTTTTCCAAGCCACCTGATTTTTAAGTACAAGAAAAAATGTATTCAGTTTGCTTTCCCCTACATACATATTGATCTTGAAGCCTGTATTCTTTTCCAGCATAAATTTGCAGAGATAGAATTTGCAAAGAATATTTTTCTCCTTTTTACTGGCTGAGGAATATGCTGTCATGAACTGTGATTCATCCTTTATTTCATGTGGAAGGCCACATGAAATCCTTGATACTTTCTAGTGAATAAATTGCTCTTCAATAAAGACACTGTATGCAGGATAAGGTCTCCTACATGTGAGTAATTTTTCACTCATTATGTAGACCTTTTGTATCTTTACTAGACATTTAAACTTGTCTTCTTCCATTTTGTAAAATTTTTCTTCCCACTATTTTCTTGCCTTCATATCCTCTTCCATATTACTTCTTAATTATTCATTTGATGTTTTGAATTCATTAAGCCTTCTGCAGGTATCATCCCACAACTGCTTAAGTGGCCAGTAAGTCAGTTCAGTATATACAACTTGAGTCATTGAAGACATCTTTGACATAGCACTTTGTTTACTAGCCAATTGACATTCTTTTTCTTTCTCAATTATTTATTGTTTGAACAATTTCAATTCTTCATTTCTATCTGTGATATTGGTTTTTAGTTTTTCAATGAGTATTTCCCTCTTCTCCAATTTGAGTTTGAGGAATTTTACTTCCTCATCCTTCTCTATGATGATGATCTCTGCTCTAGAAAAAAAATAGCCTGCCTAACTTGATGTTTCTCCTCTTTTTCTGAAATTTCCTTGGGAAATGAGAATTCCTCTTCCACCAAAGGGGATTTCCCTTTCTGTTTCCAAAAGGCCAATTCCTCTTCTTCATGTGATAGTGTTGTTTTTTCACACATCTCCTGAAAAGCTTGTTCTTCAAATCCTTGATCTTCTTTCTCCACCTCAGTTTGGCTTGGTCCAGGAGGGGACATTGCCATGTTGCCCAAGATATCAGTAGCTTCTTTCCCCAACCCATCATGTTCTTTAATATCATTTGAAGTCTCCCTAGACCTTTTATGAACTCTTCTTATTTGATCAACTTCAAAATGTTTGTAAGTGGGATTCCTCCTGGAGCTTCTTCTGATATTCACTTCATGATCTAACATAGGATAATTATCAGTGTCAGAGATAGATATTAATTATTCTGGTATTTCTGTAGAGGAAGAAGTTTATTTTAAATGCACACTAGGTTTTTCATCTTTAATCCTTATTTCAGATCTACTTCTATTTGGTACATTAACTGCACCTATTTCCTTCTTTTTCTCTACAGGGGGATCAATCTCCAAATTACTTGTAGGAGAGAAAGTGGTTGGTATTACCCTCCTAATAATATCAGGATTTTTTTTGAACTTGTTAATGAAATTTTCCCATGTTTCTTCTCCATTTTTATTTGAGAGAAAATGGTGTTGGCATACCAAATGGACTAACCCATGATATCTAATTGTCCCAAATCTCCAGGAATACCTTTGAGCCATTATATAGATAGAGTAAAAAGGAATCCTGGAAGGTTTACTATATATTGTAGTTTTTCATTACCATACCTAAGATATATTAGCATCTTAAGGACCTCTCTTCCCACAGTTCCAAATTGACCATTGCAAGCTAGATACTTAACTACCCAAAATGATACCTTGTCAAATGGTTTGGGCAAGCTGGCTCTTCTAACCCCCTTTATGATTTTCTTAGTGTTGTAAATATATTGGGGCTCATATTCCACCTCTTGTATCAAGGTTTCCACCAATTCTTCTAGGGTTTCTTTGATAGGATTTGGGACATGTATAATTGGTAATCCAACCACATTACTCATTTTATTTATAGAAAAAGGAATTATAATATTTTTAACCTTTGTTCTAGTCTCTTGTAAATTTATAACAAATTCTGTTACCAATTCATCATTATACCTACAGAATTGTTTCAGGAACTCCAACCAACCCACTTGTTCAAAGATGCCTGCCACTTCTCCATTCGTAATAAGTTGCATGTCATATTCTGGTTTTGAATTTTTCTTGATACCCATGGAAAAATGATTCAAGTTCTTGCTTATAAAAAACCCTTTTTATGTAAGGAGATAGCTACAGAACTGCTCGATTTGGCTGTGGAACTGCTTGATTTGGATGTGGAACCAATTGATTTGGCTGCAAAACTGCTAGTTTGGGTGTGGAATTTAAAATATGACTTACTGTTCTTCCTCAAATTTATCTTCAAGTGCTCTCAATTTTTGTTTACTCCGTACAAATGATAATTCATTATTAATATTCCGTCACATTCACTTATTCCGTTCCAACAATCTCATGATTATTTCCTTGTAATCATAATGTACAATAAATGCCTCATAATATTGCTGACTTAAGCCAAGTCTGATCACAAATGCCAACTTTGATTTAAATATTTTAATAAGATAAAGATATAGTTACCATCATTTCTGATGTAATTCCTCTGCCTTGATGACTCATCATTCCTAAAAATGAAAAATAAAAACATTTAGACAAGACAACTAGAATTCAAAATAAGTTCCTTTTATTTTGAATTAGCCATTTATTGAGGAGACCAACCGCCATTTTTGGTTTTCACTTGGTCTTTGAGAGATTCTTTTTTGGGAAGAGAACTCCATTTCTGGTTTTCATTCCTTCCTTTTCTTTAATTTATTTGGGAAGAGAATGTCATTTAATGATTTTCATTCTTTTCCCTTTATTTTGGATTCATTCATCTGATTATTGGATCATTTTTGAAGAACTAGGTTCTTCCATATGACCAAATTCTTTCTCTGCTTCTATCTGCTTCAAGAACTCATCCTTGGAAGGAGGCTTCCTATAAAGTTTTAACATGTGTCCATTCACCAAAAGTGTCCTTCTTCTGGCCATCAATGGGAAGTAGCTGAATAGAGCCATTGTCAAATAATCTTTCTCAATCTGATAAATTCCCAACCACCTGGTTTTTAATTTACCTTTGAATTGTTAGTACTTGGAATCAAACAGTAATGCCCAATCTCCTACCTTCAATTTCCTTTCCTTGATATGTGTATCATGCCACTACTTGCTTTGGTCCTAGATTATCTCTATCTATGCAAGTGCTTCCATTCTCAACTCATCCAATTTCATTGAGTTGAATAATTCTTTCCTTTTATGTTGCATCCAATTCTATACCCAATATAGCTATTGTCTTAAATGTTTGTAGTTCAAATTCAATGGGTAAAAAGTGGATTCTTCCCATAGACTTAACACATATGGTTAGAACCTTGTTTTTTTCTTACAAGTTTTGTTATAGGCCCAACCAACCTCAGGTAGTCTCTTAACCTTATCTCTTCTACTTGCCTCAACTATTTTGGTAATAATATGAAATTCCAATTTCCTGTTAATTACTTCTTCTTGTCCATTTGATTGTGGGTGATAGGGAAATGACTTCATATCATTGATTATATAATATATTGTGAAGGCCTGGATTATATTGTACATGAACCATGGCCCCTGATCTTAAACTAAACTCCTTGGTGCCCCAAACTTCATCGTATTTATGTGCCAAAGAAAATCAACAATTGCTTCTTCAGTAGCATTTGTTAAAACCTGCACCTCTTCCCACTTTGTTACATAATCAGTACACACAAAAATGTACTCCTTTCCTTGTGATGGAGGAATAAAAAGAAAAACAAAATCCAGCCCCCACCTTATAAATGGTTCAATAACCACTTTAGGTTGTATAGGTGTTTCATTGTTAAAGGTTCGCTATCCCATCCTTTGACAAAGATCACACCACTTGATATATCTCCTCACATCCTTATACAGAGATGGCCAATAATAGCCAGTGCCTAGTATTTTGTGAGCTATTCTTTTATATGAAAATTTTCCTCCACTTGGTTCATCATAAAATGCCCTGAGTATGTCAAAAATTTCATCTTCCCTCACACACCTGTGTAAAACCAAATTAGTACCACATTTAAATAGCATTCCATTTAACCATTTAAATTGTGTACTAGTTCTGATTAACCTTTTCATTTGTTTCTTAGTTAAAGAAGGAGGAAACTTCCCTGTTACAAGATAATTTTCCATATCAACAAACCATTATGTAACAGATAAAATATTAAATAATTTTTCATCTAGAAAGTTGTCCTTAACTGGGTCTTCTTCCCCTATAGTGGTTAATCTTGACAAGAAATTAGCTACCACATTAGATTTTCCTAGGTTGTCCATAATGGTAATATCAAATTATTGTAAAAGTAATAACCATCTAACTACCCTACCTCCAACCACTAGTTTGTTCATTAAGTATCTAATTTCTGAGTGATTTGTATGTACAAATATTTTGTACCATGTAATATAATGTCTGAACTTATTAGTTGCATAAATCAAAGCAAGAAATTATTTTTCTGTGGTGGTGTAATTTATTTCAGTGGGAGTGTAATTTATCCCAAGAATGCACCAATTGAATTATTTGAGGCATCATTTTGGATGTGATAAGGTTTTTCCCAATTGATTCCTCTTAATATTGGGAAAGTGATTAGTTTTTCTTTAATTTCCTCAAAAGCATGTTGACATTTCTCATCCCAAATAAATTCATAGTCCTTGGTAAGTAAAATAAACATGGGGGAAATTGTTTTACTAAAATTATTGATAAAACATATATAGTACCCATCATGTCCTAAAAAAGACTTGATATCTATGGGAGTTATAGGAATTGGAAAGTCTGAAATAATCCTGATTTTGTCATGGTCAATTGGAATACCTCTTCTTGAAATGTGGTATCCCAATACAATTCCATTATCAACCATCATCAAACATTTCTCATGGCTAAGAGGTAAATAATTTTTCTCACATTTTTTTAATACTCTATCCAAATTCATTAAAGTATCATCAAATGTTTCTCCATGCACAGTAAATTCATCCATGTATACCTCTAGACAATCATTTGTTAGGTCTGTAAAAATTGTAAGTACATCCCTTTGGAAGGTTTCTGGAGCATTACATAGTCCAAATGGAAATACCTTATAGGAACATGTACCACATGGATAAGTAAAGGTGGTTTTGTCTTGATATTCAGTAGCAAATCTGATTTTATTATATCCACTAAAGCCATCCAAGAAGGAAAAGTATTGTTTACCTGAAAGGTTGTTTAAAACTTGATCTATGAATGGTAAGGGAAAATAATATCCTAGTGTATCTTTGTTCAGTTCCCTATAATCAACAAAAATTCTCCATTTTCCATTCTTTTTCGGAACAATTACAAGAGGATACACCCACTGATTGTCTAAGATAGGGTAGATAAAACGTACTTGTAATAGTTGTTTAATTTATTTCTTAAATATGTCCCTTAAGGTTGGATTGATCCTTCTCTAAGGTTGTCTAGCTAGTTTAATGTTTTAATTATAAATGTGATGGGTGCAAATAATTAGATGGATTCCTTTCACGTCTTTATAGTACCAAGGAAAATATATACTACGATTTTGTAAAACATCAAACAATTTATCTTCTTCATCATTCTTTAACCAGCGATTAATGTTCAGAAGTTTACCTGGTTGAATCTCAATTTGTTTGGTTCTAGTGTGTGATGAACAGATTTGTCAAAAGGTTCCATTAGGGTGTTTAATAGAAATGAATGTGGTAAAACATATGATATGCAACAATTTCTCTAAATTTCCCTTGAGAAAGAATACTAGACAAAGGAAAGTAGGTAGAGTTATGATACTTATGTGGTTGTTGGTCAAACTCCTCTTCACTGCTACTTTCCAAAAAAAATTCACTATTTCCTAATATCTGTAAGAATGAAGTGACTGATCCCGAAGATATTTATGTCCCTCCCTAAGAGATATATCGTTCCTCTGGAGAAAAATTATTTGCATTTCCATGGGATTTCTGTTGTTTTTGTTTCGAAGATAAGTGTGAATGTTTCAGAACTAAATGTGAGTGTTCTAGAACTAAATTTGATGGTTCCAGAACCAAGTCTGAAGGTTCCAAAACTATCCCTGATTTCTCTAAGGATAGTTGGTTTTCATTCAATGGTTGATTAATCATATCTTCCACCTCTCGTAGGTGATCCTGTAACGTTATCATAGCCAAAGAAGACATGTTTTGTTTATCAGTTTTAGTATCATCAACCCATAATTATTCTTGATTATCAATAAAAGGTCGTGTAGAAGGATATACGGAAATTTTATTGGAATTATTACCATTTGAGATAGTCATATTACCTGACCTGTAATAAATTAAGGAAACAACTGCAGCTAACCATGGTCTACCCAAAATAATAAGATAAGTAAGTGTTTTACCTTTTGAACACAATATAAATAAGCCTACTCGATATTCCCAAGACTCCACCATAATTTCCACATCTTCAATGATTCCTTCTGGTTTTTCTACTAATTGATCTTCCATCTGCAATATGGTGCTAGTATGTTATATACCTATTAATGGTAATGTTTTCAATGTGTACACTATTATTAAATTTATAGCTACTCCTAAATCAACCAAAACATTATGTATATCTTTATTTCCTATAGATACTGAAATAACAGGGCTTCCAAGATCTCCATTTTTGGGAAGTAAATTTTTTCCTGCTAATAAATCAACAAATTTCCCATCTACCTTAATATTCCTAGGGTACTACTTTTTCCTTCCATGTAGTTTTAAGCATAATGATTTGATTAATTTGTTTAACTCGAGAATGTATTTAATTTCTTGCAACAACGGTATTTTAATATTCAATTTCATTAACTCTTGAACCAAATAAGATTCCTCAGTTTCTATAACTTCTTCAAATGTTTCTAGAAATGGAGTTTCAGTAGAGTTTCTATGTGGCTCCTTCTCCTTTCCTTTGTCATATTCTTTAGGAGAAACTGAACTAGGGGTTTTAGTTTCTTCTCTCATTTCAGTAATTATGATAGGTGTGCTATTAATTACTTTTCCATATCTGGTTTTAATATCCTTACAATCCATTGCATTAAGATCAATTGATTTTTCTTGTTTTGTCCCATAGACATGAGTTATTTGTTTGTTTTTGGGATTAGCAATTGGTTGTGTTGTTATTCATGTTTGTACCACATTTTCAGTCTATGAATTATGTGTTGGGGAACCCATTATGACTTGTTGATTCTAATTGGGATATCTCTTCCCTTGATCATAGTTATTAGGGCTCCACCTAGGTTATGACCAAGCATATGGGTTACCTGGACCAACCCATGGTTATTGATGTCATCGAGCATACCAATATTTTCGTACCCAATTTTAAGGATTCCATGTTGGTTGGGGGGAGGAAGGTGGTTGTATCCAATTTTTTTGTATTGTCTGAGCCACCCATGGCATCATCCAGGGATTAGGAACTGACCTTAGCATGAACTACCCTTTCGCTAGGTTATCTCTGGACAAAGTTTACTTCCTCTACTGTGGATGGAGTGCTGGTTTATTTAATCTATTTTTTTATGTATGGAAGAAGAGAACAAACTCTACTCTCATGTTCCTTAGATTCACAGATAAGATATACTTCTATTTTATCTAGAGGAAAATATCTTATTGCACACTTCTTCCTACATTTAGGACAATACATAGCTAATGGTTCAGTCTTATCATTTTCTTTGACATGAAATCTATCCATGGTGTAGGTTAATTGAACTAAAATATATGTTTTAAATTTTTCCAACTCATCCATCAGTTTTTTCATATCTAGATTCATAATTTTCCCTATTTTCCCTCTCCTAGGTCCACCCCATGTTCTTGAATAGCTTCTAGAAATGTTTTTAATATAATTCATTCTCAATTGATCTATGTTTCCACCTCTTATTAAATTAAGGGATTCCCTAGATTCATCATCAAGACCTTTAATAAAAATAGTTTTTACTTAGCTCCTCTTGGAGTACAAATCCACATTGTTTACTTATAAAGAGGAATCTATCCAAATAATCTTCCATATTCTCATCCTCTTCTTCCTTGATCTTAAAATAATTATTCCTTCTCGTTTCTCCCTCTACAGTAGTCTTGATATTTTTATAGGAAGTAATTTTCCATTTTTGCCAAAGTGGTAATAGAATTGGATGTTAACCTCATAAACCACCTCATTTCTTCATCCTTCAAAGTAGATGGAAACAACTTGAGCTTTTGATTATATTTTTTTTAATCATAGGTCTAACATTGTCCTTTAAATTAAAATAGAAATTGGTCAAGATCCTCATATGACATCCCTCTAAATGTGGGAAAGTGTGTAGGTGAAATATTATTCATATTTTTTTCATCATCCTCCAACCAAATTAGATAGGTAAAGGTCCTATCAGGTTCTCTTTTAGCTTCTCATTCCATATCTGCAGTATATTCCAGATCTCTCTCCCAATCAATGTGGTATGTGAAATTCCTTGGAGAAGGTGAGAGGTCAAGAGTAGGAGGTTGACTACACAATTGAGAATAAAAACTTTCTCTAACCGGGTCTTGGGATATAATCCTTCTCCTAACATTTCTACTTCCTTTTGGTGATTGATCTAAGAATTCCAAAGGTTGAAGTTTTGCTTCTTTCCTGACAGGGGAAAATGGTACTTCTAATTCTTTCTCAACCTCCTTGCTTGATCCAGAGGATGCTGAGATTTATTTTTGAGATATTGTTTGGAGAAATATACCCTTTGAGTCTATTGGTCTACTCATAAATGTTATCATAACGTAGGGAAGAGTTTTCAATTACTAGATGTGTGATTGTTACTTTTGTTGACACCTAATCAGATAATTCTAACTAGTGGGTCCCCAGAAATGGTGCCAAAAATGATGGATGTCGTTATTACCTTTATTTAAACAAATATTAATTGATGTAATTCAAACCAGTGGTGTGTCTGAAGCTATATTCAACAAGAAGAATCTTAGTGATCTAGTAATTATGATAGGTATTTGTATTTTTTTATTTTCTAGGGGATTTTTGCAGTGTCTTTAAGATTTTCTAGTCACAACCTTATATTGTCAAACTAGGATAAAATTGTTGGAAATAAACACTCTCTGCAGAAATGAATTGCTGGAAAGAAACACTCATTTGAAAAATGAAATAAATTGTTTTAAGTAAACACACATTGCATAAGTAAACACACTTGCTTGAAAATAAAAACATGTTTGAAAATGCGGTGGAAATGATTGAAAGGAAATAAGAGTATAATCTACAACACATGTAGGGACAAGTATATAACAGAATTCAACTGAAATATCAAAAGCATTCACATAATTAATACTTAACAGATTTACACGAATTGCTTAAAAAAATAAATACCAATAAAACAAGGATCTTGGTTCTTGGAGGAGTTGGCCCTTGCTCCACCTCAAATCAGGGATCGAAAAAAGATGATTCTCTTAAAATGAAATGGTTATATTATTACTAAAGTGTTATATCTTACAAAGTGTGTTTTTATATATGTCTATCCTCTATTTGTTATATTATATATTTCATCCAAAGATGCATTTATGGACATAGTTTTTCACTGATTCAAGTGGAACCAAATAGTGTCCAAAAAAGATGTGGAATTTTGAAACCCAGTTTTACATACAACTGTCTGATCCTAAATAAGTATTTTTGGGATGTGAAGAATCATATATCTCTCAATCTACTCCTGACTGGAAGGCCCAATAATTTCTCTTAAGATCATATTTTGTCAAAATAAGTAGATCCCTATTGATTCCATAACTCTTGAGGATTTTCGGAACCGAAGAGAACTATTCCAGAATTGGCTATGAAAGTTTCACAAACAAGTGCAGGAGTTTTGGAACTAAATGATGGAGTTCCGGAACTAATTAGTAAAGTTTATGGAGCCACACCATATTGAATCCAATGATCCCAAAAAGTATTGGTTGCTCTCTACTTTGATTATCTTCCCGAATGTGACCTGTTTTATTCACAAAACTAAATTTCGAAGCACTTTGTTAGGAATTACATATTTTTTAGATGTTATAACTATCTAAAGAAAAATATGGAAAATTACATCCTATCTTATGTCTAGATAAAACGAAAGTTAAACAATGTAGATAAACTTGGCTAGAAGGACATAAAATGAGATCATTTATTGTTCATTGATGAAGCATATTTTAGCCTCATCAAATAGGTCAAATGTTCCTTTCATTATAACATTTATACACTAGAGTTAGACTAATTTTCTTTAATTTTTTGCAAGCCTAACTGTATATTATAACTACTTACCTTAGATACTTATCTTGCATTGATCATGATACAAAGTAGAGTAATTGGATTAAGTCAAAAGGGTCAATCATCAAGTTTTATTTTTCTTAATTTTAGTCATTTAATGATCTTTTTAAAACCACGTTCAGGGTTATGGTGATTATTTTCATCCCTTATGTATCACAAGTTTCCCATTTTATAGGTTAAAATATCAATCATGAGACATTATCTTAAATTTAATTTTTTTATAAAAAATCATCCTAGTCATCTTAGAAAGTTGATATCATTCAAGTTTACGTGAAATTTGATAACAATTCCAAATTATCCTCTCATGTTCCGGTAATCTCTTAAATCATTATGTTGACTTCATATTGATTTCTTATTAAAAAAACTAAGGTGCATATACTTTTTTTCTTTTACTGAGTCACGAGGGATCCTAAGGGGTATGATTTCACAATTAAAAAAGCTTGGATTATTTCTAGGTAACTTAAGTATTATATCTACATTATAAGGTGATATGGAATTATAAATATTACACACCTTACTAAGGTCACAACTCAAGTGATTGAACACCCTTATCTCCAACAGTCATCATTTAACTCTAGGTAAATTTGTTACTTCTGGTCAAGCTAACCCTCTTGTTTGAGAAAGGATAAAAGGGATTCACACTCAGTATTATCATGTGTAGGTAACTAAAACACATGATCCACTTGAATCATTCACATTAAATTTAAAATAATTCCCTTTAAATTTATTTGAATAACATTTTGAAACTAGTTGTGTAAGTAATTATTTAATAAGGAACAATTGCATACTCATGAAACTATTGGATATTGTCCTAGGAAATTACCTCAAGAATGTGATTACCTTATTTTACGTCATACATTCATTTCACAATGGGACAAGTGGGAGAAAAAGAGGGAGTAACTCTCAATTTAAATATTAAGGTTCAAATTAAATTTTACGAGTCATGGATTCGATTTCTCTAAACATGATGATTTAAAAACGTTACAAGAAAGATCTAAATTTTTCTTTTATCCTATCATACCATCTCATGGTTACCATTTCACAAACTAATAATTAATAGAAATGTTGTTAAGTTCAATAATTAACTCTTAACATTGTCCCATAGAGACCCAAATGATAATGTAATTTGGGTATCGAGTTCATTTATAATCCCAACCACTAAAAGTAAATTTCAAGAGTAGTTGGCGATCCTTTCCGCCTAACACCCTTCACTGTACATGTGTGTGGGGCAAGAGGTTTTGATATTATTGTAAAGGTTGGTTTCCCAAGGATTACTACCATAAGAGAACACAATATCCTTACTACACACATGAAAAACTACCAATCCTAGGAGGGAGCCTCATACCCAAGAAAAAGGTTATCCATGTCGTTCCTAACTAATGGTTTCATGACAATATTGCTAAGCATTTAGGCTAATATGATAACCTAAAACTTGGTGTTTTATTTCCTTAATATAGAATTTGTCATCGAGTTTAATGATTTAGGTTCACTCTATGTTTTATTTTTCCATGTTACGGTAATTATGTTAGAGTTTTATAGTATGGTTAACTATTTTATTTATATTTTCTTTATATGTTATCAAGGAAAAGAAAAAAACACCAGATATTTATTCAAAAATTTCACACTAAAAAAGGCACTATAAGATTTCGAAATCATTTACATTTAACATATATATCCAAATTTTATAAAAAAATAATTTTGAATCAAAATGAAACTCATGGTTAGATAAAAATATTTGAAATAACCCTAAATACTTACAACTCATACATATTACAAAATTTCAATAATAATACTTTCGATGTATTTAACATTATTATTTCTACAACTTGTAGAGTTACATTTTTCTAAATAACAAGTAATGAATTCACTAGTTTCCGTTCTCTATGTCTCGGTACCTACAACCATCGCATGGTCAGCACAAGTGCTAGCGTGACATCCACCTAAATCTAACATAATTAACATTTTTAGTTTTCCATTTACATAATCATAATAATTCACATGCATTAGAGAAATATATTCATTTTATTTACTTTCATTTTTTATCTATGGTAGGAGAGAGAAAGAGATAGGGAAGAGAGAGAATAGGGAGAAATACTATTTTTCCAAAAGTAACATTTCACTAAATAAGACACAGGAGAGAGTTTATTATAGTTACTTATACATTTCAATAGCTTTCACGATGTTTTATTGTCTTGACTATGCTCCTACTACCTTATTTTTACATTTTTCTAATACCTACGAAAACGTCTATAATTGGATTGGAGGCTAAGGAACCAAATTCAAAAAAATTATTCCGATGGGAAAATGTATAAAGGTTAATTTCCTTTGTGTATTCCTATATATAAATGATTTACAGGAAATTACGAAATTCAGAACTGCAAAATGATTTATGATTTGCAGCTAGTTTTCTGGGGATATCAGCCGTAATAGGCCTAGTTGCAAAAGAAGTGAATTTTAACTCGAGGCCTTGAGAATCCTCAGCCAAAAAATAACTTTTGATTGATGAAATATCCAGGGAAATATTCCTACATTCATTCCTATATACAAATAATTCACCAGGGTTCACAAAATAAAGAACTAAAAAACACTTTAGAAATGGCGATGGTTTTTCTGGAGCCACCAGTCATAGTTAGTCCAATTTGACCCAGTCAAACAATGGCCAGAGGCCTACAAAACCCCTTTACAAAACTTGTTATAAATATTTTTTTCCTAACCTAAGGTTTACAAGAAATTGTCTAGTATAAATATTAGACGTCTGTGAAAGTAGAAAATGGTTCCTTCACTCAGGCTCTAAATGGCTAGCTGAAACAAAAACCAAAGTTACACTTTTAATAGCTCCCTAAACTAAAAAATAGGATAACAAGGCTCCTAGATGGGTAGAGAATAGAGAATAAATGATCCATCAGGGGTCAATCTAACTATTGACTCAACTCCCCACATAATGAGGGACACAAACAAAACTTTCCATTCCTTTTCTGGGGCCGAAAAGGTTGTTTTGTGAGTCTTTGAAAATATATACTTGCCTACTTTTAACAAAGAATGTTATATAGGTTTAATGGAAAACTCAAACTCAACTAACCCACTCAAGGGGATGCAGCTATCAAGTTACACTACATAGTTTACAAACATATGAGAAAGTGGATTTAAGTTTAAGGTTTTGTTATCACGAAATTACAACACCCCTGAATGTCCTTAGATTTGTGTGGGGGAATTCGGTGTAATTTGTGTAACATTGGACCATCTAGCAAGTTGTGGGACTTGCAGGCTTGAGATGATCCTCTAGAGAAGGTTGGGTCCTTCTCCTAAACTACACACCTTAATACACTCTAATACAAGATAGAAAAATAGCTAATCCTACTCTAACTTTCCAAGGGAAAATGGAGAGAGAGAATACATGAAAACAAAACCTACACTAAAGCAGTGATACACCAGAAAAAGAGGGTTCTTGATCACAATCTTAACTTCCTGAAGTGGAGAGGGGTGAGAAATGGAGAGGATGGACAAGATACATCACAGACAAAAGATAAAGTTCACACAGAACAACACTTCAAACCCATTAAACACAACTCCCAAAACCTACAATATACATCAGAGACATGTACAATATACCCTACAATGGTGAGAGGAAAGAAGAGACAATAAAATAAGTAAAGGATGGACAAAATGCATCACGAAACAATTTTTATTGCTCCATGAGTTCACACAGTACATCATTAGTGGGTAAGAGGAAATAAAATGCCATTACGAAGCAAAGAGAAGAGGCTTATGCTCCACATTCAACCTTAGTGAATAAATAAAGAGGGGGAAGGAGAGAAAAAAGTGACCAACTCCTTTAAAAATGAGCCCAAGATTACAATTTATAGAATGAGAAAGAGGGAGAGAATTGCAATCCCAAATTTGTTTCTTCATCAACTTGAAAGTTGTCATAAATGAGTGTAATTGATGTTATGTTTCAAGAAAAAGGATCCCCATGCTGTCCCATGTGCTACAATAGAGAAATAATGATGATCATGCCTCTTAATTGCATCCCCAAATACCAATTAAAACATTTCTGTGAACCTAGACACGTTTTCAAAAAAATCAGCATCACAACCTCATCAATTTCTTCATTTCCTTATTTTTGTGCATCAAGTACGGAGTCAAAATTCAAACGAGACCAATTTTTTGAAAATTTGTTGAGAATTTCAAACATTATGCCCATTCAAATTTTCACAAGAAAACTGTCATTTTCCTTTGTTCAACGGATTTTCCAAATTTTTGCATCATTCTGCAGATTTGGTTTTCTATGGCATTCCATGGCTTTTTTAGCCCGTGGAATTTGTTCTATGGCTATTACTATAGACATTGTTCAGTGGCTTGTTCTACAGTATTTGTCGCAGACTTTTTTTTGAGGATTTTTCTACAGACTTTATTTTGCAGATTTTTCTGCATCTTTTTCCGCAGACTATTTTTTGTGGTTTTATCAGCATTTTTGGGCTCAAATTTCTTAGAAACGTTTTTCTGCCATATCCTTATTACACTGACTTGCATCCATTTCATGTTTTCAGGTCTTGCACATACCTTCATCCCAACTGTCTTGTGAACTACGCAGGACAAAATCTTCTGCCTTTTCCGCATTTCAATGTCTCCTTTGCATTTCGGGCCTGAACTTGGTTCGATGAACCTTAGTACGACCACCTTGGTTCCACCCACAGCTATCATAACCAATTTGCACTAAAATAGGCCCTTGACTTCATTTTTCATAATTTTACAAATTTTTCTAACTCCTTGGATTTTCTTTGGATGGGGAAGTTAGAGAAAATCCAAGTGACCCCTTAAAACCTCATTTTGGGCCTAAGATCATTTTATGCCCAATCAAAGGCCCAAAGAAAATTATGTATCTCCAATACCTATTATTTGAAACAAAATACTCAATCTCGACTCAGTAATCTCAAACCATGCGTGATGTCTAAGCTTACTTCAACAAGAAAGAATCTTAGTATCTAGTATCAGATAGATAGGTACTTTGCCATTTTATTTCTACGGCATTTCTTGGCAAGTTCTTTCAAGATTTTTGCTCACCATACCTTATTCATAGTCAAAATACGGATAAAATTTGTTTGGATTAAACACTCCTCTACAGAATGATCATTGCTAAATCAGAAACTCACTCCATTGCAAAATGAAATAAATGTTTTAAGTAACACCACACATTGCCAATAACTTAAACACACTTGCTTAACAATAAACACATGTTGAAACATGCGGTGGAAAATTGAAAGAGAAATAAGAGTATACATCCTACACACACTGTAGGACAAGTAATATAACAGAATTCAACTGAAATATGCAAAAGTCATTCAAACATTACATACTTCAACAGTATTACACGCAATTGTATAAAAAAAAAATACCAATAAAACAAGATTCTTGGTTCTTGAGGAGTTTGGTCCTTGTACCACTCGAATCAGGGATCGAAAAAGAGATCTCTCAAAATGAATATGGCTTATCTATCTACTAATGCCTCTATCTTACAAGTTTTTTTATATTCTCTAATCCTCTATTTGTTATTTATCAATTTTCATCAAAATTGCTTTATGACTATAGTTTTCACTGATTCAAGTGGTAACCAAATAGTGTCCATAAAAGGATGCGGGAATTGAACCCATTTTACATACAAACTGTCATGATTCTAAATAAGTATTTTTGGGATTGTGAAGAATCATATTATCTCATCAATCTACTCCAACTGCGAAGCCCATAATTCTCTTAAGATAATATATTTTTTCAAAAACAGTATCCCTATGATTCTGTAACTCTTGAGATTTTAGAACCGAGGAACTATTCCAGAATTAGCTATGAAGTTTCACAACAAGTATGCAGAGTTTTGAATAAATGATGATTTCCAATAATTACTAAAGTTATGAACCACCATATTAATCCAATACTCCCAAAATATTGGTTGCTCACTTTGATTATCTTCCCGAATGTGACCTTGTTTTATTTCACAAAACTAAATTTCAAAAACTTTGTTGAGGACCATTACATATTTTTTAACTGTCTTAACTATCTAAGCAAATTATAGAAAATTACATCCGTCTTATCTCTAGATAAAACGAAAGTTAAACAATGTAGTACAAACTTGGCTAGAAGACGTAAAATGAGATCATTTATTGTTTCATTGATGAAGCATCAATTTTACCTCTCAAATAGTCAAATTTCCTTCATTATACATTTATACACTAGATATTAGACTAGAATTTTCTTCAATTTTCACTACACTGTATATATATAACTACTACCTAGATACTTATCTTGCCATTGATCATGATACTTGAAGTAGGAAGTAATTGGATCTAAGTCAAAAGTTCAATCAATCAAGTTTTATTTTTTCTTAATTTTATCATTTAATTTCCTGGATCTTTTTAAAAACCACGTTCAGGTTATGTATTATTTTCATCCTACATATCACAAGTTTCCTTCTATAGGTTAAAATATCAATCATTAGACATACTCTTAAATTAATTTTTTTATAAAAAAATCATCCTAAGTCATCTTAGAAAGTTAATATCATTCAAGTTACATGTAATTAATATAAACAATTCAAATTATCCCTTCTCATGGTTCCTGGTAACTCTAGATATTACGTTAATTTCATATTTGATCTCTATATAAAAAACTATGTTAGCACTTTATACTTTTTTCGTTTACTGAGTCACAAAGGATCCTAAGGGGTATGATTTCACAATTAAAAAAGTTGGATTTTTCTAGGTAACCTACATATATATTCTACAGTCTTATAAGTGATATGACACTTAAATATACACTATCCCTCACTAAGGTCACAACTTCAAGTTATTGCACACCTCTTTATCCCACAGTCATTCATTTAAACTCTAGTATATTTTGTTACTTCTATGTCGAAGGCTAACCCTCTTGTTTGAAAAGATAAAAGGGATTCACACTCATTATTCTCATGATGTAAGATAACTTAAAACACATGGATCCCACTTGACATCTTCATCATTAAATTTAAATATATCCCTTTAACTATTGAACACACATCTTTTGAAATTCAGTTGATACAGCAATTTCATTTAATAAGGAACAATCTGCAACTCACTTAAACTATTGGATATTGTCCTAGGAAAATTGCTCCAAGCAAGTGATTACCTATGCTTACATCATACATTCATTTTCAACATGGGACCACAGTCAGGAGATCAATAAGCGAGTAACTTCTCAATTATACTTAATATTAAGTTCAAATTAAATTATTACGAGTCATGTGATTCGGTTTCTCTAACCATCGCTATGATTTTAAAAACGTTAAAGAAAGATCTAAATTTCTTCGTTTACTATCCTATCATACCATCTCATGCTTACCATTTCACAAACTAATATTAATATGAATGTATGTTAAGTTCAACTACATTTAACTTCTTAACATTGTCCTCATTGCAGACCCCAAATGATATGTTAACTATTGGTATCGAGTTACATTTATAATCCCCAACCACTAAAGTAAAAATTTCTAATGAGTAGTTGGCGATCCTTTCTGTGCCTAACACCCTTTCATCTTACAGGTGTGGGGCAAGATCGTTTTGAGTATTATTAAAGGTGTTTCACAACGATTACTACCCATAATGAGAACCAAATACCCTTATCTACACACATGACTACCAATCCTAAGGGATCCTCTATACCCAAGAAAAAGGTCTAGACATGTCATTCTAACTAATGGTTTCATGACATATATTGCTAAGCAATTAGGCTATATATGACAACCTAAAATTGTGTTTACTTTCCTTAATAATAATTTGACAAATCGAGTTCAATAGTATTTAGGTAAACATCCCTACTTGTTTTATTTCCATTTAACGTACATTATGCTTATAGCTTTATACTAGTACCTGTTACAACGATTCTATTCTAATTTCTTTATATCTATCAGGATTTAAGAAAACAACACCAAAGATTGAGTCAAAAATTTCACACTAAAACAAGCACTATAAGATTTGAAACTCATTTAACATTAAATATACTATCCAAATTTTATAAAAAAATAATTTTGAATCAAAAATGAAATCTATGGTTAGATAAAAAGTATTAAATACCTAACAATACATTACAACTACATAACATATACAAAATCTCAATAATAATACATTCGTACTGTATTTACATTATTATCTCTACAACTTGACGAGTTACCATTTTTCTAATAACAAGTAATAATTCACTATTTTCCGTTCTCTATGTCTCGTACCACAACATCGCAGGTCAGCACAAGTGCTAGCGTTAACATCCACCTATCTAACATATTAACATTTTAAGTTTTTCATTTAAATTCATTATTTCTATCTATGTAGAGAGAGAAAGAGATAGGGAAGAGAGCAGAAAGGGAGAAATACTATTTTCAAAAGTAACATTTCACTAAATAAGACATCGAGAGAGTTATTATAGTTACTTCTATACATTTCAATAGCTTTCACGACTGTTATTGTCCTGACTAATGCTCATAATCTACCTTCATTTTTTACATTTCAATACACGAAAAACGTCTATTATTTGATTGGAGGCTAAGGTAACCAAATCTTCAAAAAAATTATTCCGATGGGAAAATTGCGATTACAAGGTTAGTTCCTTTATGTTATCCCATAATCATAACTTGAGTTATCCAGAAATTACAATCATTCAAACTGCAAATGACTTTCATGACTTGCAAGCTAGTTTCGGGATCATTCAGCCGTAATAGGCCTAGTTGCAACAAGAATGTGAATTTAACTCGAGGTCCTGGTTCCAATCCTACAACCAAAATATCACTATACTTTCGATCGATGAAGAATAGTACAGGGAAAAATTCACACATCCAATGCTATATTACAACATAATTATCACAGGGTTCACTAAAAATAACAGAAAGCTAACAAAGAAACATCCACTTTAGAATGCGATAGCATTTTACTGGAGCCACCACTCATCAGTTAGCTTACCAATTTTGACTCCCAGTTCAAAAACATAGCCATACTAGAAGGACCACAAAACCCTTTACAAACATACCTTGTCTAGACATATGCGTTTTATCTAACACAATATAACCTGCAGATATTATCAATATTTAGTATCTAGTCATACATGAATTAGACTATCTGTAGAACAGATCAAGCAAAATGTTTCTCGTCTCATCAGCTCGTAAATGCTTAGCCTGAAATGACACAAACACAAAAAGTACACTATTTAATAGAATCCCTCGTGACAAAAATCTGCACATAACGTTGATAGATCCAAACACACAAAGGCTTCCTTAGATAGAGAAGTAGCTAGATAGCAGATAATATTACTTGTGTGATCACAGAGATGTTAATTTCTAAATGTATGGATTCAAACTCCCTACCCACATAATTTTGGTCATATACAAAGAATTCCAATTTTTCCTATTTCTTCAACAACCATTCCTAATCTAGATATTTGAGTACTTATTTGGAGTACCTCTGTTATACGTTGTGACATTCTCCTCGTACTACGGCGTATCTTTATCAGAAATGACCAATGCTATATATAAGAGCTAATAAATGGTAAGGAAAAAACTTGCCGACTCAACAATATCCATCAGTAATCGCTACATGGATTATTACCAATTCGTCATAATGTTTCAAACTCTATATTAAGAAACGATTTTAGTTTACAGCATTAAGTAATTTAATCTAGTAATATTTATACATATCCGTTAGTTTGGGATTGTCTATAGATTTGTTGTATGAGCGCACTCGAGTTCATCTATTTTGAATTTTGCTGCTATATAACATGTTGACAGAGTCATCATGCAACTGAGACTATGCAGGTATGATGCATCATCCTTTATACAGGTTTGTGAGGTCCTATCTACACCATACAACATATCTACTAACACTCTTAAATTTATCTAATCTGATACTAAAACTTATCAAAGATTGAGATCGAAAAAATATATAATCCAAATTTGGGATGCTCATTCTTTACTCCTCTCCATATTCTACATAACTCTGAGAGTGAAGAAATTATATCATATGTCTTAAGAACAAAGACCATATCACTACGCAGTATACGGATCACGACAGAGGTTCTGATCACCTTCTCCACTTCCTCATTAGTACGAGAGTAGTTTGACAATCATGAGAGTAGAATTTGGAGCATAAGACGTCCTCTACTATATCATCTTATCGTAATAAAAAATATAATTATATCACCACTATGTACTAACCACTTTCTCAATAGAATGATCCAACTAATGGACCTCGCCAAATAACCCCAAAACTCTTATCAAGTGTACATGCATGATATTGTCCTAACAATTTATACACCCCTACTATAATGTAGAGAATAGTAATCATGAATACCTCTACTAATAATACCACAACCATATATCATACATATCACATCAGTATGTAGCGCATAAAAGTGGCAAAATCACTAATAACACTACTATATTTTTTGCACTCCATCTTGAGTTACACCGATTTAATTTCATCTGAAGTTGATGGAGTAAGATTATAAATAAGAATGCTCTACCTAAACAAAGCATTAATGAGAGACGCTTCGCTATGCGTCCAACATCTCCGAACTTCTTAGCAAAATATATAGATGAGGAAGGAGAGAAATATAAAAGTGATGCCAACTCCCTCTTTTTAAAAGAGCCCATGGATTTACAATCTATAGCAATGAGTAAACGAGGAGAGAATGCAAATCCCAAATTTGTTTTCTTCATCCCAACTCCTGAAATTGTCATAACATGCAAAGCATGTAATTGATGTTATGTCTTCATGAACACAAGGCGAATCCCTGCCCTTTCCCATGTGCACTACATATAGAGAATCACTATGATGATCATTCTCGCTCACAATTCACATACCCACCAAACAATTAAAATACATCTTTTGTGAAACACCCTGACCCGTTTTCAAGAACAAACATAAGCACTCACCACCCTCATCAATTTCCTTCCATTCCTATTTTGTGCATCAGAGCGTATCGCATGGCAGAAATTCAAACCACGACAGAACTCACCACATTTTATTGACAACTTTGCCTTGAGAATTTCACATCACTTATTGCCCATTCAAATTTTCACAAGAAAAATTGTCACTTTTCCTGCTTGCTTCAAACGTAACTTTTCCAATTTTTGCATCATTCATCAGATTTGTCTTCGCTCATGGCATTCCATGCGTTTTTTAGTCCCCAGTCAGGACTTTCATTCCTATGGCGCATTACTATAGACGTTGTCAGTGGCTTTCTCTGCCAGTATTATGTCGCAGAATTTTTATTGAGGATTTTCTCTACAGAACTTTTTTTTTGCATGATCTTTTCGCAATCCTTTTTCCCAGACTATTCTTTTGTCGGCTTTTCATCGGCATTATTTGCTGCTCGCTTTCCTAGCATAATCTTTTTTCCTGCCATTCCATATACACTGCACTTGGCATTCCATTTCCATGTTTTCAGTCCTTCACATACCTTCATCCCAACGCTGTCCTGTGAACTACGCATGCAAAACTTCTACCTTTCCACATTCAATGTCCCTCCTTGCCATTATCCGGGCCCGCGAACCTTGCGTCGAATAACCCTAGTCCCTATGAACCACCTTGTTCACTCTTCTACACACTATCATAACCAATTTGCACTAAAATAGCCTTGACCTTCATTATATTCAAATTTTTACAATTTTCTAACTCCTTGATTTTTACTTTGATGGGAAGTTAGAGAAAAATCCAATGATCCCTTAAAACCTCATTTTGGGCCTAAACATCAGTTAATGCTCACTTCAAGCCTAAAACAATTATGTTTAATTTGTTAATACTTGGGGTTTAAATTTTTGATAATAGATTTGTCGAACCTCAGTGGGCACCCTTACCTGCTATATGAAATCGATCATGGCCTTTACAGTATCCATTGTCCATTGGACAGCAGATACAACACAAATCTGAATTTGAAACTCTTGACATTCGGTCCCTTAGTCCACTTGATTATCATTACTTAGAACTGGATCTGATCTTCACCAAATGCTACCTCCAATGGAATATGCACGGAAATAAACACTCAGACAAACTATGTAAAAAAGAGAAAATCATACACACCCCCGAATGGATACTGCAGAAGTGTACAAAAGCACTTGTTCCTACTGAATAGAAAAACCTACCTACTCTAGGCTAACCGAAAGTAAACGCAAAACTCAAACAAAATATACTACAACTAGCTGGTGGATGAAGAGCTTCTCCCTTTCTCACAGATAGAACATCTAGACAATTTGGAGCTTAACATGGCTGTCATTATTTAGTATAAAAAAGACTAAACAAGAGGCCATCTTTCCACCCATATATCAATCAATGTATCAACTAAACAAGACAACAATAACCTCTTTAGTTTCTTCTAACATTTAGATTCAATAATGCATTTGTAGTTCTATATATCCTTCGGTCACTTTATTACTCATCCCCGCCTGAATTGGGCATGAAGCAAGTGGTAACTCCTGATTTTGATCCAATGAAGCCTAAGTATATTTGATATGGGCACTTAGACTGATCCGAATGATGTGCCCTTGCTCCTGATAATTCATACCTCCAAAATTACAGTCTCTTTCCTGCAGACCTTCTTGAAAAAGGGTTTATCTGGTCTAGCTCCAGACTCTTCTCTTCTTGCCACTATCTACAAACAATCTGATCTCCCTCTTTCTGGTGAATTGGTATGGAGAATGATGACAATGTCCCTCTTGGTCTTCCACCTTTTCCTCTGCGTTATAGGCCTGTGCTTTGGAAGATAGAAATTCCAACATTGATTCAGAGGCATGCTTGTAAACTGTAGTCTATACCTAAACGTCCATCTTCCATGTAGAACGTTCTTACGACGTTTGAAGGATGAATGATGGGACAGTGAAATTTGTAATTTCTATGAGCTCCACCTCATCAAAAAATTCCTCCAAGTCTGATACGAAATCAAAATCTTTGATGTCCTGCTGTAGCAAGGTCTCTCCCTCTTGCATGATGATCTTAAAATCTGCATTATTTTCACCAGATGAAGCTTCATCTTCAAACATGAAGCTAGTGAGTTAAAAATATTCCAAAACATAAGATTTCTTGAGAGATTGAGTGGGAGAGATATCTGTAATATCTTGTGCAATCAGATCATGATTCAATACCTCTGAATTTTTTTTGGTCACCTCCATATGCTCCTCTTTAATTGGACTTAGAGATGGTTGGTCTTTCTCCTCCTTGACTGATTGTGTAGCTCGAATATGATCATCAATCTTTTCAAAAAAAGTGCCATCATGGACACTGCATTCAGAGTACACAGACTGTTAATATTCTTGTTCCGTTGCTGCTATAAAATCATCCTTAGCTACCAGTGGAACTGCAACATTGATATCCTCCATAGTCTTAACCATCAAGGATTTTTTTTTAATCCCAAATTTGAGAGCCAATATGACCAAGATTTTGATTATTTCTTCTTTGTTTGTCTCTCCTTCCTACTTTTGTCCTTGACTAGTTAACTGATTTTTTGCTCCCTAGGATGAAATTGAGATAGAAATAGGAGGGATGGCTTGGGTTAAAACATATTTTGAAATTGATTGTGGTAGTGGAGGAGATAGAAATTCTTGTTTGTTTTGAGGGGATGACTGCTTGGAAGGGAAAACGGAAAAATAATTGAGATGAGATGGAAGTTTAGAATATGGAAAAGGGAATTCAACACTAGGGGAAGCAAGTGATAAAATATAATCATGACAATGTTTCGATAATATTGATTGAGAAAGAGGAAAAGAAAAGCTATGAGGTGGTGTAGTTACCCATTGACAAGGTTTTCTTATATCCAACTCATAAGCTTCAATATACTCAGTCCACTGTGCAAGTTGAGGCAGTATTTCAACCATGAAATCAAACTTCTATTGAGGGATGTAATGTCTTAGAAAATGGCCTTCCCATCGATAAGGTACCCTGCAACCAATCCTGATTAATTTCATTTGTGTTATAGCCCTTGATTGAACCATGCTAGCCTCCATTCTTTGAATATTTTCCAACATATCAGCATTCTCCATTTGACTATTCTCATTGTATGCATACCCTTTTTCTTTATAAGCTCCATAGCCAAACTGATTTTGGCATTGGTCATATGGGTAGGAAAAATGGTTCTGAATTTGTTCATAACACTAATTTGGAGGAGTTGAGAAATAGATTGAAGGTTGACTACACTGTTGCTGCTGCAAGTGTGAATTCCAAGATGGGAATGAAGCCATGACTTCATAACTTTGTGAATGGTAGAAGATGAAATATGTCGAAAGAAGAATGGGTGGAAATGGATGGAAGGAAATTTTACAACTCATAGAATGGGTTTTTGACTAGATGAATTTGCCAGATGTGCTTGAAAATGCGTCAAAACGTTGAAATTTTAACAGGAACACAACAACCTATTAAAATGAAGTGGTAAGGTGCTTCAAACCTGTCCCACCGGGTGTGAAAAATTGTTATCATGAAATTACAACACCCACGAATGGCCTTAGATTTATGTGTGGAATTTGGAGTAATTTTTGTAACATTCAACCATCTCTCAAGATGTGGGACTTGTGGGCTTGAGATGATCCTCCAGAGAAGGTTGGTTCCTGCTCCAAAACTACCTACCACAATCTACTCTAATACAAGCTAACAAACTAACTAATCCTAATCTAACTTTCTAAGGGACCAGGGAGAGAGATAATGCATGAAAAAAAACCTACACTAAAGCGGTGATACACCAAAAAAGGAGTGTTTTTTATCACAATCTCAGCTTCCTGAAAAGATGCAATGGAGAGGATGGAAAAGATGCATCACATACCAAAGATAAATTTCACATAGAACAACACTTCAAACACATTAAACATAGCTCCCAAAAAATGCAATATACATTAGAGATATTCATAGTATACCCTGCAATGGTAAGAGGCAAGAAGAGACAATAAAATAAGTAAAGGATGGACAAAATGCATCACGAAATAGATTTTATTGCTCCATAAGTTCACACAGTACATCATTAGTGGGAAATAGGCAAGAAAATTCCATTACAAAGTAAAAAGAGGATGCTTAAGCTCCACATTAAACCTTAGGGAATAAACTGAGAGGGGGCAAGAGAGGAAAAATGACCAACGGGTTTAACATTACTTATTTTCACTTTTGCATTTTCATACCCAAAATGTAAAATGTTTGAAAAGTTTTCCTAGGGGGGACTATTTAAAAAAAAAATGTTTTAAATGAGTCTCTAGGGGGTGCCCATAGGGAAGCATTTGTTTTGTCAAAAATGGTCTTTTTTGGGTTTTTATGAATTTTTTAGCGTTAAGGACATATTTTGAAAATCAGCTGAGGAACACCACCCCAAGCAGGGCAACGGTCATGGGATCGCCGCCCTACCAAGGTGGTTGTCTTGGAACTTCCGCCCTACACTGGGTCGCGGTTCTGAATAGAATGACCAGAATGTTATTTAACTTGATTTTTTTTGGACTTTTTATGTTTTGTCATGTTTTTGGTGAGTTTATGCTTTGATATATATGTTGCTAACTCTCACTTTTTCAATTTTTTCATGAATGCAGAAGGAGGAGTACATACGCTGAATTCAGGAGAGGGAGTTTGATTGGATCCCTGGGATTTTAGATGAGTTGACCTAGGGTGAGATGGACATTTTACAGAGGGAAGGTATCTAGTGGATTTCATGGGTGCCCTATGTTACCCCTTATAGTCACATATTGTGTGACATTTTTTCCTACTGGGATGTAGACCGGAACACTTTTTGATTTCCACGTGTCAGGGGTGAGTGGACCATCACCCTAAAGGATGAGTATCGCATTATTGGACTCTCTATACTTGGGAGGAGACTAACTTTGGAGAGAGGAAGATACAAGGATGTGATGACACAATGGGACACCTATTTGGGAGATGATTCCATCTCATTTGGTTCAAAGAAGGGAATTAAGGTATGGTCTATCGCTTCTGCTCCTATTCCTGTCATCCGGAGAGCCATCATTTGTATCTTATCCTCTCGATTGATATGGGAAAAGGGGGGTGATAACCTCATATACTTTTTGGCTCCCATTATTACACAGATCGAGGGTCATGACCATACATATGCCTGGGGAGCTGACATCCTATGAACTACCTACCATGATTTGTACAAGGTGTTTCTATTATAGGGAAGTCACTAAGCCACCCCACTCTTGTCATGAGTTGGGTCTATGATCCCATCATCCCCTACAAAAGGGGAATACTAGTACTGGATCTAGGGGATATCTGAGAAGTGATATGGATGGCTATGATGGTTATTAGTATGCAAAATCCACCAATGGCCTCCTTGACCATGACAGACGTGGTTTCCACACCCTACCAAGATATGGTAAGGTTATGGGGATAGGAGGTGACCACAGTTGTAGCTTTCTCTACCACAGGTCAGTTGGTTGATAGGACATGGGGATTCAAGAATCATCCTTTTGATCATGTTCCCTAGCAATTTGGCCTCCCATATGTTGAAATGCTTCCCCAAGTGGTACCGGTCTATAGGACCATTCAAAAGTCCCGAAGGGCCCTACAAGAGATCCTTGTTGGAATTGGTTACCCCAATCATGCCTATTGCAGTTAGGCATGTGTTCCATGCTCAATGGGTAGCTGGGTCCCCATGAGCACCTTTCCTTTAGATCACAGTTGCTCCTTCTCATAGCAAGGAGGAAGATGAGCCTATTGAAGTAGACTTTGATTTAGAGGTGCATACAAGAGATGATACAGAGGAGGATTCAGTGATAGAGGATGAGGGGTTTGGTGTTGAGGCTGTTAGGGAAGACCATATGAAGGAGGAGGAGAGTGACCTTGAGTGGCATGAGACTCATGATATGCTGAGATAAGCACACAAGGAGGTGAGTGCGGAGAGAGAAATCTTGGTCTCAGATTAGACACTTCGACCAGGTGGAGAGGTGGATGATGATTTTGTGATAGGAAAATGCTTCACCTCTGGATTTTGGGATGCCCTGTAGCCACCAAAAGTATAATAAAAAATATCCAATGACCCTACTTGGTTTCCTGGATATCCAATTATGTTTAATACTCTTCTCTTAACCTTGTTAGTTTGGAAATGCTAGTTTGATAATTCCTTTTGATTTGTATTTTGTGGCTTTTTATCTCATTTATTCTTCTTATTTTCTTATTTGTAGAAATTACACAGGAGTGGCAAGAGATCATTAGATGGGTGTGCATGGACACCCTTCTTATCCCCTTGGGGAAGACCTGAGTTGAGTTGAATTTTTACTCAAGATAGCCATTAGCAGGTGGAAGACACACTGATGTGTTTACTTCTGTTTAGAGGATAGAGGAGGTAGTGACCTCCCTTCCTACTTAGGTATCCAGATATGAGACTTCTGAGCATTTGATGAGGTGGATCTATTTCCAAAGTGAGACCATAGTCGGCAGCTGCCACCATGAGCACTCACACCGTTCAGTTCATTCCCATCATTTTCATATCCACAATAGGAGCTCTAGACATGGCCACGCACCATCCGAGAGATCCCACAACGATTGACTAGCCATTGGGCCATTTATTACTTTTTAACCATTTTTTCATGCACTATATAATTTTTTTGTATATTTTGGGCTCATTGCGAGTGTTTTGACCATGCCTAGTGCGTGATGGCATTGCATACAAACTTTATTCACCATGATATATATAGACTATTATTTCTGGTTCAGTAAATCCATTGTATTTGAGTTTGAATTCCTTTTGGATTATCTCTCATGTGTACTCTATATGTTAAGAATTTCCATTTTTCCACGCTTTTCATAATGTATCCAGTGGGTGTGAATGATAACATAATGATTTCATTTTATATTTTATGTTGTTGATATATGATAATGCAAACACAATGTGACTTTGAACTTTAGTTTCTTTAAGTAATCATTGGTACTTCATGTTTCCTTGAAAAAACATGGTGATACAATGATATGATAAGAAGATGTACCTACCCCACTCCTAACTCCATGCAACTAGTAAAATGCGAGGGATCAAAACCAAGAGCCAGAAAGGGCACAATTTATGAATAATTTTTTAATGGTAATTATTGACAATTTCTGCACTTGTGTAAAAATGCACAACCTGAAACTTCATTACGATGGATAGCATTGGTGAAGTGGACCTAAGCTAAGGTATGTTCTTTCAGTCAAATATCATTTCTTCTGAATTAATTAATGATTACATGAAATCTGCAGCTATGTGTGTTGTTACAAAATGTAACAAATCACATAGTCTGCAATTTCATGACTATCTTCAACAAAAGAACACAAATCCCAAAAGGACAAATGTGTTATCTCGATGAAGACATCCCATTGCAGAAGAGATGAAGTGTTAAGTTTTGGAACAACAATCATAATTACAGATTACATCAATTAGAGTTCATTGCTAAATTTTAAAGGTATTCTTTAAGGTTCTTTCCTTCATAATTAAGAGATTCAATTATATTATTGAGTTTTTTTAATTCATCATACAATCCATATAGAAATATGAAATGCAGAAAGAAATGAAAAAAAAAAATTTGAATTTCATGTTTTATTCATGAGGAATTTCAAATGTTCCCACACAAGATTTGGGATGTAACTAAAAAGTAAAATACATCTACCGAAGTAAGAGGTACATATGCATGAAAGAGAAAATAGAGAGAGTATGAATGAACCCATCATTGCCCTGGAGGTTTCTTATTTGGTTGATGCATCTCCATATCAAGATTTGTTCCATCCTGATCTTGGAAAGTGGCGTCGTACCTGAAAGCATAAAAGATAAAATTGTCAGTTTATGAGCTCAGGGTTAATCCATATTCCTATACTATCCTAATTCATGCATATAAATCTCTTAACAACACAAGATATAAATTACATGAAGATAAAACATATATTTGATAAAATTACTTTTCTGTAACAACATAAATGATTTATTCACTCAGAAATAAGAAGAGATAAGAAAAGAAAACCATGGAACATACGAGAGGCCAAAAACCCTAAATATTTTCTAACTGTTTTCTTATGTGTACAGGTACAGGTTACAGTCAAGAAGAAAATAAATCATGTCTTATAGTCCTCACTATTAGATAAAGTTTGCATAGTTCAATGAATTATATCATATGGTAAATAAAGATATGTATAAATCACAAGTATATACTGGTATGAAGGAAGAAAGCAACTCAAAGTTCAGTAGCCATTCTAGAAATAAAAGCAGTTACAGTGAAGATAAAAGAAGAGAATAGCATGCTTCCACTCAGATATAATAGTACATGTTTCAGATTTTCAAATAGGTGAAGTAGAAGAATCAGAATATAAAGGCTACAGTTAACTGAATAAATAAGGTTACAACTAAAACAAAATATGAAAGTAATCTGGGAAAATTTTGACAAGGCTTCGCCATGTAAAATGGACATTTTACATCTTTCCATCATACTGTTTTTTAACTAATACATGTATACTAAAGTTGTATGTAAATCAAATAGTAATACATAAAGTAAAAAATTATGGCATGATCTAGATAATTGTTATCATTTTTAAGCTTGCAAAAAGCTATGATTCAATAGAAGAAGTGATACATTATGTAATTCAAATCAAGAAAGTACATCTATTATAGCTGAAATAGAATAAAAGAAGGGAATCTGGGAAAAATTTGACAGGGATTCACCATGCAAAATGGACATTTACAATTTCCATGCATGCATAATAAAGCTGTAATAAAGATCAAATGCAGTATTTAAGGAGAAATGAAATGGAACTATACTTTCAGTCATTAAACTGAAGAACTTTGGAGCATTCGTTATAGCTTAACAACTGAATAAAATGAAGTCTCAAGATAATCTTAAAAATTTTAGCCATCCTAAATTGAATTTTTCAGAATGAATAAAATATGAGTTCGAAAATTCTACACTATCAACAAATTACAACTATTTAAGGAAAGTAATACCCAACTATAACATGGAGTTAACTGTAAATTTTTTTCAACAACTAGATTTAAAGTTCAACTTTGAAGGAATTAGATCAATAAATGATTAAGATCAAGTTCATTACAGCCAAATGAATGAGATCCAGTTTATCAAACAATTATTCTTTAAGAAGTAGGATCAAACATGTATGGTTTGAAGATTAAAAGCATTTTTTCGGTATGTCTAGAATTTAATGGTCAGTTACAAGACTTAAAATAATTTTTTATGGATATAAAAATAAAGTAAGTGAACATGTTCATAAGATGGAAATTTTCAGATGATTCTGATACACTCATCTAGACAACAGAGAGCCAATATAAATCAATCAAGGAATCTTACTAGGTGAAATATAGTACAAATATGGAGAATGATGCTTATGCACAAATTGAATCTAGCATTGATAACTCATAAATATTATACCTAGAATTAAGTGACTGTGATTCAAAATGAAATAATAGAAAAACTCAAAGGATCAATACAATGCTAACAGACTGAAAGAGGTTCAAGATTAATTCATTCAACTCACTAGTTCATTTTCAAAGGAATTCAAAACTCGATCTAGTTATAATGGAATAAGCATGAAGGAACAGAAGGTCCATTGAAATCAAATATTCAAAGTACAATGCATCTTAGAACATCTCTAAGTTATAAGAAAGATACAGGTATTTACAGATGAGCATATAGTCATTAGACAAAGGATGAAATAGGAAGTATAAATTATAGATGAAAATTCACACAGATAGAGCTCCAGGCATTAAAATGAAAAAATAAAGAGGGTATTTAAAATTTAGATCTTCAGGTAGTTGAAACAACAAAATCATGGCCATTAATTTTCAAAGAAAGAGTTCATATTTTCATTCCTGATAAAATAAAGAATCAATCATTTAATATTTTCCCAGATCTTGAGCTCAAACTAGAGATTTATGCAGAAAAACATAACTTACCAGTTCGAACAGATCTTGGTTTATACAACATTGGTGATTAAGAGGAGAAATACAAAAGTAAAATAAAACCACACAAAATGTAGGGTATACATGCTGAAAGGAATATAGAACATGGTTTACATTGAAATGCAATATCCCGAAAGGAAAGACATATATGAACCTCATAAAATTAAACCCAAATTGGTTAAGCATGTTCTGAAACAACATAGAATACAACTCAATATAAACAAGTACAAAAAAATAAATGGAAGGTAGAGACATTTCATTTTCTTCATAGAAAGATCATACAAGTAAATCCAATAACATATCAAATAAGCACACTTTCAGGAGTATAAGACGAACCCAGAACACAAAAAGGCACAGAAATCGACCTTAATCTTTCAAAATGACCTAGAGTGCTAAGGTATCTTTCAAAAAAATGAGATCAAAGTTTGAGAAAGACAAATATGTCATAAAAATGATCAATATAACAAATTTTCAATCCTGGACTTGAATATTAGTGTACGGCCGTGAATGTAAGAATACCCAGAGCTTCACATTTTCAAACTCAAAACAAAAAATAAACATAAAGAAACTTACCGTTTTGGGCCAAGGTGAGAAAACCATCAAAAGGTCATCAATATAAGATCTAAAAATGAGGACCTTGAATGAGTCTCGACCCGAAATCTCCAAGGGAACCACAAAATTACAAAGAGAATGCACAAAAATAACAAAGCATCAGTATATTGCAATAAAAATGGAAATGACAAAGCAAAAATGATGCTAAAGAGGGAATAAATTATGATCCTTTCATCAAATAGTGATGCAAATCACACATAACTAAGTTCGACAGGGGTCAACAATGGTGCAATCTCAGGAAAAAAATTCTCAGAAAACTTAGAGAAATCGAGCTCATGAACTCCTCCACAGAGGCCGAACAATACAAATCAAAATGATAATAAAATACCTTTATTTCAGACATTATGGCCGTAAGAAGCAGACCCCCATAGAGCTCTAAATAATAAAAAATGGTGGCCATAAGACCATGCAACGAGCTCTAGAGAAACAAATAACGACAGATTACACGTAGCAAAAGAGCCAAGCTCAAAAGGCTTCATTAATGACGTCAAATGGAAAATTTTCTATGGATTTTCCCAAGGGCTAAAAATATGAATGAAGTGATCATCAAGGTTCGAAAGAACTTTAGCAAAGTAACTCAAGGGGCGAGTTATTGAAACCCTAACCGAGGATCAAGGATCAAACTACGGACATAAAACACAGTACAAAATCAACGTCCTCAGACCAATCTCCAAAATCAATGTAAACCACCATGGTTGGATGCCACCAACCACCTTAAATGTGAAGGGTGTTACCCTAACTAGGGGTAAGAAATCAAAAATGTAGGTTCATCAAGGACAAAGATCGGTGGCCTCCATCGAAAGGACCTAACCTATCCTGAGTAAATGATGCCACCTACACAATGATAGAGGGGTGAGTCATCATCACGATGGGGCCAGCCCATATTATTTTTAAATTATTGCATTTGAAATATCAAAAGGGGATCTAAACTATAGTCTGAACACTATATATTCCAAAAATTCCAACCAAATCATGTTCATAGCAATGATCACCCAAAATGTAAAGTCTAAACCTTATCCCATTAAAAATACAAAAGATGAGAAGAAAATTACAAGGCAGTGAAATAAGAAAATGTGGCAGACTATATAGTATAGCCTATGTCAAATAATCAAATGTGGCCAAGTATGGTGTGGTGATTTTTACAAAGTGACCCCATGTGTATCTAAAACCATGGTAATGTGCTAAGTCCACAAGAGTGGCCAAACCCAACAAAGACAAGTACTCCCAAATCAGAGGTGGTCCCCACATGGGAGCTAAGCACAAAGAAAATATGTTTTGGCATGCCTGGTGGGACCATGAATAAGATCTGAAACAAATTACAACAATTTACAACATATTTACAACAAGCAAAAGTTACTTTTGGATCAACAATCTCCAGCAATTTATTCTAAAGATTTAAATATTTATTTGGCAACTCCGTAAATCTGTTTTCAAACCAGTATTGCAGCATGTTCTATTCCTAAAGTGATTATGAGATCATCGGTAAGAGGAATTCCTTATGAGTTTATTTATTTACCTTTGAATTTTGCAAGAAGGAGAAGAGTTTGTAATACTTTGCCTTATAATAGACGTAATTTTGGTAACCCTCCTCCCAATCTTCCTTCACCACGTGTCAATCTCTTTGTTCAAATTCTAATTTTTCCAATGGCTATTCAAATACCTACGAATTTTGTGACCTTTACTAATGGAATCCCATTAGTAATTCTAGTTTATCATGATATCCCTAATGTTGCCATGAAAAGCTTGCCTTCATTCACGGGTGAAAATCAGGTTACACCTATAGAGCACATCAAAGATGTTGCAACCATATGTGCAGTCCATAATATTACTCATGAAGATGTGGCTTTGAGACTTTTAGTTGTATCCTTTAAAGGAAAAGCCTTGTAATGGTATAGAAATCTAGAGATTAGAAGCATAAGAACTTGGGATGATTTAGGTGGTAACTTTATGAAATTATTTCAAGATAATTCAGATCATTTATCCCTTATAGAACAACTATATACCATTAGAAGAGCTCATCATGAATTTATGTACAGTTTCAACATTTATTTTTCAAGAACTTGGGAAACAATCCCGACAAGTGTTAAGCCTCAATTTGACCATTCTTTCCTTTATTATCTCAGAGCATTAAGCAGTGATATTTTAACTATGATGCAATATATGAGGTGATACTCTTCCGAATGCTTATGACATTGCTATAAAAGCTACAAACAACCTTATTTAAGTTGAAAAATTAGCACCAAGGCCTTCAATGCCTTTTTTGGAAGATTTAGCACCTATCCCACAACCTATCACCATTATAGAACCTGCTATTGCAGCCCCATCAGATGACATGTTTAAATCTTTACAGACTATGGGAAACAAGCTGACTTCAATTGAAAATAGACTTGCATTACCTAATAGACCTTATCAAGCCCTTTATCAGCAAAACTAGCAAAATGGGTTTCCTTACTAATAAAATACAAATTATAGGTAGCCTTATCAACCTTAGTCCCAGTTAATATGGCTACCGAATAATGGTGTTAACTTTGTAATCAACCTCATTCAACTACAAGTTGCCCAAATATTTTTCTGAACATAATTATTGTTGCACAACCTTAATCTGAGACATTTTTCATGCCTCAAATGGAGGGTGGGAAGCAATAAAATCATGTTCAGAAAGCATCTGAACATAACTTAGTCAGTTTTAGTGATGATGATTTCATTACAGTTACTACTAGGGCTCAAGGAAAAGCTGCAGAAATTAAAAACTACCAAAATAGGCCTCTTCTGCCAATTGTCACTGATAAAACAACAACCATAGGCCCAAAACCAGCTAAAAATTCTAATGTTCCTAAAAAAAGAGTTTTTCATCTAGTAAAGAGCAGTAAAAACAACTACATCCTGACCCAAGAAGGTTATTTATACCTCAGATATCAAAAGCAACTGAGGCAAAATCAGTTTTCTCTAAAACCTATGCTAAGATAGTAGAATCTTTCTCTAAAATTGTTTCTTCTTTTACCATTGTTGATGTAATGAAAAAGCATAATGTTAACATCTCAATGTGGGATGCTCTAAGTATTCATTGACAACAAGATTTACTTTCTCATGAACTTGCTAAGCTGCATATTTCTTCAAAAACAATAGAGAAGGAAGTTTAGAAAACATAGATGGTCCTTGGAACAATAGAACAAGACCGTGTTAAAGAAGTTAAATAGATGGTTAAGAAAGTTTTAAATTCTCATGACATCAAGAAGCCACCACCATTTTATTTTTCACTGATTATTGGAGAACATATTGTTCATAACTGTATGGTGGACAGCGGTCTAAGTAGAACATTTATGCCAAAAGCAATTGCAGAAAAACTTGGTTTGCGTTATGAACCTATAGAAAAGAGTGTTCTACAGCTTGATGGAACTGCAAGGAATATAGTTGGTATTATCAGAAACCCAGCAGTAACATTGCATGCTTTCCCAATTTTTCCATTCTGCCAGATATTACTGTTATGGATTTACCTCCTTACTTCACTATATGCTTATCTAGAGAATTCATAGCAAAGATAGGAGGCTATCTCTCTTCAGATTGGTCTTTCTTGTTTTTCACTACGCGTTATGGAACTAAAGTTACTATCAATTCCAAACTGTTGGCCATATTTCACATTGAGCCTCACGCTTCTAATGCATTAGGTAATTATGCAACCTTAGACAAGTCAAATTTTGATAATACAACGCATGTTTCAACATTAGATGGTGTTTCTAACCTATTTATGGATGAAAAGACACATGTATAACATGCTCATGATCCTTTTAAAGAAGTTAAGGAACATCTATTTGGTGTGTATTGTCTGCATGAGGAAAACATGCCAATTCCCTTGTTGTCCAAAATAGAAAATGTAGCAGAAGGGATTTGGAAGCTTCATTTCGATGGAGCTAAGAACAAGAAAGGACAAGGAGCATGTTTAATGCTCACTTCACCAACAAATGAAAGGTATTTTTTTATCTTTGAGTCTCCAATTTTCATGCACTTATAATGTGGCTGAATATGAAGCATTAATTCATGTCTTACTTTGGGCCAGAAAGAGAGGTATTAGCATGCTACATATTTTTGGTGATTCCGAGTTGGTTATCAATCAAGTAAGAAATTTCAATGTTTGTAATAATTCATTAATGAAGTCTTATAGGCATAGAGTTTCAAAATTAGTAGAATATTTTGACGCTATTAATAGCTAGTCTATTATTAGAACATAAAATAAACATGCAGATCTACTTGCAGCAATTGGTGCCATTTTTGAAGTGCTGGAATAGATTAAAAACAACAAGATTCAGCCTCACATAAAGCTGATTATCAAGCCTTCTATACCTAATAATGATTTGAATTGGAAGGTTTTTGAAAATTATGAACAGATCTGTAGGTTTTATCAGTAAGAAGCTGAATTTTCTGCAGTAAATCAAGATAAATTACAGTAATTATATAGTGATTATATTGTTTAATTAAATACCGATAAAATACCTTGAGGCTTGGTCACATTAGAAGACATCTTAAGAACTGATGATCAATTAAGGAAAGACAAAACAAAGATATCAACACATGTTGATAACTATGAAGAGATCTTAGTCGATGAAGTGAAAAATTTGTTTCTTGGAAAGGTATGTTCCTTAGCTGAAAAAAATCCTTTATTATTCTTTGCAAGGAATTTAAAGATGTTTTCGCTTTGAAATACCAAGACCTAAAAGGGTTTTCTCCCATTTTGGCACAACATACTATTGCATTACAACCAAATTCCAAGCCAATTAGGAAAAAACAGAAACCTGTAAAACCCAAAATAGATCCTCTAATGAGGAAAGAATTATCTAAGCTGATTTAATCAGATATTATCTTTCCACTTAAACATTCAAGTTGGGTAGGAAATCTTGTTCTGGTTTGGAAAAAGAATGGAGAAATCAGATTATGTGTGGATTTCAGAGATCTTAATAAATCCTAACTAAAATATCATTATCCACTTCCAAATATGGATCATATTTTAAGAACAGTTTCTGGTTAAGATAGACTATCTCTTCTATACTATTATAGTGGATACAATAAAATTTTAGTTCGAGAAGAAGATAGGTACAAAACAAATTTTACTACCAAGTGGGGTACTTATGCTTACAAAATATTTCCTTTTGGCCTTTCAAATGTTGGTGCATACGTTTCAACGTGCAATGGACATGGCTTATCATAGCTTTTCAAATAAATGCATCCTTGTTTATTTAGGTAATGTTACTATATTTTGGAAAAAGTTAGATGAGCATATAATACATCTAACGCAGACTTTTCAATTATGTAGATAGTTTGGAATATATTTGAATCCAAAAAAGTCTATCTTTTTAGTACATCAAGGTAAATTACTTGGTCATATTGTTTCTAAGCAAGGTTTAGCAATTGATCCTTTCAAAATAGAAGCCATATCACAGCTATCATTGCCTCATCATAAGAAGGGATTCAAAAGTTTTCTTGGAAAAATCAACTTTTGTTAGAAGATTTTTTCTAGATTTTGCAACATTAATTAAACCATTGACAACTATGTTAAAGAAGGAGAAGACTTTCTCTTGGACTAGCAAAAGGAGAGAAGGGTTTGAATAAATTAAAACAACCATCTCTCAAGCTCCTACTCTTGAAAATCCAAATTTTGATAAATATTTTACAAGGTATGCACTTTCAGGAGATGAAATAATCTTAGCTATATTAACTCAAGTTAATGATGAAAATATTGAGTAGCCAATTTCTTTCTTTGGATAAATTTTGCATGATTATGAAACAAGGTACAAATTTCTTGAAAAACAAGTACTTTCAGTAGTCATAGGACTAAATAATTTTAAGTACATGCTTTCAAACAACAAAATACATGTTCTTGTTTCCCATCCAAGTGTAAAATCTTTCTTGTTAAATAAATAACTGAATGAGAAAATAACAGGCTAGATAATGAAGGTCCTGGAGTATGATGTTGATATCTATGTTGTGAAAATAGTTCGAGGTAAAGGTTTGTGTGAACACATAATTAATGATATGGAAAAATAACAACCTGTAGAATCTGAATATTTAAAACAACATGCTAAAATTACGTATCAGCAATCAGACGTCATGGTGTAGCTATAAAATCAACAACCTGAAGTTGCTCAAGAAGTTCAAGAATCAAGATGGAAGACTAATTTAGTTAACTATATACAACATAATATTTATTTGGAAGGTATGGACAAGAATAAACAAAGCTATTTCAGGTTACAAGTTGTACCTTATGTTTTTATTGATGGAGTGTTATTTAAAAAGGATATAAATGGAATTTTGTTGCGATGTGTTGATTATGATAGAATTCAGCAATTATTATCAGAATTCCATGAAGGACTTGCAGGAGGTCACTTTTCAACATGTACTATATCCTTAAAAATTATGAATGTTGGTTACTATTGTCCCAGAATAATCAAATACTATTTCGAATGTATCAAAAAGTGTAAGAAATGTGCTTTCTTTTTTGGCAAAGTACGTTTAGCTTCGCTTCCCTTACAACCTATTTCAGTTGATCAGCATTTTATATAGTGGGATCTTGAATTTATTGGCATGATAAAACCACCTTCGTCATAAGGACACAATTGGATTTTGAATTCTACAGATTACTTTACACGCTAGACTGAAGCAATAGCCTTGAAAGATGATAATGAAACTTCGATAATATCCTTTTATGAAAGTATAGCTTGTAGATTTGGTGTTCCAATAACTATCATTTTAGACAATCTTACCAAGCCTTTTTCTATGGAGGAAATTCATAAAGCTGTCTTTGCTATGAAGCGAGACAAAGCCCCGGGTCCGGATGGCTTTCCGGCTGCTTTCTTCCAAGTTTTTTGGGAAATCATCAAGCAGGACCTTTTCCTCACAGTCAATGAATTTCAGATGAATGATAAACTGCTAAAGGAATGGAACACCACTTTCGTGGCCCTGGCCCCAAAAGTGCATAATTCCAAGGAGGTGTCCAATTTTCGGCCCATAAGTTTATGCAACACGTCTTACAAGATCATCACTAAGATGCTGGCTTCCAGGCTAAAACCTCTTATGCCGAACCTCATCTCCCACAATCAGAATGGATTCATAAAAGGTCGGCTTATTCAAGGCAGTATAATTACTGTCTATGAGGCCATCCACTCGGCTCTTCTTGCTAAGTCTCCTGGTATGATCTTAAAATTGGATATGCAAAAAGCCTTTGACAGAGTCAGCTGGCCTTTCTTAATCAAGACCTTGGAAAAATTTGGGTTCGACAAAAAATGGTGTAGCTGGATTTACTCATGTGTTTCAACCCCTTGCTTCTCTATTCTGATCAATGGCATTCCTGCGGGTTTCTTCAAAAGTAGCAGAGGTATCAGGAAAGGCGATCCTCTGTCACCTTTTCTCTTTGTTCTTATGGCGGATTCCTTCAACAGAGCTCTGGATGCGGAAAAAAATCAATCCATCATCTCTGGCATGAAAATCACCTCTAACTGTCCCTCCGCCACTCATAGCCAGTTCGCTGACGACACCTTATTGCTGAGTTTGGCTTCTGTTATCGAAGCTAGGGCTATTATGGATATCCTATCTCTTTATCAATCAGCCTCGCAGCAAACGGTCAACTTCATCAAGAGCAGCATCTCCTTCATCAACACGCCCCCCAGAGTTCAGAGGAAGATTGCTGACATCTTTGGTTGCTCGATTGTGGATCTCCCAGCCTCTTACCTAGGCATCCCCCTCTTCCATGGAAGGCAATCAAAAATTATGTGGAATCCGGTAATTGAAAGATATAAAAAAAAACTCGCTGCTTGGAAAGGAGCTCTCCTCAGCCAGGTTGGCAAGCTCCAGCTGGTGAAAGCCACTCTTCAGAATCTTCCTTCTTACTTCCTGTCCATGGTCAAGATTCCCAGCTCTATTAGGGAGGCTGTGGAAAAAATTCAAAGGAACTTTCTGTGGTCTGGAACTGAAGAAAAGAAAAGGATCCATCTTGTGGCCTGGAAAGACGTTTGTAAACCAACTGTTCACGGTGGTCTTGGTCTTCAGAAAATGAAGGAGATGAATGGGGCCCTCCTGGAAAAACTCGCTTGGGAGGGGGCTAAAGGCGATTCCTGTTGGGCCCACTTGCTCCGTGCTAAGTATTTAGTAAACAATGAAGACTTTCTCACATCCATCCCCACTAGAGGCTCCGCCATATGGAACTCCATTTGTAGCTCGCTCCCCATCATTCGTGCTGGCACTAAATGGAGATTCAGGAATGGGCGTCTCATTGATTTCTGGAGGGACACTTGGATTGGTGATGATCCCCTTGACCTCAATCCCTCTTGGGACCCTATCAAGAGAAGTATCGTCAATATTCATGGTAGATTAGCTTCAGGTTATTGGCAGAGGGTGAATTCCATCCCCTCATGGGATATCAAGGATTGGGAGGATATCAGCGCCCTGCAAAGAAACCTGCTGTCCTCCCTTAGAGAGCTGCTCTCTACCATTTACATCCCGTATTCCCATAATGAGGACGAGATTATCTGGACTCTCTCCACATCGGGCTCCTTTCAGTTAAGGTTGCTTATCTCTCGATGCATTGTGCTGACTGGGCCCCCCACAAGACCTTAGCAGCCCTTTAATCAGCAAAAACCAGCACAATAGGCTTTCCTACTATAACATTTACAAGATTATAGGTAGGCCTTATCAACCTTAGTCCCAGTTATATGGCTACGAATAAGGTGGTAACTTGTAATCAACCTATTCAACTACCCAGTGGCCCAATATTTTTTTGAACATAAGTCTTGTTGCAACCCCACCTCATCTGAGACATTTTTCATGTCCTCACATGGATGGGGGCAGTAATAACATCTGTTCATAATCACTTGAACATAACTTATTCAGTTTTAGTGAGGATATTTCATTACAAAACAGTTACTACTCTAGGGCTCAAGGAAAGCGCAGAAAGTAAAAAACTACCAAAATATGCCTCTTCTGCCCATTTTTCACTGATAAAACAACAACCACAACACACAGGCCCCAAAAACCAGCGAAAATCTAATGTTTCCAAAAAACAAGTTTTCAACTAGTAAGAGCAAAAAACAACTCAATCCTGACCCAAGAGGTTATGTATACCTCAATATCAAAAGCAACTGAGGCAAAATCAATTGTCTCTCTAAACCTATCTAAGAATAGGAAAGAATCTTTCTCTAAATTGTTTCTTCTTCTTCTTTTACCATTGTTGATGTAATGAAAAAGCAACATTGTAACATCTCAATGTGGGATGCTCTAAGTATTCATTGACAACAAGATTTACTTTCTCACGAACTTGCTAAGCTGCATATTTTCTTCCAAAACAATAGAAAGGAAGGTCAGAAAACAAGATGGTCCCTTGAACAATCGAACAAGACCGTTTTTAAAGAAGTTAAATCGATGGTTAGAAATTTTAAATTGCTCATGACATCAAGAGCCACCACCATTTGCTTTTGTAGTGTGTATTGGAAGACATATGTTTAATACCTATATGGCGGATAGCGGTGGAAGTAAACCTTTCGCGAAAAAAGGCATGCAGAAAAAGCTTGGTTGGGCATTATGAACCTATAGAAAAGAGCGTTCCTACAGCTTGATGGAACTGCAAGGTATAGTTGGTATTATCCAGAAACCCCGTAAATTCATGCTGTTCCCAAATGTTTCCATTCTGCCGATATTACTGTTCTGGATTTAACCTCCTTACATTCACTATTGCTTACAGAGAATTCGGAAGCAAAGATAGGAGCTATCTCTCTTCCAGAGTGGGTCCTTTCTTGTTTTTCACTACTCGTTATGAACCAAAGTTACCATAATTACCAAACTGTTGGCCAGATTTCACATTGCCTCTCACGCTTTCTATTCAGTAGGTAGTATGCAACCGTAAACAAGTCCAAATTGTGATAATACAACGCATGTTTCAGCATTAGATGGTGTTTCTAACCTATTTATGGATGAAAAGACACATGTATAACATGCTCATGATCCTTTTAAAGAAGTTAAGGAACATCTATTTGGTGTGTATTGTCTGCATGAGGAAAACACGCCAATTCCCTTGTTGTCCAAAATAGAAAATGTAGCGGAAGGGATTTAGAAGCTTCATTTCGATGGAGCTAAGAACAAGAAAGGACAAGGAGCATGTTTGATGCTCACTTCACCAACAAATGAAAGGTATTTTTTTTATCTTTTGAGTCTCCAATTTTCATGCACTTGTAATGTGGCTGAATATGAAGCATTAATTCATGTCTTACTTTGGGCTAGAAAGAGAGTATTAGCATGCTACATATTTTTGGTGATTCTGAGTTGGTTATCAATCAAGTAAGAAATTTCAATGTTTGTAAGAATTCATTAATGAAGTCTTACAGGCATAGAGTTTCAAAATTAGTAGAATATTTTGATGCTATTAATATCCAGTTCTATTATTAGAACATAAAATAAACATGCAGATAGACTTGCAGCAATTGGTGCCATTTTTGAAGTGCTAGAATAGATAAAAACAACAAGATTCAGCCTCACATAAAGCTGATTATCAAGCCTTCTATACCTAATAATGATTTGAATTGGAAGGTTTTGAAAATTATGAACAGATCTGTAGGTTTTATCAGTAAGAAGCTAATTTTCTGCAGTAATCAAGATAAATTACAGTAATTATATAGTGATTAGATTGTTTAATTAAATACCAGTAAAATACCTGAGGCTTGGTCACATTATAAGAAATCTTAAGAACTGATGATCAATTAAGGAAAGACAAAACAAAGATGTCAACACATGTTGATAACTATGAAGAGATCTCAGTCGATGAAGTGAAAAATTTGTTTCTCGGAAAGGTATGTTCCTTAGCTGAAAAAAAATCCTTTATTATTCTTTGCAAGGAATTTAAAGATGTTTTCGCTTTGAAATACCAAGACCTAAAAGGGTTTTCTCCCATTTTGGCACAACATACTATTGAATTACAACCAAATTCCAAGCCAATTAGGAAAAAACAGAAACCTGTAAAACCCAAAATAGATCCTCTAATGAGGAAAGAATTATCTAAGCTGATTTAATTAGATATTATCTTTCCACTTAAACATTCAAGTTGGGTAGGAAATCTTGTTCTGGTTTGAAAAAATAATGGAGAAATCAGATTATGTGTGGATTTCAGAGATCTTAATAAATCCTAACTAAAATATCATTATCCACTTCCAAATATGGATCATATTTTAAGAACAGTTTCTGGTTAAGATAGACTATCTCTTCTATACTATTATAGTGGATACAATAAAATTGTAGTTTGAGAAGAAGATAGGTACAAAACAACTTTTACTACCAAGTGGGGTACTTATGCTTACAAAATAATTCCTTTTGGTCTTTCAAATGTTGGTGCAACGTTTCAACGTGCAATGGACATGGCTTATCATAGCTTTCCAAATAAATGCATCCTTTTTTATTTAGGTAATGTTACTATATTTTTGAAAAAGTTAGATGAGCATATAATACATCTAACACAAACTTTTCAATTATGCAGATAGTTTGGAATATATTTGAATCCAAAAAAGTCTATCTTTTTAGTACATCAAGGTAAATTACTTGGTCATATTGTTTCTAAGAAAGGTTTAGCAATTGATCCTTTCAAATAGAAGCCATATCACAGCTATCATTACCTCATCATAAGAAGGGATTCAAAATTTCTCTTGGAAAAATCAACTTTTGTTAGAAGATTTTTTCTAGATTTTGCAGCATTAATTAAACCATTGACAACTATGTTAAAGAAGGAGAAGACTTTCTCTTGGACTAGCAAAGGGAGAGAAGGGTTTGAAGCAATTAAAACAACCATCTCTCAAGCTCCTACTCTTGCAAATCCAAATTTTGATAAATATTTTACAAGGTATGCACTTTAGGAGATGAAATAATCTTAGCTATATTAACTCAAGTTAATGATGAAAATATTGAGAAGCCAATTGCTTTCTTTGGATAAATTTTGCATGATTATGAAACAAGGTACAAATTTCTTGAAAAACAAGTACTTTCAGTAGTCATAGGACTAAATAATTTTAAGTACATGCTTTCAAACAAAAAATACATGTTCTTGTTTCCCATCCAATTGTAAATCTTTCTTAAATAAATAACTGAATGAGAAAATAACAGGCTAGATAATGAAGGTCCTGGAGTATGATGTTGATATCTATGTTGTGAAAATAGTTCGAGGTAAAGGTTTGTGTGAACACCTAATTACTGATATGGAAAAATAACAACCTGTAGAATCTGAAGATTCAAACAACATGCTAAAATTACGTATCAGCAATCAGACGTCATGGTGTAGCTATAAATCAGCAACCTGAAGTTGCTCAAGAAGTTCAAGAATCAAGATGGAAGACTAATTTAGTTAACTATATACAACATAATATTTATTGGAAGGTATGGACAAGAATAAACAAAGCTATTTCAGGTTACAAGTTGTACCTTATGTTTTATTGATGGAGTGTTATTTAAAAAGGATATAAATGGAATTTTGTTGCAATGTGTTGATTATGATAGAATTAAGCAATTATTATCAGAATTCCATGAAGGACTTGCAGGAGGTAATTTTTCAACATGTACTATAGCCTTAAAAATTATGAATGTTGGTTACTATTGTCCCAGAATAATCAAAGACTATTTCAAATGTATCAAAAAGTGTAAGAAATGTGCTTTCTTTGTTGGCAAAGTACGTTTAGCTTCGCTTCCCTTACAACCTATTTCAGTTGATCAGCATTTTATATAGTGGGATCTTGAATTTATTGGCATGATAACCCACCTTCTTCATAAGGACACAATTGTATTTTGACTTCTATAGATTGCTTTACATGCTAGACTGAAGCAATAGCCTTGAAAGATGCTAATGAAAATTCGATAATATCCTTTTATGAAAGTATAGTTTGTAGATTTGGTGTTCCAATAACTATCATTTTAGACAATCTTACCAAGCCTTTTTCTATGGAGGAAATTCATAAAGCTGTCTTTGCTATGAAGCGAGACAAAGCCCCGGGTCCGGATGGCTTTCCGGCTGCTTTCTTCCAAGTTTTTTGGGAAATCATCAAGCAGGACCTTTTCCTCACAGTCAATGAATTTCAGATGAATGATAAACTGCTAAAGGAATGGAACACCACTTTCGTGGCCCTGGCCCCAAAAGTGCATAATTCCAAGGAGGTGTCCAATTTTCGGCCCATAAGTTTATGCAACACGTCTTACAAGATCATCACTAAGATGCTGGCTTCCAGGCTAAAACCTCTTATGCCGAACCTCATCTCCCACAATCAGAATGGATTCATAAAAGGTCGGCTTATTCAAGGCAGTATAATTACTGTCTATGAGGCCATCCACTCGGCTCTTCTTGCTAAGTCTCCTGGTATGATCTTAAAATTGGATATGCAAAAAGCCTTTGACAGAGTCAGCTGGCCTTTCTTAATCAAGACCTTGGAAAAATTTGGGTTCGACAAAAAATGGTGTAGCTGGATTTACTCATGTGTTTCAACCCCTTGCTTCTCTATTCTGATCAATGGCATTCCTGCGGGTTTCTTCAAAAGTAGCAGAGGTATCAGGAAAGGCGATCCTCTGTCACCTTTTCTCTTTGTTCTTATGGCGGATTCCTTCAACAGAGCTCTGGATGCGGAAAAAAATCAATCCATCATCTCTGGCATGAAAATCACCTCTAACTGTCCCTCCGCCACTCATAGCCAGTTCGCTGACGACACCTTATTGCTGAGTTTGGCTTCTGTTATCGAAGCTAGGGCTATTATGGATATCCTATCTCTTATCAATCAGCCTCGCAGCAAACGGTCAACTTCATCAAGAGCAGCATCTCCTTCATCAACACGCCCCCAGAGTTCAGAGGAAGATTGCTGACATCTTTGGTTGCTCGATTGTGGATCTCCCAGCCTCTTACCTAGGCATCCCCCTCTTCCATGGAAGGCAATCAAAAATTATGTGGAATCCGGTAATTGAAAGATATAAAAAAAAACTCGCTGCTTGGAAAGGAGCTCTCCTCAGCCAGGTTGGCAAGCTCCAGCTGGTGAAAGCCACTCTTCAGAATCTTCCTTCTTACTTCCTGTCCATGGTCAAGATTCCCAGCTCTATTAGGGAGGCTGTGGAAAAAATTCAAAGGAACTTTCTGTGGTCTGGAACTGAAGAAAAGAAAAGGATCCATCTTGTGGCCTGGAAAGACGTTTGTAAACCAACTGTTCACGGTGGTCTTGGTCTTCAGAAAATGAAGGAGATGAATGGGGCCCTCCTGGAAAAACTCGCTTGGGAGGTGGCTAAAGGCGATTCCTGTTGGGCCCACTTGCTCCGTGCTAAGTATTTAGTAAACAATGAAGACTTTCTCACATCCATCCCCACTAGAGGCTCCGCCATATGGAACTCCATTTGTAGCTCGCTCCCCATCATTCGTGCTGGCACTAAATGGAGATTCAGGAATGGGCGTCTCATTGATTTCTGGAGGGACACTTGGATTGGTGATGATCCCCTTGACCTCAATCCCTCTTGGGACCCTATCAAGAGAAGTATCGTCAATATTCATGGTAGATTAGCTTCAGGTTATTGGCAGAGGGTGAATTCCATCCCCTCATGGATATCAAGGATTGGGAGGATATCAGCGCCCTGCAAAGAAACCTGCTGTCCTCCCTTAGAGAGCTGCTCTCTACCATTTACATCCCGTATTCCCATAATGAGGACGAGATTATCTGGACTCTCTCCACATCGGGCTCCTTTTCAGTTAAGGTTGCTTATCTCTCGATGCATTGTGCTGACGTGGGCCCCCCTCTTATAAAATTCTGGCCTAAGGAGATCACTCCAAAAATTGGTTTTTTCTCTTGGCTATCCTCTAAAAATGCTTTCCTTTCTGGGGAGAACCTGAAGAGAAGGGGTTTTTCCCTTCCCACCAAATGTGTTCTATGTGCCAATGAAGAGGAATCCTCATCACATCTCTTGGTCCATTGCTCTTTCTCGCATGATATTTGGCAGTGGCTCCTCTCGAGATTCGGTGTTTTTTGGATATTTCCGGATTCCATTCAGGACACCCTTTCTCAATGGTACTCTCCCTTCACTCATCTGATTCTAAAATTGGCTTGGAAACTCCTCCTCCCGCATGGCTTATGGGGCATATGGAAAGAAAGAAACAGAAGAATCTTCAAAGAAAAGTGTCTCAATCCTGGACAGGTGGCTACTCAGATTGCCCTGGCTCTCCAAGAAAATATCAACTTGACCACTTGGTCCAAATATCAGCAAAAACTTCAGTTCTGTCACACCCTGGAGTGGCAGCAGTATTTATCCATTCCTTGTAAAAAAACCCATATTGATAGGAATTGATTTGCTGGCTTCCCCCTCCAAGGGGATGGAGAAAACTCAACACGGATGGCGCTTCGAAAGGTAATCCAGGTATGTCCGGAGGAGGGGCCATTCTCCGTTGCTATTCGGGTTTAATTGTTGCTGCTTCTACCCATAACTTCAATTTTGGCTCCAACCATCGTGCGGAGGCCTTAGCCATCCTCAAAGGTCTTGAGATGACTATCAAGTTGGGCAATGATCCCCTTCAAGTGGAAAGTGACTCCCTCAACATCATAAACCTCCTCCGCTCCAATGACCCTGGCCATTGGTCGATTAAAAACATCATTGCTGATATTAGAAATATTCAAAGATCTTTCCTTCAAGTCCAATTCCAGCATGTCCTCCGGGAAGGTAATCAAGCGGCGGATCTTCTTGCTAATATGGGTTTCCTCATCGAAAATCAGCAAATTTGTACTGATAACTTCCCGAATGACCTTTGTCAGATTGTTCAAAATGACACACTCCACTGCTGACTAGTGGTCTCAGAAGCTGACTTGGGTCTCGGCTTACCCACCTTGGCCTTCTCAAATGGCGGCGGTTAATATGGCAAATTTAATTGATATGACTCTTGACACGGGGTACTTGATTAAGGCGCCTAGTAATGATGCGGCAAATCCCCGCACGAACGAGCTTTATGCACACATTAATCATCTGAGGAGGTGGCGAAAGGGTTTTAATATCATTACCGGTTTCCTGTTCAGGCTGGCTCTCGTTCGTTTCTATCTCCGATTCTATAACTATTCTAATTTTCTTCTCATGGGGGGGCAATTGAAGCGCCTTGAGCCCGACAATTGCGAGTCACTTAGGAATGATGGCGAGGTTTGGAACATCTTAGTGGAAAATGGGATTTCTACTTTTCTGGAAAGAATGTCTGGTTACTCGGCCCTGGTTTCTTATGCTGTAACGGCTTCGTGGTCGAGAGGACGTGTTCAAATTGGCAGCACTAGGTTCACCATCTCAACGAACGCCATCGCTGATGCCACCGGGCTTCCTGCTGCGGGCGATATTTACTACAGGCGTTCCCTTCACGCCGAAATTCAAGAATTCAACGCCCCGGGTGACAGACCAAAGAAATATCTGTCGGGCTATACCCGCGACTCTCTGCCCCCGCCCTGGGACAGAGTGGCGGAAGCCATTATGAGGTACTTCACCATCGATGGAAGGTACCGTCTAGTTTTCGGCCCACATCTGTTCATCCTCTCCCACCTCCGTTGGGGGAGAAAGATCAATTTGGCTGCCTTCCTTTTTCAGTCTTTGGAACACTCTGTTATGCTGGCTCGGGAGGGCGAGGGTGTCATCCTCCACCAAGGTCTTCTCTATCTGCTTTTCTCCGTTGCCGCTTCCCACACTGACCTGCTCCGTTTCCCTCCCAAAATGGGTCGCCGCCGCCGCTCCCCATCCCCTCCTTCTCGCCCCTCTTCCTCCTCCCACCTCTCCTCTTGGCGTCGTTGCCGCTTGCTCCTATCCTCTGGTTCGGATTCCAACGTGGCCATTGTGAGCCCCCCCGCGACGCCTCCATTCCCACTGCTATCCCCCCTTTTCCTACGCCCATCTCGTGCCTTTTCTTGGAGGATACTAATGCCTGTGGCCGCGCTCCTTCTCATGTCTCCAGCCCTGGCCTCTCTTGTGCGGCTGATCTGTTGGGGCTTGCTCAACTGTACCCTGACTCCTCGGAAGAGGAGCAGGGAGATATCAATCAATTTGTGGCGGATCCCTCCTCTCATTCTGCTGGCTCTAAGGTACCCTCGGCTGTCAAAGATTCCACTGCTGACACTCCTCTCTCCACTCCTGTTATGTACCCTAATACTGCTGATATTGACGCTGATGATAAAAATGACCATAACAGAGCTGATATCATCTCCTCCATCCTGTGTAAACTGCAGCGTGCCTTCAAAGCTCTTAAAGCTTGGGAGGACTTCACGAATTCTACCAGGGTGGCCTTAGCAAACGACTGTTCGGAGCTTCTCAAGTTGGCGGATCTTCTGGCAAATGACTCTGGCTCTCCTAGAGCTAAAGATGCTGTTTCTGAGCTGAAGAAGCTCATTTAATTGTTCCTTTTCTCGGCTTGGCTCTTCTTCGTTCTCCTTTTTGGAATCCTCTTGGGTATTTTTGTTTTGAAAATTCTATTGCTAGATCTGGCCTAATGGGCTTTTTGTATCAAGGTTGTGGGACCTTCTAAAACCCTCACTTTACCCAATATATTCCAAAAACTATCATTTTAGATAACGCTTTAGCATTTTCATGCAAAGGTAACAGTTTGGGTTGTCAAACACGGAATTTATTTGATTTCGTCATCTAATTATTACCCACAAGGTAATGGGTTAGCTGAAAGTACTAACAAGAATCTTTAAAGGTTCATCAGAAGAACACTCAAATATAACCAGAGAGTTTCACATCTAATTTTTAATTCATCACTCTGGGCTGATAGAGTGACTCCTAAAATATCACTTAGTAATTCACCATACAATCTTGTTTACGGAAAAGAAGCAAGAACACATATTTCAGTTGAGTTACCTGCACTAGATTTTCCACATCAAACGGAGCTACTTGAGAATGAACCATTGCAAGTTCGTTATGAAGAATTAATTTAGTTACAAGAGCTAAGAGATAAAGCTCACATGAACATGGAAAAGAATTAGAAACAGATGAATAATTTTTTTGATAAGAATTCCGAGTTTAGAATCTTCAATGAAGGAGATATTGTGTTGAAGTGGGATGTTGATTGTGCAAAACCAAAAATACACATGAAGTTTGATACAATCTGGAGTGTTCCTTATATGATTTCAGCTTACAAAGAACAAAATGCATTTCAGATCTCAAGGCTGAATGGATAGGAACTTCCCATTCATGTGAATGGTATGTTTCTTAAACACTGTTATTGAAAATCCTACAGTGTTTGTTTAGAGTAGGATTTCCCATCAATAAGTGCAGTTCCTGTACATCACAATGTTTTCAATTCAATAAAGTGCATTCGTGCACGTGATATGGTTTATCATATCCTTTCTATTTTTAGTTCATTTTGGAAGGGTTGGGCCTTCATGAAGGCAGGATTTGGTTACATACTTTGGACTCCATGCCTAATGGAAAAGACCAAGGCACTGGTTTATAAAATAGTAGGCATATTTCCCCACAGGATTGCAAGAAATGTTGAAAATTTCATCACTTGTCCAAAAATGGAAAACTCCAAACTTTGTTATGATGCATAACATTGGTGAAGTGGACCTAAGCTATGGGATGTTCTTTCAGTGAAATAACATTTCTACTGAATTAATTAATGATTACATGAAATCTGCACCTATGTGTGTTGTTACAAAATGTAACAGATCACATAGTCTGCAATTTCATGACTATCTTCAGTAAATAACACAAAGCCCCAAAGGACAATTGTGTTATCTTGATGAAGACATCCAATTGCAGAATAGATGAAGTGTTAAGTTTTGGAACAACAATCATAGTTACATATTGCAGTAATCAGAGTTCATTGCTAAATGTTATAGGTATTCTTTAAGGTTATTTCTTTCATAATGAAGACATTCAATTATATTATTGAGTTGTTTAATTCATCATACAATGCATATAGAAAGTGGAAATGCAGAAAGAAATACACAACTCAATTTCAAAATTCACGTGTTGTTCACTTAGTAAAAGTATTGTATAGCACGTGCGTTCAAAGATTATTAAAGAATGCCCTTAATTATAGTTTCTACCTCTAATTATTCAATTGATAATACCCCCTCTTGTTATATTATAAGAATGAAAATACCCCATTTTTTTCCATGTAGCTTATTTACCCATTTTTCAATTATAATTTTATTTACCCCTTTTTACTTCTACCCTAATATATTAGACAAAAAATATATTATATTTCACACTCAATTTTTTTTAATATGCATTTCTTCTCGAGAGATAGTTTGAAGCCATTGAAGACCTATTACAAATTACCTTATATATGTTAATATTTAATCATTTATCAATAGTTATTCTAATAATTAAGATTGTGAAATAATATCACTTTTGTTGAAAATTATACTCAATCCTAGTTTTCTACCATCTTATTATTTCATGGTTAAGAATATAGATTTATTTATTGAAAAAGAGATTATAATTTAATTTATGACCACACTCCTTTGGAAATGTTAAGGTATTTACCATTAAAAACTAGGGTTTAAATTTTTTAGTTTTAAATTAAAATTAAACCTCCCTTTCCTTAGGCCCACCTCTCTAACCTACCCCCAATACTTGATTCAAAACATTAATAAATTAATACCTTTCACCCCCTCATGTTTACCTGTATATTGAATTTAATTTTATTAATTTTAATTACCTCAATATGAACCCATGTGCTTGGATATTGCCTAGCTAATGAACCACTCATGTCAAAATTCAATGTTTTATTCATGAGGAATTTCAAATGTTCCTAAACAAACTGTGTCCATGTAACTGAAAAGTAAAATACATCTACTGAAGTAAGAGGTACATATGCATGAAAGAGAAAATAGAGGAGTATAAATTAACCCATTATTTCCTTGGCGGTTTTTGTTTTAGTTGATGCATCTCCATCTCTAGCTTTGTTCCAACCCCATCTTGGCAAGTAGCACCATACCAGAAAATAGAAAAGAGAAAATTGTCAGTTTATGAGCTTAGGGTTAATCCATATTGCTATACTATCGTAATTCATGTAGATGAATCTCTTAAGAAAAGAAGATATAAATTACATTAAGATCAAAGGAACAAATGATTAAAGTAATTTTCTATAATAGCATAAATGATTTATTCACTCAGAAATAAGAAGAGAGAAGAAAAAAAAACCATGGAACATAAGAGAGCCCAAAAAGCCTAAATATTTTCTAATTGTTTTCTTTATTGTGTAGGTACAAGTTGCAGTTAAGAAGAAAATAAATCAGGGCTTACAGTCCTCACTATTACATAAAGTTTGCAGAGTTCAATGACTTCTATCCTATGGTACATCAAGATCGGTATAAATCAAAACTACATACTGGTATGAAGGAAGAAAGCAACTCAAAGTTCAACAGCCATTCTACATATAGAAGAAGTTATAGTGCAGATCAAAGAAGAGACTTGTATGCTTACTTCCACTCAAATATAAAAGTACATGTTTCAGATTTTCAAATAGGTGAAGAAGAAGAATCGTAATATAAAGGCCAAAGTTAACTGAAGAAATAAGGTTATAACTAAAACATAATGAGAAAGAAATCTAGGAAAATTTTGACAGGGCTTCGCCATGTAAAATGGACATTTTACATATTTCCACCATGTTGTTTTCTAACTAATACATACATACTAAAGTTGTATGTAAATCAAATAGTAATACAGAAAGTAGAAAAGAATTGCATGATCAAGATAGCAATTATCATTTTGTAGCTTCCAACAAGCTATGATTCAATACAAGAAGTGATACATTCTGTAATTTTAATCAAGAAAGTACATCTATTACAGATGAACATAATAAAAGAAGGGAATATGAGAATATTTTGACAGGGCTTCGCCATGCAAAATGGACATTTACAATTTCCCAGCATGCATACTAAAGTTGTAATAAAGATCAAATACAGTACTTAAGTAGAAAAGAAATGGAACTATGCTTTCATTCATTAAACTAAAGGACTTTGGAGCATTCATTATAACTTAATATCTAAAGAAAATGAAGTTTCAAGATAATCTTATGAATTTCAACGATCCTAAATTGCAGTTTTCAGAATGAAGCAAATATAAGTGCACAGAATTACTACAATATCAATGAATTACAGTTATTTAAGCATAGTAATACCCAACTATAACATTGAGTTAACTATAATTTGTTTCAAAAAATAGAGTTAAGGTTCAAATTTGAAGGAATCAGATCAATAAATGATTAAGATGAAGTTCATTACAGCCAACTGAAGGAGATCAAGTTTATCAAATAGTGATTCTTTAAGAAGTAGGATGAAACAAGTATGGTTTGAAGAATAAAAGAATTGTTTCAGCATGTCTAGAATTTAATGGTCAGTTGTACAAGATTTAAAATAATTTGTTATGGATATACAAAGAAATTAAGTGAACATGTTCAGAAGATAGAAATTTTAAGATGACTGTGATACACTCATCCATGCAATAGATATCGAAGATAAATCAACTAGGGAAGCTTAATAAATGAAATATAGTACAAATATGGAGAATGATGCTTATGCACAGATTGAAACTAGCATTGATCACTCATGAATAACAGACCTATAATTATTCGACCATGATTTGAAATGAAATCATACGAAAACTCAAAGGATCAATACAGTGGTAACAAATTAGAAGAGGTTAAGAATCAATTCATTCAACTCACTAGTTCATTTTCAAAGGAATTCAAAAATCAATCTAGTTACAATGGAATAAGAATGAAGGAACAAAATCTCCATTGAAAGAAAATATTCAAAGTACAATACATCTTAAAACATATCTAAGTTACAAGAAAGCTACATGTATTTACATATGAGCATATAGTCATTAGACAAAGTATGAAATAGGCAGTATAAATTAAAGATGGAAATTCACATAGATAGAGATCCAAGCATTAAACTAAACTAATATAAAGGGTATTTAAAATTTAGATTTTTAGGTAGTTGAAATAACAAAATCATGGCCATCAATTTTCGAAGACAGAATTCATCTTTTCATTCCAGAGTAAATAAGGAATCAATCATTTAATCTTTTCTCAAATCTCGAGCTCAAACCAGAGCTTTATACAGAAAAAAATAACTTACCAGATGGAATAGATCTTGGTTTACACAACATTGGTGATTAAGAGAAGAAAGCCAAAAGTAAATTAAAACCACATAAAATGTAGGGTATACGTGCCGACAGGAATCCAAAAAAAGGTTTACATTGAAAGAGAAAATCTCGAAAGGAAAGATAAATTTGAACATCATAAAATTAAACCCAAATTAGTGAAGCATGTTTTGAAACAACACAAAATATAACTCAATCTGAACAAGTACAACAAAAGAAATGGAAGGTATAGGCATTTCATTTTTTGCATAGAAAAATCATATAGGTAAATCCATTGCCATGATAAATAACAACAATTTCAGGACCATAAAACAAACACAAAACACAAATAGGCATGAAAATCAACCTTAATCTTTCAAAAAAACCTAGAGTTCTAAGGAATCTTTCACAAACACAAGCTCAAAGTTAAAGCAGACCATATATGGCATAATAGTGATCCATATAACAGATTTTTAAGCCTGACCTTGAATAATAGTCTATAGCCGTGAATGCAAGAATAACCAGAGCTTCACATTTTCAAACTCAAAATGGAAAATAAATGTAAATAAAATTACTTTTTGAGGTCAAGCTGAGAAAAACCTCAAAATTTCATAGAGATCAGAGCTAAAAACAAGGACCCTGAACGATTTTCAACTCGAAATCTCCAAGGGAACCACGAGATGACAAAGAGAATGCAAAAAATAATGAAGTATGAGTATATTAAATTCAAAATGGAAATGACGAAGAAACAATGATGCTTAATAGGGAAAACCTTACAATTCTTTCATCAAACAGTGGTGCAGATCACACAAAACTGATTTGGACAGGGGTCAACAATGGTGGAATATCCTGAATAACTTTCTCAGAAAACTTGGAGAAATCGAGCTCATGAAGTCCTCCACAGAGGCCAAACAATGCAACTCAAAATGATAAGAAAATACCAGTGTTCAAGCCCTTATGGACATAATAAAAATACCCCCATAGAGCTTGAAATAATAAAAAATGGTGGCCATAAGACCCTTGCAGCGAGCTCTAGAGAAAAAAATAACAAAAGAGTGCCATGTAGTAGAAGAGCAGAGCTCAAAAGGCTTCATCAATTGTGTCGAATGGAAAATTTTCCAGGGCTTTTCCCGTGAGTTAAAAATCTGAATGAAGTGATCATCAAGGTTCGAAATAACTTTACCACACTACCTCAAGGGGTGAGTTAGTGAAACCCTAACCGAGGATCAAGGATAAAATAGTGGAAATAAAACACAGTACAAGATCAATGTCCTCAGACTGATTTCTAAAATCAATGCAAACCACCATTTTTGGATGTAACCAACCACCTTAAATGTGAAGGGTGAAACCCTAACCAGGGGTCATAAATCAATAGTGCAGGTTCATCAAGGATGGCAATCGACATCCTCCATCATAAGGACCTATCCCAACTTGAGTAAACGATTCCACCAACAAAATCATAGAGGGGTGAGTCATCTTCATGAGGGGGCCAACCCATATTATGTTTAAATTATTGCATTTTACATATCAAAAGGGGATCTCAACTATTGTCCGAGCACTAAATATTCAAAAAATTCTGGCCAAATCATGTTCATGCAATGATCACCCAAAAGGTAAAGTCTAAACCTTAGCCCAGTCAAAATACAAAATCCGCCAAGAAAATTACAAGGAAGTGAATAAAGAAAAGGTGGCATACTATATAGTATATCCTGTGTCAAATATTCAAAGGTAGTCGAGTATGGTGTGGTGACTTTTACAAAGTGACCCCATGTGTATCTTATACCATGGTAATGTGCTAAGTCCACAAGAGTGGCCAAACCAAACAAAGACAAGCTCTCCCAATTAGAGGTGGTCCCCACATGGAATCTAAGAACAAATTAAAGGTATTCTATTTGTGGGTGATATATTTCAAGGGTGTCAAAAGGGATCTTGTTACCATGCTAGAAGACCAAGGAATGTCAACATTAGAGCCTAAGCTTGAGTTGGTCCCCGTCAAGATAGATGTTTGGATGAATTATGTTTACAAAGTAGTGCAAATAATGTAATTGATTTTTCTCAGACACGAGGAGATAAATTTTCATGTGCATCCAAGGAGGAAATTAGATCACAAGAAGACAAATTTATATGCACCAACATGAGACTTTATCATCAAGAAAAAAATATTTTTAGGAAATTAATCACCCATGCTTTTCTTTAAAATAGAATAGTCAATTGCAATTGATTGAGTTGTAACCAATGGATATTAATACCTCTTTATATTTGCATGATTTATTTTATTCATTTATTTATTAATAGATAAAGGATTAAAATAGGATGCATGGGTGAGTAAAATTTTATCCTATTTTTAGGAGGGGTGGGAGACAAGATTTAACGTGGTTCACCCAATTTGGGCTACGTCCACCAAGAATCACTTGCTCAGATTTTATTACAAGCCTCCACTCTCTCAATACAATACCCAGATCCGTTTGGAGCTATGCTCAACAAACTCTACAGAATTCACACCCGAATAATTTTTGCTATATATTGTGTGCCTTGGCAAAGCATGAAGGAAGGAGGAGTTTTAGACACAGAAGTGTTGAAGAATATTTTTCCAATTTTTCTATATATTGTGTGCCTTGGCAAAGCATGAAGGAAGGAGGACTTTTAGACCTTTGAATGAAAAGTATTTTCTGCCTTTCCAATTAATTGCATTCTTTTATATGTTCCATTAATCTTGTGAGTGTTGAATTCCCTGATTAATCATCTTACCCTATTGCAAATTCAGTAATTTCTTCATGATATTAATTTTTATGTTTAACTTAGCAATATTGTTGTGATAGATTCCCTCAATACATCAAAGTGTTTTCCTTTAATATTTTAAAGAAAATTGTTGGATTGTGCATCAAGAATTAATTCCTATATCAATTGTTCATTTATTCAATCAAAGACCTCATACAAAGTTTTGTGTATCACCTCAGTTTTGAATTCATTTACAATCTTCTTTTTCCCTCAAATTCCAGAAAATCAGTTTCTGATACATCAATAAGGAACTGTCCTTGATACCAGAGAATCACCCAAAAATAGGTATACCCATAGACCTAAGGTGTTTCCTTTGTATCTATGAAAGAAAGATAAATTTTCCAAGCTTAGAACACCTGCAACCAACTCTCTACATGGTGCACTTTCAAGAGATAATAGTAATGATGAGTGAAATATAATTATTTGACATAACCGAATTGAGACACTACAACCTTAGCCTACTAAAGTTAATTCATAGTTTAGAATGTGAATTGCTTTCCAGTTTATCCAGAATTAGATCCATAGATGGCCACTTATTTGACAAAATCTAGTTTTGGGGTTTTAAAGTTTTTTGGAATTTTGGACATCTAACTCACTTTGTTTTGACTTATGATTTCACAATATTTGAAAGGTTTGTCTCTAGTTTTCAAGTTTATCAAATATACCCCCTACACCTTTTCCCATGCTACCAGTAGGAAGTACGGTATCATCACCATGGATAAGGAATAGGAGGGTAATGAAATTTATCTCCTTTTCCAATCATACATCACCAGTAAGAGATGCAGGCTCAACACTGCGAATTGTAAGGGAAAATAAATGTGTAAAATAAAAATTTTATATGGATTTGCATTTGACTTACTTGGGAAAAATGTTTAGAGTGCTCTTATTTCCAAAGAGATGTATATGGGATAGATGCGACACCATGAAGCTTTAAGAACAGACTATGGACAAAGATGCCTAAGCTAGAAAGAGACCATAAGTAGAACCAAGTATGCAGCCCTTGGTATGGATACTATCAAAAAAAATTCTTATCCTTCTTGGAATGATGAAATGGTTAAGAAATAATTAATGATACCATGACAATTTGAAGAGATATTATTTGAATGTTTTGTCATTGCTTTCAGAATTTTTTAGGAATTTCTATGAGAATAAGCCCCTTGATCACAAATTTTAAATAATGAACTATAAGATGACAATGTAGTGCAAATTCAATAATGTAGAAATGAAAAATTCTAATGGATCATGTGTAGTAACTGTTTAGGTGAAGAGAGTTTATAGATTCCCCAAACTCCTCACCCTCTAGTTTATACAAGTGAAATGCCCCTTTTTTGTAATCTTCTATCACTCGATATGGACCCAACCACCTAGGTGTGAATTTCCTTCCTTCGCCGATATTTTTCTCTATCTAGCTATCAAATCTTAAGACAAAATCTACCTCATATATTTCATGCTTATAGACCGTCTTGTTGTGTTTATGAGCCATCCGGTCAGTGTAAAATTTTGTTCCATTGTTTAGTATTGAGTCTAGCCTCATCAAGATTTTCTAACTGAGAGGTCACGCTTCTCGATAGCCTTCTTCTCCCCATATTCCCTATAGTGAAATAAAGAGACTAGCTATTTCAACTCGAGTGGTGGAACCACTTCTGCACAAAACACCAAAGAGAAGGGGATGGCCCTTGTCGATGTTCTAGCTATTGTCCAATAGGCCCACAAGGCCAGAAAAATATTTAAGTCCCAATCTATTATGTTCTCCTTAACAGTCTTAAGGAGGATGCAATTTAATTTCTTATTCGTAGCCTCATTTTGTCTATTGGCCTGAGGATAATAGAGAGAAGCCATGTGGTGACTTATCCTTAAATTTGCACACAACTCACGTACTTTGGCATTTTTGAAAGATGTGTCATTATCTGAGATGATGACCAGTGAGACCCCGTACCTACAAATGATCTAGTTTAAGATGAACTTAGTGATTATATGCCTAGGTACGGTTGTAAGAGGGATGGATTCTACAAACTTAGTGAAGTATTATGTGGCCATGATTATGAATTTATGGACATTTTTTGATGAAGGAGAAAAATTTCCTATCAGCTCTAAGCCCCACATGGAGAAGGTAAATGGGGTTGCAATTGGTTGTAGGGTTTGTGTAGGTATGTAGATCTCGTGGGATAACTCTTGACATTTATGGAATTTGTGCATAAAATATACTATGTCATGCTCTAGAGTGGGCCATAAATAGCCCATCAAATGTATCTTCGAAGCACTGGTGTGGCCACAAAAGTAACCTCCACATACTCCACTATGTGATTCATACAGAATATTTCTGGATTATTCTACATCGACACATCTTAATAACATTCCATCGAAGGCTCTACGATAGAACAATTGTTCCAAAATAACGTACTTAGTGGAAATCATGTGTAACCACCTTCTTTGTTGTTATGTTGCCTCTTCTAGGTATGTATCGTCCACTATAAAATTAATGATGTCAGTATACCGTGGACATGCAAGAAATGGGGTGCCTAGTGTCAACGAAGCATAAAAACTTATCAGGGAAGTCTAAATATACTAGATTACCTTCATTGAATGGGTTATCAGCCAACCAGTCCACGATGATTTGTCCTTTGAAAATTTTTGGATTTACAAACATTAATTCAAACTCGCATATCAAATTTATGAATTGGCCGACTTTATTACATAATGATCCTTGCATGAGAAAGGTCCATAGGTAATCCAATTTAACAATAACCATGGTTTCTTTATTTAGCATATAATGTCTTAAAAAATTTGTCGCAAAGACTATGGCGAGAAATTATTTCTCTACTTTTGTGTAACATGTCTCATAATCAATAAATGTTTAACTAATGAAATAGACTACACATTCTCATTTATTATCATCTTGATGAACCAACATGCAGGCTAATGAAACACATGTAGCCCGTGAATATAGGATCAATGGGTGGTATATCTTAGGCGGCATGAGCATGGGACGAGATGATAAGAATATTTTGACCGACTCAAATTCCTTGTTACATTCTTCTGTCTACTCAATGCTACAACCATTTTTTCAACAAATTATTGATTGGGTGAAAAGAAAAGGTGAAATCAGGGATAAACCTTCAAATTGCATCGAGATTCTCAAGAAAAGACTTGATGCTAGACTCATCTGATGGTGGATCCATTTCTAGTACACCCCAGATTTTATCTAGGTCAACATCAATCCCTCGTGAAGATATGATGTAACCCAAGAGATTTCCTCTTGTTAAACTGAATATACATTTTTCTAGATTCATCATGACGTCGTATTTGATTAAGCATGAAAGGATGATACAAAGAACCTTTGGGTGATTGCAGCATTTTATGGCCTTAATCAGAAGGTCATCCACATAGGATTCCACAATCTTATGAATAAGATCATGGAATATATATGTCATTTCTCATTGGTATGTGGCACCAACTTTCTTGAGTGCGAATGGCATAACAACATAACAGTATGTTCCCCAAGGGGTTATGAACATAGTCTTAGCTTGGTCCTCCTCAGAGATTCTGATTTGAATGTAGCCTAAAAACCCATCTATGAGGGACAAAAATTTAAACCCAGATGTTGCATCAAGAATAACATCGATGGATGGGAATGGGAAATCATCTTTGGGAAAATCCTTATTGATATCCTGAAATTCTATGAAAATGTGGATATTTCCATTCTGCTATAGTAGACACCCATTGTGAGTATTTGACTAGCTTGATGAAACCTACCTACAAGAGCTTCATCACCTATTCCTTAACCATGAGGGAACACTTTGGATTTATGGTCCTCGACATTTGTTTAATTGGTTTAGAATTTGGATTGGTGACTAGGTTGTTAAATGAAATGTTTGGTGATATTCCTGTCATTTATTTTAGCTAAACATGAAGGATCTTTGATTCTCCTTGAGGACTTGGGAATGTATATCTACCTCCTATGGAGTTAGGGAGGATCCCAGATTCAAGATTTTGGGTTCCTCCTCTTTCCTAATATTTATATTGATTGTTCCCTCGATTAAGGAGGCATTACCTTCCTTGAACTTAGGCGGGGTTGGAAGTAACTCTAAATCCCCTTCTTCTTCTACCTCATAAATCTCGATATCCTTTCCCAAGGAAGACTCGACCATGGGGTTTCCGAAATAGGAAGAAGAATGTGGAAGTAGTGAAAGATCATCCTTGTGATGTGTAAGATGTAATTATGTAAAATAATTTAGGTACCCTAGGGTTGCTTCATTACTATCAATGTGGTCTAAGATGATAGGATCATTCTTAGCTTCTATGTAGGTTAACATTGGGGTAACTAGTGTCTTACGAACCAAGGGTTCAACACGGACCGAGACTATGAAGTCTGTATCATCTAACTCGCCACTCAGAGTAAAGTGAGAGATAAAGGTTGCTATAGATTCTTCAAGAAGGTTCTGTTTGTGTGGGATTGCTTCAATTGATATGAAGTCAAAAACTTTCATTAGGTTCACCACTATGTTGTAGTTATTATGATCTAGTCTCATATACCTCAGACACTTGATTTATGAAAAATTGTGAATCACCCAGTACGCTGATATTAAGAACACCCATTCTTTTGGCCACAATGAGACCAAGAAGAAGATCCTCATATTCATCGCCATTGTTTTTGCATTCAAAATTTAATTTGAAGGAAAAATGTAGAATCCTTCCGTGAGGAGAGGTAAGAATCACACCTTCCTCGACACCAAAATGAAACTTTGCCCCATCAAAATGGAGAGTCCAAAAGTTACTTGGAAAGATGGATGTTGGATCATATTTTGAATCTTCCACCTTTACCTCAGCTACTTCAACCATACAAACTTCATCTACTAGAAGATAACAAATTCCCAGGGTATGTCCCATACACTTGGAATCGAATGAAAGAATAATAGTTAAATACCTTTCCAACATCTCAATAATATTTGGTGTAGTCCTAATGACACTATCTCTACGATAAAGGTTTCACCATTGAAAACCAAAATGCCTTCAATTAGTCCTGTGACTTCTAACTCTATTGTAGGGACCAAATTTTCTTCTGGTGCTGAACTTTTGGGTTTGTTGAACTGATTCGTAGGGATCTCAAATTTAGAATGGATGCCTTCCCTCTTCTTTAATTTAACCAAATGTATGTTGAAGGGTTTCAGATCACGTTGCGCCACAAATACCTTCCCTAAATGTAGGAATATGAGTTCCTGAAATAATGTGGAGGGATTGCCTTTATGCAATGAACCCAAGGTCGGACAAGTATCATATTATAGTTGGTTTCCTGGTCTATAATTTAAAACTCATTTAGCACCATCTTGGCCCCAAAGGTAACTGAAAATACTATGGTTCCAATTGACATTTCCTTGAGGCTTTCATAGCCTCACAACATGTTTTGTGTTGAAGATAATTTCATCTCTTTGTAAGCTAAATATTGCATAAAAGAAAAGGGGACTATGTTAACCACTTCCCCATCATCAATCATCATAGGCTTTACATAGTTATTGTAAATCAAAACTTGTAAAAATAAAGTCGGATCACCTCTATAAGCTATTTGAGAATTTGTGTGCATCTTATTGATGTAAAATACAAATCCAACATATCTTTCAAGTTACCCTGGTGGATAGAAATCAAAGTCCACATGGTTTATTTGTGCTTCTAGGCAAGGGGTGACGTTAATCAAATGACCAATACTTAGTGCTTCTAGTAGATTGACTCTGTGATTAGGGGAATTCTTTAACAGATCTAGGAAGGAAATGTGGTAGAAGGTCTTAGTTAAGTCACTGATCAATTCATAAGCTCCTACTGGCTTGTTTAACGTATCACTATTGTCACCACATGTATTTGGGTAAATTAGGACTGGCTATGAAGAATAGTCTTTAGTCCTAGTGGCAGAATTAATCTGAGGTTCGGTGTCTAACTCCACCAATCCCATAATTTTAATTTGTTGGTGACCATCCAAAGGAGGTTCCACTTTTGACAAAATTGAGGCTTCATAATCGTTGGTTCTTATTATAATACCCTTATTTGAACCATTGGGATCTATTCTATCATCTATTGGATTCGTAGGGAGAGGATGATTAAATATTCAAAGTGGAGTGTTCTTTGGGGATACCAGTCCCATGTGAGTGTTCTAAGTCAGTGCGGTTGGATTTTGCAAAAACATATCAACAAAAAAATGCCTTTTATTGTATGGAAAATGATGTAAATCTTGTTGCAATCATGACATGTTCTTACATCATGCCCACGAACCCTATAGAATCCACAATACAAATTAGGATCATAATATCAAGGACTTTGTTTTGTACCTTTTTTTAGTCTGAAATTATGGTTATTGTTTGATTGTTTATTTTTATAGTTAAAATTTTTGAACCCTTTCCTTTGATCTTGGAATTAGTTTAGATACCCGCCTAGGTATTGAATGGGGCCTGGGGTCTCCATTTGTCTTTGTTGTTGAGGTTGTTGTTGTTGTTACTGGGGAAAATTAAAATCCACATCATTTACTGAGGGAGATAAGTTATTTCTTCTCTAATTATTTCCATTATTCTTAATGTTGTTTGTAGTGCTTGTATTGGGAGTATTACCAACATTGGGTTTCTTAGGTTGGTCATTCACACCGTTAGTCATAAATACATGATTCTTATTAAGGATTTTTGGTCCTTGATTGTTTCTCATGTTGTTGGAGTATCTAGGATTATTTTTATTAGGAATGAATAACTTTCCATTCACTCCATAAGTCTTATGACCACTTTCAATGGTTGTTTATCTTATTTAGAGAGCACGCTCTAGCACCTCTTCGTAGCTCTTTAGTGGGAAATTTTGAGATTCTTCCTTTGTTTCCCTATTGAGGGAGTGGAGGAATAAATCAAAAAGTTCTTTTTGTTCCATGTTTGGAGAACTTGCAAAGGAGTAAATAACTTGGCGCCACCTCTGAATGAACTGAGCTGAAGACTCGTGCTTTTGTTTGATATGGAGGAATTGTATGATTGATCTCCTTAAAAGATTATTCATATCAAAATCCTTGATAAATTCTGACACAAGTTGTTTAAAGGAGTGTGTTGAATCCTTTGGTATCCTATAGTATCATTTAAGAGCGATGCCTTTAAGCATCTTAGGGAAAATCGTCACAATAACTGCATCCCATGGGAGCATCTCTTGAATGGTCATTCTGTAAGCTTTAATATGAGCGTTAGGATCACCCTCCCCTTTGAAATTTGGTAGATTATGAAAGGTTATTGGGAGTATGACTTTCGAGATGGAAAATTATAGATGCTCCTTTAGAAATTCATAATAATTTCCCATTGCATATGTTTCAACCATCAAAGATCCTTGTTGGGGAGGCAGTGGTTGCATCGATTATAGAAATGACATAGCATAAAAACTTGTTGGGGTGTATGACATCCCTTGCGGATTACCATAAGGTCCTGGGTAAGTGTACATATCCCATTGTGGTTATTTAGAGTACATGTGTATGTTTGGAGGTTGAATATTTTGATTTGGAGCTGAAGGCACGAAGCCACGAAACGTTGTATTTCTGGCTGGTATGGAATTTAAGAGCACACTTTTGGATAGTGCCTATTGTAGGTACATGTTATCATCGAAGAAAAACACCCTTCTGTTGTTGGTCAAGTGTGTGCTTGAGCTCACGGTGTGACTGGATAACATTGGTGATATATCTAGGTTGTGGGACTTGCTACTTGAGATAGACCTCTAGAGAAAGTTGGTTCTTTCTCCTAAACGACCTACAAAAAACTACTCTAATGAAGGTAAAACTATATGTCCTAATCTAACTTTCTAAGGGACCAGGGAGAGAGAAATACATGAAAACAAATCCTACACTACAACAGTGATACACTAGAAAAGGAGATAATAAGGATAGCTTTCTGATTTGTGAAAAAATAGAAGCAAAGTGCATGCTAGAAGGGATGATAATAGTTCTCCACAATCTGGAAAGAACATTCAAAACAACATTTCATACATACACAATGATAATGAATCCCTGAAAGATCATAAAAATAGATAAAATATGCTTGTAATGAAGGTTGAGATGGCAAGAAGAGTGAAAATAAACATAATAGGGGAAGATACATCCACAAAATTTTATTTTATTGCTTCATGATATGCACAATTCAATCTATTACAAGGTAGGGGTCTAGATACCCATGCAAGGAGTCAACTACAATGGCCTATAGCAAATTTGATTCACAAAAAAATTATGGTAGATTTTTTCTACAACAAACTATATCCCTGTACAATGACCCCAACACTCTAATTTATAGATTTCTTGGAGGAGAGAGGGAGGAAAAATGTGGAAATCCTTAAATATGTCTTTCAACCACTTTAAAGAGTTAGTAAATGAAGTTAATTGATGTTATTTTTCTTGAAAAATTCCCCACATATTGTCCCATAACTTGCAGTAGTGAAATGTGTTATCCCATGCTTCATTAAATGCATCCCAACTACCAAATAAAACATTATTCTAAACATGGGAACATTTTCTAAAAAATATCCATCTATCCTTAATCAAATTCTTAATTTTTTTATTTCTATTCTTTGGTATCAGAAATATGATTCCAACGGTACAAATTTTGTGCATTTTTGTCAGGAATTGCAAAATTTATGGCCTTTTGAATGTGGGAAGCTATTTTGGGTCTGCTAGGCATTTCTGTCATTTGATGGGACTGGGTATTAATTTGAATGGATTTAGAGACATTTCTATTATTTTTATATATCTAGAGATGGAAATGTTGAAGAGGACATTTTTCCCATTCCATAATGTCAAATTTCATGAAAATCGGAGCTCAGGGTCAAAATTTATGGCTGTTTGAAGTTTGGGAGGTCAAACATTAAATTTTCTTTTGTATTACGGCTAATGCAACTTTTCAGCGAATTCATGTCTCAATGTCCCATGGACCAGCTAGTCCTCCTTTCTCCACTTTTACCGATTCATTTTTCATGTGGCGATTTCGGGTTTAGATGTCCCATGTGTCACTTCATTGATCGGGTCGTCGGGGCCATTGACTTCCGTATTCACCGCATCCCCTTTGCAATTGGCTTTTTTGGCATTTTGGAACCCGTGCATACCTGTGTCCTAGATTCTCCCATGGACTGTACGGGATAAAAACTTCATCTTTTTCTTATTTGAACTTCTTGCGGTGATTTTAGTGATGTGTGTCCCAGATGTTCCGATGTCCCCTGGACAGCGCAGGACAAAAATATACGCATTTTCCACAATACACTAATTGAAGAATTTGTTTTGGATTTTTTACAATTTTTTCGAACTTCTCGGATTGTTTCTTTGGAAAAGGAAGCTAGAGAAGAGCCAAAGGGAACCCCAAAACCTAATTTTGAGGTCTTTCACCATTTCGACTCCTTTATTTGAAGAATTTATGCAAGTTATCAAATTTACCTCGAATAGTGAATTTGGGATAACATTATCCATATTTGGCATGTGGGGACATAGCCAAGGTACCCATCCTAGTTAGTAAATCCCTAGGGTTTTGGGTGCCCTTATATATTAGAGAATTGAACGCAATTCGTATTTTCCCATAACCCTGCGGATAATGAGAAGTTCTTGCTTTCCCTGCGTATGAACTTTGAGAATTTTGGGCAAGCTCTAACTCCTTGACATTGTCTAATAACGTCGAGATGAAATCCACCATTAATGGGGTGGTGTTTTTTTAGGTACTTTTTGTTAAACTTTTGGAGGTTGTTGAGGAGTGTGATATGCTACTATGATTTGTTCACTATGTTTTCACCCCTCATTGGCAATGTTTTCTGTCACTGGAGGGGTAGTTTTGTTATTTTGAATCAAAACATGATCATGTCCTTGCATCCTATCAAAATCTCGGATCATGTTCTAGATATTTTGTTCACTCCCGGCGTACCATGATAAATACTACTCATCTAGATGCAGGAACTGGTTGATTTCATGCTAATGGGCTATCGAAACAACACCCGAGGAGATGAACTTGTTTTTATAGTCAAATTTATGTTGTTAGAACTAGATTGTTCATGTGGATATGTCTATGTAATTTGGTCAAGCTCCTCTATATGTATATAAGAACCAACATTGACTCCCTGAAGAAGAGGATTTTCAGCATTTGAATGATTTTCTTGCCATGTTGAGAGTGAAGGTGACTATTTTTTTCCACCTTTTTAATAGTTGTATATGTCATAACCTGGAAGGTGTTGACCTTATTAATCTAATCCCGACATATTTTGGGGGGGTATAAGAATACCCATTGAATAAAGGAAAATGGAAAGCAGATGGAAAAATTGGGAACATTTAGAGACTAGATCTTCACTTTAGGTTCACCAATTTTGTACGATAGAAAATTAACATGTGACCTTATTGGCATCCAAACTCTCGAGTTCGTGTCGAGACAACCGGTGTAGAATGGAAATGGATGCGAGTGTGGTGGTGATGAATAAGCTAATTGGGAATTATTATGTCTTCAACATGTAATATTGGGATTTGCGAATCTAAAGAAAAGAATGCTCTCTTAACCTGAAGTGGTGTGATGGGTCGATCAGATATGATAGCTTCCCAAAGAATCCAATCAATGTCAAGTTCTACCCAGATTCTGTCTCCTAGTTTCTGAATGTGCATAAATTTACCTACAGGTACCTTGTATAGATTTCCAGACAAGGTCATGGAAGTAAAAGTGAAAGGAGTAATGGAGCCGTAGGGACTATGGACGATTTTGTGGTGTAGGCAAGAAAGTTTTAGCCTGATCAATTGCTATATTCAACACGGAAAATTACACAATAATGTCTGGTGAAAGTGGTGAGGACCTAAATACTGGTGAATGCAAACCAATGTCAATATATAATTGGTTACCAGGCCCGTTGGGTTTTGGGACCTAAGGATCACAACCCAAGACTTGTGGAGGTTGTGGCCCTCGTATGGTCATGCACATAATCAAAATCTATTAGCAGGAGAAATCCAATAATCATAGGCTTTATTAGAAGTGATGTTTAGTGTTTTTAGTTGTTCTATTTTGTGAGAAAAAGTAGTAGGTGTGCGTAAAATATTAAACATATTTACTTGTATCAATGTCAATTATAGATTCCACACTATTGGGTTGTGGGACGAGGGGATCGAAACTGTATTTATTTTCTTGTGCAGATGGTTGATGGTCATGTAGATTGAAGTGGAATAATTTTTTCAATGCAAGCTAATTATCAAAAGAAATCTAATCTATGTTTTTGGTGTTTTCATAATATATTGGAACAAAGCAACAAAAGTAAGTTAATCTAGTGAAAGTAAATGTTTTTGTTCTTTTAAGTTTTTTAAGCATTGCATCCAAACAAATAAAAAAACTAAATACAAATGATTATCTGTATGTAGCTAATTACTTGTGCAGATATGTGAATCTAAATCTAAAAAATAATCTTTAACTTAATCAAAACACTTCAAACCCTACCTTAGAAGTGAAGATAAAATCATAACCCCAAAAGAGATATTGTTTCTCACAACTTCCCCGGTAATGTCAAAAAGAAAATTTTCTAACAATCGGATCTACTTGTAATTACCTAATTAATTTAAATGAACAATTTTTCTATTCTATTTGATATTTAATTGAAACTAATGATTTGAAATTGACAATTTTATAAACAAACAAGGAAAACAAGCAACTCCAATCTGGATGAGCAAGAACTTTGGCAAATCCGGTTGTATCTGTATCCTTCCCATCAATTCTTTCCTTTCTTTCTTTGTATGTTCATATGAGTCCAAGGAATTGCAAATGCACTAATAACAACAAAATTAGACGTTTGTGAAATCATAGCTTGAAGGTAGTATTGTTGTAATGCAAGTGAAGAGAGAGAGCACAAGGGATCTTAGCTTGGCTATGCAATTCCTAGCAGGATTATGGTGGAAATAAAATGTAAGATACACAAAATTTCTCAGGCCCTTTTCTTGAATACAAGCATGGAATATATAAGAATTGGGGTTAGGATGTGCCTTTATGCACAAGGAAAAAATAAGCAGCTCCAACTAAATAAATCTATTTAAAAACAGAAGAGGGGAGGAGAACCAAGAAATCAAAACTATTTTTAGATAATTTATCTCACGAATGCATCCTAGAAGTGAATTTAAGTGAAGCATCGCATGTTAAGAATAAACATGATGGAATCTGAAAAAAGAGGGCAGGACTGCCTCTCTGCCAGGGCAGCGGTTTCAAAACCGCCACCCAGGCAGGGCGATAATCCTCGCAGTAAAGGCAAAAAATTGTAAAAAAAGAAGTGGGGAACTGGAAAAAAGTTTGGAAAGGATGAGTAGGGATGTCTAGGATAAAAATATACACTACGATTGGGTTTTAGAACTAGAACACCTTCTTGAAAGGACTTGAATCATCATTGGGGATTTTGGCAACTGTTTTCCGACAATGTAGTACATGAAATTTTTGGTGCATACATGGGCCTGTAGTTTAGGCAATGGCAGAGTGAGCGATGGTGGGATGGTCATAAGTAGTGGCAGTGATGCTGAACTTAGATGTATCCTATATTTTCCAGGTGGCCTCTCTAATCTAAGATATGATTTATTCCTAAAATTTTCTCCTGAGCCCTAAACTGAAACCTTCCCGAAACCCTACGACAAGAGATGGAGAAGGGATAGATAGCTACAGGAGACTCAAGCAAGACCACACAGGAAGTCTCGACCTCTTATGGATCAGCATTTCATTTGGAAAAGATCATGTCTTTGGCAGTAGAGAGAAAAAAAAAACCGCAGATAAGGATCCAACTACGGCAAACAATGAGGCTTGTTTAGGGACTGCTGGTAATACAAAGCTGTGTGGAAATAAGGAAAACAAGGCCCCTTCCCCTCATACAATGAATGTCTCATCCCATGCCTGCGTGAATGGAAAACTAGGACCCGGACCTAGCTTAGGGCTTTGGGCCCCACTTCCCCTCACTGACAAAGCAATTGATGATCAAGAGGGCGACGGATCTAGAGGCTTGCTACCGAAACTATTTCCAGAGCTTCTGATACATGAAAATGGAGGTGATATAGGGAAAAGTAAGAAAGGGAAAAATGGGAAGGGATCTAGTGGTCCTTCTTTTGTTGATATTGTATCTAAACAATCAAAATTTAATGTAAAGACTACCATGAAGCTTGCTGAGAAAAACCCATGTGTAAACCTTTGGAGATGAAGTCCTCAAAACTGAGTCCTTTTATCAAGACCATGCCTTGATTTGCAGATTTGTTGTACTTTGGCCTAGCCTACCTACCCTACAAGAGTGGATCTCCAAACATTCGATCCCACTTCTAGAAGGAAGGTTAGATATCTATCACTGTGCTAATGGAATTTTTATTGTTGCTTTTGAATCCATAGCTGATAAGGATCTCTTTTCTAATCAACTTTGGATCTATCAGCAAAAATACCTTATTTTAAAACCCTGGTTCCCATCATTCAACCCCTCTCTCTGAATCTTTCTCCCACAAATCAATTTGGATCATATTACCCCCACCTAACTCTTCAATTCTGGGATTAAAAGTGTTTGATAGCCATAGGAAATACCTTGGGCAACATCATTACCATTAACTCCCAAACCTCTGATTACACACATACAACCTATGCAAGAATTCTTGTTGAGGTTGACACTTCTAGGGATTTTCCAACTCACATTGAGCTAAATGTGCAAAATTGAACTTGGACTCAGCCCCTGGACTATGAGGGGTCTTCCTTTTAGATTTAGGAAATGTTTCTGTTTGGGGCATTCTGCTGCTAATTGTGAAGTGATAAAACATAAAAAGGAGAATGCTAACTGGTAGAAAAACACACTTCTAGAACATCTATTTTTTTAACCTAAAAAAAGTTTTGTTTTTGATGTTGAGAAGGAAGACATAGCGGAAACAGTCCTTGAAACACATTTGAGAGAGATCACAGATCTTACAAATAAGGAGTCATCCGAGGGTGTGAATATGGGAACCAAAAACACTTAAACAAAAGCTTCTGTAGTGGCTAAGGAGAATGTTACTCCTTGACCTCCTTGCTCAAACAATACATACAAGAAGATCATGGATCTTGAAGTTTTCATTCCTATACAGAAAGCTTCTAATGAATGGATTACGGTACGTAACAAGAGGAAAATTGTTTGCACAAAAAAAGCTATTAATTCGTTGTAATTTTGCTATTGGTTTGTTATTCTATTGATTTTTGTTGTAGTTTTTGGTACTTCTCTTAGAAGTTTGTTCTTTTACTTTTAGGCTTTAATGTATAATCTTGCTCTTGAGCACCCCTTTATTTTGGTACAATTGTTGTATGTGGCTTTTTGAGCCTTCTTCTACAAGGGTATAGTCCCTTTCAAAAAAACTATTTATCCTTAATAAAAAAAGATATGATTTATTTCCTGTGGATGGAGGTGGTGGAACTGTGGGTGTGGGGCATTATGTGGAGTGTGGTCTGCGTGGGTCTTCAGGGTTCTTTATAATTCTTGTAGGGTGAGATCTTGTCTATTGGCATAAACCATTATTTTCCCTTTTTATCTTCTGATGTGCCAACTACTCTTGGGGATTCAGATGACTTTGGTTGTAATGGGGAGGGAGGATCAGGGGTTTTCGGGTCTTGGTCCCTCCCTCCTCTCATGGCTTTATGGGTTCAATTGTTGCTCTTCTCTCAAGTCAAGTGGGTGCATCTTTATTGGGTTTGATCCTCACCCTCCCCTCCTATTTTTCATGAATCCTGACTAGTGGGAATGGTACTTCAGGTTTTGTTTACTCTCTTGGTGAAACATGGAAAATAAATCATCTGCAATTGGAGCTTGAGGTCATTTCCTTGCTCCTAGAGGCATGGTAGAATCCTGCAACTTTTTTTATTTTTGGAGGAAAATTTTCCTCGAATCATCCAAATCCACCAAAAGAATTATGTGTAAGCCTATGGTTTCTGTAAAAATTTATCAATATGTCTCCTATGACGTTGAATTTATTCAATCTAAATCCTTTCTCAAGAGTCATGGCCTCATTTACAGATTCAATTACCTCTTCGTGGGCCTCCCTACTCTTGATGACTTGATTTTGAACCACTTAAATCCTCCTATGTAAGGAAAATATGATATGTACCCTACATCTATAGCAGTTTTTATCATTTTTTTACAGAATATCTAATAGGGATTTGATATTTGATAACTTTTGGGATTTTAAATCTCATGAAACCATGGTTTCCCTTGTTTAACCTGATGACTAAAACCTTTAATGTTAAACTGGTTGGGGTCAGGCTACATTATTTACCCCTCAAAGTTTGGAGTGAAAATTGTTTACTAGCTATAGGGGGTTCCTTTGGTAAATTTCTGGCCATTGATCCTAAGATATCTCTTTAGGATTTTACAACTTATGCATGTATAATGGTATATGTAGATACCATTGTTGATTTCCGGGATACTATGGATCTCATAGTTGAGGATCATATTTGGACGCAAACTCTTTATTATGAAGGGTTCACTTTCAGATACAAAACTTGTTTTTACTAAGGACACCTGGCTGGGGATTTTCATATGGAAAAAAAGAAGGTAAAATTAGATCATCGTGGTGCAATAACTTTGATCCTATTCATACAGGGGTTGATTTCCAACTGGATTTTGATCTCGAGGAATAAATTATGAATGAAGATGATCCTGAAATAATGGTTGTGTAGGCCATTCCTTCTCCCACCAGGAGGGTAAGATTGCACCTCATGCAGATGTAGTAGATACTATTTCTCTTCATGAGTACAAAGAGAATATTGAAATTGTCATCTCGATTCATGCTAAGGAAAATTCAAATATGAATATGGATGATTGATGGATTACTATGGGGAATGAGAAGAAAAACAACTATACTAAAAATCCCATCAAAATTAAGTTAATATCCAATGGGAAATAATCTGAGGGAAAAGATGGTTTATTTTTGTATTTTTATGCTTTTTTGTGTTACGTATGGTTTCTCTATGCCACTAGTAAAGGCAACCTCAATTATTTCCTCATCGTTTTATCTTTTTCTTAATTTGTATAATATTTGAGTGCCCACATTGTATAATGGGTTTTTTGGTCCCCTGAAACCTAATAGTTACCTAATATAAAAAAATAAACTTTAAACACTAAATCTTAAATTTTTAACATGAACTTGGGAACTTAAATGAAAAAATTAAAATACCTATAAATAAATACAACACCTTACAAGATCATTCAACACATAAAATGAATATGTGACACAATTAACACTTATTGTTCAAATTGTTTACAAGCTTGAGGTAAATTTAAGATCTTAAAAACTATATTGATATTTATTACTTGACCCCTATATAATAATGATATACAAAACATTGAATTATATATCAATGATTGTAATAATTCTAATATTATGTAAAACCTAACGTTTTTCATAATGTGTCCTTTAATAATTGTTCCAAAATTAAATTACATTTGTTTCAATAATAAATCTTTGCTTTCTATATAATATTTTAAGATGCATGCTAGATACCTATGAACAATAAATAGATACTCGTTAATTTTCTAAATATTTAGTAAATAATTATTCTCGTGTATTTATAGATGTTCATTGAATTCAAACTACAACTTTATTACCACCCAAACCAACATCGATTAGTCAAAAAGTAAATTAAAATAAAAAGAAAGGGGTCGTTTGTATGTAAGCAAGTAAGGGCCACACTAAGGGCCCAATAACCTAACTATCACCAATAGAATTTTTCCATAAATCTATTTACTTATACTTTCTTACATGGCTACAATTAGAAATTTTGTGATGATTTATAACATTCGCTTGTATCTAAATAATGTACTTTATCATGCATGATTTACTAATAATCCTTAGAAGGCCGTGTTTTTCAGTGTACATAAATGAAAAATTATAGTTTATATATTTTTTTAATGGTGAATGAGTTATGAGAAAGTTACATTTCCTCTCTTTATATCCCAAAATAGGCTTATTTGAACTCCATTCTATTGATTTTCTTATATGAATAATACTTGGGAATTTTCTACAATGGCCTTCTCTTGATTTTTTTATATAAATATAAATCGAAGGCTTCAATACTTATTGATAGAGGTAAATTTAAAACTTTAAATGTTTATGAGATATTCTTAAGGCAGAAGAATAATGTTGGAATCTAAACAATGGAGTAAACAAGACTATACTAAACAAGAAACATTATCATTTGAATATAAAGAATTCATACATTTTTAAAAAAAAAAATTCATCATTTTAACTATGGGATTTTGATAAAGCATATTAGATTTTAGCCTTAGTTTTATAGAGTTTCATATGCTCATATAAAAATGGTAAATGCATAAAGTTTAGTCATTTTTAGATTAAATTGTAGACGTTTTTTCAGGTAGTGGTTCGGAAAATCCATTTGTGACATGATAGCCAATTATATGTGTTAATACATATCTAAACTAGCAATAACACCAAAATGTGTATAGGGATATTTATAAATTATAATTTCTAATGTATAAATTATATACCATAATAAATTTACTATAAATTGTAAATTGTAAATTATATAATTTATAATATATTAAGTTAGAAATAAATTATAAACTATATAAAATTTATAATCTAATAATTTTAAATCTTTTACAGATTATAATAAGTTTATTAATTTATATTCTATAACACAAAAAAATAATGATGGAAGCCAAAAATTGGAATAGATAAGTCCAGGCTAAACGAACAACGTTATCCTTATGCCTTATAGAAAATAAATTAATAAAGTAATTATAATTATGTTGAGAGGCATATACATTTGTACATATGGAGTGGAACTATCTGATGTCAATCTCATCAAATAAAAATTTTGTGCCGATGAAATAAAAAAAAGTACAAGAGTTAAGCCAAAATGGTGGAAATGTACCCTCCGGACCACATTGACACCATTTTTGCTCTTCTTACTCAATTCAAATCCATAAACATCTACACTCCTAGTGTCTTTTACCTCTTAGGTAATAAAAGAGGGAAACCTAATTAATTTTGTTTCTCCTGCCAATATACACTATATACAAATTCATGAACTAGGCCCTATGTGAAGCAGATTGCCAAAAAAAGGACTATTTCTTCAATAATATTTCCAAGGCCATTACAACACAATCTTAGAACAATTTTATCATAGGAACCCAGTGGGAAATCCTCCAGTAGTGCTTCAGAGCCAATAAGCTCCACTTCAAAAAAAAAAATGTCTAAAAGAGCTCTATGCCATGCTGCTAGGATAAATTCTATTCTTTTTATTTTCCTACTTGTGTGTGTAGGTACATCAAATTTTCAATGAAAGCGTAACTGTGTTTTTTTCTTCGAAAAGTTTCAAGTTTGAATTGCATAAATTTGATGACCGCCTATCCTGTAAAACAAATTTTCCATGGGTAATTTATTTTTAGCACGTAATTACCTTCACATTGTTCCTTGTGTAAAAATAATAAAATAAATTTCATTTAATTTAAGTTTTTTAAATTGATGTTGATAGGCATCCTACATTAATATCATAGAGTGGAGTCGAGGTGTTTGATGTCATGTGAAAGAAAAAATAAAGACCATTTAACTTTAAGATTTTTTTATTTTAGAAACGTTATATTATATATACATTAACTATGCTAACAGGCATATACATTTGCATATATGGAGTGAAACTATCTTATGTTGTTCTTGTAAAATAAAATTTTTGTTCCCGTCAAATAAAGAGCAATAATGACCTAGAATAAAAATAGTTACACAATTGTCTTGTATAAAATAATTTTAGGGAAATGATTGGCATCATAATGATGATGCCTTGATAAACCACTATTCTCTCTAAACCATTGTGAAAATGATCAGTCACGAACACCAAAATATTATCAACCATTATCGAAATGATCTATCATGGACAAAAAAAAGTTATCAAGATGTTTAGATTGTACAACATGTATTTAAGTGTGAATAAATATGAAAGTCAATAACAATGGTGGAACTTTACTAAAAAATATTTTTCCAGGGTTGTGTTAATGGAAGATGTGAAAGATACTACTTGGAAGAGATTTGTCAGTGTATACATATGATGTTTAAGGAAAATTATAGATTATGGTCTGTAACTGTTAAACTCATAATTCATCTATTTTTTGCTCACTCTCTATTAATTTTAAGTGGAATTTATTATGGAACATAAACTTATTACTTATTATTGTTTACAAATCTATAGGCCACTCTATAGGATCCTATTCATTCACTAAAAATTTTAAGCAAGGTCAAACGATGATTAGAATTTGACTAAACTTTAATATACGCAGTGGAATTGTAAATTATAGTGCCCACTCCTCTTTGACACTATTTCACTATGATCTTATTATTATTGATTAGAAAATTTGACAATCTTATTATTATAGTTGATTAGTAGATGATAGACTATATGAACATTTGTATTATTGATGTGTTTGGATTCATATTATGGATTTTGATATGCTAGGTGACACTGGTGGACAACTCTATACTTGTTGAGTTACATTGTTCTAATTTTGTACTAACACATATATTCATGATGTGTTTCCTATGTTTGGATGTTCTAAATTATATTGTGATGCATGGGTGTTAGTAAAATGGTAGAATAGAATTATTTTGATATGGTTGATAAATGATATAATTGCCTAATTTTGATGACAACTATTGATTTTATGTACATGTTATTTCTCAATGTTATTAATTCGATCATGAGGCCAAAGAGGTATTTCTATTTTTGATTGCAGCAAAATTATATCACTATACATCGAAAGGGGATTGCGGAAAAACCCTAGAAGAATGTTGGATTTTTTGCAACATGGCCAATTTAACAACTTGTGTCTAATGTATATGTTTTGTAATTCTATGTTTAGTTAGGAGGTCTCACATGGGGGGATGACCTCATATGTGTGGCTGTGGGGTGTAGTTTTCTCCTTTCTTTTAATTTTTTGTGTCTGATTTTGTTACGAATATTTTTCATTAATTGGGAAAATCAAGTCACTTTATCAAAACTTGTTAAATGTGTTTTAATTAGCTAATTTAACTTAACTGGTAAGAAAAAAGGAAGGTGTGACAATTGGGTAATTAAGAGGGTAGATTGTCCTTGATTTGTGTTTGATGTGGAATTAGTTAAATTTAATTTTGTTGAGTGTACTCTTCTTCCCTTCCCAAAATAGAATTTTTCCTTGTAGGCCACTTTTTGAGACTTGTGGGATAAATTAACCTTGTCCCTTACATCTCAAACTCTTCTATCAATGATAGTTCTGAAGTATGGAGCTTATTTTGAACTTTTTAATATATTTATTGACTGTAAAAGAGAAAAAAAAGTCACTTTTCTAGTTACCACATTTAATTTGTCCTTGAAATGTATGGAGTGCATGTTAGAGTGTATTGTTTGCATTTCATAAGACTTAATTGTTCATTTAATTACATTTGGTTTCGTATGTTTGCTATCCAAAATAAGCCCATACTTATTTTTGGTTAACTAACACCATTTTTCCTCTTTTAGTGCTTCAAATTGAATTTTTAGATATTTCAAGTACTTAAGGATTCCTAAAAGCATCTTCATTGGGTTGGAAATTTCTTCCCCTTTCCAAAAATATAAATAATTCCTTCTAAATCCTCATATTTTGGAAGATACGGTCCGGCGGGCCTGGGAAGACTTTTTTACTCAATTTCAGGGCCACGGACCTTGGGGAGATTTTCTTCCAAAATGGCAGACTTGTGGGGCCATGAGAAATTTTTTTTAAAAGTGAAATTTTTGGACCAGCGGGGTTGCGGAGATATTTTGGCACTTTGGAAATTTTCGGCAAAAGGCACAAGTTTACATTATCGGCCTGCAGACCTGACAAGGTTTCTTTTGCTAAGTTGAAAATGAAAGTGGCAGAGCTGTGGGTCTACGGGAGACTTTCAAACTTTTGTAACTTTTCGCAAAAGGCACAAGTTATAAGTGCGGCCTAGCAAGCCCACATAAGTTTCTCCGCCAAATACAAAATGTGAAGTCTCTAGGGCGCAGGCCTATGGAGATATTTTACACTTTTGCACTTTTTTGTACAAAAGGCGTGGTTTGGAAGTGCTAGCCCGCAAGTCCAAGAAGGTTGTTGCCAAATGGGAAATTTGTAAGTTGCACGGTTGTGGACTTGCGGGGGATTTTTGCACTTTTGATTTTTTTGTGCAAAAGCTACAACTTCAATTTTGGGCCCGCAGAGCTTTTGGCCAAGTTGTATTTTTGGGCATGTGGGCTGCAGAAGGTTTTTTGGCATTTTACATTTTTTTTTGGAAAAAAGGCACAAGTTATAATTTCCGGCCCATGGATCCGTTCTGAAAAAGATTGCATTTTCGTAATTTTTCGCATGGATTTGATTCAAATATTTGAAATGATCATAACTTTCAAACCAGTGCTCGAAATTTGACAAATTTGATTATGTTGGAAAGATCTTAGCCTCCTCTACACCATGGAAGCTTAAAATATTAGTTTTATCAGGATTTGGTGGGTGATAAATTAGAAAATGTCTTTCACGACATTAAAAATCAAATCGGATTGCTCAAACAAATCAGATTTTGATTTGATCTGTCAATCTTCCTTCTCCAACCCACCAAACAGACATAGAGAACTAGACTTGATAGATTGTAAGAATATTTTTAGGGGCATTTATGGTTGGTGGTTGAGCTTTCAAATCATTTTTCCCTCCTTCTCTTGTTATTCAATCTTTGTTTGATCTATAAATGTAAGAGCTTGTCTCATTGTAAAGGTGGGACATTTTTTCTTTACCCCTCCCTTATTCTCTTCTCTGTAAGTGGAGTTGTTGATTTTTGGACCTCCTATTAAACTGTAATGCAAGATTTGTCCTCTTGGCCATTGTAATGCATTCTATCAAATCTTCGGAGAAATAAAATTAATTTTGTGGATGATTTTAACCCTCTCTTTTTGTTCATTACTTCCTGTTATCCAAAATTCACCCTCAAGGTAATTTTGATAACATGCATCAAATTCTTTAGTCCCAGGCAAATAGATTGAGTCAGGGCAAAAGATTCATGTTTCTAGGGTCCCCTCATATTTTTCTAACTCCCCTGTCCAAGTAGAAGAGAGCAAGTTCTGAGAAAATGTGAAAAAAAATTTTTTTTGCAAAAACAAGCTCGGGCCAGGAAAAATCACGAAAAATGGCTAAGTCCTAGTCCAAAAGCATTTGGGACAGTTGGGACAAAAGGGCGCGAACCGGCCGAAAGGCCGCCAGACGGTCCGAAAGCAAATGGGACATCCGGGCCAAAAGGACGCGCGGGACGCGAAAATCCGAATTGGCCGAAAAAATCGTGAAAATTGGCTAAGTCCTGCTCAAGGTCGCCTCTGGGACGTGTGGGACAGAAAAGCGCGAACCGGCCGAACCGGGTGAAATCAGCACAAACAGTCCGAAATGCAGCAGGGACAAATGGGACAAAAGTACGCGGCAGGCGCGAAATGCCGGTTCGACAGAGAGAAAAAAAATCGACTAACTGCTGAGAGGGACAGTCTGGGACGTTTGGGTCAAATGGACCCGAACCGGCCGGTTTGGCCGAAATCAGTCAAGGCAGTCCAAAACAAAGTGGGCCAAGTGGAACAAAAATACCCGAACCGGCCGAACCGGGTGAAATGGGAACAAACAGTCCAAAAGCAAATGGGACATCTGGGACAAATAGGCGCGAACCGGCCGGTTCGGCCGAAATCAGCACAAAGAGCACTGTACCAAAAGGGACAAAGGGACGCGTGGGACGCGAAAACCCGAAGGATCCGAGAGCCAATCAAATCATGACACGTGTCTCAGGAAGAAAAGTCAACGTTTGGTCTGGAAACTTCAAACGACCATAACTTTTGACTCCGAGCTCCGATTTTAATAAAATTGGACTTTCTGGAACGAGCACAACGTCCTCTATGCCACAAAAACTGGATTTCTTATTTTTAATGAGGGTAGATATATTTAAATCAAGGAAACGTGTTCGGCCCCAGTCAGTAAATGCTCTTTCCCGTCAAATGACAGAAAACGCCTGCCAGGCCCAAAATAGCTGCCCGCACTTAGAAGGCCATAACTTTTGCATTTCTCAACAAAATCGCACAAAATTGGTATCGTTGGAATCTTGGTTCCGAGCCCGATGCAGAGCAATCAAGAAATTCCAGATTTGATTATAAATTGATTGAGTTTTTTAAGAAAACGTGGCCGGATTCAGAACAGTGTTTTATTTGGTAGCTGGGAGTGCAATTAAGAGGCATGGTCATCATTCCTTCTCTGCTACAGCACATGGGACAGTATGGGGAGCATTTTGCAAGTAATGTATGCCCATTCCACTCAATTTAATGCCTCTTACAGGTGGTTGAAGGACAGATTTCGGGATTTCCATTTTCCCTTCTCTTTTCCTTCTCTTTTTTTTTATAAATTGGAGTGTTGGGCTCATTGTAGGGGGAGAGTTTTTTGGGTAGCAAAGCTCTGCCAAAATTGCTTTGTGAAGCCAGTGTGTTGCAGGCCCTTGTAGTGGACTCCTTGCATGGTGATCCAGGCCCTTATCTTGTAATAGACTGAACTGTGCATACCAGGAAGCAATAAAATACAAGTTTGTGGATGTATCTTCCCCTGTTGTGTTTTCTTGCATTCTTCTTGCCCCTTTTATCTTCCTACAAGAATATTGTGTCTTTTATTATGTTCATGCAGGGATTCATTAACATTGTGTATGCTTGGAATATTGTTGTGAATGCATTTTGTTGGATTATGGTGAACTGTCATCACCTCTTCTAGTGTGCATTTTCCCTCTGTATTTCACACATTTGGAGATTACTCTCCCACCCTCCTTTTCTGGTGTATCACCGCTTTAGTGTAGGCTTTCATTTTATGCATTCTCTTTCCCTGGTCCCTTCGAAATTTAGATTAGAACAGTTAGCTTACCCTGCATTAGAGTAGATTGTGGCAGGTAGTTTAGGAGCAAGAACCAGCTTTCTCTGGAGGTCTATCTCAAGTAGCAAGTCCCACAACTTGGAGATAGTACCCATGTTATCCAATCACACTGTGGGTTCAAATACATGCACAGGGGTGCTGTGATTCGGTGATAACACTTCCATTATGATATTTCATTGCAGTTTCAGTTAGTTGTGCATGGTGATTGTATTGCATCTTATGGTATGTGTTTATTGGTAAAGAAGATGTTCTTCATTCCTTGGTGCCTCACCTTCGTCAGTTTAGGCTTATTTCATTCCATCTTCTTAACCCTATCTCCTTGGCAAATTAGAATATATTTTAGAAGTAGAACCTCTACAATTTAAATATATACACCTGAACAGAGGAATAAGAACCAACTTTCTCTAGATTTCTATCCAAAGTAGTAATTCCCATAACTTGGGGATATTACCCATGTTACCCAAAAACACCGGTTGCTCATTCACATAGGCTTGAAAAACTAGAGGGTGCTATTTTATGGTGATAAGAGTTTTGACACGGCCGGTGGAACCAAGAGGTATCCATTTTTTATCGCAGCAAGATTGATGTGCACTTATTGTAAGTTTTCATCTTTTAAGGATATTTGAAATTATACATATGGCAACTCCAAAAGAGGCAGAATCCACTTATTTCATCAGTCCAAACTTGGCATATTTATGAGAAGAATTTAGAAAAGGTCAAGGATAAGATAAGAAGGATTGTTTTTCTATCTGCACTTGTCCCCAGACAGAGGGATAAGGGGAATAAGATCTCAAAGTTCTCCTTCCCAACCAAATAGAACTTTGTCAACACCTCCACCTAGTAGGCCTTTCATTCAATCAACAAGGGTTCTTAGGACAATCGTAATGGCGCATCCACAACCCAATCCATATGTCAACTTCACTAGCAGCATCCCACTTTCTATCAATGGAAAAAATCCAGTGCTAGTTGCAACATTGAAGAATATTCCATATTTCACTTGAGATAACTAGACAACTCTGATTGACCACATTAAAGACATTGCAAATGTCTGTGCAATCTATGAGATTGCTGAAATGGACATTTTTGTTAAGTTGCTAGCATCCTCATTCAAAGGTAAATATTTGCAATGGTTCAAAATTCCAATAGCAAGATCTATCTAGAATTGGGACCATCTATGCACAACCCTTCACAATCAATTTGGAGAAAAAGGGGACAACTTGTCTTTTTTGGAACAATTGACAACCATCAAGAGGGCTCCTAACGAACAGTTGACAAATTTCAAAGGACATGGGATAAAATTCCATTAGCGGTGAGACCAATAGCTGAAGGTTCTTTCTTATACTTCCTTAAATCTTTAAATTATGATATTTCCATAATGATTCAATCCATGGGAGGTATAACTTTATCTACAGCCTATAACATTTCCATTAGAGCTGAAAATTGTTTAATTCATGCTAGTAAACTTGCACCTAGGCCACATATGCCTCTATATCAAGAACTAACAAGTCCAAGCACTAGTCAAGCACCCATATTAGCCCTCATTCCTACCATAAGGAATTAGAGTTCAACTGAAGCCTATACCTCATCTTCTAGCTCCTCAAATGAGCTTCAAGAGGTCATGAAGTAACTGCAAAACTTAGGTAATGAGTTGGTGACACTTAAGAGGTAGAAAGTTCAAAATTTCAGATTGTATCAACCTCAAACTCAACCCAATAGGCCTTCATATTAGCCTAATAGGCCACCCATCCAAACTACAAATCATAACCAAGTCAAGCCTCTTGCTAATAGACCATTCCAGCCTCACAATCCTAATGTTTCATCCACATCTAGAGCTTTGGTACCAGTGCAAAATAACATGTCTCAGGAATATGACTGGTGTTTCCCATCCAATCAACCTCATAAAAAATCAATGTGTTTTAATGATGCTTTGAATCAATCCATAATGGTGAAAACAATGGATGTCAAACAAGAGATAGGATAAGAAGGAAATCAACAGCAGGGATCAACTCAACAAGAGACACTTCCAAATGAGATCACACTTGTCATTAGAAGGTGGAAGATTTCTGTGGTATGAATCAAACACCTTCTCAAAGTGTGGCTGCCAATACATGGTCCAAGAAAAGGAATATTAGATAGGGAAAATCATCAAGTTTACGTGATCCACAACCCTCTACTACTCCACAAGGTATTGGAAATCAAAGTGCAGCTCCAAATGTACAGGGTAAGCCCAAGCCACCTCCTAGACCAGCTCAAGTGCCAGTGGTAACAACCCATGTGTAAGAGAAGAATATGCAAGGAAAAAAGGTAACAGAAGGATAGTTCATCTCCATTCAACATCATTGATAAGTTGAAGAAAACAAATGTAAACATCTCAATGTGGGATTCATTGGCCATCGCAAGACAAAGAGACCTATTGCAAGCTACTATGGAAAATTGTTCAGCATCAAAATAGCCACCCCATCAACAAGAAAAAGTACTTACCAATGCATCTCATCCTGAAGGAAATCATGACGGATAACAAGGTAAAAATTTGAATCCCCCACGTTTCTAGATATCATTGATCATTGGAGATAAATTGCTGCATAATTGCATGATTTATTATGAAACAAGTAGCTCTATAATGCCAAAACAAATAGTTGATTAGCTGGGTCTTTAATATGAAGTCACTTCCAATGGTGTGGTGCAATTGGATGGAACAACAATAACAATGGTTGGATTAATCAAAGATTTGAGTCTCACATTACATGCATGTCCCAATGTGACCTTCTTGCAAGATGTGTCAGTCATAGACTTGCCACCACTCTTTGCATTATGTTTGTCAATAGACTTCACTGGTAAAATTGGAGGGTATTTGTCTGCTGATTGGTCACACATGCTATTCAAAACAAGGTGTGGAGATAAGGATACAATAAAATCAGAGCCCATTTCAAACTTTCATATTGAGCCTCATACACCGAGTCCAATCAATGCAATTTTTTCAGTATTTGATCAAGAGGATTATCCAAGCACCCATGAAGTTGATACCAAGGTTGGAAGTATTCCATACTTTACCCTCGATGAATGAGCGAACAAGAGACATGCTTTTGACCCTTAGAAAGAAATAGAGGAAGCTGAATTGGGAATCTATTTCTTGCATGAGGAGAATCATCCTCTCACTAGCATCATCAAGCCAAATAACAAGGATGATAATGAGGTATGGAAGTTATTCTTTGATGGCTCAAGAATTAGGCAAGGTGTAGGAGGAGTTATGTTTGTTTCACCTAAAGGCACAAAATATTACTCATATTTTTGCTTCCAATTTTCTTGCTCAAAAAATACAGCTGAATATGAAGCCCTGATCCATGGATTGCATTGGGAAAGAAAGAAAGGCATTAAAAACTTGCAAGTCTTTAGATATAGTGAGCTAATTTTGAACCAAGTTAAGAGACAAAGTGCTTCTAAAATGATCTGTTGAATAACTATAAGAATCAGGTATGGGATCTCATTGACTATTTTGGAGCTTTTAGCATCGATTCCATCCCAAAAAAGAAGAATGAAGTAGCAGAAAAACTCCCAGTGATTGGGGAAACATTTGATGTTGTAGAGAGTATAAGAAGTGATAAGTATCAGCCCCATATCAAGGTGGTTGTAAGGCTAGCTTCTCTAGATAACAACACAAGTTAGTAAGTCTTCGAGAATGATCAACAAATTGTCAATTTTCTTCAAGAATAAGCTGAGTTCTCCTCCAAAAAGCAAGACAAATTGGAACAATAGTATGGTGACCATGTGCTGCAGATGAGAACTAAAAAATTACCAAAAGGTCTTATCACCTTGGAGTCAATATTCAACCCAAATGATCAATTCTATAAGGAAAAGGAAAATATTTAGGTAAGGTTTGAAGACACGGAGCTCATTTCAGTAGATGAGGGCAAGAAATTGCAAATTAGCAAGGTAAGTACTCCATAAGAGAAAAGTTGAATTGGTTCAACTTTTTCAAGAATTTCTTGATGTTTTTTACATGGAATTATAAAGATTTAAGAGGTTTAAAACCCAGGATTGGCTGAGCATACAATTGAATTAAATATTGAATCCAAGCCTTTCAGACAGAAACAAAGGCCAGTAAACCCTCACATTAAACCCCTCATGGGGAAAGAATAGAGCAAGATGATTGAGTCTAGTATCATATCCCCTATCAAACATTCAAGATGGGTTGAAAAATTGGTGCCTTTGAGGAAAATAAATGGAGAAATGAGATTGTGTGTAGAATTCCATGATCTAAATAGGGCATCACTCAAGGATCATTATTCACTTCCTTTAATGGAATAAATTTTTCAAGTTGTAGCTGGCTCTGATAGGTTTTAATTGATAGATGGCTACTCAGGATATAATCAGATAATGGTGAAAGGATAAGATTAGTTAAAGACAACATTCACCACTAAATGAGGTACATATGCTTATAAGATGTCATTTGGACTGTCAAATGCTAGAGCAACATTTCAGTGAGCTATGGACATGGAATTCAAAGGATTAATCAATAAGATAGTGTTGGTGTATCTATATGATATCATCGTCTTCTCAAAGGATGTAGAAGACCACCTCTTTCACCCTTAGGAAATTATTTCAGAGGTATAGAAGGTTCGAAGTGTCATTTAATAAAAAGAAGTGTGTATTCCTGGCACACGAGGAAAAAATTTTGGGCCACATTTTCTCAAGAGAGGGGTTAACAATTGATCCTTCAAGAGTTGAATCCATCCAAACACTTCCATTTCCACAACACAAGAAATCTCTCCAAGATTTTCTTAGGAAGGATAAAATTTGTTCATAGGTTTGTGCTTGATTTTTTCCACTCTTGTGAAGCCTTTAACAATGATGTTGAAGAAGAATATTTCATTCAAATGCACAATAGAAGGAAAGGAGAGTTTTGAGGCCGTAAAACATGTAATATCATAGGCTCCCAACTCTTATCAACCCAGACTTCTCAAAGGAATTTGTGTTGTATGCTTTTGGAGGATCAGACACAATCTTAGTTATCTTGGTACAACTAAATAGATAAGGTTCAGAACAACCCATAGAATTATTTAGTCAAATCCTAGAAGACTACAAAGTAAGGTATTCTTTTATTGAAAAGCATGTCCTTGTTGTCGTTAAGAGTTTGAATAAGTTCAAACACTTGGTCTCGAACAACAAGACTCAACTACTAGTGTTTCATGATGGTATCAAGGAATTCCTCATAAACAAGGACTTGAATGAGAAGAGACCAGGTTGGATCACCTGTGTAATGGAGTATGATATTGAAATCAAGGTGACCAAGCTGGTTCGTGTCAAAGGTTTGTGTCAGCAAATCACTTCCAAACAACATGATGAACCAAAAGGAGAAGAAGAGGATGTCTTGATACTACAAAATGATTAAGAAAAACAAGCTAATGATGCACCCCATTCCTTGTTGGACCCCAAGGCTTGTTGCATTATCTCCAAACAAGTTTATTCCCTCCAAAAATAAGAAAAGAAAAGATGAGATACTTCATATTATAAGCCATACCATATGTGCTTATTGGTGGTGTTTTGTTCAAGAAGAACATAAATGACATTCTATTAAGATGCATTGGAACATATCAAGCTGGGAAGATACTACATGAGTTCCATGACATAGAAGTAGGAGGCCACTTTTCTCCTCTAGTAACAGCTCTCAAAATCATGAAGGATGGTTACTATTAGCCTACAGTGTTTGGTGATTGCTACTCATGGATCAAGAAATTCAAGAAGTGTGCATTATTCATAGGGAAAGAAAGGTCAGCATCCTTGCCCCTTCATCCAATTTTAGTGGATCAGCCTTCCATGCAATGGGGGTTATAATTCATTAGATTTATCAACCCAAATTCAAGTCAAGGCCACAAATGGATAGTTACAGCAACTGACTATTTCACCAAGTGGACTGAAGCAGTGGCACTTAAGGAAGCAAATGAATCCAACATCTTAGATTTCTATGAAGGGATAGTCACTAGGTTTGGTGTCCCTGCCACTATCATATCAAATAATGCATTGGAATTTCTTGGTTCCAAGATCACAAAATTGGTTATCAAGAATGGAATCTACCTCAACACTTCATCAAACTATTACCCTTAGGGTAATGGCCAAGCAAAGTCCATAAAAAAAACCTACTGAGAATTATCAGAAGGACCCTTGATGAGAATCAAAGGACTTGGCACACAAAGCTCAAATCATCTCTACGGGCTGATAGGATCACACCCAAGAGGTCTACAAGAAGTTATCCATTCAAGCTTGTATACGGGAAGGAAGCAGTTCTACCTATATCACTTGATTTTTCCAGCATTGGAGCTCATGAAATAGTTGGAACAATCTGAATTTGAGCCCATGGAAATAAGGTATGAAGATCTAGTAGAATTAGAAGAATCAAGAGAATATACAATGCAGACCGTGGAGAAGGATCAAGAACTGATCAAGAAATTTTTTGACAAGAAGGCTAAAGCCAGGACATTCCAAGTTGGAGACTTGGTATTGAAATGGAATGCTGATCATGTAAAGCCAAGAAAGCATTCCAAGTTTGATGCCATATGGAGTGGTCCATATATGATCACTGAATGCAAAAATTAGCAATGCCTTCCAGCTGGCTAAGTTGGATGGTAAGGAATTACAGATTCAAGTAAATGGAATCCATCTCGAACATTTTTACTGAAAGGAGAATTTCTCACCCTTTGTACATATTAGTCTAGGATTTCTAATACCTCTAAGTGATTTTGCATTTTTTTTATTTTATTAGAATAGATTTCATTTCCCTAATTGTTTTTCTACATGCTCTATTGCTTCTAGTGTATGATTGTATACAATTCATCACACTCATGGAAGAGACTTGCAGCTCAAGAGAATTAAATCAGCAGATTATCCATATTGGAGTAGGTTTGGATGTTTTCATTGCACTCCAACAGATCATATTTTTTTTTTAGCAAACTGAACCCATGCCCAATGGATGCTTCAAGGCCACTGATCTTTCACTAGTAGGAAGGTGATCCCCGTGAGTCCACCAAATTTCTATCCAAAATAAGCCCATGCTTATTTTTGGTTAACTAAAACCATTTTTCTTATTTTATTGCTTCAAATTGAATTTTCACATATTTCAAGTACTTAAGGATTCTTGAAAGCATCTTCATTAGGTAGGAAATTTCTTCCCCTTTCTAGAAATATAAATAAGTCCTTCTAACTCCTCATATTTTGCAAGTTACGGGACGACGGGCTTGGGAAGGCTTTTTTGCCCAATTTCGGGGCTACGGGCCTTGGGGATATTTTCTTCCAAAATGGCGGACTTGCAGGACCCGTGAAGGAAATTTTTCCAAATTAAAATTTGTGGACTAGCGGGGTGGCAAAGGTATTTTGGCACTTTTTCACTTTTCGGCAAAAGGCGTAAGTTTACATTGTCGGCCCGCAGGCCCGACGAGGTTTCTTTTGCTAAGTTGGAAATGTGAGTGGCAGAGCCATGGGTTTGCGAGAGACTTTTAAAATTTTGTAACTTTTCACAAAAGGCACAAGTTATAAGGGAGGGCCTACAATCCCGTGTAATTTTTTTCCACTAAATACAAAATGTGAAGTCTCGGGGGCATGGGCCTACGGAGGTATTTTACACTTTTGCACTTTTTTCTGCAAAATTTGCAGTTTACAAGTGCGAGCCCACAATCCAAAGAAGGTTATTTCCAAATGGGAAATTTGCAAGTTGCAGGATTACAAACTTCTAGGAGATTTTTGCACTTTTGAAATTTTTGGGCAAAAGGCACAATTTCAATTTTCAGCCCGTGGAGCTCTTGGCCAAATTGTATTTTGGGCCTATGGGGCTGCCGAAGGTTTTTCGGCATTTTGCATTTTTTTTGGAAAGAAGGCGCAAGTTACAATTTTGGGCCGACAGATCCATTTTCCAAAGGATTGCATTTTCATGATTTTTCACATGAATTCGATTCAAATATTCAAATGATCATAACTTCCAAAACAGTGCTCAAAATTTCACAAATTTGATAATGTTGGAAAGATCTCGGCCTCCTCTATGCCATGAAAGCTTAAAATATTAGTTTTAGTAGGATTTTGTGGGTGATAAATTGGAAAAATTATTTCACAACATTAATATGAAATTTGATTGCTCAAACATATCAGATTTTGATTTGATCTACCATTCTTCCTTCTCTAACATGCCAAACAGACATTAAGAACTAGACTTGACAGATTGTAGGTAGATTTGTAGGGGCATTGATGGTTGTGTGGTTGAGATTTCAAATCATTTTCCCTCCTTCTCTTCTTCTCCTCTATTTTTCTTCATCTATAAATGTAATAGCTTGGCTCAATGTAAAGGTGGGACATTTTTGCTTTGCCCCTCCCTTCTTCTCTTGTCTATAAGTGGATTTGTGGACTTTTATACCTCCCATTAAATTGTAATGCATAATATCAAATATTTGGAGAAATAAAAATTAAGTATGTGGATGATTTTAACACTTTCTTTGTGTTCATTGCTTCCATTCTAATCTTTCATTGCAATTTTGGTTACTTGTTCATGGTGATTGTATTGCATCTTATGGTCTATGTTTATTGGAAAAAATAGATGTTATTCATTCCTTTGTTCATCACCTTCGTTAGTTTAGGTTTATTTCCTTGCATATTTTAAACCCTATCTCCTTGGCAAATTAGAATAGATTTTAAAAGTAGAAACTCTACAATTTGAATGCATGCACCTGAATAGAGGAATAGGAACCATATTTCTCTGGAGGTCTATCCAAATTAGCAAGTCCCACAACTTTGGGATAGTACCCATGTTACCCAAAAACATCGGTTACTCATTCACACAGGCTTGAAACACTAGAGGGTGCTACTTTTTGATGATAACAATGTTTACTTATTGAGTTAGAATGTAGGGATGATGAAGTTTCATCCTACATGAAGCCACCTCATCATCCTCACCTACGTTTTCTATTTATTGGAAGAATTTAAAATATTTCGGGTTAGTTTTCCTATTGTCTACTCTTGGACTTTTGAAATTTTGTCTTAGGTTGCATGGTTGGAGCCTTTTCGGAGTTGCATTTTGGGATTGTTCTTGGTTTGAATGAGTTGAAGCTTGTTTGAGTGAATATTTTTGGAATGCTTAATAGAAGAGGTAGGATCTCCACCTTATTGTTAATTTCATTTATTTATGAAAATATATCTGACAATTATGTGTTGGTTTGAAGTATATGTATGTGTTTTGTGAATGTAATATGTTAGGGATGGGTAGTCTTGTTGTTAAAAATGGTGTTGAAGATGGGAAAATGGGACCTTTGGGGAGGGAAAAGGGAGCTGTGAGGCATGAATTTTTGAGTGCAATGTGACTCAGAGACTTCCATCCTATGAAGAAAGAAAAGGAAATGTTTTTCCATATTTTGCATACTTGTACAAGGGGAGAAATAAGGATGCATTTGAGTGTTTTGTGTGGTGAACATAGAGGAATCTTTGGGTGGAACCCCTATTTCACTTGGGAGGTAAAATAGGATGGTGCCCATATTTATTTCTCCTTTTTGCTTGATGTCAAGCCTATGTGTTTGTTGGAAAATTGTAAATATTTGCTTGTATGTATGTATATTTAATGTGCATTGCATAATTGTTAATTGTATGTTTGTGGAAGCCATTATTTGTGTGAATTTTTCAAATGTTGTCAAAATAAACCTCATTTTTCTTTTGGTTGGGTATTAGGGGCCTAATAAGGAGGATGACTTCTCCTCTTATTGGATTATAGATTGGATAGGAGAGCATCGCGTACACCTCTTCCATTATCATTGTGACTAAAGTTTGATAAGATGAGAAGAGTGTAAAGTTGAAAATTGGAGGACTTATACTATGTTGGAGCCAAAAAGGATCACCTTTGTAATTGTATCCCATTGTTGTTAAGTGAAGGTTGTAATATTGTAAATTATTCTATAAAAGTGTTGGAAAAAAATAACTTTTGTGTAAGAAAATGATCTATGCTCATTGATAAAACAATGTATAGTTACCTTATTGTAAATTTTATTATCGCAAAGGTACGATTATAATGAAAGGAAAGCAAAGAGCCATTTCTCATTCCCATTTCAGGAATTATCACATTTGAAATGTTGAATTTATTTAAAAGTTCTATAATTGATTTTCATTTTAAGAGGATGGTGTTGTATTATGGAAATTATATTATCATTTCATTTTTGAAAAGATTTGTAACTTGATTTAAAAGGAAGAAGGAAAAAGTTTCTTTTTATAATGTTTTACCGCCACTCATTTCAAATGAATATATAAAAATAAATGATTTGATTTAATTTCATAATAAAGTTTTACCTTGTTATAAGGCTATTAGATTCCATACTACTTTACATGTTATGAATCAGATAGAAATCATTAAAACTACTTCACATATATGAATAGATAGAAATCTAAAACTACTTTTGCGTTATATTTCATTATACAAATAAAATTGATTTGATTGTTTAAAAGTAAGGTAAAAATAAAACTATACAATTATAATTATCTATACCTATATAAATTTATATATTTATATATATCATAATTATATATATATATATATATATATATATATATATATATATATATATATATATATTAATAAAATCATCATATTATATATATTTTATCAACCAATAAATTCTAATATTGGAAAATGTTAATAAATTTGAATGGCTTATAAACTAAAGTTTGTTTATATATATAAAATAAAGTGTTTGTTTTAGTAATGATGAAGTGGTTAGGCTATGGCCTAACCTATTTTATATTAACTTTGGGTTTCAGGGGAAGGGCGCCATCCCCACACCAACCCATATAATATGTCATGTGGTGCGAGCAGTTCAATCCCCCCCAATATAAATAAAACCTGCTAAAACAAATGGCCTTGGCCACATTATTGAACCCATGCGCATATTCTTATTCAGCGCAACCACCGTATAATTCAATGTGCATAATTTTTTATTTGGAAAAACAATATTATATATATATATATATATACACTGCATTTGTTTTATATTTATTTTAAAATACCAGGTTGAAGAAAAAAAAAATATAAAACAACCCTGCATTTCTTCAACCTGGTATTTTTAAAATAAATATAAAACAAATGCAGTGTGTGTGTGTGTATATATATAACCCTAAATTTGTATATATATATCTCATTCTTAACTAAAATGAAATGAGGAAAATAATTCCCATAACCCTGAATAGGGTAAATGTAGCAAAAATGTAAATCGCCAATAAAATACAAAGAAAAATCTAGGAGAGTGATGCAAAACAAAACCCTCCAAATCTGTGTGTATCCATCCATAGATTTCATGGCCTCCATTTTCCCAACCTATAAAAGTTAATATGAAATGGATTATGGAAAAAATGAGAATAAGAATCCAACATAAGGATGTTTAGGTTTATAGTGAACACTTAAGATCCAAACGCCTATAAAATAATCAATCTAATGGTGGATAGTCAATCCAACATATTTTAAGTTATGGGTTTTTTTGTGCGATTGGGTATATTCCTATTTAATAAAATGTATAGGTATGGGTTGAATGGGGCCACTAGTGGTTAAATAATGTTGGAACTTATAATTTCATCAAATTTTAGTATGGGTAACTAGTGAATTAAGTGGGATTTGAATATAACAGCTCATTTAAATAAATGATTTAATGATAAATATAATTGTCTTTAAAGGGATTAATAAGCCAAATTTTAAACAAAGTAATGGAACTTGGTAAAAATAACTAATCTGTAAAGCTTACTGGGAATTAAATTAATAATAATTAATAATTAATTTAATTTCAACTTTCACAAAATTGTGTAGAAATTTTTATCGGTAAATTATTTAAATTGTGACTAATGTTTACCCTTGCAACCCTCTAAACAAAACTAATTATCATAGTTTTTTTTGTACCTAATAAATTAATAGGGTTTAATATGGTTTTGAATCTCAAAATTTGTGGGTGTTACACTTGGTATCAATGTTGTGGGTTCAACACTCGGACCCTGGGCCAACATGAAACACAAAAAGTAAACCAATATAACCTACACCTATAACACATAACACTTCATGATATTATAAAAGGTAAAAAACTAGAAAACTGAAACAAAACCTAGATGATGATAAACTAACTCCCATCTTGGTTTGTTTAGGAGGCGCGAACTAGATGATAAGATATTTCATGTGGAGTTAGATATACCAGCCCCAGAGCAGGAAGTTCCCACTATATTTCTGTAGATCCTAAAGACCTTGTAGGAGGTCAACCCTGTAGATTTACACAATGGAGTAGTAGGGAGAAGATCTAGCTAGCATAACAAAGAGATCAATATGTATGACTTGTATCATTATACTGACAGAGTGAGGATTACACAGGAAGAGAAATACCCATGCATAAGAGTTGCAACTAGATGGGATTAGCCTCATAGGGCATGGAGATACGACTACAAGACATAGATATGGGGTTAAAGGATACCCATAATACTAATGGGGATGATTTCCCATGTGGATAGACACTAGAGGTAAGTAGACGATAATAACATATGGATATCAGAGAAGATACATCCATAGCTTTCATGGCCTCCCTGACCTCCATGTTCCCTAACCTGGAGACACTGAAAATTAAATGGATTAGGGAAAAAATGAGCATGGATAAGTTAACATAAGGACTGTTAGGGAATGCTTTAAAAGCTAATATCTAAGGGTCACCAGTCAACATGAAGGCTTCGTGTTGAGAATTACATCCTTCATAGAGAGGAAGCTGTGTTCTTTTTTGTGGAGAACTAAGGAGTAATAAGCTTTTCTCACATAGACAAAGAGAATGGGTATGGGTTAAATGGGGACAATTTTTCCCCTTAGTTTTGAAATTAGGATAAAACATGATCCTTGTTAGTGTGGACATAAAAAATGAGGTTTTGATCAATTCAGACCATAGAAATTTCACAGTTACGGGATTGGCCTAACAAGTTAGGTATGCTACACACATTGTAGAGGAGTTTAGGAAATGAAGAAGTTGATTAATCTGAAATTCAGACTTCAAAAGTGAGGGCATTCCGAGGTACGCCTAAGCAAAGTAAATTGGTGGAAACCTTATTAACCCCAAAATCCTGAAACCCATGGAAATGACTCTAGAAATAGATCTAACCTGAAGACTCTCGAATCCCATTAATCCCAAAACTTGAAAACCCTAAAATCTTAGCTAAGAGGAAATCTTGAAATCCTGAAACCCAAAAACTTGAATTTAAGGAAAAGGTCTGAAACTCCGACCTTCCAATATTTCAGACATCAGAGGTTCAATAATTTCATTGTAACTTTTTCTCGAGAGATGAACATTGATCACGTTTTAACATGGTTTTGATGTTCAAACTCTAGAGTTTAAATTGTTAAACTTCAGAGGTATCAGAGCCATGGGTTTGGACACTCTAGACCCTAGGACTTGAGCAATGAACATTAACAAGTAAACTCTGAAATTTAAAAGTCCATAAGCTTCGAATCACCATAACATTGGAAATTTTGGACTTCTTAGAGGTTGCAATGCAGAGTTTGGAGTCCAAGAAAAATAAGATCAAACCACTTGATATAATTATTACATTATGACACTCCTCATCTTCAGTTTGGCCATAGAATTTTGATTCTAGATGAGGGGACTCATATTATGCGTGGAGTTATACATACCACTTTTTCGAATGAAGTTTCTTCGGTGTTGCCCGTAATATCCTGTAGACCTTACAGGAGGTACAATTCTGCCATTCGACGTGGAGCAGTAGAGGGTGATCTATCTAGCTTTCTCACCTACCCAAATGACTAGAGGTATGGGTTTCCTTTCTTCTCAACACAGTGAAGAGTATAAGTAAAATGAAGTCCCATGCGGGTTTTGCCAGATGGTATTCAATCATTGTTGCAGGTGATTTTAATGAATTGATTGGGCTGGTTGAAATAGAAATAGATTTTGAATTCCTTCTAGGCCAAGGTTTTCTCTAATGTGTTGATAAGGAGGGACTTATAGTCAGATAGGTGGGAAAAATCATATAAGAGAGATATTGAAGCTACAACCACCCCATTATTTCTGGAGTCTCTAAGAAGATTTTTGGAAGACGCATGTTTGGTAAGCCTCCCTGGATTGATTCAAGTTATGTCTATGTACAAGAAACATGAAGGCTTATGTTCCCTAACGACCTTACTAAGAGACAGATCAAGGGTATTGATGGAGGACTCAGGAGCACAAGCTCTACGTGGATTTAAAAATTGTTACCTAGGAGTTCTTCGAGGAGCATGGTTAAAGAGTATATACATATCCAGGAGGTTGATCCAGTAGCAGATCAATTAGTTTCACGATATGCGATAGGAATCCATGACATCTAGTTGAGTATGAGATTAAGTTTTTTGACTTGTTACAGTATGTCGAGTACATGCATAGGATGAGGAGGTTCATGTACACACATTCATCACGGGGATCTGAAATTGGATTTTGATAGGGGAAACACGTATGCATTGTCTACATTAATTTAGTAAAGGTCATTGAGAAGGCCTACATTATAGAGGATTAACATGAGGAAAGACACGACATATGATAGGGATAAAATGAGGAGCTTTATTATTCACTTGATGCAGGACAATAGGTTGAGGGGATAACTCCTCGTCCTTGTCATGGCAGACACGGTTCAACACATTCCTATTTCAGGCCTTCATAGCATGGGTAGCAGCAGCAACAACAGTAGAACTCGACCACCTTTTAGACCTCCACAACACCATGATACACAGATATGTGCACAATATGTGGCCTCCTACTAGGGGACTCAATAGGATATAGGACTCCACCCTGAGCTCATTCAAAAGGAGTACATCCACAACACCACCCATTATAGTATCTATGAGAGGATCATTAGGGTCTATAACATAGATTACTAGAGGCACCTGGAGTAGTATCTTTTCATTAGAGAGTGACCATGTAGTTGTCTTTGGGTGTGGTGTACATGGGCATCATTTGAAAGAGTGTCCACAGAGCCCTGTTAATGAGAGTAAGGCACATATTTCAAAGCCTACAGTTTTGTGATATGAGATGTAGACCATGAGATTTATGTAGCTATCTAGAACCGTCTTAACAAATCAGTCATGGTGTAGTTATTTAGAGGCTACAAGTATGCTATTGGTGGTATCCCTACCTCTATATTGTTTGATTTTTGATCCCTTATTATTTTTTTTTTGCACCGTCATTAGTAGATCGATATAGGCTGGTGGCACATAGGTAGGGTCATAGTTGGGACGTTGAGATGGCTTTTGGAGCCAACCTCATACTGGAATCCTTATTTAAGGAGTGTGTAGTAATACTTAGGACCCTTCACCATAGACCTTGGATCTTTGTATCCTTCCCTTGGGTTCTGTATGAAGTTATCTTAGAGCATAGATTCAGTTATCTGCACATAGAGCTAGAGTTTACTATTACAACAAGGTGATATCTTGTGTAGATGACTTAGGATTTGAGTTGTTAATAGTTGGAGTTAGGAATCCCATCTCTATTCACACCATGTCCACTATGCAACTGAAATGGTGTGCACAATGGGGATGTCAGTTGTATGCCATCATATTTAGTGACCGATTAGAGGATGAGACTCATGGAATGTCACTCGATGATGACAATATTTTGAGGGAATTTTTAGATGTTTTTCCTAGTGACGTACAAGGTTTACCACCCTCATGTGAGATAGACTTTCATACTAATTTTGTTCTTGGAGTGGAGCCTATATAACGTGCATTATATAGGATGACCACCCCCTGAGCTATGTGAGCTCAGGTTACAGTTAGAGGGATTTCTTGATTAATGCATTGTCCATCCTAGAGTGTCTCCTTCAAGTGCACACATGAATTTTGTGAAGAAAAAAAATGGATATTTTTGTTTGTGTGTTGAATACAGATAGCTGAAAAAAGTAACAATCAAGAATCATTACCCCTTCCAATTATAGTTGATTTATTTAATTAGATGAAGGGGTTATCCTGTTTTCTAAGATAGATCATAAGTTAGGTTACCATCAAGCGACAATTTCAGAGGTAGATATCTATAAGACACTGTTCCCTACTTAATATGGTCACTAATATTTCATAGTTGTGCCATTTGGTTTGAAGAATTAACCTAAAGTATTACTGAGTTTGATGAATGGGGTTTTCAGGACATTCTTGGACTATTTTGTGCTCATGTTGCTGGATGATATTTTTATATACTCACACATGTGTGAGGAGAATGAGGAGAATATTTGATAGGTTCTGCAGTTTCTTCGAGAGGAATAACTATACTAGAACCTAGAGACGTGTGCATTTTTCAAGACAGAGGTTCAGTATTTAGGTAACCTTATTTTTGGGGAAGGTATTACAGTTGATCCTTCTAAGGTTACAGCTATCATGGATTGGCCAGTGCTAACCAATGTGACCGAGGTGCGCTACCTTATGGGATTGGAGGGTTATTTCAAGAGGTTCTTTCAAGATTTATTTTGTATTGTGCATCTCATCACTTCCCTTCAACGAAAAGGGAAGAAGTTTTTTTGGTCAGATAGATGTGATCATGCCTTTAGGACATTGAAGGAATGCATTACGACAACACCTATTCTTATAGTGCCATATCCTCAAAGGTATTTCTTCATGTGTGATAGATGCTTCTTTATCAGGGTTAGGAGGTATTTTGATACATGATGGCCATGTAGTAGCATTTGAGTCTCAAAAAATCAAGTATTATGAGCTTAATTATATGACTCATGACCTTGATCTTGTGCCAGTAGTCCATGCATTGGTATGTTTGTGAAATTTACTATTATACAGGAGGTATATTCTCAGGAAAGACCATTTGAGACTACGAATCCTCTTAATGTAGCCCAATCTCAATGCCCATCAATGACATTGGATGGAGTTGCTATGTCAGTATGACATGGAGATTGGACATGTTAATGGGAAGGGGAATGTGGTTACATAAGCTTTGAGTATTCAGATGCATTTGGTTATGGCTAATTTAGTTGGTACAAACATATGGAGTAGGATCTTATGACAGCTTCCACATGATAGTTTCTACCTTTCAGCTAGTGCTGAAATTGAGTCTCAGACACCCCTTGAGGGGAATTTTTGATGGATTTACATTAGATTTAGATGGAATAATTTGACACAAGGGTGGTATCTATGTATCTAGGGATGGATGTTTTTTTATGGTGAAATTACATCACCCTTGAATTCTCGTAAGTGAATGGTCCAGGCAATCAGTGTGATTCGTCAAACATGGAGTTATCCCAAAGTGTAGTACTTTATAATTGGGCTAACCCTCTGGATGAAGGTTGGTTCCTATTCCTCTATTCTAATACACTCACTCAAATTGTAGAGGATCTACTCTAAAATCTACTCTATCTTTTCAAGGAGAGATGCTTAAGTGTATTACATGAAATTAAACCTCAAGTAATAGAGGTGATGAACCAAAGGAATGTTAAATAATTTTCCTTGCATGGAAATTAAAGTGGAAAATATTGAAGAAGATGAACATCAACAAAAATAAATTTTTAATCACGAATTCATTCACCATTAAAAACAAAACATCAAAACATGTAATACAACCACCATGCATAGATAACCAAGATTGGAATGAGAGATCAAGAGAATGAAATTAACACAAGAGAGGTTCGAAATTCATCCACAGACTTATTTTATAGCTCCACAAATTTTATACAGTACATTACGATGGTCAAGAGGCATAAACTTGCATTACATATTGAATGGGAGTTTTGAACTCCACAAATTCAGTTACAGATAAGAGAAGAAGGGAGTGCAAAGAAAAATTATCCAATATTAGAATAGTGCCCCTCCTTACAATATATAGGAATAATAAGAGAAAAGAGATAGAAGAATTCGAAAATATGCTTCAACTGCCCAAAAATTGCATTAAAATTTCCTACAACAATGATGGGAGCTACTGCAAAACCCATACCTCCATGTACTTTGCCTTGTTGGAAAAGAAAGGAAACACATACCTCATCATTTAGGTAGGTTAGAAATTTGGAACATCTTCTAAAATGATGAAATTTATTTCTTAATTTTGAGGAACTTAGTCTCACTTAAATTAGTTGTGTAGAGGACACTGAGATATTTCCAAAAATTCCTTTCTTATGCAAATCTGAGCTCCCAATCAATAGTTATTGCCATCTGAATATTAGGGCACCTTTTTGAAATAAATGCGAGTGGTTGGCTTTGTTTCTTTGGACTCTGAAATGTCTCGCAACCTTTCGGGATTTTAGGATTTTTTGGTTCATGTTTTTGGGGTTATCGGGATTTTGGGGTTCAATTTTTTGGGACTTTTGGGATTTTAGGGTTCACATTTTTGGGAATTTCATCATTTTAGAGATTTCATGGTTTTCGAGATTTTGGGATTCTTTATTCATCCAGATGCATGAAACCTCCAAAAGTCTAAAATTCAAACTTCAAGTTTTCAGACTTTTCCTTTCTTCGATGGTACTATTCAGTTTGTCAACCTGAGACTCCTAACCTCTGAATGTCCAAAGTCCAAATTTCAGGATTTAGAATTTATCCACCTTTTGTGCATTGACCTCCAAATTTTGTATTTTTTCACTCCTTATTTTTGGGCTCCGCCATTTTTCATTTTGACCTACCTCCAAATGGCTACACCTCTGATGTTCGAAATTTGGACTTTGGAGATTTTTATTTCCCTGAAATATCTCAAGTTCCTGATCTCCTCTGTAATGTGTTTGGACCTTTTCAACCTTTTTGACTAATTCCAAAATGTGATCTCCTGTAACTGAATTGATTATCCATTTTGTTTGAGAAAGGTAATGTTCATCAAGTTTTTTCCAGGGGGTGCTATTATATACTATGTTTGAGAAAATATATAATCAGAGAGGATCATAATGCACCCAATTCATCCCATCTAGTGGTTAATAATATGCACGCCACATTGAGACAGTTGTATCATTGGAGAAGGATTCAGAGAGATATTGATTTATTCTTTTCTCGATGTTTGGAGTGTTAGAGGGTGAAGATTGAACATCAACATCTAGTTGGCGTTCTTTACCCACAGTTTATACCCAAATGGAAATGGGACACCATTTCCATAGATTTAATATTGGGGCTACCGACGTCAAGATACCAACACAATGCCATCATGGTCACGGTGGATAAATTGACGAAATTGGCTCATTTTTTTCTAGTGAATACCACTTATAATACTAGTGCATTGGAACAAGTGTACTTAGATAATATTTTCAGAATGTATGGGATTCCGTAGAAGATTATTTGTGACCACGACCCCTTGTACACCTATCATTTTTTTACTACCATGTAGCATGCCCTTGGGACGAATAATAACTTCAGCACATCCTATCACCTAGACATAGATGGTCAGACTGAGCAGGTGAATGAGATATTGGAGGACATGCTTCGGATGTATGTCATGGATAATTAGTCACATTGGAAGGAATATTTATACTTGGTAGAGTTTACATACAATAACATCTTTCAGATTTTTATTGGTATGGCTCCATTTCAAGCGTTATATTATAGAGAGCTAAAGACTCCACTGAGTTGGGATAGGTTAGAGACATAGAGTATCCCTGTGGCTAGCTATGTCATAAGACATCGAGTAGTAGGTAATCTTGATTAGAAAAAGGTTGCAAGAGGAACAGGATAGAAAAAATAATTATCCAGATCAGAGGAGAGTAAACCACAATTTTGAGGCTGACACGAAGGTGTTTCAAGATCGTGTTTTTCCTCATAATAGTCCTATTCATTACAAAAAAGGATCTAAGTTAGCTCTTAGATTTTTGAGTCCATGTTTGAGATCTTGTAGCATGGATCGGTCCCTAGTGAGCCTACCGTCTAGCATTACCACCCATATTGTTTCACGTCCACGATGTATTCCATGTTTCTGATCTTAGGAGATACATTCGAGATATACCCATCTCATATATTTGATTGGAGCATTACAGGTGGAGGAACAGGGGTAGGTGAATATGGATTCTATGTGCATCATAGAGTTCATGACCCTAGGTCTTCTAGGCTATCAGATTGATTAGGTGTGATTCTAGTTGGATAGGTATGATGAGACTGTAGCTCTATGGGAGGACACTACTTTGCTATGAGCCTAGTTTCTGCACCTATTTTCAAGTGACTTCTAGGAGGAATATTGAGTCTAAGGGGATGGGGATGTAGTTCCCACTTCTCTTTGACACTATTCCACTATGATCATGATTAGTGTTGATTATATGACTTGGACATTTTGATTATTATACTTGATTCACAAATGATAAACTATATGGATAGTTGGATTATTGATGTGTTGTGATTCATATTTTTGATGTTTGATATGCTAGGTGACATTGGTAAGACAATTAGAATACATGTTGAGATACATTTTTCTTATTTTTTACCGATACATGTTATTCATGATGTGTTGCTGATTATGTTTAGATGTTCTGAATTATATTTTGATGCATGGATGTTATTAAATGGTAGACTATAAGTATTTTGATATGGTTGATAAAAGGTAGAATTACCTAATTTTGATGATGACTATTGATGTTATGTATGTGTAAACAATTTCTCAATGTTGACATTACATACGTTCGTGAGGCTAGAGAGGTATGAATTGTCAATTTATGATTATAGGAAAATTATATTACTAGTACATAAAAAGGGGATATGGGACCAACCCTTGAAGAATGTTGGGAATTTTACAACATTTGGAAAATTTGACAACTTGTGTCTAATGTATATGTTGTGTAATTACATGCTTAGTTAGAAGGTCTCCCATGGGGGGGCAACCTCATGTTTGTGGCCCTAAGGTGTAATGTTTTTTGTTCTTTTATATTTGTGTATCTTATTTTTTCATGCATCTAAATTTAATTCATTGGGAAATCTAAATACTAAATTATTAACACTATCGGTCAAATGTATTTTAAAATAGATATTTTAATTTAATCAATAAGAAATAAAGGAAGATGTGAAAATTAGGTAATAAAAAAGGGTAGATGGTCATTGATTTTTACTTAACATGGAATTGAAATAAATAGTATTTTTTTAGTGTACTTTTCTTCCCTTTAAATAACTTGAATTTTTTCTTGTAGGCCACTTTTTGAGACTTGTGGGACAAATTCAAAACCTTGAATACCTTACATCTAAAACTCTTCTACTAAACATACTTATAAAATTATCAAAGATACCACAATTGACATTAGCATTAATGCATTTGTTGAGTGTAAAATAGAAAATAAAGAAACTCCTTCTACTTACCACATTTAATTTGTCAATTGAAAGATATGGAGTGCATGTTATAGTGTATTCTGTGCATGTCATAAGCATTACTAATATTCATTTATAATTAATTGGGTTTAGTGTAATTGACTTATTGAGTTGGTATGGATGGAAGATGAATATTAGTAATTCTACATGGATTCATGCCATCATACTAATAATCCCTTTTCTATTTTTTAGATCAATTTGCTTGATAATTTGGGTTACTTTTCTTAATTTTTGCTCTTGCACTTTAAAAATCTGGTCTTGGGTTGCATGCTTAAAAAGAATATTTTGGCGTTATCATATTTTATTATGTTTGGTGTTAAGGTTGTGAAGCTTGTCAGAGTGAATATTTTTTGAATATTACATGGAGAGATTGGATCAACACCTTTGTTATTTCTATTATGAAATGAATAAAGATATGAACCATTTTTGTTGTTTTACGCGAAATATGTAATGTGTGTTATAAATGTCAAATATCTTGACCACCTGGGGTTGGGTAGATGGGAACTAATGCCCCCATTTAGGATAAGAAAAGGGATTTGTTATGCATATATCTTTTTGGGATTTTGAATTAGAGTTCCACCTACCTTGGGAGAGAAAATGAAAACCATGGACATATTTCGCATATCTCATGTGAGGGGAGAGATAAGGATGCATTTGAGTGTTTTGTGTTGTTAACATGGAGGATTTTGGGTAGAACCTCTTTATGGACTTAGGAGGAAAAAGGAAGTGGTTCCCATATTCCTCTGTCCTTATGGATTTGTTGTCAACCCTATGTATTTGCATGAAAAATTGGGAATCTTGTTGGAATGTGTTTATTTGATTTTGTCTGTATGGCATTTGTGGATTGTATGTTTGTGGAATAAATATTGTGAAGTTGTAAAATTTGCAGGACACAGTGTCCATCCAAAATAAGCCCATGCTTAATTTTTGGTTAACTAACACCATTTTTCCTCTTCTATTGCTTCAAATTGAATTTTCACATATTTCAAGTACTTAAGGATTCCTAAAATCATCCAATCATCATATAGGAAAATTGCTTCCCCTTTCCATAAATCACTTAAATAATTCCATTCTAACTCCTCATATTTTGAAAGTTATGGACCGGCGGGCCTGGGAAGGCTTTTTTTGCCCAATTTCGGGGCTGCAGGGCTTGGGGATATTTTCTGATGTGAATCCAACTGGAAGAGGTTGAAATACATCCAAAACACACATAAAGAACTTTGTACAAATTAAAAACCAGGAGTTTCAAAATATCTTACTTCTCATTCTAGAATCCACACTAATCTTTTACATCGTTACAATCCTCCTTTTATTTCACAGACTACTCTAAAAACCCTAAAATGCCAACAAACCCTAAAATGCCAAAAATTACCTACTAGCAAAACAACATGGATTGACCCCAAAAATTTTGTTCCAAATATGCATTCATAAATTAGGGCTCACGTGAAATTTGGACTTATTATAACAAGAACAACAAAATTTATTAAAGTTCTAAGACCTAGTCAAAAGCAGAAAAAACATTTGGAGCCAATTTTAGGCCACTAGATGAAGGAATACGAGCCCGAAAATGTGCCAAAATGAGCACAAACTTGCAAGAAAAGTTTACCCCAGCATAGTACTAATGTATATCTAACACCTTGTAAAATTTTAGGACGATCCAACGGTCGGATCAAAAGTTATGGTCTCCGCAAGTTATGATTCCCGCATCATTCTCCCCTGGATGAAAAGAATTCAGCTCCTGCGAATTCTGTTGACGGAATTCATCTAATTTTTCACTGTCAATTTTCTTTAAGTCCCACTAAGGAATCCAAGTATTTTCTTCTTTCTACAAATCTTCCCACTATACCAAATATTTGTTGTAGCTCCCATGTCTAGTAATGATTGTCTTTTGGTCCTAGACACGCATTACCCTCTCCTTTTTCTTCTTCGGCATTTTTTGCTCCCAGTTTATTTCTTCCTCCTCTGCAACATTTTCATCATGACCTGGAAACTTATATAATTCAGAAACATTGAAAACTGGTGAGATAGCAAATTTTTCAGGTAGCTCGACCTTGTAGGCATTATCACTCGTTTTCTTCAGAATCTTACATGGCCCAATCCTCTTATACTTGAGTTTATTATATGTACCCTTTTGGAAACCTCTCTTTTCTAAGATGAACCATCACCATATCTCCTTCTTCAAATACAGTTACTCTCCTACTGGTGTCTGCAGCTGTTTTATATTGTGCATTGCTCACTTTCAGCTTTTCCCTCACTTCATCCTGTAGATGTAGAATGTGTTTTGCAAATGCTTCTGCATCATCACTAGTTTTATCTTCACCTGGTAGAACAATTAGATCTAAGACCCCCCTCGGATTCCTACCATATAAAATCTGGAAAGGAGACCTCCATGTTGACCTGTTTACAGAGCTATTATATGCAAACTCAGCTTGAGGTAAAGCTAAGTCCCATTGTTTTGGCTTTTCTCCAACTATGCAACGTAGGAGATTTCCCAAGCTTTTGTTCACTACTTCAGTCTACCCATCAGTCTAGGGGTGATATGCACTATTGAACTGTAGTTGTGTCACCAATTTCCTCCACAGAGTCTTCCAAAAGTGACTCAAAAACTTCATGTCCTGATCTAAAGTGATCACTTCTTGAAACTCCATGCAATCTAACCACTTCTGAAAAAAACAAATCTGCAACTCTGGAAGCATCATTAGTTGTTTTAAAAGAAACAAAATGTGCCATCTTAGAGAATCTATCAACCACAACAAAGATAGAATCATTCCCTCGCTGTGTGTTAGGAAGCCGTAACATGAAATCCATATTCAAATCAACCCATGGCCCTGTACGGATAGGAAATGGCATATACAACCTAGTATTCTGTGCATGGCCCTTAGCCATTTGACACACTCTACATCTTGCTACAACCCTACTTATGTCCCTCTTTACCTTTGGCCAATAATACTTTTCTACAACAAGAGAAATTTTGTTACTTATACCAAAGTGTCCAGCCAACCCCCCACTATGTAATTCTCTTATAATATTTTCTCTCATTGAACCAGCAGGGATGCACAATTGTTTCCCCCTAAACAAATAACCATCCTGTATCAAATAATAAAAATAATCACTACCTACTGTAGGCTCCTTAAGCTTTCTGAAAACATCACCAAAATCTGGATCACCTTCATACAATTCCTTAACTACATCAAACCCTAGTACTTTATTTTCCATTGTTGTTAAAAGGGCTACACGCCTACTCAAGGCATCATCAACTTGATTCTGCTTACTAGAATTATTCTTTAAAAAAAAATTATATTCTTGCAAAAATGAAACCTATTTTTCATGCCTACTATTTAGTTTCTTCTGTGTGTTTACATACCTGAAGGCTTCATGGTCAGTGAAGAGTACAAATTCCTTTGCTACCAAGTAATGTCTCTAGTTCCTTAATGCCTGAACAATAGCGTAAAATTCCACATCATAACTAGAATATTTCCTCTTGACTTCATTTAGATTTTCACTGAAGAATGCCACTGGTCATCCTTCTTGACTCAACACAGCTCCAATCCCAACATGTGAGGCATCACAGTCAACCTCAAAGACCTTGCTAAAACCTGGCAATGCCAAAACAGGTGCTTCTGATACTTTCTTCTTCAACAATTCAAAACTATCTATTGCTCCCTTGGTCTATACAAACTACCTCCCTTTTATACACTCTGTTATGGGTGCAGCAATGCTACTGAAATTCCTGATGAACTTCCTATAAAAATTTTCATATACTTGAAAACTACGAACCTCTGCCACAATCCTTGGAATAGGCCATTCCAGAATTGCCTTTACTTTTTCCTCATCCATCTTCACTCCATCCTCTGATATGACAAATCCCAAAAAAACAAGAATATTCTGAAGGAATCTACACTTCTTTAAGTTTGCATATAGACTCTCTTTACGTAACAAGTCTAGCACCAATTTCATATGTAACAAGTGTTCTTCCATTGTCTTACTGAATATCAAAATATCATCAAAATAGACAACAAAATTACCATTGTATTCTCAGAGTACTCTGTTCATCAACCTCATGAATGTACTGGGTGCATTAGATATCCAAAATGGCATCACCATCCACTCGTATAATCCATATTTTGTTTTAAAAGCAGTTTTCCATTCGTCCACTTAATGAATTTGGATCTGGTAGTAACCACTCTGTAGGTCAATCTTTCTAAAATATCAGGCTCCTGCTAGCACATCCATCATATCATCCAATCGCAGAATTGGAAACTGATACTTAATTGTCATCTTGTTTATGGCCCTACTTTCTACACACATTCTCCAGTCTCCATCTTTTTGGGGAGTCAATAATGCTGGAGTTGCACATGGACTCATGCTTTCTCTCACTAACCCTTTCTATATTAGATCTGTCACTTTTCTGTTCAACTCTTCACTCTGTGTCAGACTCATCTGATAGGCTACCTAGTTTGGAAGGGCCGATCCTGGGATCAAATCAATATGGTGTTGAATATCTCACTTTGGAGGTAACCCATCTGGTAGCTCATCTGGTATGACATCTTTGTATTCTTTTAGTATATTTTCTACTGCAACAGGTATATTAAAGCCTTCTTTCTCAATCTTCTTGGAAATTAGTGCATAACAACATCCAAGTTCTTCCATTTTTGTAAAAAACTCTTTTGTAGCCAATAAGACCTCACTCTTCTCTTCTTCCTTGAAGGGTAACAAGACCACCTTTACACCATCCTTCCAAAAGGTATATGTATTTTTCCATCGATCATGTGTAACCTTTCTATCGTATTGCCAAGGCCTACCCAGTAATATATGACATGCATCCATTGGGATACATCACACCACACCTCATCCTTGTAGGTATTCCCAATTGAAAACTGTATAAGGCATCTTTTGTCTATGGTTACTTCATTTCCTTTCTTGAACCATGATATACGATATGGATATGGGTGCTTGTCAGAGTTTAGATTCAGTTTATCAACCATTACATTTGAAACCATATTTTCACAACTACCACCATCAATAATAATTTTACATACCTTTCCTCCAGAGGTGCATCTTGTTCGGAATATATTTGTTCGAAGCCACGAATCAGCTCCAGAAACATCACATTCTTTCTCCTTCCTTGGGACAATCATCGTCCTCCTTATCATGATGGTTTCACCCAAGTCTACAGCAACCTCCATTTCTTCTTCCTCTTTAGCCTCAACCAGATTTACTTGTGGTTTTTCTCCTTGCCATCTATCTTGTGTAGGATAGTGCAGTCACTCAAAATCTCTGTGCCCCTCTTCACCACATCTGTAACATGTATATTGCCTTTGGGGGCTATTCCAACCCCATCCTCAATTATAACCTCTTCCCCTCTAAAACCCCCTACTTCTTTGGTAGTTACCATGGCTTTGACTAGAATCTTCATGCCCTTCTGTATTAGAGGATTCACCTTTTGTAGATTCAAATCTACCCCTGCCTCTCATTGGAGATGATGATGGACCTCTCTTCACAACTCTTCTAAAATTATTCCTCTTGTTCTTTTCCTATGCCTTTAATGCAAGTTGATAAGCATCATCTAGGCTATGGATCCAGAGCATACTCAACTCATCTTGTATGGTGTAACTCAACCCAGTTATGTACCGTGTAGCCTTTGTTCTTCAGACTCTCCCTATTCCACCCTGATTGATAGCTTGTAAAATTCATTAGTATACTCCTCAATGCTGAGATCCTTCTGCCTTAGGTTTTGGAACCTTCAAAAGAGTGTCTAAGCATAATCTACAGGAAGAAACTTTTCCTTCAACTTCTTTACCATTTTATTACAGTTTCGGATCTTGCCCTTTCCATTCCTTTGTCTTTCATTTTGTAGGTGATCCCACCATATCAATGCATGTCTGACCAACTTAGTGCATGCAAACTTAACATTCTTCTCCTCTGAAAGGGTTTTCCACTCAACTAATTTTTCCATGTGATTTAACCAGTCAATCAACTCCTCTGGTCGTAACCCTCCACCATAATCAGGAACATTAATCTTGATGTCTTCATTCTTTCCCTCTAAATCCCTGATCAATATCTCCTCAAATGGTCTCTCATTCAAGGTTTCTTCGTCTCTCTCATTTTCTTATTCATCTCCTCCTTCATTCATTAATGGAGGCTCTTCTTCAATATCACTATCTGGGTTTGCATCCCCATTTGCATGTCTCCTTCTAAGGTGGGTAACTTCCTCCGTGAGCTCAGCAACTTGTCTCTGTAGCTCCTACATATGGCTATTCATCTGGGCATAACCTCCACTCCCGCGTCTAGCCATGGTTATATTAAACAAATTTAAAAACTACACATAAAAATGTAATATGTTACCTTAACTATTTCCACAAGATAAAAATCCTGCTCTGATACCAATTGATGTGAACCCAGCTACAAGAGGTTGAAATACCTGCAAAAACACACATAAACAACTTTGCAAATAAAACCAAGAGTTTAAAAATAGCTTACTTCTCATTATGGAATTCACACTACTCTATTACATCATTACAATCCTCCTTTTATTTCAAGACTACTCTAAAACCCTAAAATGCCAACAAACCCTAAAATGTCAAAAAAACCTAAAATGCAAAAAAAACTCGGATTGAACCCAAAATTTGCGTGCCAAATATGCATTCATAAATTAGGGCTCATGCGAAATTTGGACTTATTCTTACAAGAACAACAAAAGTTATTAAAGTTCTAAGACCTAGTCAAAAGTGGAAAAAACATTCAGAGCCAATTTTAGGCCACTAGATGAAGGAATTCGAGCCCGAAAAACGTGCCAAAATGACCCCAGCATAGTAATAATGCATAACTACCACCCTGTAAAATTTTAGGATGGTCCAACGGTCATATCAAAAGTTATGGCCTCTACAAGTTATGTTACCGCATCATTTTCTTACAAAAATGGTTGACTTGCGGGGCCACAAAGGAAATTTTTCCAAAGTTAAATTTGTGGATCGGCGGGGCAGGGGATATATTTTAGTCCTTTGGAAATTTTCACAAAAAGGTGAAAGTTTACATTGCTGGACCATAGGCCCGATGAGGTTTCATTCGCTAAGTTAAAAATGCAAGTGAGATAGCTGCAGGTCTGCGGGAGACTTTCAAAATTTTGCAAATTTTCTCAAAATTTACAAGTTATAAGTGCAGGCCAAATAAAAATGTGAAGTTTTTGGGGATGCTGGGCTATGGAGATATTTTAATTTTTTTTTAATTTTTGTGCAAAAGGCGTAGTTTGCAATCAGGAGCATGCAAAGCCGAGAAGGTCTATCGCCAAATAGAAAAACTGCAAGTTGCAAGCTTGCGGACTTGCGTGGAGAATTTTACACTTTCAAAATTTTGCGTAAAAAGCCGCGATTTCAATTTTGGGACCCCGAAGATTTTGGGCAAGGTTGTATTTCAGGCCATCGGAGCTATGGAAATTTTTTTGGCATTTTACATTTTTTGGAAAAAGGCACAAGTTGTATTTTTGGGCCCATGGATCCATTTTGCGAAAGATTGCTTTTTTGCATTTTTTCACATGGATTGTATTCAAATGATCATAACTTTCGAACCAGATCTCCAAATGTGAAAAATTTGATACTGTTGGAAAGATATCGACCTCCTCTACACCATGGAAGCATAAAATATTGTTTTCAACAAGACTTTTGGGTGATAAGTTTGAAAATGTATTTCACACGATTAATATGTGATTTGATTGCTCAACCAGATCAGATTTTTATTTGATCTACCATTCTTCCTTCTCCAACATGCCAACAGACATAGAGAACTAATTTGACAGATTACAGGAGCATTTGAAGGCATTGATGGTGGTGGTTGAGCTTTCGAATCAGATTTTACTCCTTTTCTTCTTCTCTTATCTTCTTTTGATTTATAAATGTAAGAGCTCAACTCTTTGTAAAGGGTTGGTCATTTTTCTCTTCTGCCCCGTCTCTCTTTCTTCCCTTGGGTCGAATGCAGATCTTAAGCCTCCTTTCTTTTCTCTGTAATGGCATTTTCTTGTCTCTTGCCCAATAATGATGTATTATGTAAACTTTTGGAGCAATAAAATCCATTTTGTGATGCATTTTGTCCACCCTTGGCTCGTTTTATTGTCTTTTCTTGCCTCTCATCATTTCAGGGAATACTGTGCATATTTTGATGTTTATTACAGGTTTTTAAAGTTATGTTTAATGGGTTTGAAGTGATGTTCTGTGTGAAATTCATCTCTGTTTTTTGGTGCATATTGTTCACCCTCTCCATTGCTCACCTCTCTCCACTTCAGGTAGCTAAGATTGTGATGAACAACCCCTTCCATTCTGGTGTATCACCGCTTTAGTGTAGGCTATTTTTTCCCTCTTTCTCTCTCCTTTGTCCATTGGAATGGTTAGATTAGGATTAGATAGTTTACCTGCATTAGAGTAGCTTGTGGGAGGTAGTTTAGAAGCAAGAACCATCCTTCTCTAGAGGATCATCTAAAGTTTGTAAGTCCCACATCTTGACAGATAGTCCCATGTTACAAAAGTTACACCAAATGCACCACTCACATCTGAATCCATTCGGGGGTGCTGTAATTTTGGCATAACACACACTTCATTATTATATGGTTGAGGATTGGGTGCCAATAAGGAGTATGGATTCTCCTCTTATTTTATTATAGGTTGGGAAGATATCTTCACCTAATCCCCTTTCATTGTATTGTGATTCAAGATAAGAGTGCAAAGGTGAATATTAGAGGAGTTATAGTTTGTTGGGGCCAAAACGATCACCTTTGTAGTAAGAAAATAATGTGAAGAATCTTATATTATTGTTGGAAAGAAGAACTATTACATTGTAATAAAATGAACTATGATAATTGAGAAAAAGGGTGTATTTTTATCTTGTTATCTTTTTTATGATTGTAAAAGTATGAGTTTATTGCAAGGAAAGAAAAGAGGACACTTTCTCATTTTATTGTAAATGTTAGTACATTGAAATGTTCAAATTGTTGCAAGTTTGAAATAGACTTGAGATGATCTTATTCTTGCTTGCAAAATAAATAATATTGTGAAAATTATTTGAAATGCAATTTGTGAACTTCTTGTTTCCATATATATGTTTTTTTCTTTTAAAAAGAATAAGTTTCATTTAAGCATGTTTTACTTACATATTATTCAAATTATTATGTAAAATGGAGTAAATTGGGTAGTTGCAATGAAGTCAAATGTTATACAATGTGATAAGAGGGAAAATTATATATTTAGTGTATTAAATCAAAGAAATATTTCCTCTTCTTTGCTTTCATTTGGTTAAATAAAAATACTATTAGTTTCAGCTATTCTACTCATGTAAATAGATAGAAAATTACAACTACTTAAGCCCTTATATTTCATATACAAGCAAACTTGATTGATTAAAACAAAGAAGACAAAAAATATGTAATTATAATTATGTTTATCTATATAAATTTATATATATTATAAGTATATGTATTGTTAAATAAGATCACTATTTAGAGTAGATATATATATATATATATATATATAAACAAATAAATTTTATATAAAAAATGAAATACAATATATAGTTGTATGGATGTAAACTAAAGTTGATTTTTACAAAAATGTGTTTGATTTGGGCTAGGCCATGGCCCAAACCGTATTATAATTGTTTATTACTGGGTTTGGGGGAAGTGGGGGTAGGGTGCCACCCCCACCCCCAACCCATAATTATACGGGTTTAACTATGGGTTAGGATGTGTGGCACCCTCCCCCACAATAAAATTTATAACCCTATGATTTAAATGGTTGTGGCTACCCTCTTAAGCACATGCCACATAGCTAAAACTTGGGCCATATAAAATACAGTAGATCGAACTTGTATTTGCTAGTAATAAAATACTACACAATATTTATATATATATATATATATATATAGAAACACACACAGAAACACACTCAAAATGGAATATACAGAATGTAGATTCATCCAAACTTGTAAAAAAAAGGAATTCTATATAAATGAAAATAAACAAAAATAAATAGGGTAAAACAATACTGATAATAGGAATAGATAAAATCTCCCATTTAACATACAAAAATAATACAAAACTATTGCAGTACAGGAAATCCATCCATAGCTTTCATGGCCTCCATGGCCTCCATGCTCCCTAACCTGCAAAATTTAAAATGAATTTGATTAGGGAAAAAATGAAAATAAGAAGTCAACATAAGGATTCTTAGGGAATCTTAGAAAATATAAGATCTAAGGGTCAACATTAACCTAATCGTATGGTGGAGGATGAATCCTACATCTTTTTAAGTTGTGGTATTTTGTGGGATTGAGTATTTTTATTTTTTTAGTAAAAAGGTATGGGTATTGGTTTAATGGGGCCACTTATTGCCTTAGTCTGTTAGGATAAAATATGACCCTCGTTAGTGTGGGATAAATAATAGGTTTTAGGTGTGGGACCATAGTAAGAAATTTACTAAAGATAAAATATTTAATATATGTGGGATATGGATGTTAGGTGATTAGGGGAAATAAACTTAGGAGGTCATTCTTGTTAAGCTAGAAAGGAAATTAATGGAGTCATTATTAAAAGATTATACTTGTAAATGACTTTAGAAATAGAATAATAATATTTAATTATTAATTTGGTTCCGAATTAATAGTTGGATAAGAGGAAATTATTAGACGTGAATGGATTTATTATAGATGCATTATCTACCTTACAATCTTTTAAACAAAAAAAATAATGTAATTTTCCCTAGTAAATTGATAGCTTTTATTACGGTTTTGCACATTGAAAATTATGGGTGTTACATAAAGCATGATGTTTTATTTTTTAGAGAATAAAAATTGTATTGTAGATAAGAATAACCCATGGAAAAGTTAGTGTCATACCTAAAAAATAATTTTTCAAAGAGAATATTTGAACCTAAGGTCTTTATAATAAACTCTTGAAACCAAATTTAGAATGGATGAACTTTTATAGAGATACAGTGAAATAGGAAACATGATTGAGCTCCAAAAAGTGTCATCCTTTAGAATTTCTATTGATTATAGATGTGTCAGAGAAAAGTAGAGGACAATGTGGAAGACAACCAAAATTACATTTTGAGGCATTGATATAATCAAAATTTTGGGCTAGTTTTGGAAAGCTACATTCACCATCTATGCATACGGAATACCCTCTGCATGGTATCAGATAGTCACATGTAATTAGTGCATCTGTAAAGTATGAAAAATAGTAATTCGCACATTTTCTTGTCTTTGAAATAAGCATCAACCATCGTATATTCCCGTCTAAAGATATTTTTTATTGTATATATATGATGTTTAAGGAATATTATAGATTGTGGTTTGTAAATATTAATCTCACAATTCATTTGGTTTTTTTTCATTCTCTTTTAATTTAATTAAAATTTATTATGAAAGATGGAATTACTATGAATTATTATTTACAACTTTGTAGACTAGTCTACAGGATCCTATTCATTCACTAAATTTTTTAAGGAAAGACATACGATGACTACGATTTGATTGGACTTTAATATATGCAATGAAATTATAAATCCTGTTTCTAAGTTTTAAAATTATAAAAATTGAACTCAAGATAGCAGTAACCCCTGAAACATTTGGCATCATACCTAAAAAAGCATCTTTGTAAGATAAATCTTCAAAGAATTTTTTTTAAAAATAAACTCATGAAACCAAAGTAGGAAATGATAGACTTTCATAGAGATAAGGTTAAATAGGAAACTTGTGGTGTTTATGTGGATGTGTTTGTTTGGTACCCCTATAGATCACATAATAACACAAAGTTAGAATAATCTACAAAAACTCTTCTTTTCAATGGGATCATACAAATCCTATAACTTATTTTCTTATGTCAAACATCTATGCATAAGTGCACAAATCTGGTGAGGCTCAAATGGTAAGGAAATCGATGAGGTGTAAAATAAATTATTCCCTTTCCGCCATAGTGAAAATTTGGAAATTGGTTTTGGATTGTTAAGATATGCCTTGAGACAACTAATGGAGTTGTAAGGAACCTCTGTGGATGTGTTGACAACCATAATGTAACCTGATTTATCTCTAATATCACCTTTAATAATAGAAATTTACTCTTCCCACACCTTTTAGTCCCATCTTATCAAGATATCTTAATGTGGGTCATTGTCTGCAAGATGGGTCTTTTCGAAAGGTATTTAAATTTTTGAATCAAATACCATAAGAGGGTTTAAAGAGAGACTCAACATCTTTGGACAGAACACTCTCTTATTGTGTGAAAATGATATCTTCAAGGAAATAGTTTTTGGTGAGGCACTTCACTACTGTTTGACTAGATGCCTCAAAGAGATGTAATCTCAAGGTTTGTGTTAATGGCAAGACTTGCCCAAAGTGGAGTTTTGAGAAGAAATGGGAATCTAGAAATAAAAGTGCATCTAGTAAGTGTATCATCAAATATGTGGTGGTGAACGATAATATTTTTCTAGGAATATTTCATCTCTCCATATCTTTCATAATTTGTGTTCTTTAGTTTTCATTTGCAAAGAAATAAATCTAAAACTTTGGAATATCTCACATTTGAATATTTTTTTTTATAATCTTGTTTTGTAAAATAATAAAATGAAACATGGCACTTGGGTAACCCAAATAACTCTTGATAACTAAGCATAAACTTAAACGCCTCCTTTGGCCACAATTTGGAAAAATTAGTAACCAAACTTTTAGCGTGAAACAAGAAAACTCTTCCTTAGGTTTCACATTACCAACTTGTAGTTTGATCATCATCCATCACTGCAACCACAACCTTCTATGGTGATATACCCCAGGTTTCAAACTTAGGTGTTTGTATCCATTGGTATTGGCGAGAACTAGAATATTATCCAACTAAAACAACCCTATCTGTCTACCATGCAAAGTTAGAAAATGTAATTTTGAGAGACTTGTAAAACAACACTCTAAGCCCTATAAAGGATATGTCAATCATCATATGTGTATTTTTTATGTAGAGATTCATGTCAATAAATAGCTCGACCTCACTTGACCATTTCCACTCTCTTTTTCACTCCTCTAAGAGCCCTGGTGCTATGTTTTCACACTTTTAGGAAGCTATCAAAACTAAAAAGTTGGATTTCATTTTTAAACCACGGTTCTAACCTTGAGAAATGAAATGTCTTTCCACCTTAGCAAAATTATAGTATATTTACTAGAATATTTCTTTCAACCTATATTTTGGGGAAAAACACTCTTCTAGATAGTTCAGAAAGGGATTTTTGTAGGCCTCATGTCATTTTTTGACTAGGTCAGACTGACTCAACTAAGACCGGTGGCTCCATAAAAATCGTCGCCATTTGCATCCTAGTTACCAATTCTCATTCCTATTAACTCTGTTGAATTCTACATATATAGGGGGACTTGTAGGAAATTTCTCATTACATGTCCATCCATCAAATGTTATATTTGCATGTTGTTTTTTGAGCCCTCTAGATAAATTTTTATAATTTGCAACTAGGCCAATTACAACTAATGGACTTAGAAAATTGTCTACCAATCGTAAACTATTCACCAGTTCCGAGTTCCATCAATTCTTGTGAATTCTTGGTGTATAGGGGGGTATGTATAAATTTACCCATGGTGTGCTTTCTCATCGGATGATAATGTTTGAAATTGGTTTCTTAGCCTCTTAACCTTAATTAAAGGTTTTCTACAACTGGCGGGAAAATGTAAAAATAAAGTTGTAGGACCTCCAGCAGGTAACCAAACCTTCTTGGAAACTTGTTGACACATGTAAATAACTATTTGAAAATATATCATGTGACTTGTTGTGTGAAGTTCAACTTTTGGACAAATATTATTTCTCTCTTCCCTATCTCTTTCTCTCTCCTTGGTTAGGAAATAAGGTGAAATGAAATGAAATAAATATGTGTCTTTAACCATCTCCTTTCAAATGTAAATTATTAATATTATGTAAATGGAAAAACTGAAAATGTTAAGTATGCTTGATCTGGGTGGATGCCATGCCAGTGATTTATCACTAATTTCATGCTCACTTGGTTTTACAGGATGTAAGAAAGATAGCGAAAGAGTGTGGTGTATTTTATTTTTTATTATCATAATTTATATAGGTTATTGTAGAATGTATATATGCATAATGTATTTCCATGTTACAAAAAAAATTATATTTTGAATTTGGTGATATATATGAGATGTTAGTGTTAGAGATACCTTGGGAAATGTGCATTTTAATTCAGATTTACGTATGGTAAAAATGTATGATATATATATATATATATATATACTAAATTAATTTTAATTTAATATATTGTAGTTCATTTTCAATGTGAAATAAATAATTGGTGTGTTATACTCTTTACTTTAAAAAGGTAATAAAGAAATCTAATCACAACAATCAACCTTAGTTTAAAACTAGTGCATATCTATCCTTCTCACATGATATTTCTTATCCTAAAAGAAACTGAAACCATATAATGAACAAAAAAATTACACTCTATAAAATATTCAATTTTAAGTAAATAAGAGCCCAAATTTTTGAGTTTTCATCGTACCCTATATGTTTACCGACATCATTGTAAACCTAACGGTTAGGAACTATTGATAGTCAATCACAACACCCCTGAATGTCTACAACTCAATGGGTTGAGAATATCAGTGTGATTGCATAACATGGAGCTTTTCCCAAGTGTGGGACCTTGTGAATCAGGAAAGCTCTCCAGATGAAGACCAGTTCCTATTCCTTTGTTCAGATGCACACATAAAAATGCAGAGGGTTTACTCAAAAACCTAATCTAACTTGCCAAGGAGACAGGGTAAGAAGATGCATAAAAATAAACCTAAACTAACAAAGGTGATGCACATAGGAATGAAGAACACATGTCTTGAAAATAAACACAAACCATTAAAATGCAATGCAAGATCATGCAAGGATAACAAAATTTGTAGTGAAATATCAGGAGGAAGAAAATGAACACAGAGAGGGTTGAGAATCATCCATAGACATGTATTGTTTTCTCCAAAGATTGATACAATACACTACAAAATTCCAAGAGGTAAATTTTCATTACAATTTTAGATGGGAGGGTTGAACTCCACAAATTCACCTGCCAAAGAGAAAAAGGGAGGGGCAAAACAAGAATTTCCAACCTTTAGAAAGAAGCCCCTCCTTACAATTTATAGAAAGAATGAGAGAGGGAAGAGAGAGGAATCCCAAATCTACCCCAACCACCTCCAGATTGTATTTAATTCATCTCATTATGGCGGTAGGTGAGAACCCTAGCAAACCCAAAAAATGGGGAACTATATTTTGCATTTTTGAAGAACTTTTTCTCACCTAGTTGGATAGAGGACCTTGTAAGATTTATGAAAATTCCAACCTTGTGTGAATCCGAGATCCTTGTGAAAAGTTATGGCCATTTGAACATCTTGGTTAGGGTTTGCTTCCTTTCGGGGTGTCGACGCTCAAAATGTTGCACCTCTAAAAGGTGCACCTTGGTGCATCCATCCTCATGTCAACATACTTTTAAGTGCACCATATGCACTAAAAATTTGGTGTTGGTGCCTTCTAATCTGCGCCAAGGGTGCAACTTTTTCCATGTTGGCGCCTTCTAATCTGTGCCAAGGGTGCAACTTTTTCCATGTTGGCGCCTTCTAATCTGCACCAGGGGCACAAATTTTTCCATGTTGGTGCCTTCTAATCTATGCCAGGAGTGCAAGTATTTCCATGTTGGTGCCTTCTAATCTACGCCAGGGGCGCAAATTTTTCCATGTTGCCACCTTCTAATCTGCGTCAGGGGCACAACTTTTTCCATGTTGGCGCCTTCTAATCTACGCCAGGGGCGCAAATTTTTCCATGTTGGCACCTTTTAATCTATGCTAGGGGAAAATTTTTTTTCCATCTTGGCACCTTCTAAATGTTGGGTTTTGATTTTCTTTGATTTCCAGATTCTTTTGTTTGTCTATATTTACCCAGGGAGGGAGATATATACAACAGGAACATTATGGTCAAACTTTATCTGGAGTTAGTAGAAATAACACTTATTTACTATCCTAGTGGACTACATTCTCTTACAAAGTTAGATTTAGAATTAAATTTCTTCATCAAATGAATTGCATGTGGGACTCAGATGACACAAATGGAGCTACTAAAATAGTTTTGCTATAACTTAAAATCTTGTTACTGATATCATTAGTTCTTCACAGCTAATTTTTCTACCTTCGCTAGTGTCGTTATAGCGCCTTGGTCTTTTTCATAGCTTTATGGGGTAAATATGTTTTGTAAGCCTTAATATTATATATAATAGGGTGTAGATCCCTGAGTGTAAATTTGAATTAAACTAAAACTTAGTTGATTATGAGGTTAACTTATGCATAGAAAATTATAAGTAGATCTTACAAACAACATTGATGTGAAATATGTTGGATCAAGAGAAATAAGGAAACTAAAAATTTGGTTCCATGACACTAAGAATAAAAGAAATTTCACATGTGGAATCAAAAAATTCTGAAACACAAGATCTTACCTTGAACACAAATCACTTGTGGTTCATGTATGGTCCTAATACTTCCAATCATGTAATTCTTAAATATATTACACAAGTAATTTTGTAACTCTTTTGTTATAAGGTGACACCAATAATGAGACGATAGTGCAATGTTAGAGTAAAGAATTTAATAGTAAAACGAGATTTGAGGTTAGGAATAATGTCACTCTTGGAGTCCTTGTAACTCAAGTAGACATTAAATTGTGTTAAAGAGAATATGAATTCCCATGGTGTGATTAAAATTCAAGAAAACAAAAGATTTATATCAATCTAAATAAAAATTCTTGATGTGGAAATGTTGAATGGATTAAAAATGGTTTTTAACTATTTTATTTACGATGGGAAACAAGGATACCATGATTGAAAAATGTTTTGGGAAAAGGTATCTTGAATATAAATATGCCTCAAATCCTAATATTCATGTCTTGACATCTTTTCAGATTCACTATTATAGTAAGGGTAAAATTTAATCATTGAATAAGTGTTTGAGAAACATAATCTTAACATAAGAACAAGAAAATTAAGAACTTTGTATGCAATTTGAAATATGGAAATTACTTATTAATTTAAGGATATTGTCGTAAGGGATAAAGATCCAATTTAAATGGTCAAACTATAAGTTGAATGTGAAATGAATTTAAGAATTGTTGCCGTGAGAATCCACTTGTGGCCTTGGCTTGAGTTTGGATTGATGACCCCGACGAAGTCCAATCCCCATTGCATAAATGGTTGGTCAACCAAAATTGGGTGCAATGGAAGTGCTGCTAGTCTTTCTTTGCCTGTGAAGAGTGCACATTTCTTGCACTTTCTTATCCATGTATAGCAGTCACTGAAGACTGTCGGCCAATAATACCCTGCCTTCATTATCTTGAGAGTTGTTACTCGTGGGGCGAAATGTCCTCCAGAATCTCTATCGTGAAAATCTCGTAACACCCTTTTAATTTGATTTGTCCCAATGCACCTCAATAGAACTCCATTGATGTCTTTCTTAAACAAAACACCATCAACAAGCACATATGGAATGGCTTGTAATCTGAAGTATCTCCTCTTTGCTTTGCTCATTTCTGGGGGGCATAGGCCTGTCTGTAGGAAGTGTATCATATTCTGAGTCCAACAAGGAGTAGGCACATCATCATTTTCTTGTTCTTGATCATCCTGTAGTACCAAGGCAGTCTCTTTTTCATCACCTGCTTCAACTTGTTGACTCAAGGCTAGCTGCTCACATAGTCCCTTCCCACGTACTAGTTTGGTGACCTTGATCTCGATGTCATATTCCATGACACGAGTTATCCATCCTGCACGTTTCTCATTCAGATCCTTGTTTAGAAGGAAGTCCCTGACTCCCGCATGAGAGACCAATAATTGGATCTTGTTGTTTGAGACTAGGTGCTTGAATTTCTTTAAGCTCCTGATTACTGCAAGGACATGCTTTTCAATGAAAGAGTACCTAGTTTCGTATTCCTCCAAGCCTTGACTGAAGAAAGCAACTGGTTGTTCTAATCCTCCTTTGTTTTGTTGTACCAGGATTGCAGAAATCGTGTCCCCACCACCAAAGGCATATAGCACGAAGTCCTTGGAGAAGTCTGGATTGACGAGAGTCGGAGCTTGAGATATAGCCTCTTTTATTGCCTCAAAACTTGCCTTGCCTTCAGATGTCCACTTAAATGCCATACTCTTCTTTAACATCAGCGTTATTGGCTTCACAAGAGCAGCAAAATTTGGAACAAATCTGCGGACAAAATTGATCCTTCCCAAGAAGCTTTGAAGAGCCTTCTTGTGACTTGGCAATGGCAATGCTCGAATTGCTTCAACTCTTTCTGGGTCAATCGTCAACCCTTCCTTTGAAACAATATGGCCTAGAAGTTTTCCCTCGTGAGCCAAAAATATGCATTTTTTGGGATTCAATGATACCCCAAATCTTCTACATCTCTGAAATACTTGCCTCAAATGACAGAGGTGATCCGCTGCATTTTTTGAGAATACAGTGATGTCGTCAAGATATATCAAAACTATTTTATTGATCAACCCCTTAAATGCCATATCCATTGCCCTTTGGAAAGTGGCCCCAGCATTTGATAGCCCAAATGGCATCTTCTTGTAGGCATAGGTCCCCCATTTGGTGGTGAAAGCCGTCTTGAATTGGTCATCTTCTTTCACCATCACCTGATTGTACCCTGAGTAGCCATCTAGGAGAGAGAATCTCTCTGAACCGGATACTACTTGCAATATTTGTTCCATTGAAGGAAGTGGGTAATGGTCTTTGAGAGATGCCCTGTTTAGGTCTCGGAAATCCACACACAACCTGATTTCTCCACTCTTCTTCCTGACCGGAACCAAGTTTGCAACCCAGCTTGAGTGCTTGATCGGGAATATAATGCTTGCCTCTATTAGCTTATTTAGCTCTTTCTTCATTAGAGGTTCAATGTGAGGGTTGACTGGTCTCTGCTTCTGCCTGATGGGCTTAGCATCTGGATCCAATTCTATGGTATGTTGTGCCAAATTTGGATCGAATCCTCTTAAGTCTTCATAGCTCCAAGCGAAGACATCTGGAAATTCTTGGCAAAGCTGTATGAAATCTGATTTCTCCTGCTCAGTGGCCACTTTACCAATTTGAAGTGTTTTGCCTTCCCCAACCGGAATTGGCTCTGAATCTTCTCTCTTGACCTGTATGTTAGCCTTTTCCTTACGGAACTGGTCGTTAGGGTTGAAGATAGACTCCAATGTTACTAAACCCTTAGGAAGCTTGTTTGTCCGCAGCTGCACTACTTGATCCCCATACTGCTGCTCTAATCTGTCCTGATTCCTAGCTGAGAATTCAGCCTCTTCTTGTAAGAAATTGACGATCTGTTGATCGTTCTCAAACACCTGCCAGCTTGTGTTATTATCTGGAACTGCTGGCCTCACAATCACATGGATATGTGGCTGTGTTTTTCCCCTTCTGATGTTGTCAACCACATCAAACGTTGCTCCAACTGCTGCGAGCCTATCTGCGACTTCATTTTTCTTCCTGGGTATGGACACAATGTTGAAAGCTTCGAAATCCTCAATGAGGTCCCATACCCTATTCTTGTAGCTCTTCAGCAAGTCGTTCTTTGTAGCATGTTGTCCCCTAACTTGGTTGACGATTAGCTCGCTATCTCCAAACACCTGCAAGTTCTTTATGCCCCTTTTCCTGGCCCAATGAATTCCATGAATCAATGCTTCGTATTCAGCCGTGTTGTTTGAACAGGAAAACTGGAAACGAAAAGCTGAAAAATATTTGATGTCTTGTGGTGAAATCAACATTGCACCACCTCCAGCACCTTGTCTGCTTCTCGAACCATCGAAAAATAATTTCCAAACTTTGTTTTCATCCTTTTGTTCAGGCTGAATGATGTCGGGAATGGGTGAATTTTCTTCGTGTATACAATACACGCCCAATTCAGATTCTTCAATTTCCTTGTATGGGTCAAATTCATGACTCTTGTTTGCCCATTCATCCAAAGTTAAATCAGGAATTCCCTCGACCTTAGTACCTGTTTCTAGATCACTTGAACACTCCTCCTGATCAAAAGCCGAGCAATTTGCATTGATAGGATTTGGTACATGAGGCTCAATATGGAAATTGGCAATTGGTTCTGACCTGATTGTTGCTTTGGCTCCATACCTTGTCCTAAAAATCATGTGTGACCAATCTGCAGATAAATATCCACCGATTTTTGCAGTGAAGTCTCTTGATAGACACAACGCAAAGAGTGGCGGAAGGTCAATCACAGACACATCTTGCAGAACTGTAACATTAGGACAGGAATGTAGTGTTAGGCTTAACCCCTTGATGACTCCAACAGTTCCTACTGCCGTTCCATCTAGTTGTACTACTCCTTTCAGCACTGGCTCATATTTCAAACCCAGTTGATCCGCTATTTGCTTTGGCATCACTGAACTACTTGCCCCTGAATCTATCATGCAGTTGTGTACCAAGTGGTTTCCAACAATCAATGAAACATAGAATGGTGGAGGCTTCAAATTTTTCCTTGTCTGGCCCCCATCATGTTGCACTGCATTAGTGAGAACTTTCTCATGTCCCTGGTTTGATACATTTGTGGCAGACCAATTAGCCATTGCAGCTTGCAATAAATCTCGTTGCCCTGGGATCGCAAGTGATTCCCACATGGAAATGTTCACATGTGTCTTCTTCATTTGATCGATGATGTTGAAAGGGGATGAATTGTCCTTTTGTTGTCCCTTACTTGGCGCAACCTTTTCTGGAGCTTGAACAGGTGCATGTGTTGCTACAACAGGTACCTTAGGTTGATTTTGCACATTTGGAGCTGCGTTTGGTCTACTGACCCCTTGTTGTGTAGGAGTGGACTGAGAAACAACTGGATTACACGGTTGTCCCTCTCCTATATTTCTCTTCTTTGACCGTGTGTTGGCAGCCACGCCTTGAAAAGGCTGTTGGTTAACTCCACAGAAGTCTTCCGTTTGCCAATTGGCCAATGTGGTTTCTGTTGGAGGTCCTTCTTGTTGCATTTCTTGCTGTTGATTCTCCTCCTGGCTTGGTTCTTGAGGAACACCAATGGTTTGCACCATCAAGGCCTGATTTAGTGCACCATTGAAACATGCTGACTGATTGTGAGGTAGATTGCAAGGGTAACACCAGTCGTACTCCTGTGCCATGTTATTTTGTGTCGGGACCAAGGCTCTTGAGGACGTCGTTGCATTTGGATCATACGGTCGAAATGGCCTGGCAGCTTGAGGTTGTCCTTGGTTTTGGTTTTGATTTGCAGCCTGAGGTGGTGGTCTATTTTGTTGGTATGGGGGCCTAGCTTGGTACTGTGCTTGAGGCTGATACGGTCTAGCACTTTGAGCTTGTTGTCTTTTGATAGTCACTAGCTCATTTCCAAGGTTCTGCAGTTGTTTCATGACCTCCTGCAATTCCTTTGAAGTATTTGAAGAAGTCGACGCCTCATTATTGCTTTGATTTCTAGGAGTTGGAATGGGATTCAACTCTGGTGCTTGACTGGTTGTAGGATTTCCCATATCTGGATAGAGAGGCATTGGTGGCCTTGGTGCAAGCTTGCCAGCTTGGATCAAACAGTTCTCTGCTCTGATAGCTGTGTCGTAGGCCCCTGGCAGCGTTGTTCCTCCCATTGATTGGATCATCATGGCTATGTCTGAATTTATAGCCTTTAAGAAATAAAGGAATGCTCCTTCGGCGGTTGGTCTCACAGCTATTGGAATCCTGTCCCATGTCCGTTGGAATCTGAAGTTGAAATCTGTCATTTGTTCATTAGGAGCCCTTTTGATTGTTGTCAGCTGTTCCAATAAAGACAAATTGTCCGCCCTCTCCCCGAATTGGTTGCAAAGAGCTGAACAAAGTTGGTTCCAATTCGTAATAGACCCTGCTGCTAGGCTCCTAAACCATTGTAAGGCCTTACCTTTGAAAGATGAAGCCAACAACTTGACTGCAACATCCATTTCATTTATTTCGTGGATTGCACATGCATTAGCAATATCCTGGATGTGATCAATAGGAGTAGTATGATTTTCTCCTGTAAAATAGGGTATATTCTTTAGTGCTGCAACTGGAATTTGATTCTGAGCATTTAGGGCAAGTGGACTACTACCCGTGAAATTGACAAAGGGATTCGGTGGTAGATGTGCCATTATGATTGGCCTAAGAACCCTGGTCGATGCGAGAAAAGGCCTACCAGGTGGAGGTGTAGACAAAGTCCTGTTAGGTGGAGATGGTGATCTTTGTGGTCTTCTTCCTCTCCTTCCTCTACCTGGTGATAGTTGCAAGTGGAAAAATAGCCCCTCTTCTCGAGTATTAGACCTGGTTTGAATTCTTCTCATGTGCCTGGGCAACTTGTGCTGCTACACCGCTGAATTCTATCCCTTCGGAGTCGCCAGATGTGTTAGAAAAATGAGCCTCAAAAGGCTAGACTTCTGCCAAGTTACACACCAAACCTGACAATATTTAAAAAATAGAATTTTGAAAGACCTGTATTTTTGAGATTTTAGAGTTTGGAATTTGATTTGGAATGACAGTCCCGAAAATCCAAAAATGCCAGACTTCCGAAAACCTGAAATCCGAAAATCAAAAAACCATGAAATTTTGAAAGTCAAAATCTCAAAAATCTAAGAATACCCTTTTGAAGATTATCCCCCGATCTATCAACTGGTGAAATTTTGACTTGTTTCGAGCAAGTTAAGTCCTTGAAAATTGATTTCAAAGTTCAGCCCAGAAGGTGAAAATATGAAATTGTAAAACCTGCAATTTTTTAAGTCTGAATTTCTTGAAAGTTCCTTCAAATCTGTGGAATGACCTCTTGGTCCCACCGGGCGTGCCAAAACTATTGATGTCGAATCGCAGCACCCCTGAATGTCTGCAACACGATGGGTTGAGACTCTCAGTGCGATTGCATAACATGGAGCTTTTCCCAAGTGTGGGACCTTGCGAAATCGGAAAAGCTCTCCGGATGAAGGCCGGTTCCTATTCCTCTGTTCAGATGCACACGTAGAAAATGCAGAGGGTTTACTAAAAACCTAATCTAACTTGCCAAGGAGACAGGGTAAGAAAATGCATAAAATAAAACCTAAACTACAAAGGTGATGCACCGAGGAATGAAGAACACCTGTCTTGCCAATAAACACAGACCATTAAAATGCAATGCAAGATCATGCACAGATAGCCAGATTCACAGTGAAAGATCAGGAGGATGCAAATGAACACAGAGAGGGTTGAGAATCATCCACAGACATGCATTAATTTTCTCCAAAGATTGATACAACACACTGCAAAATGCCAAGAGGCAAGGTTGCATTACAGTTTCAAATGGGAGGTTTTAACTCCACAAGTTCACCTGCCAAAGAGAAGAAGGGAGGGGAAAAACAAGAATGTCCAACCTTTAGAAAGAAGCCCCTCCTTACAATTTATAGGAAGAATGAGAGAGAAAAGAGAGAGGAATTCCAAATCTACCCCAACCACCTCTAGGTTGCATTTAATTCATCTCATTATGATGGTAGGTGAGAACCCCAGCGAACCCAAAAGTGGCGAACTGTATTTTGCATTTTTAAGAATTTTTTCTCACCCAATTAAAGATATCTAGTCGTAGTTGGATAGAGGACCTTGTAAGCTTTCCAAAAAGTCCAACCTTGCATGAATCCGAGCTCCCAGTCAAAAGTTATGGCCATCTGAATATCTGCGCCAGGGTCTGCTTCCTGTCAGCGCTCAAAATGTTGCGCCTCCTGAAGGTGCGCCATAGGCGCATCCATGTGTGTGTCGACATCCTCTTACATGTGCACCAAGGGCACAACTTTTTCCCTGTCGACACTCTGTGTCATGCGCCATTTCTGTGCGCCAAGGGCGCATCCTTTACCCTGTCGACACTCCGTGTCGTGCGCCACTTTCTGTGCGCCAAGGGCGCATACATTTTACCTCTGTCGACACTCATTGTCATGTGCCATTTCTGTGCACCAAGGGTGCATCCTTTACCCTGTCGACACTCCATTGTGTGCGCCACTTTCTGTGTGCCAAGGGTGCATCCATTTACCCTGTCGACACTTTCCTGTGTCGTGCGCCACTTTGTGCGCCAAGGGCGCATCGACACTTGTTGCGCCATTTCTGTGACACTTTTCTGTGTCATTGTCATGTGCGCCATTTCTGTGCGCCAAGGGCGCATCCTTTTCCCTGTCGACACTCCGTGTCATGCGCCATTTCTGTGTGCCAAGGGCGCATCCTTTACCCTGTCGACACTCATTGTCATGCGCCATTTCTGTGCGCCAAGGCGATAAATGTCAGGGATTTGAGCTTCTTTGATTTCTATAATCTTCTGCTTGTCTATATCTACCTGAATCGTGAAGTAGCTTATGGTCTGTGATGAACTAGTGATAAATGAAAAATCCTTGTCATATGGTATGTTAATATTAAAATTATGTCTCATTCTATGATTTGAGGATAAATGAATTAACTTCTCAAAACGAGTATAATGTATGAAGTATGTGAAAGGATGTACAAGGCCAGAAATGATGTCTCATTTTAGTGAGATGAGTTAGTTATGACTTATAAACTAATGTTACTAACATGAAGGATCAAGATAAGGTTGATCAAGGTCACTCCATAAAGGTTTCTAGATTAGAGGTTTTTTCTCAAAGGTTTATATATTTCTAAAAGGATTGTAACAAAGGGTTGAAATATCAGGGTATTTTTTGCATGGTATTAGCCAAGTCTTAAGAAGATATTGACCCATATGATTCAATAATGATGTGTGGATATATTATATGTCATGAAACATGTTAAAGCATAGGTATGCTGACTTTATATACCAAAAATGGATTACCTTAGTCATAATATATCATATATTTCTCAAAATGATGTTTTTCAAGTACAGAGATCCAAGGTCTGGTTTTGATGGTATTAAGCATTAAGGAAGGTTTGATATGATTGTGTGCATCATGTATAATGAGAAATAGGTCTATGAAAATGGTGTGGTTAGTGGTTTTAGCATCAATAAGTTGTTAGGGAATCAAAAAGATGGATTAGTGGTTGTGAAAGAACCAAAGTTATGATATAGGTTAGTAGAGATGCAAGTTCTTGTGAAATTCAAGGTGTATCTTGACATGAATAAGGTCTCAAGAGATATGTACATACCATGGTAAGTAGCTTCATTCATGAATAATTATATGTTCCTTTGTAATGATAAGTCCATAATAAGTGACAAAATTCTATAGTTTTTTTTCTTAGGGCCAGAATTATTGTCTCAGAAGTTGGAGTTAACTATGCTAAGATCAAATGATGTAAATAAATGTTTCATAGTATGACCTCAAAAAAGTGTGAAGGATGATGAAGTTGTATGTAAGGTATTTATGGATTATAATGTATACTTAAAAAAGTAATAAGGTAGCAATAGGGCTAAGGAACATGAAGTCAACTATGAAGAGTTTGAAAATTCATTTAAGAGCACTCAACTATATAGTAAATCTATGTACAATATCTTGGAAGTTTGATGCCTGATCATAGGGTCAAGAGTCAAAATAGAGTATCTATGAGTCTACTCACTCATAGTGAAGTTTGAATCCTGAGAAAAGATGTTAAATCATGAAGAATATCAGGTGCAATAGTTCGTAGAGATCAAATGTGAATTATCTTAGTGAATGAAAATTTATGTAGGGTATATTGAAAATGAAGGGTAATCCTAGTATAGATTGATTGAAGGATGAAGGTTAGTTGACAAAGAATGTAGGTGATATCTAGCATGTCATTGATATCTAGTTTGATGGTGATATAGACTACCAAGGGTTTGACACATTCAAGCATGAAGGATGAAAATAATTTTCAAACATAAGGAGTTATTAGATATGCACAATTGTTGATGACCTTATTGGTTTGAGATATCAATTGAACATGGTTTAAATTAAAATTCAAAAGCCGTGAAGAGCATAAAGTTGAATTAATATATAAGGTATGAGTTTTTAAGGAGAATTACTTCATATTTAGTAGTAATGGTGTGGTTATGTGTAGTGTCAAGTATTAGAAGTTTGTGAGTATGCATTTAAGAAAATGTAAAATTTCTTGAGTCTTTGGGGTATGAATCTTTGATTTCCATTGAGTTTGAAGGGTATAAGTAAGGTAAATGTAGTAATGAGATGATACAAGGGTCTTGAGAAATAAAAATGGAATTCCTTAAGGCTTTAATAGGTCTGTAACTATGCTACACGACTATGAGTGCATCTAATATAGTGGATTCCATGTTGAATCTTAAGCATAGATGAAAAGGTGTATCAATATTTGGTAACTTGTGAAGATGTTGGATGAAGTTAGATAGATCATGACAACTCTGTAAAATTTTGAAGATAATTTGTGCATCTCAGGGGGAGTCTTATCAGTCTCCATACAAGATTGAAAAGTTTCTAGGTATGCTTGAAGTTAAACTTTCAAAGTGCCATACTGTTGCAAAAAGGTAAAATATGAAGCTATAGGTTTGATGTGATCTATTCAATGCAGTGGAAGCATGTTTAATCACCTTCATAGGTGTACACGGTGTGTTGAGTGCTTAAAAATTCCCTAGAGGTGTGAAGTAAAAAATTATTATGAGAAGATATTATATCCAAACAAATATCTATAGGTGGCTTCTGTAATGTGAAAAAGGTATGGCATAGGTCAATTTTGAATCATGTAAACAAGGGAAGTTTATGTTTGACCTTAAATTATTTCCTAAGGTATATAAATGGACTTATTTACTATATGAGGCATAATGTGATTATCTATTCCATGGTCAAGAAATTCATGTTTAAAATATGCATAATCTCATCCAAATATGATTGAAAACATTGAGAATATGTTTCAAGTCTTGGTCAAAGTGTTTGAGTTGTCTCCATGGAATGGTGACAAGGTAAGAAGACAAGTTTTGTGTTTTTATACTATAGTAGGATGGTATGATTCTAGGGGGATTATTTGGATGTTTTTTTTTATTTAATTTAGAATATGGATTGGATAATATTTTGATTTTGGCATTAAAAAAGTGATTCAAGGACAAGTGGCCCTAAAGGTTGACATGTTAGGTCTAGAGACAAATCTTGAGTTTTGAGTTGGAACAATTCTTATTGGTGATGTCAAGCATGAGTGAAGGCTAAAATGAGGATTATATGATCATGGGAAGCTATGTTTTTTTCTTGTATTAGGTTCATGGATCCTTATATAATGGTTTTGAGGTTAGGAAAGAGAGTATACAATCCCAGGGGGAGCTATCTAAGTCAAACAAGTGAGTTTTGTGCATTGTTTCCCTTGTTATCATTATTTCTAACTTAAGTATTTAATATTTCATTTTTATAAATTTTTAGTTTATTCATTCTTGTGGGTTGCCAATAGGAACCGCTTTCACAACACCCTATCAGGTTCAAAAAGACACTACAGATTCACAAGCACACAAGTATATTCTTCATGACTGTATTACACCACAAAAGGTTACTCAAATACAGAATGGATTAGGCACAGTCCACATAACATAGTACTCATCACACATCTATGACTGACATACAAAATACTCAAACAAAAGAGTACTACAATCCACCAGACATTTCCTCAATTTGCATCAATGAAAAATTCACATAACACCAAACCATGCTACAGGTACATAGTGTCCACAAGGGAATCAATGACATATCCACAACATCACAACACATATCCAGATGACATGAGTAACACATACATCAAAAGACCACTACCCAAACATCATGATAACTCAACATACATCCCGAAACATCAACCATACAGACAAATATCATAAATCTCCCTCAAACTCTTATGCCTCCCTCAAGTCTCTTATGCCTCCCTCAAACTCTTATGCCTCCCTCAAGTCTCTTATGCCTCCCTCAAGTATCTTATGCCTCCCTCAAACTCTTATGCCTCCCTCAAGGAGGCCGGTTGACCCTATGTCCAAGACACATAGAGTTCAAACACTCCTAACCCAAGTGACATAATAACGCATGGTTCAACAACCCACTAGTTATCTGTACTCCTTGGGGCGTACCCCTATACAACAAAGCGGTCCATAGGTCCAACCATTCCATGGTGCATCCCATGACCCTATTCCCACACATCACGACAATAGAACCAGCACAACAATCCAATCAAAGTGCCAAGTGGCAAAGTACAAGCCTTGGGCAAGGCGGTAAAAATTCCAATTTTAAAAGAAGACCCAAATTCAAAGCAAAATAAATGGCCAAATAGCCATAGTTAGTATCAAAATCCCCATGTTAGTGCCACAAACCAAGGAAATGCCCAAAATTGTAAAGTATGGCAATCAAGAAAATTTCTACTGGTCCTCACAAAATAAAGTAAAAAGCTCAATTACAAATAAAATCAACTTATAATAATGTCACATTACGATAACTATGTGGCCTTATCTAGCCACCAAAGGGGTACTCAACGAGTTGCTAGCACTCAGAACATCGAGCCTCTACTCGCAAAATACATATCAATAATACAACTGTCATCACCTCTATCTGAATCATCCCGCCACCCCTACCACTTCGACAAGGCTAAATAGTCATAGTTGCACTTAGGTTGCTTTACATACAACCACATAGGGAGAGAGGAAAGAATCACATGTTATCTACTAAACTGATTTTTGGCTCGAGTTATTGACTCATGATACCCCATTCCTCACTCTCAACATACACTTTTTGGGACTACTGATTTCCCTCAGGGTCGGTTAGCGTAAGGTTTCACAACCATAAGTCAGTTTAAACAACAACATCATAACATAATGGTGGCACACACATAACTACCATAACATCTTCATATGGACATATACAGGGTAGATCACAATCATAATTCACTGAGTGTAAACACATCACTTTACCACACTGCACCCAAGGTGTAATACCATACGATAGGGTTCATACACTCACTGTATGACCCTAAATCACAACATGAAGCTTACATATTTGCACAAATCATACATACGATGAACATAGTACATCACAAATAACATCCATTGCTACATACACAAGGTGGTACACCACATTTCTTCAATCAGAACTGGTAAAAACCTCATGATACAACTTGTTTCTTTTAACATTGACTAGTCATACAACACATTGATACACCCACATATCACAATATGCCACAATGCTCCAACACTACGTCATCCACACTAGAATTATTTTCACACATCAAAAACAATAATTCACACGTGAATTCTTCCCAGAATCCACAAGAAGGAGAGAGAATACTCCATCCCCAACATATCAACATGATCACAAACACGCACAAGGTGACATACCCATAATGTGCGTTCACAATATCACAATTACGACAATAATCACATCACGTTTAAAGCAAATTACTCTTCCAATATCTACCATCATCATGCAACATCATCATCATCATGCAGTATCATCATGTAACATCACCACCACCACGTAACATCATCATATAACACCAATCCGGCCCATAGGTTCGAGAGCATGAACCTATGCTCTGATACCAAAGTGTAACACACCAAAAATACCAACACAAGGACAACACAGTGAAATACATGATAAATTTTTTTTGACTTGCTTGACACATAACTTGACGCAACATGTCATCACCAAGTATACAACTAACACTGTGAACAACTTGATACAAGGATGGCCATAAAGGCAACACGGAAACGTTCACACAAATCAAGGACAATTTACTTTTCTTTTTGACAAGACAACATAGCAGTCCATTCACAGAACACACTTACAGTTAGGGCCAACCACAAAGAGTTATTCTTGAGGGTTATTTATTTTAATAGGATATCTTGCAATTCTTAGCTTACGTTTTCCAAGGAGGCTCAAGATATGATCTGTATAATTCAACTTGCCAAGCCAAGATTATACCTTTGACACTAAGTAATTATCTTTAAATCTTCTCTATTATGACATTTATTTGTTTAATTCGTTTATCAAGAAAAAGGAGTAATTAAATTCCACAAGGCCATCTGATCACCACTAATGCTACTAAGATTCGTTCTTGCCCGCAAGACAACATGGTTATAAGTTCAACACACTTAAGAGAAGAGATACAAGGTGCCTTGAAAAAGGGTTAGAGGGAGAAGGTCGAGATGAAACATTTTTAGGACCTCATTAGTTATTGCCAGTATTAAATTGAAGCAACACTCATTTACGAGAACAAAACAAGATTACATCATTTCTTAAAAATACTGATATTCCACAAGTCACTCAACCACAATAACAAAATTTTCTTAAAATTTCAATGATGGTCAAACAATACAAGGTTTCCAAAGTTCAAATGACAAAGTCCACAATACTTTATACTAAGACATTAATCCTCTTTTAAACTTTCCACTGGACGTTAACTATAGTTGAACAACATACAAAGGTTTCGAGCAAAGGAACTTCTCAACTGAGGTTGATGACAACAGTCTACAATTCTATTCCTCATCTACACGCAAAATCCATCTGCAGCAAATTTTCTACAAGAGTCAGTTCACGAGAACTGAGCAAGATAAGGCTACACAAAACCACCATAACTATTATCTAACAATATCATGAAAAGAAGCACTTTATTACAAGAATTTTGGGTCAAACCTCTAAACACTATGAACACATCAAGTTATATTAAGGTCTATAACATGTCAACCAAAGAAGTAGAAGACCTCGTACTTCAGTTAGGAGAAAATGCAACGAAAGTAACAATCATATGAGAATGGCCCTTGGCCCTATGAGGAGAAAAAAAACAATCATATAAAAACAGTATCCCCATCAAGTAAGTAATTAAACAGTAATTACAAGATTGAGAATTGATCTATATACCAGTCATCTAGAATTTTATCAAAGGAACCAAACGCATAGGCTAAAATAATATTTTTCCAAGAGAACAAGAGTTGATCAGCCCAAGAAGGGGGAACATGGGTTTCAGAAATTAACACAAAAAGCCATGTATAATAGAGTTTCATACCGGAAATCAATTAGAGTATACACACAACATAAGTTTCGAAGCGAAGTAAAAGTATACTAGTTGTGACCATTAACTACAAAGATTTTCCAATCATCCAGGAAGGGTCAAAGTCTTACAGGCTAGTAGCAAACACGCGAGAGAAGAAGGGGGTTCCGTCACACAAGAGTGTACAATAATGTCATCAACAAATTTTATAACACTAAGGATTTGCAAACCTCCACTACAATACTAATGTTTGGTTAATTTAAAATAAATTACCCATATCCCAAAACAACCAAATTTTATGGCAACCCTTGGTAACGCTGTCAACCATCGCACAAATAGATACAAACATAATTTCTAAGTGACTTTATCAAGACAAAACCTTCCGCTATGAATTCATAAGATTGTCACACGAAAGCTGATTTTTTCCCGAAGGTCAATCACATTTAAGGAAATCTCCATCACAAACTATTATAGTAATTACGTGCATAAAAATTGTCCAATATTAATTAATAGCGTTAACAATACAAGGGAGAAAATAATGCCAGTTAGGAAAACAGAAGAGCGCCATCAACAATAATTCTGAGAGGGGGATTAGACCAGAACTATTCCAGTGTCAACGAGGTACCGGATTCGCACAAAGAACCTCGAGCTTAGTTGATTCGTAAGGCTAGTTATGGTTCTAGTTGCCAGGGATGGTCAAGGTACTTCCTGAGGATGGCCTTAAAAGTCTAGAAACAAGATGAAAGATAGTATAAGAGTCTACACCCGCGAGGCGGAAAACACACTACACACAACCTTTTCATTCAAAAAGTTTAATATCGAAACTCAAGCTGGTTAGCCCCAAGCCTTGATCACACAATCCTACAACCTTTCTTTCTCGATGCCAAAAGGTTATCAAAGGGAATTGCGAAGGAGCTAACAAAATGTCAAAAGGAAACTTGGGTGTTAGGTAGGAGCTCCATAGTTATCGTAAACTTACTTCCATGATATCAAAAATACTAGTTAATCAACATAACAACTTGCAACTCAATCACAGAGAAGATTTAATACATAAACAAATAGACGAAGGTCTATCATTCGAGTAAGAGAAACATAACATTCAAGGAGAGGGCACACACATCCTTTTGACCCATATACTGCCAATGATAAAAGCTAAAACAAGACGACACAAGCAGGAAGGGAAATCTCCCATCATGACATCCAACTGAAAAATCAATGCAAGGAATAGTGGTTCGATTTCACATTATTTTTAAATAAAATAACAGTAGAAAAGTGTAGAAATATATTGCCTGTTTCTCCACCTTCAACAAGTTGATATGGAACTCTCACTTTTGTCAAAATTGCAACAGGAGCAAGTGTCTCAGTTGATAAGGCCTTCACATCAATCTTGGTAGGTGCATCAGAACCAGAACGAAGAAGCTCTTCCTTATTTTCACTAATCCCATGGAATTCAACCTCCAAATCTACAAGCATTGTAGCAAGACTTCCATTTCCACTAGACCAGAGCTGAGCTAAAGTTATTTCCACTGTGCGTGAGAAGAATTTATTCAGGGACCTCCTAACCTTGGTGCTCTCATATTAGGAGCAGCCCTAGTCTGAGATGAAGCAAAAGAAGATGGCTTTAAAAAAAAAACAAAAGATCTCTTGGTACAGACTCCATATCCATAAAACAGTCCCTAGACTCGGCATCCTCAATTAAGTCTGACTAGAGGCTGCAACACCAACAATAACAGATGTCCCCCGACCCTTATGACAACACTCTAGAGCAGCTAGCGTCATACTAACATTTCCAAATTCAGATGGCAGAAAACTCTTGATGGTTCCAACCTCTTTGATTTCCTTGATAATGTTAAACTGATCCATTGAATTATACGGAATGCATCTGAATTATAACATCAAAAACTATTCAATCAACAACATTGATAAACTCGAATTCTATCAACGATAAATTACTATCTTCCTTTGCTTCAAATTTGGCATCTTCTGATGGTTCAACACGTCCCCATCGATCAACTAAGAGCCTCATGGACCCACGGAACATGACAACTTTGGCATTGTGTAGTATTACTGTTGCTCCAGGCTCATTCGCAACCCTCACACTATTTGAAACAAGAAAACCAAGTGGTATAGCCATTTCCCACGAATTGACGTTTAAGCAAATAGAAAATGAATCAACTGCAACATCTGTGTCTTTTAACTTCACTGCCATTAGAACCACTATTTTCTGGTACCAAAGCTCCAAGCATAACATGACACCAGATGCAACAGATAGCTTGATAAAAGGCCCAAGATCTGCAAATGCATTCATTGAGTATCCTATCCATGACTGTGGACACCACCCACAGGTAGCATAAACGTATTAAATAATCACAGGGGTCTAGCATGCCACATTTAAGGAAATAACTGCACCGTCAAGTCCCATGCTCCATTTGCAGACAAGCAACAATCATAAGAGAATGTTTAATACGGCCCCAAGTGCCGATGACCACGCGGTTACGAAATTCTTGGACTGTTCCTGTAAAAATCTGCTAAGAACGTAATAGAATACAAACGAGAAAAGCATCGGAATACACAACAGAGACACTCTTCCTGATAATTCCGCAATGTCATCTGGTAGGCCTAAAATTTTTAGGAGAGGTGTGGTAAAGATATAAATGGGAAAAAGTGCAAATGCAATGGCGGTGATAACAATCCAAGAACGTCACATGTAAATTCCTAGTATGTGTTCTTTCTTTGCTCCATAAGCTTGTCCGCAAAGAGTGGAAACGACACTCCCCATTCCTGACAGGAGACCTGAAGCGAAACCCACAATAATGTTGTCAACCATAGAATAAGCAGCTAGCTCCAAATTCCCAAAATGAAAAGGTAAGAAAGCTCAACTAAAACTTTATCTCGTTCTTCTACTACAGCTGCAAGATTTTGCAACAACTGATCACGACTGTGGACGCGTGCAACCAGAACATCAGGATCAACACCAACGGTTCCTTGGGATCACCCTGTGGCAGCTGTCACACTTATCTCTCTCTGGAGGCCACTGATTTTCTAAGATAAGTTTACTTCTCTACCCTGTAGCTACTGTATATGGTCAATCACTTCCTCACGGCACTCTCCTAGGATAATTTCAGTTCTACGCTCCACTGGAACTGCCTGTACAGCATGATTTTGAGAATCCACACCCACCGTAGGTTTAATTGGCATTTGACAATAAAGTCCATAGTAACGTGTTGCAGGTTACCCAGAAGCCAAGGCATACGAGCAGCACTTAATTTGCGCGTGAAGGACCAGGGAACAAGTCAAGGCGTGTTGGTGAAACAATAAGGGAGAGATGGCAGGTGGCCATCACTTCCACCCACTCTCAACTAACCAGCGAACAAACAATATCCATAGGAGTCCACATCTCCATCCTTCAACGCATCCAAAGCCTAGGCTAGATAAATGGGGGGGAAAAGGAATCAAGGATTAGTTTAAATTTAGCTTTTTTTGTCCTTTTAAAAAAAAAAAAAAAGGAAAATCTTTATATATACAGGGCATTACATTCTCCTCCCCTTAAGAAATCATCGTCCTCGATGCGACATAACACAGTGGAAAATAAATGATTCGCAACCAAGAACAGGTAAAGGAGAAAGTACACTTTATGGTTTAAAATTTTAGTTGATTAAAGCACGGCCACAAGGTAGCCTTAGGGAAATTTGGTAGAAATTTTAACTTTCAATGTTCTGTGAAGATTGGCAGTTCCTTCTTATTTATTATTTTCATTAGTATCTTTCCATTAACATTATTCTTACTTTAATTTATTTAAAATTTCATCATTGAAGAGTTTTAATTTATTCCTTATTGTGGGTGCCCAACATGAACTGCTAACACAACACCCTGTCAGGTTCAAAAGACACTACAGATTCAAAAGCACACAAGTATATACTTCATGATTGTATTACACCACAAAAGGTTACTGAAATACGGAATAGAATAGGGACAGTCCACATAACATAGTACTCGTCACACATCAATGACTGACACAGAAAATACTCAAACAAAAGAGTACTACAATCCACCAGACATTCCCTCAATTTACATCAATGAAAGACTCACATAACACCAAACCATGGTACAGGTACATAGTGTCCACAAGGGAATCAATGACATAACCACAACATCACAACACATATCCATCTGACATGAGTAACACATACATCAAAAGACCACTACCAAACAACACAATAACTCAACATATATCCTGAAACATCAACCATACAGACAAATATCATAAGCCTCCCTCAAACTCTTATGCCTCCCTCAAACTCTTATGCCTCCCTCAAACTCTTATGCCTCCCTCAAACTCTTATGCCTCCCTCAATCTCTTATGCCTCCCTCAATCTCTTATGCCTCCCTCAAACTCTTATGCCTCCCTCAATCTCTTATGCCTCCCTCAATCTCTTATGCCTCCCTCAAGGAGGCCGGTTGTCCCTATGGTCCAAGACACATAGAGTTCGAACACTCCTAACCCAAGTGACATAATAACGCGTGGTTCAACAACCCGCTAGTTATATGTACCCATTGGGGCGTACCCCCATACAACGAAGCGGGTTTATAGGTCCAACCAATCCATGGTGCATCCTATGACCCTATTCCACACATCACGACAATAGAACCAGCACAACAATCCAATCAAAGTGCCAAGTGGCAAAGTACAAGGCTCGGGCAAGGCGGTAAGAATTCCAAATTTAAAAGAAGACCCCAAATCAAGAAAAAATAAATGACCAAATGGCCATAGTTAGTATCAAAATCCCCATGTTAGTGCAAAAAACCAAGGAAATGCCCAAAATTGTAAAGCATTGCAATCAAGAAAAGCTGCTGGTCCTTACAAAATAAGGAAAAAAAATCAATTACGAATAAAATCAACTTATAATGATGTCACATTACGATAACTATGTGGCCTTATCTAGCCACCAAAGGGGTACTCAACGAGTTGCTAGCACTCAGAACATCGAGCCTCAGCTCATAAAATACATATCAATAATACAACTGTCATCACCTCCATCTAAATCATCCCGCCACCACTTCGACAAGGCTAAACATAGTCATAGATACACTAAGGTTGCATACATACAACCACATAGGGAGAGAGGAAAGAATCACATGTTATCTACTAAACCGAGTTTTAGCTCGAGTTATTGACCCATGGTACACCATTCCTCACTCTCAACATACACTTCTACCGATTTCCCTCAGAATTGGTTAGCGCAAGGTTCACAACATAACATACAACAACATCACTAACATAACGGTGGCACACACGTAACTACCATAACATCTCATGTATGGTATGCATACAGGGTAGATCACAATCATACATCCACATGGCGTAATACATCACTTTACCACATTCTGCACCCAAAGTGCAATCACCATACGATAGGGTTCATACACTCACCGTATGACCCAAAATCACAACATGAAGCATTACCTATTTGCACAGTCATACATACGATGAACATAGTACATCACAACATAACATCCATTGCAACATAGAAAGGTGGTACACACATTTCTTCAGAACATGGTAAAAACATCATGATACAACTTGTTTCTTTTAACATCGACTAGTCATACAACACATTGATACACCCACATATCACAATATGCCACAATGCTCCAACACTACGTCATCCACATTAGAATTATTTTCACACATCACAAACAATAATTCACACGTGAATTCTTCCCAGAATCCACAAGAAGGAGAGAGAATACTCCCATCCCCAACATATCAACATGATCACAAACACGCACAAGGTGACATACCCATAATGTGCGTTCACAATATCACAATTACGACAATAATCACATCACGTTTAAAGCACATTACTCTTCCAATATCTACCATCATCATGCAACATCATCATCATCATGTACTATCATCATGTAACATCACCACCACCACGTAACATCATCATATAACACCAATCCGGCCCATAGGTTCGAGAGCATGAACCTATGCTCTGATACCAAAGTGTAACACACCAAAAATACCAACACAAGGACAACACAGTGAAATACAAGATAAATTTTTTTTGACTTGCTTGACACATAACATGATGCAACATGTCGTCACCAAGTATACAACTAACACTGTGAACAACTTGATACAAGGATGGCCATAAAGGAAACACGGAAACATTCACACAAATCAAGGACAATTTACTTTTCTTTTTGACAAGACAACATAGCAGTCCATTCACAGAACACACTTACAGTTAGGGCCAACCACAAAGAGTTATTCTTGAGGGTTATTTATTTTAATAGGATATCTTGCAATTCTTAGCTTACGTTTTCCAAGGAGGCTCAAGATATGATCTATATAATTCAACTTGCCAAGCCAAGATTATACCTTTGACACTAAGTAATTATCTTTAAATCTTCTCTATTATGACATTTATTTGCTTAATTCGTTTATCAAGAAAAAGGAGTAATTAAATTCCACAAGGCCATCTGATCACCACTAATGCTACTAAGATTCGTTCTTGCCCACAAGACAACATGGTTATAAGTTCAACACACTTAAGAGAAGAGATACAAGGTGCCTTGAAAAAGGGTTAGAGGGAGAAGGTCGAGATGAAACATTTTTAGGACCTCATTAGTTATTGCCAGTATTAAATTGAAGCAACACTCATTTACGAGAACAAAACAAGATTACATCATTTCTTAAAAATACTGATATTCCACAAGTCACTCAACCACAATAACCAAATTTTCTTAAAATTTCAATGATGGTCAAACAATACAAGGTTTCCAAAGTTCAGATGACAAAGTCCACAATACTTTATACTAAGACATTAATCCTCTTTTAAACTTTCCACTGGACGTTAACTACAGTTGAACAACATACAAAGGTTTCGAGCAAAGGAACTTCTCAACTGAGGTTGATGAAAACAGTCTACAATTCTATTCCTCATCTACACGCAAAATCCATCTGCAGCAAATTTTCTACAAGAGTCAGTTCACGAGAACTGAGCAAGATAAGGCTACACAAAACCACCATAACTATTATCTAACAATATCATGAAAAGAAGCATTTTATTACAAGAATTTTGGGTCAAACCTCTAAACACTATGAACACATCAAGTTATATTAAGGTCTATAACATGTCAACCAAAGAAGGAGAAGACCTTGTACTTCATGTAGGAGCAAATGCAACGAAAGTAACAATCATATGAGAATGGCCCTTGGCCCTATAAGGAGAAGACAAACAATCTAGCAAAAACATTATCCCCATCAAGTAAGTAATTAAACAATAATTATAAGGTTGAGAATTGATCTATATACCAGTCATCTAGAATTTTATCAAAGGAACCAAACGCATAGGCTAAAATAATATTTTTCCAAGAGAACAAGAGTTGATCGGCCCAAGAAGGGGGAACACGGGTTTCAGAAATTAACACAAAAAGCCATGTATAATAGAGTTTCATACCGGAAATCAATTAGAGTATACACACAACATAAGTTTCGAAGCGAAGTAAAAGTATACTAGTTGTGACCATTAACTACAAAGATTTTCCAATCATCCAGGAAGGGTCAAAGTCTTACAGGCTAGTAGCAAACACGCGAGAGAAGAAGGGGGTTCCATCACACAAGAGTGTACAATAATGTCATCAACAAATTTTATAACACTAAGGATTTGCAAACCTCCACTACAATACTAATGTTTGGTTAATTTAAAATAAATTACCCATATCCCAAAACAACCAAATTTTACGGCAACCCTTGGTAACGCTGTCAACCGTCACACAAATAGATACAAACATAATTTCTAAGTGACTTTATCAAGACAAAACCTTCCGCTATGAATTCATAAGATTGTCACACGAAAGCTGAGTTTTTCCCGAAGGTCAATCACATTTAAGGAAATCTCCATCACAAACTATTATAGTAATTATGTGCATAAAAATTGACCAATATTAATTAATAGCGTTAACATTACAAGGGAGAAAATAATGCCAGTTAGGAAAACAGAAGAGCGCCATCAACAATAATTCTGAGAGGGGGATTAGACCAGAACTATTCCAGTGTCAATGAGGTACCAGATTCCCACAAAGAACCTCGAGCTTAGTTGATCCGTAAGGCTAGTTATGGTTCTAGTTGCCAGGGATGGTCAAGGTACTTCCTGAGGATGGCCTTAAAAGTCTAGAAACAAGATGAAAGATAGTATAAGAGTCTACACCCGCGAGGCGGAAAACACACTACACACAACCTTTTCATTCAAAAAGTTTAATATCGAAACTCAAGCTGGTTAGCCCCAAGCCTTGATCACACAATCCTACAACCTTTCTTTCTCGATGCTAAAAGGTTATCAAAGGGACTTGCGAAGGAGCTAACAAAATTTCAAAAGGCAACTTGGGTGTCAGGTAGGAGCTCCATAGTTATCGTAAACTTACTTCCATGATATTGAAAATACTAGTTAATCAACATAACAACTTGCAACTCAATCACAGAGAAGATTTAATACATAAACAAACAGACGAAGGTCTATCATTCGAGTAAGAGAAACATAACATTCAAGGAGAGGGCACACGCATCCTTTTGACCCACATACTGCCAACGATAAAAGCTAAAACAAGACGACACAAGCAGGAAGGGAAATCTCCCATCATGACATTCAACTGAAAAATCAATGCAAGGAATAGTGGTTCGATTTCACAATATTTTTAAATAAAATAACAGTAGAAAAGTGTAGAAATATATTTCCTGTTTCTCCAGCTTCAACAGGTCGATATGGAACTCTCACTTTTGTCAAAATTGCAACAGGAGCAAGTGTCTCAGTTGATAAGGCCTTCACATCAATCTTGGTAGGTGCATCAGAACCAGAACGAAGAATCTCTTCCTTATTTGCACTAATCCCATGGAATTCGAACTCCAAATCTACAAGCATTGTAGCAAGACTTCCATTTCCACTAGACCAGAGCTGAGCTAAAGTTATTTCCACTGTGCGTGAGAAGAATTTATTCAGGGACCTCCTAACCTTGGTGCTCTCATATTAGGAGCAGTCCTAGTCTGAGATGAAGAAAAAGAAGATGGATTTAAAACAAAAACAAAAGATCTCTTGGTACAGACTCCATATCCATAAAACAGTCCCTAGACTCGGCATCCTCAATTAAGGCTGACCAGAGGCTACAACACCAACAATAACAGATGTCCCCCGACCCTTATGACAGCACTCTAGAGCAGCTCGCATCATACTAACATTTCAAAATTTAGATGGCAGAAAACTCTTGATGGTTCCAACCTCTTTGATTTCCTTGATAATGTTAAACTGATCCATTGACTTATACGGAATGCATCTGAATTATAACATCAAAAACTATTCAATCAACAACATTGATAACCTCGAATTCTATCAATGATAAATTACTATCTTCCTTTGCTTCAAATTTGGCATCTTCTAATGGTTCAACACGTCCCCATCGATCAACTGATAGCCTCATGGACCCACGGAACATGAAAAATTTGGCATTGTGTAGTATTACTGTTGCTCCAGGCTCATTCGCAACCCTCACACTATTTGAAACAAGAAAACCAAGTGGTATAGCCATTTCCCACGAATTGACGTTTAAGCAAATATAAAATGAATCAACTGCAACATCTGTGCCTTTTAACTTCACTGCCATTAGAACCACTATTTTCTGGTACCAAAGCTCCAAGCATAACATGACACCAGATGCAACAGATAGCTTGATAAAAGGCCCAAGATCTGCAAATGCATTCATTGAGTATCCTGTCCATGACTGTGGACACCACCCACAGGTAGCATAAACGTATTAAATAATCACAGGGGTCTAGCATGCCACATTTAAGGAAATAACTGCACCGTCAAGTCCCATGCTCCATTTGCAGACAAGCAACCAGCATAAGAGAATGTTTAATACGGCCCCAAGTGCCGATGACCACGCGGTTACGAAATTCTTGGACTGTTCCTGTAAAAATCTTCTAAGAACGTAATAGAATACAAACGAGAAAAGCATCGGAATACACAACAGAGACACTCTTCCTGATAATTCCGCAATGTCATCTGGCAGGCCTAAAATTTTTAGGAGAGGTGTGGTAAAGATATAAATGGGAAAAAGTGCAAATGCAATGGCGGTGATAACAATCCAAGAACGTCACATGTAAATTCCTAGTATGTTTTCTTTCTTTGCTCCATAAGCTTGTCCGCAAAGCGTGGAAACGGCACTCCCCATTCCTGACAGGAGACCTGAAGGGAAACCCACAATAGCATTGTCAACCATGGAATAAGCAGCTAGCTCCAAATTCCCAAAATGAAAAGGCGAGACAGCTCAACTAAAACTTTATCTCATTCTTCTACTACAGCTGCAAGATTTTGCAACAACTGATCACGACTGTGGACGCGTGCAACCAGAACATCAAGATCAACACCAACGGTTCCTTGGGATCACCCTGCGGCAGCTGTCACACTTATCTCTCTCTGGAGGCCACTGATTTTCTGAGATAAGTTTACTTCTCTACCCTGTAGCTGCTGTATATGGTCAATCACTTCCTCACGGCACTCTCCTAGGAGAATTTCAGTTCTACACTCCACTGGAACTGCCTGTACAGCATGATTTTGAGAATCCACACCCACCGCAGGTTTAATTGGCATTTGACAATAAAGTCCATAGTAACGTGTTGCAGGCTACCCAGAAGCCAAGGCATACGACCAGCACTTAATTTGCGCGTGAAGGACCAGGGAACAAGTCAAGGCGTGTTGGTGAAACAATAAAGGAGAGATGGCAGGTGGCCATCACTTCCACCCACTCTCAACTAACCAGCGAACAAACAATATCCATAAGAGTCCACATCTCCATCCTTCAACGCATCCAAAGCCTAGGCTAGATAAATGGGGGGAGAAAAGGAATCAAGGATTAGTTTAAATTTAGCTTTTTTTGTCCTTTTTTTTTTAAAAAAAAAAGGAAAATCTTTATATATATGGGGAATTACATTCTCCTCCCCTTAATAAAGCATCGTCCTCGATGCGACATAACACAGCGGAAAATAAATGATTCGCAACCAAGAATAGGTAAAGGAGAAAGTACACTTTATGGTTTAAAATTTTAGTTGATTAAAGCACGACCACAAGGTAGCCTTAGGGACATTTGGTAGAAATTTTAACTTTCAATGTTCTGTGAAGATTGGCAGTTCCTTCTTATTTATTATTTTCATTAGTCTCTTTCCATTAACATTATTCTTACTTTAATTTCTTTAAAATTTCATCATTGAAGATTTTTAATTTATTCCTTATTGTGGGTGCCCAACATGAACTGCTAACACAACACCCTGTCAGGTTCAAAAGACACTACAGATTCACAAGCACACAAGTATATACTTCATGATTGTATTACACCACAAAAGGTTACTCAAATACGGAATAGAATAAGCACAGTCCACATAACATAGTACTTGTCACACATCAATGACTGACACAGAAAATACTGAAACAAAAGAGTACTACAATCCACCAGACATTCCCTCAATTTACATCAATGAAAGACTCACATAACACCAAACCATGGTACAGGTACATAGTGTCCACAAGGGAATCAATGACATAACCACAACATCACAACACATATCCATCTGACATGAGTAACACATACATCGAAAGACCACTACCAAACAACACAATAACTCAACATATATCCTGAAACATCAACCATACAGACAAATATCATAAGCCTCCCTCAAACTCTTATGCCTCCCTCAATCTCTTATGCCTTCCTCAAACTCTTATGCCTCCCTCAAACTCTTATGCCTCCCTCAATCTCTTATGCCTCCCTCAAACTCTTATGCCTCCCTCAATCTCTTATGCCTCCCTCAATCTCTTATGCCTCCCTCAAACTCTTATGCCTCCCTCAAGGAGGCTGGTTGTCCCTATGGTCCAAGACACATAGAGTTCGAACACTCCTAACCCAAGTGACATAATAATAAAAATAATCACTACCTATTGTAGGCTCCTTAAGCTTTCTGAAAACATCACCAAAATCTAGATCACCTTCATACAATTCCTTAACTACCTCAAACCCTAGTACTTTATTTTCCATTGTTGTTAAAAGGGCTACACGCCTACTCAAGGCATCAACAACTTGATTCTGCTTACCAGACTTATTCTTTAAAAAAAAATTATATTCTTGCAAAAATGAAACCCATTTTTCATGCCTACTATTTAGTTTCTTCTGTGTGTTTACATACCTCAAGGCTTCATGGTCAGTGAAGAGTACAAATTCCTTTGCTACCAAGTAATGTCTCTAGTTCCTTAATGCCTGAACAATAGTGTAAAATTCCACATCATAAGTAGAATATTTCCTCTTGACTTCATTTAGCTTTTCACTGAAGAATGCCACTGGTCATCCTTCTTGACTCAACACAACTCCAATCCCAACATGTGAGGCATCACAGTCAACCTCAAAGACCTTGCTAAAATATGGCAATGCCAAAACAGGTGCTTCTGATACTTTCTTCTTCAACAATTCAAAACTATCTATTGCTCCCTTGGTCCATACAAACTACCTCCCTTTTGTACACTTTGTTATGGGTGCAGCAATGCTACTGAAATTCCTGATGAACTTCCTATAAAAAGTTGCATATCCTTGAAAACTACGAACCTCTGTCACATTCCTTCGAATAGGCCATTCCAGAATTTCCTTTACTTTTTCCTCATCCATCTTCACTCCATCCTCTGATATGAAAAATCCCAAAAAAACAAGAATCTTCTGAAGGAATCTACACTTCTTTAATTTTTCATATAGACTCTCTTTACGTAACAAGTCTAGCACCAATTTCAGATGTAACAAGTGTTCTTCCACTATCTTACTGAATATCAAAATATCATCAAAATAGACAACAAACTTACCATTGTATTCTCAGAGTAATCTTTTCATCAACTTTATGAATGTACTGGGTGCATTAGATAGCCCAAATGGCATCACCATCCACTCGTATAATCCATCTTTTGTTTTAAAAGAAATTTTCCATTCGTCCCCTTAATGAATTCGGATCTGGTAGTAACCACTCCATAGGTCAATCTTTCTAAAATATCGGGCTCCCGTTAGCACATCCATCATATCATCCAATCGCGGAATTGGAAACTGATACTTAATTGTCATCTTGTTTATGGCCCTACTATCTACACACATTCTCCAGTCTCCATCTTTTTTGGGAGTCAATAATGCTGGAGTTGCACATGGACTCATGCTTTCTCTCACTAACCCTTTCTGTATTAGATCTGTCACTTGTCTGTTCAACTCTTCACTCTGTGTCGGAATCATCCGATAGGCTTCCTGGTTTGGAAGGGCCGATCCTGGGATCAAATCAATATGGTGTTGAATATATCGCTTTGGAGGTAACCCATCTGGTAGCTCATCTGGTATGACATCTTTGTATTCTTTTAGTATCTTTTCTACTGCAACAGGTATATTAAAGCCTTCTTTCTCAAGCTTCTTTTAAATTAGTGCATAACAACATCCAACTTCTTCCATTTCTGTAACAAACTCTTTTGTAGCCAATAAGACCTCACTCTTCTCTTCTTCCTTGAAGGGTAACAAGACCACCTTTACACCATCCTTCCAAAAGGTATATGTATTTTTCCATCCATCATGTGTAACCTTTCTATCGTATTGCCAAGGCCTACCTAGTAATATATGACATGCATCCATTGGGATACATCACACCACACCTCATCCTTGTAGGTATTCCCATTTGAAAACTGTATAAGGCATCTTTTATCTATGGTTACTTCATTTCCTTTCTTGAACCATGATATACGATAGTGATATGGGTGCTTGTCAGATTTTAGATTCAGTTTATCAACCATTACATTTGAAACCATATTTTCACAACTACCACCATCAATAATAATTTTACATGCCTTTCCTCCAGAGGTGCATCTTGTTCGAAATATATTTGTTCACAGCCACAAATCAACACCAAAATCGTCATGTTATTTCTTCTTCCTTGGGGAAATCATCGTCCTCCTTATCATGAGGGTTTCACCCAAGTCTGCAGCAACCTCCATTTCTTCTTCATCTTCAGCTTCAACCAAATTTACTTGTGGTTTTTATCCTTACCATCTATCTTTTGTAGGATAGTGCGGACACTCAAAAGATTTGTGCCCCTCTTCACCACATCTGTAACATGTATATTTCCTTTAGGGGCTATTCCAGCCACGTTCTCCATTATAACCTATTCCCCTCTAAAACTCCCTACTTCTTTGGTAGTTACCATGGCTTTGACTAGAATCTTCATACCCTTCTGCATTAGAGGATTCACCTTTTGTACATTCAAATCTACCCCTGCCTCTCATTGGAGATGATGATGTCCCTCTCTTCACAACTCTTCTAAAATTATTTCTCTTGTTCTTTTCTTATGACTTTAATGTGAGTTGATAAGCATCATCTAGGCTATGGATCCAGAGCATACTCAACTCATCTTGTATGGTGTAACTCAACCCAGTTATGTACCGTGTAGCCTTTGTTCTTCAGACTCTCCCTATTCCACCCTGATTGATAGCTTGTAAAATTCATTAGTATACTCCTCAATGCTGAGATCCTTCTGCCTTAGGTTTTGGAACCTTCAAAAGAGTGTCTAAGCATAATCTACAGGAAGAAACTTTTCCTTCAACTTCTTTACCATTTTATTACAGTTTCGGATCTTGCCCTTTCCATTCCTTTGTCTTTCATTTTGTAGGTGATCCCACCATATCAATGCATGTCTGACCAACTTAGTGCATGCAAACTTAACATTCTTCTCCTCTGAAAGGGTTTTCCACTCAACTAATTTTTCCATGTGATTTAACCAGTCAATCAACTCCTCTGGTCGTAACCCTCCACCATAATCAGGAACATTAATCTTGATGTCTTCATTCTTTCCCTCTAAATCCCTGATCAATATCTCCTCAAATGGTCTCTCATTCAAGGTTTCTTCGTCTCTCTCATTTTCTTATTCATCTCCTCCTTCATTCATTAATGGAGGCTCTTCTTCAATATCACTATCTGGGTTTGCATCCCCATTTGCATGTCTCCTTCTAAGGTGGGTAACTTCCTCCGTGAGCTCAGCAACTTGTCTCTGTAGCTCCTACATATGGCTATTCATCTGGGCATAACCTCCACTCCCGCGTCTAGCCATGGTTATATTAAACAAATTTAAAAACTACACATAAAAATGTAATATGTTACCTTAACTATTTCCACAAGATCAAAATCCTGCTCTGATACCAATTGATGTGAACCCAGCTACAAGAGGTTGAAATACCTGCAAAAACACACATAAACAACTTTGCAAATAAAACCAAGAGTTTAAAAATAGCTTACTTCTCATTATGGAATTCACACTGCTCTATTACATCATTACAATCCTCCTTTTATTTCAAGACTACTCTAAAACCCTAAAATGCCAACAAACCCTAAAATGTCAAAAAAACCTAAAATGCAAAAAAACTCGGATTGAACCCAAAATTTGCGTGCCAAATATGCATTCATAAATTAGGGCTCATGCGAAATTTGGACTTATTCTTACAAGAACAACAAAAGTTATTAAAGTTCTAAGACCTAGTCAAAAGTGGAAAAAACATTCAGAGCCAATTTTAGGCCACTAGATGAAGGAATTCGAGCCCGAAAACGTGCCAAAATGACCCCAGCATAGTAATAATGCATAACTACCACCCTGTAAAATTTTAGGATGGTCCAACGGTCATATCAAAAGTTATGGCCTCTACAAGTTATGTTACCCGCATCATTTTCTTACAAAAATGGTTGACTTGCGGGGCCACAAAGGAAATTTTTCCAAAGTTAAATTTGTGGATCGGCGGGGCAGGGGATATATTTTAGTCCTTTGGAAATTTTCACAAAAAGGTGAAAGTTTACATTGCTGGACCATAGGCCCGATGAGGTTTCATTCGCTAAGTTAAAAATGCAAGTGAGATAGCTGCAGGTCTGCGGGAGACTTTCAAAATTTTGCAAATTTTCTCAAAATTTACAAGTTATAAGTGCAGGCCAAATAAAAATGTGAAGTTTTTGGGGATGCTGGGCTATGGAGATATTTTAATTTTTTTTTAATTTTTGTGCAAAAGGCGTAGTTTGCAATCAGGAGCATGCAAAGCCGAGAAGGTCTATCGCCAAATAGAAAAACTGCAAGTTGCAAGCTTGCGGACTTGCCGGAGAATTTTACACTTTCAAAAATTTTGCGTAAAAAGCCGCGATTTCAATTTTGGGACCCCGAAGATTTTGGGCAAGGTTGTATTTCAGGCCATCGGAGCTATGGAAATTTTTTTGGCATTTTACATTTTTTGGAAAAAGGCACAAGTTGTATTTTTGGGCCCATGGATCCATTTTGCGAAAGATTGCTTTTTTGCATTTTTTCACATGGATTGTATTCAAATGATCATAACTTTCGAACCAGATCTCCAAATGTGAAAAATTTGATACTGTTGGAAAGATATCGACCTCCTCTACACCATGGAAGCATAAAATATTGTTTTCAACAAGACTTTTGGGTGATAAGTTTGAAAATGTATTTTCACACGATTAATATGTGATTTGATTGCTCAACCAGATCAGATTTTTATTTGATCTACCATTCTTCCTTCTCCAACATGCCAACAGACATAGAGAACTAATTTGACAGATTACAGGAGCATTTGAAGGCATTGATGGTTGGTGGTTGAGCTTTCGAATCAGATTTTACTCCTTTTCTTCTTCTCTTATCTTCTTTTGATTTATAAATGTAAGAGCTCAACTCTTTGTAAAGGGTTGGTCATTTTTCTCTTCTGCCCCGTCTCTCTTTCTTCCCTTGGGTCGAATGCAGATCTTAAGCCTCCTTTCTTTTCTCTGTAATGGCATTTTCTTGTCTCTTGCCCAATAATGATGTATTATGTAAACTTTTGGAGCAATAAAATCCATTTTGTGATGCATTTTGTCCACCCTTGGCTCGTTTTATTGTCTTTTCTTGCCTCTCATCATTTCAGGGAATACTGTGCATATTTTGATGTTTATTACAGGTTTTTAAAGTTATGTTTAATGGGTTTGAAGTGATGTTCTGTGTGAAATTCATCTCTGTTTTTTTGGTGCATATTGTTCACCCTCTCCATTGCTCACCTCTCTCCACTTCAGGTAGCTAAGATTGTGATCAACAACCCCTTCCATTCTGGTGTATCACCGCTTTAGTGTAGGCTATTTTTTCCCTCTTTCTCTCTCCTTTGTCCATTGGAATGGTTAGATTAGGATTAGATAGTTTACCTGCATTAGAGTAGCTTGTGGGAGGTAGTTTAGAAGCAAGAACCATCCTTCTCTAGAGGATCATCTAAAGTTTGTAAGTCCCACATCTTGACAGATAGTCCCATGTTACAAAAGTTACACCAAATGCACCACTCACATCTGAATCCATTCGGGGGTGCTGTAATTTTGGCATAACACACACTTCATTATTATATGGTTGAGGATTGGGTGCCAATAAGGAGTATGGATTCTCCTCTTATTTTATTATAGGTTGGGAAGATATCTTCACCTAATCCCCTTTCATTGTATTGTGATTCAAGATAAGAGTGCAAAGGTGAATATTAGAGGAGTTATAGTTTGTTGGGGCCAAAACGATCACCTTTGTAATCTTATATTATTGTTGGAAAGAAGAACTATTACATTGTAATAAAATGAACTATGATAATTGAGAAAAAGGGTGTATTTTTATCTTGTTATCTTTTTTATGATTGTAAAAGTATGAGTTTATTGCAAGGAAAGAAAAGAGACACTTTCTCATTTTATTGTAAATGTTAGTACATTGAAATGTTCAAATTGTTGCAAGTTTGAAATAGACTTGAGATGATCTTATTCTTGCTTGCAAAATAAATAATATTGTGAAAATTATTTGAAATGCAATTTGTGAACTTCTTGTTTCCATATATATGTTTTTTTCTTTTAAAAAGAATAAGTTTCATTTAAGCATGTTTTACTTACATATTATTCAAATTATTATGTAAAATGGAGTAAATTGGGTAGTTGCAATGAAGTCAAATGTTATACAATGTGATAAGAGGGAAAATTATATATTTAGTGTATTAAATCAAAGAAATATTTCCTCTTCTTTGCTTTCATTTGGTTAAATAAAAATACTATTAGTTTCAGCTATTCTACTCATGTAAATAGATAGAAAATTACAACTACTTAAGCCCTTATATTTCATATACAAGCAAACTTGATTGATTAAAACAAAGAAGACAAAAAATATGTAATTATAATTATGTTTATCTATATAAATTTATATATATTATAAGTATATGTATTGTTAAATAAGATCACTATATATATATATATATATATATATATATAAAAACAAATAAATTTTATATAAAAAATGAAATACAATATATAGTTGTATAAGGGATGTAAACTAAAGTTGATTTTTACAAAAATGTGTTTGATTTGGGCTAGGCCATGGCCCAAACCGTATTATAATTGTTTATTACTGGGTTTGGGGGAAGTGGGGGTAGGGTGCCACCCCCCACCCCCAACCCATAATTATACGGGTTTAATTATGGGTTAGGATGTGTGGCACCCTCCCCCACAATAAAATTTATAACCCTATGATTTAAATGGTTGTGGCTACCCTCTTAAGCACATGCCACATAGCTAAAACTTGGGCCATATAAAATACAGTAGATCGAACTTGTATTTGCTAGTAATAAAATACTACACAATATTATATATATATATATATATATATAGAAACACACACAGAAACACACTCAAAATGGAATATACAGAATGTAGATTCATCCAAACTTGTAAAAAAAAGGAATTCTATATAAATGAAAATAAACAAAAATAAATAGGGTAAAACAATACTGATAATAGGAATAGATAAAATCTCCCATTTAACATAAAAATAATACAAAACTATTGCAGTACAGGAAATCCATCCATAGCTTTCATGGCCTCCATGGCCTCCATGCTCCCTAACCTGCAAAATTTAAAATGAATTTGATTAGGGAAAAAATGAAAATAAGAAGTCAACATAAGGATTCTTAGGGAATCTTAGAAAATATAAGATCTAAGGGTCAACATTAACCTAATCGTATGGTGGAGGATGAATCCTACATCTTTTTAAGTTGTGGTATTTTGTGGGATTGAGTATTTTTATTTTTTTAGTAAAAAGGTATGGGTATTGGTTTAATGGGGCCACTTATTGCCTTAGTCTGTTAGGATAAAATATGACCCTCGTTAGTGTGGGATAAATAATAGGTTTTAGGTGTGGGACCATAGTAAGAAATTTACTAAAGATAAAATATTTAATATATGTGGGATATGGATGTTAGGTGATTAGGGGAAATAAACTTAGGAGGTCATTCTTGTTAAGCTAGAAAGGAAATTAATGGAGTCATTATTAAAAGATTATACTTGTAAATGACTTTAGAAATAGAATAATAATATTTAATTATTAATTTGGTTCCGAATTAATAGTTGGATAAGAGGAAATTATTAGACGTGAATGGATTTATTATAGATGCATTATCTACCTTACAATCTTTTAAACAAAAAAAATAATGTAATTTTCCCTAGTAAATTGATAGCTTTTATTACGGTTTTGCACATTGAAAATTATGGGTGTTACATAAAGCATGATGTTTTATTTTTTAGAGAATAAAAATTGTATTGTAGATAAGAATAACCCATGGAAAAGTTAGTGTCATACCTAAAAAAATAATTTTTCAAAGAGAATATTTGAACCTAAGGTCTTTATAATAAACTCTTGAAACCAAATTTAGAATTGGATGAACTTTTATAGAGATACAGTGAAATAGGAAACATGATTGAGCTCCAAAAAGTGTCATCCTTTAGAATTTCTATTGATTATAGATGTGTCAGAGAAAAGTAGAGGACAATGTGGAAGACAACCAAAATTACATTTTGAGGCATTGATATAATCAAAATTTTGGGCTAGTTTTGGAAAGCTACATTCACCATCTATGCATACGGAATACCCTCTGCATGGTATCAGATAGTCACATGTAATTAGTGCATCTGTAAAGTATGAAAAATAGTAATTCGCACATTTTCTTGTCTTTGAAATAAGCATCAACCATCGTATATTCCCGTCTAAAGATATTTTTTATTGTATATATATGATGTTTAAGGAATATTATAGATTGTGGTTTGTAAATATTAATCTCACAATTCATTTGGTTTTTTTTCATTCTCTTTTAATTTAATTAAAATTTATTATGAAAGATGGAATTACTATGAATTATTATTTACAACTTTGTAGACTAGTCTACAGGATCCTATTCATTCACTAAATTTTTTAAGGAAAGACATACGATGACTACGATTTGATTGGACTTTAATATATGCAATGAAATTATAAATCCTGTTTCTAAGTTTTAAAATTATAAAAATTGAACTCAAGATAGCAGTAACCCCTGAAACATTTGGCATCATACCTAAAAAAGCATCTTTGTAAGATAAATCTTCAAAGAAATTTTTTTTAAAAATAAACTCATGAAACCAAAGTAGGAAATGATAGACTTTCATAGAGATAAGGTTAAATAGGAAACTTGTGGTGTTTATGTGGATGTGTTTGTTTGGTACCCCTATAGATCACATAATAACACAAAGTTAGAATAATCTACAAAAACTCTTCTTTTCAATGGGATCATACAAATCCTATAACTTATTTTCTTATGTCAAACATCTATGCATAAGTGCACAAATCTGGTGAGGCTCAAATGGTAAGGAAATCGATGAGGTGTAAAATAAATTATTCCCTTTCCGCCATAGTGAAAATTTGGAAATTGGTTTTGGATTGTTAAGATATGCCTTGAGACAACTAATGGAGTTGTAAGGAACCTCTGTGGATGTGTTGACAACCATAATGTAACCTGATTTATCTCTAATATCACCTTTAATAATAGAAATTTACTCTTCCCACACCTTTTAGTCCCATCTTATCAAGATATCTTAATGTGGGTCATTGTCTGCAAGATGGGTCTTTTCGAAAGGTATTTAAATTTTTGAATCAAATACCATAAGAGGGTTTAAAGAGAGACTCAACATCTTTGGACAGAACACTCTCTTATTGTGTGAAAATGATATCTTCAAGGAAATAGTTTTTGGTGAGGCACTTCACTACTGTTTGACTAGATGCCTCAAAGAGATGTAATCTCAAGGTTTGTGTTAATGGCAAGACTTGCCCAAAGTGGAGTTTTGAGAAGAAATGGGAATCTAGAAATAAAAGTGCATCTAGTAAGTGTATCATCAAATATGTGGTGGTGAACGATAATATTTTTCTAGGAATATTTCATCTCTCCATATCTTTCATAATTTGTGTTCTTTAGTTTTCATTTGCAAAGAAATAAATCTAAAACTTTGGAATATCTCACATTTGAATATTTTTTTTTATAATCTTGTTTTGTAAAATAATAAAATGAAACATGGCACTTGGGTAACCCAAATAACTCTTGATAACTAAGCATAAACTTAAACGCCTCCTTTGGCCACAATTTGGAAAAATTAGTAACCAAACTTTTAGCGTGAAACAAGAAAAACTCTTCCTTAGGTTTCACATTACCAACTTGTAGTTTGATCGTCATCCATCACTGCAACCACAACCTTCTATGGTGATATACCCCAGGTTTCAAACTTAGGTGTTTGTATCCATTGGTATTGGCGAGAACTAGAATATTATCCAACTAAAACAACCCTATCTGTCTACCATGCAAAGTTAGAAAATGTAATTTTTGAGAGACTTGTAAAACAACACTCTAAGCCCTATAAAGGATATGTCAATCATCATATGTGTATTTTTTATGTAGAGATTCATGTCAATAAATAGCTCGACCTCACTTGACCATTTCCACTCTCTTTTTCACTCCTCTAAGAGCCCTGGTGCTATGTTTTCACACTTTTAGGAAGCTATCAAAACTAAAAAGTTGGATTTCATTTTTAAACCACGGTTCTAACCTTGAGAAATGAAATGTCTTTCCACCTTAGCAAAATTATAGTATATTTACTAGAATATTTCTTTCAACCTATATTTTGGGGAAAAACACTCTTCTAGATAGTTCAGAAAGGGATTTTTGTAGGCCTCATGTCATTTTTTGACTAGGTCAGACTGACTCAACTAAGACCGGTGGCTCCAGAAAAATCGTCGCCATTTGCATCCTAGTTACCAATTCTCATTCCTATTAACTCTGTTGAATTCTACATATATAGGGGGACTTGTAGGAAATTTCTCATTACATGTCCATCCATCAAATGTTATATTTGCATGTTGTTTTTTGAGCCCTCTAGATAAATTTTTATAATTTGCAACTAGGCCAATTACAACTAATGGACTTAGAAAATTGTCTACCAATCGTAAACTATTCACCAGTTCCGAGTTCCATCAATTCTTGTGAATTCTTGGTGTATAGGGGGGTATGTATAAATTTACCCATGGTGTGCTTTCTCATCGGATGATAATGTTTGAAATTGGTTTCTTAGCCTCTTAACCTTAATTAAAGGTTTTCTACAACTGGCGGGAAAATGTAAAAATAAAGTTGTAGGACCTCCAGCAGGTAACCAAACCTTCTTGGAAACTTGTTGACACATGTAAATAACTATTTGAAAATATATCATGTGACTTGTTGTGTGAAGTTCAACTTTTGGACAAATATTATTTCTCTCTTCCCTATCTCTTTCTCTCTCCTTGGTTAGGAAATAAGGTGAAATGAAATGAAATAAATATGTGTCTTTAACCATCTCCTTTCAAATGTAAATTATTAATATTATGTAAATGGAAAAACTGAAAATGTTAAGTATGCTTGATCTGGGTGGATGCCATGCCAGTGATTTATCACTAATTTCATGCTCACTTGGTTTTACAGGATGTAAGAAAGATAGCGAAAGAGTGTGGTGTATTTTATTTTTTATTATCATAATTTATATAGGTTATTGTAGAATGTATATATGCATAATGTATTTCCATGTTACAAAAAAAATTATATTTTGAATTTGGTGATATATATGAGATGTTAGTGTTAGAGATACCTTGGGAAATGTGCATTTTAATTCAGATTTACGTATGGTAAAAATGTATGATATATATATATATATATATATATATATATATATACTAAATTAATTTTAATTTAATATATTGTAGTTCATTTTCAATGTGAAATAAATAATTGGTGTGTTATACTCTTTACTTTAAAAAGGTAATAAAGAAATCTAATCACAACAATCAACCTTAGTTTAAAACTAGTGCATATCTATCCTTCTCACATGATATTTCTTATCCTAAAAGAAACTGAAACCATATAATGAACAAAAAAATTACACTCTATAAAATATTCAATTTTAAGTAAATAAGAGCCCAAATTTTTGAGTTTTCATCGTACCCTATATGTTTACCGACATCATTGTAAACCTAACGGTTAGGAACTATTGATAGTCAATCACAACACCCCTGAATGTCTACAACTCAATGGGTTGAGAATATCAGTGTGATTGCATAACATGGAGCTTTTCCCAAGTGTGGGACCTTGTGAATCAGGAAAGCTCTCCAGATGAAGACCAGTTCCTATTCCTTTGTTCAGATGCACACATAAAAATGCAGAGGGTTTACTCAAAAACCTAATCTAACTTGCCAAGGAGACAGGGTAAGAAGATGCATAAAAATAAACCTAAACTAACAAAGGTGATGCACATAGGAATGAAGAACACATGTCTTGAAAATAAACACAAACCATTAAAATGCAATGCAAGATCATGCAAGGATAACAAAATTTGTAGTGAAATATCAGGAGGAAGAAAATGAACACAGAGAGGGTTGAGAATCATCCATAGACATGTATTGTTTTCTCCAAAGATTGATACAATACACTACAAAATTCCAAGAGGTAAATTTTCATTACAATTTTAGATGGGAGGGTTGAACTCCACAAATTCACCTGCCAAAGAGAAAAAGGGAGGGGCAAAACAAGAATTTCCAACCTTTAGAAAGAAGCCCCTCCTTACAATTTATAGAAAGAATGAGAGAGGGAAGAGAGAGGAATCCCAAATCTACCCCAACCACCTCCAGATTGTATTTAATTCATCTCATTATGGCGGTAGGTGAGAACCCTAGCAAACCCAAAAAATGGGGAACTATATTTTGCATTTTTGAAGAACTTTTTCTCACCTAGTTGGATAGAGGACCTTGTAAGACTTTATGAAAATTCCAACCTTGTGTGAATCCGAGATCCTTGTGAAAAGTTATGGCCATTTGAACATCTTGGTTAGGGTTTGCTTCCTTTCGGGGTGTCGACGCTCAAAATGTTGCACCTCTAAAAGGTGCACCTTGGCGCATCCATCCTCATGTCAACATACTTTTAAGTGCACCATATGCACTAAAAATTTGGTGTTGGTGCCTTCTAATCTGCGCCAAGGGTGCAACTTTTTCCATGTTGGCGCCTTCTAATCTGTGCCAAGGGTGCAACTTTTTTCCATGTTGGCGCCTTCTAATCTGCACCAGGGGCACAAATTTTTCCATGTTGGTGCCTTCTAATCTATGCCAGGAGTGCAAGTATTTCCATGTTGGTGCCTTCTAATCTACGCCAGGGGCGCAAATTTTTCCATGTTGGCACCTTCTAATCTGCGTCAGGGGCACAACTTTTTCCATGTTGGCGCCTTCTAATCTACGCCAGGGGCGCAAATTTTTCCATGTTGGCACCTTTTAATCTATGCTAGGGGAAAATTTTTTTCCATCTTGGCACCTTCTAAATGTTGGGTTTTGATTTTCTTTGATTTCCAGATTCTTTTGTTTGTCTATATTTACCCAGGGAGGGAGATATATACAACAGGAACATTATGGTCAAACTTTATCTGGAGTTAGTAGAAATAACACTTATTTACTATCCTAGTGGACTACATTCTCTTACAAAGTTAGATTTAGAATTAAATTTCTTCATCAAATGAATTGCATGTGGGACTCAGATGACACAAATGGAGCTACTAAAATAGTTTTGCTATAACTTAAAATCTTGTTACTGATATCATTAGTTCTTCACAGCTAATTTTTCTACCTTCGCTAGTGTCGTTATAGCGCCTTGGTCTTTTTCATAGCTTTATGGGGTAAATATGTTTTGTAAGCCTTAATATTATATATAATAGGGTGTAGATCCCTGAGTGTAAATTTGAATTAAACTAAAACTTAGTTGATTATGAGGTTAACTTATGCATAGAAAATTATAAGTAGATCTTACAAACAACATTGATGTGAAATATGTTGGATCAAGAGAAATAAGGAAACTAAAAATTTGGTTCCATGACACTAAGAATAAAAGAAATTTCACATGTGGAATCAAAAAATTCTGAAACACAAGATCTTACCTTGAACACAAATCACTTGTGGTTCATGTATGGTCCTAATACTTCCAATCATGTAATTCTTAAATATATTACACAAGTAATTTTGTAACTCTTTTGTTATAAGGTGACACCAATAATGAGACGATAGTGCAATGTTAGAGTAAAGAATTTAATAGTAAAACGAGATTTGAGGTTAGGAATAATGTCACTCTTGGAGTCCTTGTAACTCAAGTAGACATTAAATTGTGTTAAAGAGAATATGAATTCCCATGGTGTGATTAAAATTCAAGAAAACAAAAGATTTATATCAATCTAAATAAAAATTCTTGATGTGGAAATGTTGAATGGATTAAAAATGGTTTTTAACTATTTTATTTACGATGGGAAACAAGGATACCATGATTGAAAAATGTTTTGGGAAAAGGTATCTTGAATATAAATATGCCTCAAATCCTAATATTCATGTCTTGACATCTTTTCAGATTCACTATTATAGTAAGGGTAAAATTTAATCATTGAATAAGTGTTTGAGAAACATAATCTTAACATAAGAACAAGAAAATTAAGAACTTTGTATGCAATTTGAAATATGGAAATTACTTATTAATTTAAGGATATTGTCGTAAGGGATAAAGATCCAATTTAAATGGTCAAACTATAAGTTGAATGTGAAATGAATTTAAGAATTTGTAGGTAGAAAATGGATAAAATTATCCTTGTATAAAAATGTTCTTGGATCATTTCTTATCATAAGGAGAACGCCAAGGAGCAGGGCACTTATTACAAAGTATGGTTTAATAATTACATCTTCTATCACGGAAAGAAAAGATTAAAAAACAAAGCTAAGTCTGCAATGCATAGTGCTAAATCTTTACCGTTGAGAGCATAATCATTGGAAAAATGGGGGGTCCACCGTGTAAAATAGAGCCCACCCATAATCCATCATGGAAAGAAGATGGTGTGCTCTAGAACTATCTTTAAATTGGAGGTCTTACGAATTTGATAGAAATAATTCAAGGCTTTGATTAGGACATTTCTATTAAATTCGCACATGGATGGAAGAATCAGGTTGTTAAATATAACAACATGGAGGTTGAGATAATGGAGGAGCTCATCACCCAGATCACGGGACTCAGTCTTGATGGCACCAAATTATTTAATAAGAAGGTAGATAGAGAGGTGGAGATAAAGAAATTCCTAGACGAAGGGGAAAATATTGAGTTTGTGACAGCCGACATCAAGTTGGATTCGATTCCTGAGCCTTTTGATTGTTAGGATACGTTGGTTATTAGATTAGTTGTCTTTCTTATCTTGTTATCTCTTCTTCCATTATTCTCTGCCACTTTTGTGGATCTTCTCAGTTCAGTTAGGGAGTCAGTTCAGATTTCAGTCCTATATATACTGTACGTGAGCTTTGTTCTAGATAGAATAATATGAGATAAATCTATTTCTTCTATTTCTCATTCCGTAGCTTTGCTTCAGTTTGGTATCAGAGCGTGGCATAGATCTGGGAGGCGTTGGACAGTCTTTGAGCGAAGGAGATTTCCCCAGGGTCCGTTTTTCCCGCCATAACGGTTCCAGTTCTGCGCATATGGTGATAAATTATTAGCACGCATGCCGAGGGGTGCCATTTGAACACGCTTTCCACTGAACCTGTGCATGAAGCTTTTCTTCACCCTCCTTCTAGCGCCTGAAGCTTTGCTGCTACATGGATGCGCGTGATCCATTCACTAGCAGCAGCATTTGGAGCAAGGATCGATCACTCCATTAAGTCAGAGAATCAAAGTCTTGTTAGAAGGAGCCTGCGTAGCCTCTGCCAAGTAGTAGAAAAGAGATCTGCCAGTCTTAGTCGATGTAATCTGAATCTGATGCTTCCATATCATAGACAACAGCTAGTGGAATCAACGTGGACGTGACGAAATTCACCAACAGCAGGAGCAATTCAGCCAAAACACGTGGCTCCAGGACAGGCGTGAGTACCTGCTGAGTTTTTTGTATATCACGCAGCGGAGGAAGATAAACCTGTTCCAGAACGTGGAAGCAGTTGCGTGGAGATTCTTGCTGGTGCGAAGGAGATTAGTGGAGATCTGCAGCTGGAAGTGGAAACAATCTAAGAATTAAACACAAGTTGGACGTGGAGATCTCGTCAGGAGAGAGAATTTATTTCTGTGCGTGGAGACCTTCAAACGCTGTCGAGGTAGTTTTGAGTCTACAACAGTCTCTTCTACACTACATCGAATGTCGAGTGTAGACAACTCGATTGAAAGCGTCAACAACACGGTCGCCACAGCTGAAAGCCACAACATCAACTCGCCGGCCAGAGAACACCGTGGAGAAGCTCCTGAGACCTCCGGGTTCTACTTTGCCTTGCTGAATGAGCTTCAAAATTGCGGCAATCTTGCATTCGAAAAACTTGTTCGAGAAGGACTCCTTGAGTACTTTCTTTTCGACGTCAGCTGCCAAGCAAAACGAGTACGGGAAGAATTAGAAGCCGGATACGACGCAGATTGTGACGATGAAGAAGAACGCCCTGCAAAGCGTCGTCGTCTCACAGCACGCGAATATCGCGAGCATCTACAAGCCAGTCATTCTCGACAGTGAGTCCAAATTGTAATAATTTTTTCAAATAAATAAATATTTTTTTATTACAATGTCTGCTCCGAAGTTACTTCTGTTTGACGCTCAGTTGCTCAAAGGGCCTAATTTTGTGGCCTAGAAGACAAAAATGAAGACAATCCTTCAATTTGAAGGATTATGGGGAATTGTCACAAGGTCTGTGCCTGCTCCCACAGCCCCCGATGAACTGATAAAATATGACATGGCTTGTGCTAAAGCCTTGATGCTGATATTGCTCAGTATCAGAGATGATGTGCAACCGCATATTCAGAATGCGGAGAAACCCAAGGAGGCCTCGGATAAGTTGGCAACCATCTATGAAGCCAAAAATCAGACAAAGATTCTTCATCTTCAATCGAATTTGCACACCCTCTTTATGGGGTCTGACGAGAAAGTGGAGGAATTCCTGCGTCACGTGGCTGAGTTGAGATCGGAGTTATTGGCGCTCGGTGAAACGGTAGATGATAAACTACTCGTCCCAATCACCTTGAGAGCCCTCCCTTCTCAATTTCGAGTGTTTTTTACAACACTGAATGTGTCTAAACAAACAGTGACATTCGAAGAGCTTGTGAATTTTCTGTAGCAAGAAGAAGCTATCACTTCATTGCATGGGGAGTCTCAGGACATAGCCTTGTTCTCAAAGCCTCATCGTGGCCAGAAGAATTGGAAAGGTCCCCCAGAGAAGCCAAATCCAGCGCAATCCAAACAGAAAGATCAAAAGTCAAAGAGATGGTGTCACATTTGCAGAACCAATACTCACGACACTGATCACTGTTGGCACAACAGCCTGAAACAAGGGCCTTCAAGCCATACAAGCACATCCGGGCGCGAATATTTTCAAAATTCTAAACGACGTCCCCGCTGGAGAAAGCAAAAAGGACATCTTGCAGCCCAACAAGAAGATGATGAATCTGATGAGGAGACATCAGAAGGAGCCCATTGTAGTAAGAATCTTGTACTCGTCTCTCAAACTTCTCAGCCCACGAAGAAATTCTGGTTGATAGACTCTGGTGCAAGCAAGCATATGTCAGGTGACAAGAAGTTGTTTGATTCACTACACGAAGAGCCAACTGGAGATCGAGTTCGGATAGCGGATGATAAAGAGTACATTGCAGAAGGAATAGGGAATGTGACCATTCCTCTGGGGCCACGAAAATGTACACTTACAAAGGTACTATATGTTCCTGGCTTGACTAGCAATCTTTTGTCAGTTACTCAGCTCTTGAATCATCACCTTAAGGTTGAATTTCTTGTTCAAAATGGCATTAAATCATGCTTAATCTCCTGACAAGGTACGGTTCTTGCTAAAGCCTTTGTAAAAGATAAGTTATTTGCTTTAGATACTGTTTCATCTTCTGCAGTAGCTTTATCTGCTTCAACAATAGAATCAACTGCCTTATGGCATTTTAGATATGGACACTTGTCAGTCGGTTCACTGCACCAGATGAGTTCAAAATCAATGGTCCGTGGACTGCCCAAATTGTCCAGTTCCTTGCCTATTTGTCCTGGCTGTCTTGCAGGAAAACAACATAGAGATCTGTTTCAAGCGAGCACCTTCCATGCCAAGAAATGTCTGGAGGTAGTTCATAACGATCTGAACGGCCCATTTCCTGCCTCGTTTTCAGGATACAAATACTTCCAGTTGTTCGTGGATGATCACTCTCGCAAGATGTGGGTATATTTCCTAAAGAAGAAAATTGAGGCTCTTCAACACTTTCAGAACTTCTATCATCGTGTTGTCAAAGACTTTGGACAACCACTTCTTCTACTCCGCTCAGATCGAGGGGGGGAATTCACATCAAAGAAGTTCTTGGCCTTCCTAAACCATCACGGCATTAAGCAGCACCTGACTGCTCCCTACACGCCCCAGCAAAATGGCATTGTTGAGCGTCACAATCGCACAGTGATGGAGATGGCTCGCTGCATGCTATCAACTGCAAAGCTAGGAGAGCGCTATTGGGCTGAAGCAGTACAAATGGTTGTATATCTTCTCAACAGGGCACCAATAAAGATTCTACTGAACAAGACGCAAGAAGAGGTATGGAGTGGTAAAAAGCCATCAATTTCTCATTTGCGAGTATTTGGTTGCATAGCATACATGCATGTCCCAGCTCAGAAGAGAAAGAAGGTAGAGCCAAAAACACTCCCGTGTATCCTTCTTGGCTACAGTACTACCTCGAAGGCATATCATCTCATGGATCCTAAGACAAAGAAATTATATGAGAGTCGGGATGTGGTTTGTGACGAGTCATCCTTTGACTCAATAGTATCAACAGAAGATCCACTTCCCAACACATCTCACCGATTAGTCTCTGAATCAGATGATGAGCTGGAGGAGACTACTCAGAGAAAAGAAATGCTACCAGGAGAACTATTTGTTGACCTTGGAGAACTGCAGAATGTGACTCCACATCAATCCTCACGGCAACGACACGGTTCTTCTCAAAAGCAGTCAAGTTCTCATCCGAAGTGGGTACAAAGAACTATCAAGGACTAAAATTTGCAACAACTCCCAGATACATCATCCGGAGTCAAAACAAGGAGTCAAACAAGAAATGAGGTAAACTTTGCACTCACGAGTTCACTGATGAATAGCTCCGAGCCAGATAATGTTCGTGAAGAACTCAGTCAAACTCAGTGGAAGGAAGCTATGGAAACAGAATATGACTCACTCATGAAAAATCAGACATGGGAACTTGTCGATCTGCCTATAGGAAAGAAACCCATAGGCTGCAAATGGGTCTTCAAGACAAAATATAAGGCAGATGGATCCATCGACAAACATAAAGCACGACTTGTAGCCAAAGGATATGCTCAGAAAGAAGGCATCGACTATGAAGAAACCTTTGCACCCACTGCGAAGATGAAGACCATCAGAGTAGTTTGCACACTTGCAGCACATAAAGGATGGAGACTTCAGCAGATGGACGTCAAGAGTGCTTTCCTAAATGGTGATATGAAAGAAGAAGTATACATGACCCAACCTGAAGGATTTGTTGATGAAAATCAGCCTAAAAAGGTATGTCATCTCATCAAATCTCTTTACGGACTGAAACAAGCTCCCAGGGCATGGTATATCAAGATCAACGATCACCTATTGCAGCATGGGTTCACTCGTAGCCCCTCAGATTCAAATTTGTATATAAAGAAGGTAGGAAAAGAAATTGTCATTCTGGTTGTTTATGTAGATGATCTTGTGCTCACTGGTAGTTCAGAAGATCAGGTTGATATTGTAAAGAATGATCTCAAAAGAACCTTCGACATGATAGATTTGGGGCTACTACATTACTGTCTTGGCTTGGAAATATGGCAAAAGGAGCATCAAATATTTTTCTCCCAGACAAAGTACGCCAAGACACTCCTGGAAAAGTATAGAATGTCTGACTGTAAACCTATATCCACTCCAATGGAAAAAGGCTTACAACTTTCAAGATTTCAGGACTCACCTCAAGTAGATGCTACTCTCTACAGGCAATTGGTTTGAGGGCTCATCTATTTGACATACACCAGACCAGATCTCTGCTATGCTGTCAGCTATCTTTCCAGGTTCATGCAGGAGCCAAAGAAATGTCACTGGAATGCAGCAAAGCATGTTTTGAGATATGTCTGAGGAACAACTAAATATGGTCTGGAGTATAAAAAGAATGATCAATTCTTCCTACAGGGATATGTTGACTTGGACCATGCTGGATCTATTGATGATAGGAAGTCAACTACAGGATACATATTTCATCTCGGATCTGGACCAATCTCGTGGATAAGCAAGAAGTAGAATGTTGTTTCTATCTCATCCACAGAGGCAGAATATCGCGCCGCACGAGGAGCAGTGTGCGAAGTGATATGGATACGTCGCATTATGGATGACCTAGGAATTCCTGAAAAACAGTCACCTATTCTCTATTACAACAATCAGAGTGTGTTGAAGCTCGTACAGAATCCATTCTTTCATGAACGAACAAAGCATGTTGAAATTGAGTGCCATTTCATTCGAGAGCATGTCTTGAACCATCAAATTCAGCTCCAATACTATCTTACTGAAGCACAAGTTTTTGACATTCTCACTAAATCTCTTGGTAAAGTGAAGTTTGAATTTTTCAAGGGTCACATTTGCAAGAATAATGTAATAAGGGGGGGAATGTTAGCATAGTCTACGTACTTGTTTTTTTATTAATATTCTAGTTGTTCTATCTATTCCATTATTCTATCCCTCTATTTTGTAACTTCTCCATCCATTTAGGGGAGTCTAGTTCAATCTCATACCTATAAATAATCTACATGAGTTCTTTGTTCAATAGAATAATATGAGATAATATATCTCTATTATTTCTCCTCCATTTCTGCCTCACACATGGTCCTCTTCTTTGTCTTTTTGTATGAAAAATATCTTGAGGGTTAGATTTGGTTTTCCATGTTAATTCCTAGAAACATTGCTTGGCATATTGTCTGGTAATGATCTTCTACGGATGTATCAAGAAGCCTTGCAGAACTAGTCCCTTGGAGATACTTATTAAGCTCACTAGAGAAATCCGTTAAGTTTAGTCCCTAAAGCTCATAATCCTAGGGAAGTTAATCTACTATTCTAGAGGCCCATTACTCTTAATCCAATGTCACTCCTACAAACCCTATGCTAAATGAATCCTTCTGCCAAACACACTGACTCCAATCCTTCCCAGGATCATGTGACCAGAAAAATATCCCCCCCTGCTCGAAAGGGAGTTATATTCTAGATAACCTTATTCATCTATTTGGGAGGGTAAGAAATGGTAAGATCCATACTTCTCTCTAAAGGGTTATTTTTTTTAGATATTGCCATTTTGAGAAGGACCTATGACCAAATTGAATGAGAACCTCCTTCACATCTTGCTACCGATGGAGGAGCCTAAAGAGGTTTTGGCTCTTTTTTCCTCAGAGTGGACATGATTCAAACTTTATTTCGAAGATGCCTCCTCCTAGGGTTAGTTAAAAATATGGTCAACGGTCTCCTTCAGTTGAAAAGGCATACTTCAAAATGATGATTAGGAGGGTGTTATGTCTTGAAGTGTTCTTTGACTCTCTTTGTATTTGGATTGTAGAATGGAAAATGCAAAAAAGTGGTAATGAATGCCTCACTGATCTAGAGCTGAGCGCTTAAATGCATTTAAAGGTATATTTCATTGAGTAGCCCGATCACAAGACTTAGCAGTCTATATATGGTCACTTCATTGATGACATCCTTGGGGCCTCATTTTCATTTAATAGGGATATGACAACATTGCTCAAGTAAGATCTGAAAGACTCTTTCTTATGCCACTCAGCCATTTTTTTCCACAACTTCGGGTTCTAATGTTCGATCAAAACCAAGTATTGATGGGGTTCTACCAGAGTCCCGTGGTGCTATGCCTAGTTTATTAGTCGGCTTACGAAGTTGGAAATGGACTGGCAGTTGAGGAGCTAATATTTGGTAGAGATTTTCTTGGATAGATATCTACTGTTTGCTTTGATAGTGATTCTGCTACTCTATTATAGTTCTTGGATCATTGTATGATTGAAGAACAAAAGGTAAACAAATGTGTTGTCTCTCAATCTGGCTGATGAGCCCCCTGAAGTTGGAAAATTCTAGGTTTGCACTAAGATCTCTTGGTTGTTTTACTCATTTTTACTATGCGGCCTGTTGGTGCCCTTTTGTCTACAGGGTACTAGTCCTTTGAAAACTATTGGCCAAGCTTATTAAGTGACTATGTTCTTGGTTAGGTTACATTGTAACAATGGATGCTTCAATCTTGGTGGCATGATGGGATTTGTAGGGTTTCCAATCTTTGGGTCCCTTTTCTTGTGGTATGGGTCGTTACTTGTATGTCGTTCATTGGGGATAGAATGCATCGACCTCTATATGGTGCCAAATGTGGTTATGTCTGATGTGCATTCAATGAAGTTTAACTAAGTATCTTGTAAAATATTGAGTTACAACTTCTGTAACTCGTGTGGCTCTCCTGTAGTGAGTAATGTAATTTCTTAAAGAATGTATTCTAGTATTTTAACTATTCTATTAGTGGGTCACTAGAGTGCTAGTTAATTATACTTGGTATCAGAGCAGAGGTTCATGTTCTCAAGAGAATATAGGACGGATTATAGTTTAGAGGTAGTGAAACACCTAATGGCGGTCAGTGTAGATTGAATGTGCTATGTGATGTCTGTTGCCTATCCTAGCCAATGATCATAACATCTGGTGATCTTCTGAACCGAACATGTTGTGACAACATCGCCCCTTGAGTGCATTTCTTGATGTCAAGGCGCTCATAATTTACTTGGGAAAGAGAATATTCGAAACTAAGATACCTTTCATGGATCTCAATGAGGAATTCATGATGTAGATGTACATTTTCGTAGTGTTGTAAAAATTTTTTTTATCGTAGCCATTGCAGATTTTCCCTCATTTTTGGCATTATGCACGATATGTCTCTAATATTAGATGTGATTGCATCCACAAAACTTGGTGATACAAGTTAATTTCCCTCTATCATGGTGTAAGGTACCGTGTTGAGATGGAATTTATGAAATGTCACCAAGTTATCCTTGCAATTGAATATACTCGTGGGGTCATGTTAGATTCCCTTCTGTTCCTCACACGTAAAATATTTGTAATCCTGTCATTGTTCATGTAGTGATTTAATACCATATGGTGAATTTTCACTCTGATCCCCTACCACTTACCTACAACTGCATGCAATTTGCGTGCAGTATGTGGTAACGTGATGTATTGTAATGAGTGAATGTGATGATTGTGATGATTGTGATGTACCCTATATAAATACCATGCATAGACATTACGGTTAATGTGTGAGAAACCATTGTGTTAGTGATGTAGCTGTGTGTTATGTTGTGAACCTCTAAGGGAAATCAGGAAAAAGTGTATTTATGCGGGAGCATAACTTGCAGAGACCATAACTTTTGATCCGACCATTGGATCATCCTGAAATTTTACAGGGTCGTAGATATAGATTAGTACTATGTTGGGGTCAAATTTTCTGCAAGGTTGTGCCCATTTTGACTCATTTTCAGGCCCCGATTCCTTCATCTAGTGGCTTAAAATTGGTTTCGAATGTTTTTTTTTACTTTTGGCTAGGTCTTAGAACTTTAATAACTTTTGTTGTGCTTTTAGAATAAGTCCAAATTTCATATGAGTCCTAATTTATGAAGGAATATTTGGCACAAAAAATTTTAGGTTGATCCGAGTTGTTTTACTAGTAGGTAATTTTGGGCATTTTAGGGTTTTTAGAGTAGACTTAAAATAAAAGGAGGATTGTAATGATGTAATAGATCAGTGTGGATTCCAAAATGAGAAGTAAGCTATTTTGAAACTCCTAGATTTTATTTACAAAGTTGGTTTATGTATGTTTCTGGAGCTATTTCAACCTCTTGCAGCTGGATTCACATCAAGTGGTATCAGAGCAAGATTTTGACCTTGCAGAAATACTTAAGGTAACATATTACATTTTATGTGTAATTTTTACCTCTATTTTATATAACCATGGCTAGACGTGGGAGGGGATGTTATGCCTAGATGAATAGGCATATGTAGGAGCTATAGAGACAAGTTGTTGAGCTCACAGGAGAAGTTACCCGCCTTAGAAGGAGACATGCAAATGGGGATGCAGACCCAGATATTGATATTTAAGAAGATCCTCCATTAATGAATGAAGGAGGAGATGAATAAGAAAATGAGAGAGATGAAGAAACCTTGAATGAGATACCATTTTAGGAGAGATTGATCAAGGCTTTAGAGGGAAATAATGATGGAATCATGATTAATGTTCCTGATTATGGTGGAGGGTTATGACCAAAGGAGTTGATTGACTAGTTAAATCTCATGGAAAAATTCTATGAGTGGAAAACCCTTTCAGAGGAGAAGAAGGTTAAGTTTTCATGCACTAAGTTGGTTAGACATGCATTGATCTGGTGGGATCACCTACAAAATGAAAGACAAAGGAATGGAAAGAGAAAGATCTGAAACTCGAATAAAATGGTAAAGAAGTTGAAAGAAAAGTTTCTTCCTATAGATTATTCTCAGACACTCTTTCGAAGGTTCCAAAACCTAAGACAGGAGGATCTTAGGATTGAGGAGTATACTAATGAATTTTACAAGTTATCAATCATGGTGGAATAGGGAGAGTCTGAAGAACAAAAGGGTGCACAGTACATAAATGGGTTGAGTTACACCATACAAGATGAGTTGAGTATGATCCGGATCCATAGCCTAGATGATGCTTATCAACTCGCATTAAAAGTAGAAGAAAAGAATAAGAGGAATAATTTTAGAAGTGGTGTGAAGAGAGGTCCATCATCATCTCCAATGAGGGGCAAGGGTAGATTTGAATCTACAAAAGGTGAATCCTCTAATACAGAAGGGCATGAATATTCTTGTCAAAGTTGTGGTAACTACCAAAGAGGTAGGGAATTTCATAGGGGAACAGGTTATAATGGAGGACGGGGCTGGAATAGTGTTCAAAGGCAATATACATGTTACAGATGTGGTGAAGAGGGGCACAAAATTTTTGAGTGTCTGCACTATCCTACACAAGATAGATGGCAAGGAGAACAACGACGAGTAAATCTAGTTGAGGCTGAAGAGGAAGAAGAAATGGAGGTTGCTATAGACTTAGGTGAAACCCTCATGATAAGGAGGATGATGATAGTCCCAAGGAAGGAGAAAGAACATGATGTTTCTGGAACTGATTCGATGCTTCAAACAAATATATTTCGAACAAGATGCACCTCTGGAGGAAAGGTATGTAAAATTAATATTGATGGTGGTAGTTGGGAAACTATGGTTTCAACTGTAATGGTTGATAAACTCAATCTGAAATATGAGAAGCACCCATATCCCTATTTTATATCGTGGTTCAAGAAAGGAAATAAAGTAACCATAGATAAAATATGCCATATAAAGTTTTCAATCAGGAATACCTACAAGGATGAGGTGTGGTGTGATGTTATCCCAATCGATGCATGCCATATATTACTAGGTAGGCCCTAGCAATACGATAGGCAGGTTACACATGATGGATGCAAAAAATACATATACCTTTTGGAAGGATGGTTTAAAGGTTCTCTTGTTACCCTTCAAGGAAGAAGAGAAGAGTGAGGGCTTATTGGCTACAAAAGAGTTTCTTACAGAAATGGAAGAAGTTGGATGTTGTTATGCACTAATTTCAATGAAGCTGGAAATAGAAGACTTTAATATACCTGTTGCTATGGAAAAGGTACTAAAAGAATACAATGATGTCATACCAGATGAGCTACCAGATGGGTTACCTCCAAAGTGAGATATTAAACACCATATTTATTTGGTCCCAGGATCGGCCCTTCGAAACCAGGAAGCCTATCGGATGAGTCTGACACAGAGTGAAGAGTTGAACAAACAAGTGATAGATCTAATACAAAAAGGGTTATTGAGAGAAAGCATGAGTCCATGTGAAACTCCAAAATTATTGACTCCCAAAAAAGATGGAGACTAGAGAATGTGTGTAGACACCAAATCCATAAACTAGATCACAATTAAGTATCGGTTCCCAGTTTCGTGATTGGATGATATGATGGATGTGCTAGAGGGAGCCCATTATTTTAGCAAGATTGACTTGTGGAGTGGATATTACCATATTTGAATCCATGAAGGGGAAATATAATAAACTCAATTATAAGAAGATTGGTAAATGTAGGATTTTGAAGAAAATGAGTGATAATGCCTACAAGGTGAAGCTACCTAAAAAATTTGCTATCTCGCCAGTTTTTAATGTTTCTAAATTATATAAGCTTCTAGGTCATGATGAAAATGTTACCAAGGAGGAATAAATAAACTGGAAGCAATATATTTCGAAGAAGAAAAAGGAAAGGGTAATGTGTGTCTTGCACCAAAAGACAATCACTACTAGACATGGGAGCTACAACAAATATCATGTACAATGGGAAGGTTTGTATCAAGAATAAAATAATTGGATTCCTGAGTGGGAGTTGAACAAAATTGACAGTGAAAAATTAGATGAGTTTCGTCAATAGAATTCGCAGGAGCCGAATTCTTTTCAACCAGGGGAGAATGATGCGGGAACATAACTTGCAGAGACCATAACTTTTAATCCAACCGTTGGATCCTCCTGAAATTTTACATGGTCATATACATACATTATTGCTATGCTAGGGTCAACTTTTCTGCAAGGTTGTGCCCATTTTGGCACGTTTTCAGGTCTGGATTCCTTCATCTAGTGGCCTAAAATTGGTTCCGAATGTTTTCTTAACTTTTGGCTAGGTCTTAGAACTTTGATAACTTTTGTTGTGCTTTTAGAATAAGTCCAAATTTCATGTGAGTCCTAATTTATGAAGGAATATTTGGCACGAACAATTTTAGGTTAATCCGAGTTGTTTTGCTAGTAGGTAATTTTGGGCATTTTAGGGTTTTTTGGCATATTAGGATTTTTTGGCATTTTAGGGTTTTTAGAGTAGACTTGAAATAAAAGGAGGATTGTAATGATGTAATAGATCAGTGTGAATTCCAAAATGAGAAGTAAGCTTTTTGAAACTCCTATTTTTTATTTGCAAAGCTGTTTATGTATGTTTTTGGAGCTATTTCAACCTCTTGCAGCTGGATTCACATCATGTATGTTTGTAGTGAGGAAATGTGTACCATTCACCAGTCACTCGAGCCGAGTACAAGATAGGAGGTGGATTCTTACATAGGTTGAAAACCTACTTTTGTTAATTTTGTATGTATGGAACTTTCTCAATGAATTTCATGCATATTGTGTTTCGCGGACACCTTAGGCTCAGAAGATGACGAATTGTACTCCTTCTCTCTCCCTATCTGGTTATTGTATGGATCCTAAGTTTAGTTACAAATATGTTTAGAATTGTGGAAGTGGAGGAAAAATGTTTTGGGAAAAGGTATATTGAATCTAAATCTACCTCAAATCGTAAGATTTATATCTTGACATCAGGTCAGATTCACTATTGTAGTAAGGGTAAAATTTAATCATTGAATAAACATTTGAGAAACATAATCTTAACATAAGAACGAGAAAATTAAGAACTTTGTCTTCAATTTGAAATATTGCAATTACTTATGTCATTTATGGAAATTATTTTTAAGGGATAAAGAGCTAACTTAAATGGTCTAAATGGAAGTTGAATGTGAAATAAATTTAAGAATTTGTAGGTGGAAAATGGATAAAATTATCCTTGTCTAAAAATGTTGTTTGAATTTTAATCGTAACTAAGATGTAATCATGGTAATAATTTTTTGTGGGTTTTCCAATTCTTTTGTCCCTTTTCTTTTGATTGGGTCCATTTTCTTGTGGTGTGGTGTAATTCATTATTTAGTATCATAATGTATATATGTCATTGTAGAATCGATATATGCATAACGTATTTCCATGTTGCATAAAAGTGTATATTTGAAATTTGGTGATGTATATAAGATGTTAGAGTTAGGGATATCTTGGGAAATGTGATAAATAAATCTAATCACGAAAAACAACCTTTGTTTAAAACTAGTGCATATTTTTCCTTCTCGCATGATCTTTCTTAGCCCAAAAGAAATTGAAACCATATCAAGAACTAAAACTTTGCACTCTTTGAATCCTTCTAGTTTAAGTAAATAAGAGCCCAATTATTTGAGTTGTTATCATACCCTGTATGTTTAGCGATATCATCATAAACTCGACGGTTAGGAACGATATGGTCAAAATTTATCTCGAGTAAGTAGAACTACCACTTATTTTATATCCTAGTTGACTACCTTGTCTTACAAAGTTGGATTTAGAATTAAATTTATTCATTGAATGAATTTCTTGTGGGATCCAGATGACACAAATGGAGCTAGTTAAATAGTTGCGCTATCACTTAAAATCTTGTTAATGATATCATTAGTTCCTTATAGCTAAATGATTTACCTTGGCTAGTGTCATTATAATGCCTTGGTCTTTTTCAAATATTTATGGGGTAAATATGTTCTATAATAGGGCGTAGATCCCTGAGTGCAAATTGGAATTAAACTAAACCTTATTTGATTAGGAGGTTAACATGTGGGTAGAAAATTATAAGAAAATGTTGACAATTTCTGCACTTGTGCAGAAATGGGTAGCTCGAAACTTTGTTACGATGGATAGCATAGGTGAAGTATACCTAAGCGAAGGGAATTTATATCAAATATATATCATTGCTTCTGATTTATTTAAAAGACTACGTGAAATCTGCAGCTATATGTGCTGTTACAAAATGTAACAGATCACATAGTCTACAATTTCACGAATATCCTCAGCAAAAGAACACAATCCCCGAAGGACAACTGTGTTTTCTTGATGAAGACACCAAATTACAGAATAAGTGAAGTGTTTGGTTTTGGAACAAAAAACATAGTTGCAGTTTTCAAATAATCAACTTCACTTTATTACGTTGTGCTCATCAGAATTTTTTCTTTATATTCATTAAAGTTGTTTGTGATTCATGAAATTACATCCATGTATGTTATCATAAAAATTTTACAAGTGACTCCTTTCCTTCTACTTCCATCAAGAAAGTACCACCAACCAAACAGTGGCAATAATGTATGAATGGAGATAGTAGGAAAGAGTCAAAATGAAGAGAATATGCTTAATGCAGTAAAACAACATATAAAGAGGCACATATCATTTAATGGTTGCTTACTGGAGTTAAAGGTATTTCTTTTAGGTTTATCTCTTATATCAATTCATTTTATTGAGATATTGAGTTTCTTACATCATTTTACAATCAAAGAAAACAATGAATGCAGAAAGAGATAGTCAACTCATTATTTTAATTTAATGATTTATTCATAAGAGATTAAAAGTTTTCCCACACAAGCCGTGGGATGTGACTAAGTAAAAACATCATATACATGGAAAATAGAATATTGCGTGTGCTAAAGAATATGAGTAGAGGAGTAAAAATGAACCCATCACTACCTTTTCTATTCTCATTCCCGCTCCACATCATCTGCATATCCATTTTCATCTCCTCTTCATCTTTCTCTTTCCATCTCCATCTTATTTTCTTGTCACCTGCAAGATAAATAGAAGTACCTATAAATTTTGAGCTTCAGGTACATTTTTTATTCCTATACATCTATTCTAAAGCAAATACATATTCGAGGTTCAATGCATCCAATGGTACTTGAAAGGAAGAAATACAAGCACATGAAAAAGGACGGATTAGGGATACAGATAGTCATAGCAGAAGAGGAGAGTAGAGTGTATAAAGAGAAATCAGTGGCACAAAGCAATAAAAAGGAAAAGGATTGAAATAGAAAAGTAGAATCTAAAATAGATTATAAAAGAGACAAATGTGGAGATGACATGAAAAGAAGTTGAAAACAGTTCACAAAAGAATGAAGAAGAAATCAAAATCACATGGATATAAGAGAGGCCAAAAAGCCTGATTATTTTTCTAACTTTTCTTAAGTGGTAGGTATAGGTTACAACCATGAAAATCTGATAAGTCATAAGTGCATGCTAAGAATAAGGAAGAGTGCAACTCAAAGTTCAACAAACATTGAGATAATGGAAGATATAAGTAATTTTTTAGTTTGTAGCAGAAGGAGAAGGATCAGATTTCGCAAGTTGAAGTTAAAAGTAAAAGGATTATAGCTAAAACAATATGAAAGAAAAGATTCTGGAAAAAAATTGCTAGGGCTTTGCCTTGTAAAATCAACATTTCATATTTTTTCAGCATACATATCAAAGTTGTAATAAAAGGAAAAGCAATATATATTGTAGAAAAGAATTCTTTATAGCTTAAACAACTGAAGAGAATTGAAATTCCAAGATAATCTTACAAATTCCAGCTTTTCTAAGTTACTATTTTCAAAATAAAGTAGATATGAGAACACAAAATTACTACAATATCAATTAAATACATTCATTCAAGCAAGGTTGTACTCATCTACAACATAAGCAGAAGCCATTACAGGTGAACAAAATCTATCTCATGATGGCAGTTTGAAATAAACTATAGAAGACACAATGTGCATGAAAGATCATCATATAGTAGATATACAAGCAAAGACTAGATCAAGCTATAGGTCTTCATGAGCTCAAATTTAAGAACATGGGATACTTGTAGGAAAGAAACATGTCTAGTTTTGAAAAGGTTTTTAAAGAGAGACAATTCTAGAAAAAAATTAGCATGGATTTTCCCTATAAAACCAACATTTACAACTTTTGTAGCATCTATATCAAACTTAAAAATCAAAGAAATGCAGTAAAAGTAACAAGGTAAAATATCTTAATCAAAGCTTATGCCAAATAGTGACATCAAAATAGATCAAGAATTGCTTAAACTACTGTAGGTATCAAAGAGTTACAAAAGAATCAGATATACAGACATAGTTTCCAGCAAAATAAAACCTTATTTTCTTCAAAGTAACTATATTTTACAGTTCCAGGATGATGGCAGAACTAGTCTCTGAGCTGGAGGTTTCAAAAGAAACAGGTAATATGATAAGTAAAAGATATGATCAAAGGGAAGCCACCGTTCTAGTTCTGAAGTGATTAAGAAAAGAAAATTTCATCATTAGAACAAATCCAGAGCTAAAAAAATAGAGATACAGGATATTCAGAGCAGCCTGCAGATTCAGATAAAAGGGAATTTTCCAATTTATGATTAAATCTAAGATATAAGCCCTAACTGGCCGAATCTTCCAAGACCTATAGCGACCGTTTTAATGCAAGATAAGTCATAAATATCAAGCTGGAAGGTGCTAAATCTTCTACAGAACTCTCAAGTTTAAAAATACAGTGAGTAAATGTATTAAATGTCTAATACCCATTTTTGGGTCATTACAAATCAAAACTATGCAAGAGTAGATAAAGAAAATGTTTCATTCTTCCACAACTATGGAAGGCTATTACAAAATTTTGCATGGAGATTCAACAGGAATAATGACTCACCATTATGAATTGAGGGAAATATACCCTTTAATTGAGAACTTAAAGGTCAAATACCCCATCATTTTCAAGCTCAGAGCTCAACAAAATCATACAGCGAGTACAAATCTCGAGTGTATCAGAAAAACCCTCAAGAAGTCATCAAATCAGAAGAAGAAGATCATGATCAGAACAAAGATTACCAAGTCAGAGCCTCGAAATAACTATCAAATTATTTACAAAATTAATTAACAATCATACTCGAGGATGCCTAGAATTATCTTTCCTCTTTGAGCAAATTTATAGCTACATACCAAGTGGAACTCGAAAGAATGAGCAAATCGAGCTCAAGAAACTTCAACAATGGCAGGAAAGAAGACCTAACAGATATCTCGAGGACAAAGAACACCCCGAAAAGCTCGAAGATCACAACAATGGTGAAAAAATCCACAACCACCTTGCTCAAAAAATTAAGATACATATGCCTGATAATAATAGGGGACCATTTTTACAACTGAAAGCTCCAAGAGAAAGCTCAGAAATGACTTTTAAAATGAAAGAAATGATAACGATGGCCGTCTTCAAGATCTAAGAAAAAATCCCAATAAAAGCAAAGAACACAGGAAATAATCACAAAGGTCAAGTTTTACTCACCCAGAGGAGCTTTTAGAGCTCAAAATAATTAGGATGGCGGTCAGATCCTAATAATTTTCCAGAATCCATGCTCATAATAGAGAAACAATCCCATATACTTTTCCAAAAAATACCAAAAAGACAGACCAAGCTAGAAGTAATAGCCATGGTAGAAAGAGAAAAGGAGTTACAAGAGAAGGAGCTCCAAAATATAGTAAAGGCTGAGCTTTAGAAAGAACGACAATGGCAACCAAATTTTTTTTTCCAAGGCTTTCCCCGCATGCAAGAAGACCGAATGAAATGATCATCAAAACCGGGATTTCCCTTTACCACCCGATCCCAAACATGGGTTAGGTTCAAACCCAACCGTATTTTGAGATCAATGATCAATCTTCATCAAGGATAAGATCAGATGGCTGAAGATCATGCTCAGAATTAAAAAAAAATAACTATGGTTAGTCTTCCACGGGCCACAATCAATGCTTAGCTCTGAAACCCTAACCGTGAATTCAGGATCAACGGCATCAAGCACAGAGGTATAGAGATCAAGGGCTCGAGATAATTCACAAAATTCAAAGCTAACTCAACACAGGTCAGATCTCCACCAACCAAATTTTCTAAGGGTTGAGTCACCATGAGAAGGGGACAGCCCACGTGATCACAAAGAAAAAATTCATTTGCAAATGACTTTCTAATAGTCTAGACATTATTATGCATGCTTCCAAAACATCAAAGATCTGACCAAATCATTATGCAACAATCAAATAAAAGGTAAGCCCAAAACCTTAGTATTTTCCAAATGATAAAAGGCTGAGTATACATGCCCCATGATTACCTAAAAGGTGAATTCCAAATTATATAATACCAACTATGCAAAATGACAAACACACATATGCATGTGTATAATTAATCAAAATGTGGTGGGTATAGTGGCATGTTCCATATCAAATGGTCGACCCTTTGAGTATAATGCTAAGTCCAGACAGTGGCCAAACCATGGTGGAATGTAGAGGTGGTTCCCACAACGAGGTTGGAGTGAAATTGTAAATTATCACTCATGTGACCACTCAGGAAAAGGAACAAATATCATAGCATGTGCAAATAGGAGGGTGGTCCCCACAAATAATTATTTTGCAAACATTGCTAATTGTTGTAATATTTTACTCACATACAGGGAGTTATATTTTTGCATGCCTTCACATAGGACATAACAGAGAAGATGAGAAATTTGCATGCTCAAAGGAGGAAGACTTTCCTGGCAAGAAAATTGTATTATAAGACAATTATTCACCCTTTCTTTCTCTAAAATAGAACAGTCAAATTCAGTTTGATTGTATTGTATTTAAGGCCATTAATGCCTATTTTTTTACTGCATGCTCTATTTTGTATTATTTTATTCCTTTATTTATTATTAAATAAAGTTTAAAATTAGGATGCATGGGCCAGTACAGCCTTAGGCTATTTTTAGGAAGAGGGTGAATTTTTTTTTTTGCTGTATATTGTGTGCTTTACAAAGTACAGGGGATCTTCCCAGAGGACTTTTGGATATATGAGTACTGAAGCAATTTCTGCTAGTTTTTCCCTCTGAGTGTGAAGTATTTTATTCCTTTCCAAGTTATTTTTTAGTCTTGTGTATGTCTATATTAATCTTGTGGATGAAAATTCCCTATTTAACCACCTTACCCTACTGCAAAATCAGCCTTTCCTTCTTAATTTTAAGGTACATGTTAACTTATCAGTACTGTTGTGAATCTCCCTCATTATAATCAAGTGTTTTTCCCTTAGATATTCTGTAGAAAGGTATTAACTAGTTCGTGCACCCAAAAATTCTTCACAAATCAGTTGTGTATTTTACTCAGTCAAATTTATCATACAAGTTTGGTATATCACCTTAGTCTTAGTTATTTTTTCAGTCATCTTTCTCCCTAGAACACCCAGAAACAAGTTTAGTATACACCAATAAGGAACCGACCTTTTAATCCCATAGATTCACCTCACAATAGGTATACCCACAGACCTGAGGTGTCTCCATTGTATCTATGAGAGAGAGAGATCAATTTTGTAGGCTTAGAAAATTTGCTGCCATCTCTCTACATGGTGAACTTTTGAGAGATAACGGTAACTCTTTGTAAAAGAAACTAATTTGAAATATGTTGACATAAGAGAAATCACAAAACTGAAGAGTTGGTTAAGTAATCCCTTGCTATGTTGTTTATAACATTAAGAATAAAATAAATTCCACATGCAGAATCATGAAATTCTCAATCACGAGATATTACCTTGAACACAAATCACTTGTGGTTCGTGTATGTTCCTAATGCTTCCAATCATGTACTTCCTTAATATATTACGCAAGAAATTTTGTAACTCTTTTGTTATAAAGTGACACCAATAATGAGATCATAGTGCACTGTTAGAGTAAATAGTTTAAGAGTAAAACGAGATTTGATGTTAGGAATAATGTCACTCTTGGAGTCATTGTAACTCAAGTAGACATTTACTTGTGTTAAAAATAATATGAATTGCCTTGGTGTGATCAAACTTTGAGAAAACAAAAGATTTAAATAAATATAAATAAAATTTCTGTATGTGGAAATGTTGAATGGATTCAACAAGTTTTTGAACTATTTTAACTATGATGGGAAACAAGGACAACGTGATCAAAAAATGTTTTGGGAAAAGGTATCTTGAATATAAATCTGCCTCAAATCCTAATATTTTTTTCTCGACATCATCTCAGATTCAATATTGTAGTAAGGGTAAAATTTACTAATTGAATAAATGTTTGAGAAACATAAGCTTAACATGAAAATGAGCGAATTAAGAATTTTGTACGCAATTTGAAATATGGAAATTACTTATGTAATTTATGGAGATTGTCGTAACAGATAAAGAGCCAACTTAAATTTTTGAACTGTAAGTTAAATATGAAATGAATTTAAGAATCTGTAGGTGGAAAATGGATAAAATTATCCTTGTATAAAAATGATCTTGGAATGTTAATCGTAACTTAGATGTAATCATGGTAATGATGTGTTGTGGCTTTTTTAATACTTGGGTCCCTTTTCTTGTATATGGTATTTTCGTGTGTCTATGTTATTCGGTGACTTATGTAAGTTTCTCTTCTTGGAGCCCATGTAGTGTTTTTTAGTAAGAAATGTAAGTCAAATAAATTATTCTGGTATTTTTAGTGTTGAATTTTTGGGTGTAAAATGTGGGCATTACACTTTGTATCAGAGCATAGGTTCATGCTCATAAAACTCTGTGATGGATTAGAGTTGTGATTATTTTGGCATGGTGGTTGTAGTGTAAATTGGAAGAGTAATATGATATATGTTTTTATGTGACCCAACGTCGTAATTTTGATATTGTGAACGCACACATTGTGCATGTCACTTAGTGTTTATTTTTTATCCTGTTGATGTGCTTGTGATGAGAGTATTCACTCTCCTTTCATGGATTTAGTAAGGAATTTTTGTGTGATGTACTACCTCATTGTGTGTGAAAATAATGTTATTGTGGATTGCGGAGTGTGGAGTATTTTGGCATTATGTGATATGAATTTTTATTGTTGTATTACATGAAAAAATTGGTGTAAAGTTATTTAGATTGTATCATGATGTGGGCACTATGTTTTCATGAATTGTGTGTGTCACCATGCTGTATTTACAATTTACAATATGTTTTAAATTTATACATTGTCTTCCTCATACGTGTAATATGTGATGGTTTGTGTCATGATTTAGGGGCATATGGTAAACATATGATCCCTATTGTACCGTGCGTGTAATTAGATGCAGTATGTGGTAACACGATGTATTGTAGCCAATGAATGTGATGATTTTTATGTACCCTATATAGATACCATGCATAGAAGTTATGGTTAATGTGCATGAGAAACCATTTTGTTTGCAATGTAGTTATGTGTTATGTTGTTAACCTTACACTAACCGAACCTAAGGGAAATCAATAAAAGGTGTATGTTTGGAGTAAGGAAATGTGTACCATTGACTAATCCCTCAACAAATGTCATGCATATTATGTTTCGCGGACACCTTAGGCTCAGTTGATGATGAATTATACTCCTTCTCTCTTCCTATATGGTTATTGTATTGATTCAACCTAAGTGTAGTTATGATTATGTTGAACCTTGTCGAAGCAGCAGAGGGATTATTTAGATAGAGATGATGACATTTGTATTATTTGATATGTTATTTTATAAGCTAAGGCTCGATGTTTGAGTGCTAGAAAATCTTTGAGTACCCCTTTGGTTATCGTATAAGGCCACATAGTTATTGTAATGTGTTATTTATATATACGTATTTTATTCATAAATTGAGCATTTTATCTTTTCTTGCAAGAACTATTAGTTGTCTTGATTGACATGTTCTTATATTTTTGGAATTTATTTGGTTCTTGCACTAACATGAATATTTTTTCACTAACTATGGTTAATTAGCCATGTTCTTTTCTTAATCTTAAATTTATATATCAAGTTTAAAATTTTTTTAGCCTAGCCTAAGGTTTGGTATTTTTTGCACTTGACATTTTAAACGGATTCTTATGCTGGTTCTAATCTCATAATGTATTAGAATAGGATCGTGGGATACACCATGGATGTTTGGACCTATGGACCCTCTTCATTGTATGGGGGTACACCCCAAGGAGTTACACATAACTAGTAGGTTGTCAAACTACAAGTTATTATGTAAGTTGGGTTAAAGGTTTTTGGATTCTATGTGCCTAGGGCCATAGGGTAAACAACCTCTTTTGGGGAGCAAGGGTAAACGAACTCTTTTGGGGAGAAAAAAGGAAAATATATATTTATTTTATTTCTTGGGAGGTATAAAGAGTTGTTTTGTGATGCATTAGGAGGTATACGAAGTTGTTTTGTGATGCTTTAAGAGACATATGTAGTATTTTGTGATGCTTTGGGAGGCATATGGAGATGTTTTGTGATGTTTTGGTAGGATTATGGTATTTCTATTATAATTTATATGTACTCTTATGATTCTGGTTTATGTCTAGTGATACTACTTCCATCTTGACACTATATAGCTGTAATTATTATTTCAAGTTACGTGATACCTTTTTATGTGTAGCTGTTGGGAATTCCATTTTGTCGTAGTCTACATACGTTATGAGTACTATTGTGTCAGGGGCATGTTATGAGTACCACGGGCTGACCTTAGGCTCAGTAGATGATGAACTGTGCCCCTTTCTCCCTATCTCCTTGTGTTTGTTGTATGGATGACCCCTATGTGCATCTATGACCATGTTTAGCCTTGTCGAAGTGGTGGTAGGATGATTCAGATAGTGATGATGACATTTATACTATTTATATGTTATTTTTTGAGTTGAGGCTCGATGTTCTGATTTCCAACAACTCATTTAGTACCCCCTTAGTGGCCAGTTAAGGCCACATAGTCATTGTAGGGTTTTATTCTTATATATGTATTTTATTCGTAAATTGAACTCTATGACCAACAGTTTTCTTGATTTCCATGTTTTATATTTTGGGCATTTCCTTGGTTTGTGGTAATAACATTCCTATTTTTGTTTTTGCACTAACTATGGCTATTTGGCCATTTATTTTGCTTGGATTTGGATATTTTTTAAAATTTTAAAACTTTACTGCCTTGCCCAAGGTACTTTTCCACTTGGTATATGAATATGATTGTTATGCTTATTCTATTGTCATGATGTGTGGAATAGTGTCATGGGATGCAACATGGAATGGTTGGAACTATGGACCCACTTCATTGTATGGGGCTATGCCCCAAGGAGTTACAGATAACTAACGGGTTGTTGAACCACGAGTTATTATGTCACTTGGGTTAGGGGTGTCTAGAATCTATGTGCCTAGGGCCATAGGGAGACCGGCCTCTTTGAGGGAGGAATAAGAGATTGAGGGAGGAATAAGATACTTAAGGGAGACATAAGAGATTGAGGGAGGCATAAGAGACTTGAGGGAGGCATAAGAGATTGAGGGAGGCATAAGAGACTTGAGGGAGGCATAAGATATGGAGGGATGCATAAGAGACTTGAGGGAGGAATAAGAGAATGAGGGAGGCATAAGAGATTTGTGTGTGTGTGTGTGATCGATTCTTTGGAAGGTATGCAGAGTTGTTATGATGTTTTTGTTATGGTATTAGGATGTACGTGTTACTCATGTCAGTTGGATGTGTTTCATGATGTTGTGGATATGGAATTTATACGCTTGTTAACCCTAGGTACATGTAGCTATTTTCTGAGTTATGTAAAATCTTCATTCGTAGAATTGTGGAAATTTGAGGTTGTTGTAGTACACATTTGTTCAAGAATTATATGTCAATCATTGATGTGTGAAAAGTAATATGTTTGTGGACCGAGTCTTTTCTCTTCTATAGTTGGTCAAGCTTTTGTGATGTGGTATAGACATGAAAGTATGAAAAAGTATGTTTGTGAATCATTAGTGTTGTTTATGACCCTGGTAGGGTGTTATGATTGTAGATCATGTTAGGCACCCACAAGAATGAATAAACTAAAATTCTAAAACAATAAAATTTTAAGGAAACCTGAATTAGGAATAATGTAAATGGAAAGAGCCTAATTAAATAATGAATAACAGGAAGCCACCAACCTTCACATAAATTTCAAATTTAAACATTTTGCCAAAATGTTTCAAAGGCCACCTCGTCGTCGTGCTCTAACATCTGAAATGTTAACCATAGGGTGTAATTTCGTCCTTATTTACTCCTTGATGCTTACTTCCTTTCCTTCCTTCTGTGTTATGTCACATTGAGGACAATACTTTCTTAAGGGGAGGAGAATGTAATGCCCCATTCAATGTTACCCCAGCTCTTGACCTGACGAACTTGTTGCTAAACATGGGAAGCTTGTGTGTATGATCCCATTGACTATTAGTTGAATTCATCCTTGTCGCAGTGAAGATTTAGCACCCTCCCTCTCTATCTTGCCTTCTCGAGTCATAGTCGACACCTCTAGCTATGTGGACCTTGTAGCGTCCTGTATGATTATCCCATTAAAGGAAAATATTGTTCTCACTTATTTGAACTTTCCTGGTTATCGTCATTAATATGAGTAATAATTATTTTTTTTAGCCGTAAAATCATAAAAATAATCTTAATAATAATACTATAATTTAAATTGTCGATTGACGATCATTTGTTTTAGTGTCAATTTTTTTTATCAATATTGTTATTAATTACCTTTAAGCTACTTTATTTTAATGTTGATTGCTCTCATGCTCGAGCCTCCTTTCACATAAAAGAGGAGGAGCTTGTCATTGGTGGTGCCATTTTCTAAAACATAGTGTTCATGTTTAAGGTTTAATGTTTCCTCCTTGGCCATATAGGTGCACTTGTATGCTTTGTAAATATATCATTTATTTGGTTAAATTTTTTCTTTGTGTGGAGGCATCCACACACCCCCCCCCCCCCACCATATTTTCTTGCCAACATCTGCACACTCTAGTTTTATTTATTTTCTGGTCATTAGTGGAAGTTCTTTGGAGGATGGGATCCTGCCTTTCCATTAATATTTTGTAAGGGGAAAATGTGTTGATCCTTGCTTTGGTCATGATTCTTGTTGGGAGGTTGGCAACATTTTTTTTCAAGCTTTCTATCAAATCAAATCTAACCTGTTGTCTTTAATGACCCACTCTACCTTCAATGTTTTATTCACACCACATTTTAAGCCCACATTTGGAGGGAAGGAAATTCTAAATTAGGGAGTCCGATCGCTTATTATGTAACTTTTATTTTATTGAAATATTGCTCTACTTTTTATGGTGGTTGAAAATGTCTAGCCTGGCCGCAGGAGTGTGGTGAAGGGTTTTCAACTTGGGGTTCATGAAAAACATGTTGACGTTGCAGGAAAATATTGTTAGGTGCAATGTACATAGGTGGAATGGGTACTGACCAGCATCATGATTAGGTGCAATGTGTGTGAATCCATTCCCCTATATCTCAATATAAGAATTCATATACAAAAATGTATTATCCAAATGTGACATCAAGGAATATAATGCTTGTCAGTATTTCATGTGTCTCCATCTTGTTTCTTTATATGCTATGATATTCATGAATTATTGTTTTTTTAATATCTCTTCTTGGAACATGATTTTTGTGAGTGTTTTTACTATTCCATTGCTATTTCTATGTTGCGGTATTCAGAAATTGACATACAAATTACATTATCCACATGCCATTTAATGAAATGTGATGCTTGTGAACATTTTTATCAACATCTAGCTATTTTCTTTATTATGGTAAATTATGAACATGAAAGCTTGCTTATAGTTGGTTTATGTGTGGACTTCCATGGTTAACTTGAATAAATCTCTATTTCTGTCTATCATTCATCATCACTTTATATAAAAAACATGCAGTATAATGGAATACAATACTTTTGAGAATTTTAGCCAGCACTTAGGTAATTTTTATTAATTATGGTAAATATGGATATGTATGTTATAAATGGATGGTTTTTTTGATGATAGACCACTATGGTTGGATGCATGGACATGTTCCCTTCTATATTTTAAGCACATAATGAAGGACATAAGGATTTCCTCACACTCTTTGCATGAATTCACCATAAACATTTAATTTTAATAATAAATCATACCTATAAAATGTAACCAACCACAACCTTAAATGCTTTTTGATTTTTTAGTGCTCCTCCATGTCGAACCCTCGAGTTTCCCACACACCTGTCAGATGACAGAGCATGAAATGACACATCCTACGAACCTTTTACAGACCTCTCTTGGTATAATAAAACATATTCACTTCATACGATATCATGATGCATGACCAAGGTGAATAAAAATTTAAATCCCAAGCTAACATTGTAAACTTATTAGTAATTGTTTAGTTGCAGTGAGTGTAGAAGTCATTTCCTTTCCTTGTACTCTCATCATTAAATAAACAAAATGTTGTGTCAAATAGTGCTAAATGGAGCTCTGCTATAAATGTTCCAAATCAATACAATGATCGGTTTAATAAGTTCTACACATGTTGATAATGAAAAAATGAATATATCCTCACATTACTATACACAATTTTGACTAATTTAGATCTGTCTATGCATCCGAAGATTTTTCATTTGTCTATGGTGTAAAGGAAACTAGTCTTCTGTATTTGGGAGGGGCTTACAGATCTGCCAAATCATAATAGAATACAATTTTTTTTTTCCAGATGTTGTACTTAGGAGTGTGTTGGTATATGCCAGGAAAATCAAATCTAGGAAAAAATGATTATCTGACACTATCTAATGCAAATACAAAGACTATGTAGTCATGTAATAAGACCTAAAAAGCTAAACTATACATTCCTTTAATAACGGACTCAAGAAAAGGAGGTGCTTGATTTTGTGTAATGTAAAGCCATATTGGTTTGTTTCTCCTTCTTATGATCACCTGTATTACATCCACTTAACCTTGGAAACATGTTTTCCCTACTCTTTATCTTTTATTTTGAGTATCATTGTTGTGGTTAAGACTTTGAAATTTCCCTTTTCTACTATTTTACTTATTTCACGACAAAATTTGTATCTTACTCTTTGTTATCCATTCACATTATTTTATAGTTATGGGTTGGGTAATGGAGTGTGATGATTGCTGGAACTTTATTTTCAGAAGGGGACATACAACTAGGTTAAATAAATAATCAGTATTGAGCTGATGAGATAACAAATGCACTATTATCTAGTTGAATACATTCTGCTATTAAACATGTATCTAAATGATCTGAAGCCCTCTCAACAAACCCATCCTATATTTTATAATAAGTTGTTTGATCCAAATAAAGTCTTTGTAATTTAGGATTGGGTTCATTTCTAGTGTTCTATAGTGTCCACTTCCCTTTGACACCTTTTTGATATTAATCATGATATTGTTGATTATATTATGGACATGATTATGGATATTATTATAGTATGATGTTATATGTTAGAATCATGGATTTTTTTTGACTTTATTCAGTTATGATGCATGATGAATATTAGAGACATTTTGGATATTGATGATGATATATTGTTTGACATGGTTATATTATGGATGTTGTGTGGACTTGTGATATTTGGATATTGTGAGTAGACCTAGAAATGAAAATTATTAGATGATGATTTAGTTGTTTTTGTGATTCATACATCGAAATGATATTGAGAATTATATTTATATTATTTTGGATGTTCTGATATGGCCACGGGGCCGAAGGAGGTATTTATATTTTGTAGGTTAAAATATCACAACAAACATTGGGGGATTGGAGACGAACCACATTGGAATTCTAGATGAATTCAACAAGGTCACCATGGCAAGTAGTATTTTTTTGTGCATGTTTGTGTGTGTTAGGCATTCCCAAGGGGGGATCACCTTTAATTGTGACCAAGGGGTTTTATGTATTCCTTTTATTTTGGTCCCGTTGTTTATGTTTGCATGTGTTTATTGTGTGGTGATTTTATCCCTTTCATTAATTATTAAATGGTGTGTAAATTTTGTGAGTAATCATATTGTTAAAATAAATAAATGAAATATGTCATAAGAAGGTCAATCTAATCAACAGTCAATTAATGAAAATTGTTGGCCATGATTTAAAGTGATATAATTATGTGTAAGAGATATGTAAGTGATGTGTGAATTGACTTTTGAGTGTGAAACACTCCACCTTCTTGGAAATTTGAAATTGTCCTTGGAGGCTAATTTTTGAGGCTTGTGAGACAAGTTAAACTTGTCCCATACCTCTTAAATTTAATTACCAACCATACCTACGGTTGGGGAGTTGAGATTAGACTTTTGTGATGTTTCTTTTAGAAGGAAAATTGTATGTTTTAATTGCCCTTTTCTTACATGATTTAATTTCAGTCCTTTGGCGTGTGTTAGCATAATTTAGTATAGGCATATTTATTAGGCATTTTTATTGCATTGTCTTTTATTTAATAATGTGCAACGTGTGCACTCTATTCTAGTGACTTGCATTCAATATTGTTATTTTGGATAACATTCAATATTGGTATTAGTAGTAATTACATGTGCATGTGAGATGGGTCTTATCATCTCGTAGTTGGTGTCTGATAGGGTGTCATGTCTATCCATATGAGGCTATCTAATATCTATAAATATTACGGCTCTTGCATTGTTATGTAATCTGATTTCATGATCAATAATATTTGTGAGGCTTCCGTCCCTCTTTGGTCATTGCAATCTTATTCTATTCTATCATTTGGTATCATAGCTATACCATTATTATCATTTGGTATCAAAGCAAGGTTCTATCCAAGAAAGGTTGAAGATGAGCACTATTAGAGAGGATCCATTGGAGAAGAAGATCTACATCAAAGGAGAGCCATTGAAGCATCCTGCAGCCTCCATTCCTTCCAAGCATCCCTCAACTAAAATTTGACCTATCCACTTATTTGGAAGGTAATTTTTTTTTTGATTAGTCATTGGAATAGCCAATTGATCCAACATATTGGCGGAATATTTCAAATTTGGAGATCTTTAAAAAAAAAAAGATCTTGAAAAAAAAAAGATTTGTGAAAAAAATGAGATCTTCAAAAAAAAAAAAATTGTGAAAAAAAAGAGATCTTGAAAAAAAAATCAATCTGAGAAATGGAGGTGTGAAGAATTCAAAAGCAAAGGTTGAAGGAAGTCTCGTCAACAAAATTGTAGCAGATAGCTCTTAGAAAAAGGGACGTAACGTTTTCATACAATGTCGGATTGATGTGACTTTTTTTTTTGCTGGAAAGAGCAAGGAGGTTGCAGCAACTTTGTCAATTTTACATCATCTTTAGATTTGGCCTCTACATGTGTCAAAAATTCTGTACAAGTCAGATCATTTTTTCGGAAAAAAAAATCAGATCTAGCTAGTAAATTGAAAAACCCAGATCACGGTTTGTGAGAAAGGTAAGAAAACAATATTCAGATTGTTTTTTTGGATCTTGGGAACAAACAGGTCAGCAGTTCAGATTCCCACTCTCTCCATGTGACGAAAAGTCTTAAATTATATTTTTTTTGAAATTTTGGAGAAATTACTAAATTTTGGGAGATTTCCAAATTTATAAGCTCACCAAACACATTTAGAGCCACCGCTAAATTTAGCGGAAAAACACCTATTGGGAGGTAAAAAAATTTTTTGGCCTAAATTGTGTATTTTGTGATTCTAGACCCTTTTCTAAAGAGGGGGAACACAAAAACTTCATTTTGATATGAGTTTTGGAGCATTTTGTACTAATCTTGGTGCATAAAGTGGAAAAAGAAAAAGTGCATATTTTTTATTTTATGTTTGGTTCTATCACACGAGATCTTTGATCTCATAGCAGCGTTCGGTATATACGGTGCCTCTTGGAAGCACTTACGGGTGATGCCGTCGTGACTACTACTGCACTTAACGCCTAACACAGTTGCGTAAATGTTGTTTGGGCATCGACCCTATAAAATCAACTGGGAGTAATAAGGACACAATACACACACATTTGATCCCTCCCATCCATTTGTGCTTGCACAAACCCCTCTTCATACTATCTAAGTACCACATACTAAATTCCTTCATGTGCATTAACACCTCTTTCTATACTGACGGGTATATTGAAAGGGTGATCTTCTTCCACGTACCGATGGGTATATCGGAAGGGAGCGTATATAGAAAGGTTTGGTATATCAGCCTGATGGTATATTAAGAGGGAAACCATAAACCTGGAGTGATAAGAGCCTTACCGTTTGTCAACAATTTAGAGTTTCAGAAATTTAGATTGCAGAAATGGGTGCACAAGCACCAAAGTTCTTCTTGCCAGATTCACAACTACTTAGAGGAGACAACTATGCTGCATTGAAACCGAAGATCAAGATGTTACTTGAGTTTGAAGACCTATGGACAGTTGTAGATGGAAAAACAACAAGATCACTTGATGATGGAAGATAACAAGTTCAATTTGATAGGGCCAATCAAAATGCCAAGTTGATCATCTTGTTTAGCATAACAGACAATGTGCAACCCCACATTAGAGATGCCACATCGGCCAAGGATGTATGGGATAAGTTTAACACATTTTATGAGGCAAAGAACAAGAATGCCATCCTCAAACTACTATCACAACTGCATACTCTCAAGTTCAAGCACAATGAGAAGGTTGAAGTTTTTTTGAGACGAGTTGCTACTTTGAGGGCATCTCTATTAGTATTAGGAAAAGAGATAAGTGATGAAGACCTCATACCAATTGTGTTGCAAGCACTTCCTCCTTCCTACAGAATTCTTTTGACAACTATCAATATCAGTGAACACATAGTCACCTTTGAGAAGTTGGTCAATCTACTCCAACAAGAAGAGGCAATGAACAACAAAGACCATGAAGATGAGAAAGCACTATCTTCCAATCATAAAGGAAAGCAGAAAATTTTAGTCCAATCACAAGAAGTCCCAACAAAGGTACCAAGTCAACAAAGGTACCAAAGTCAACGAGACAACACCAAGAAGTGTCCCATTTGCAATAGAGGGGGACATGACATCAAAGATTGTTGGTACAATTCCTACAAAAAGGGTTCATCAAGTAATTCAAAACCCAATAACCAACAGGGTAACAACAATTCAAATCGAGGGAAGTCCAACAACAAAAACAATCAAGGTCAGAAAAATGGTAATTGGAAAAGAAAACCCAAACAACAAGGGTACATTTCCGAACATGAGGATGATTCAGATGAAGGACAACACATGTATTCTACTCAATTTGATAAAGAAACTAAGTCCACACAGGATATCTGGTATGTTAACTTGGGTGCAACTCGACACATGACTGGATGCAAGGATTGGTTCTACACACTACGTGACTCACCTAACAAAAACCATGTGTCATTAGGTGATGACTCATCATACAGTGTCAAGGGGATTGGAAACATTTCACTACCTCTTGGAAAGCATGACTGTAAAATCACAGATGTATTGAATGTACCTGGGTTGACCAAGAATATGCTATCAGTTAGTCAACTCCTTGATCACAACTTGAAGTTGGATTTTGACATTAATAATGGAGAAAAAGTTTGCTTGATAAGAGATAAGTCAAGAGGTTCCAAGATTGTAGCAAGAGCCTCTAATGTGGGACGCATGTTCTAACTTGATTTTGTCCACAAGGATGATCAAGCTCTAGTGGCCAAAGACACACAATCTATAGAACTATGGCATCACAGATATAGTCACATTAGTTTTGGCTATCTCCAAACACTTCAAAAGGGCAACATGGTGAAAGGATTTCCTACACTCAAGCACAACACTGACAAGTGTCACAATTGCCTAGCTGGAAAGCAACACAGAGTACCCTTCCAGAAGAACACATATAGAGCTAAGGGAAAGCTTGATTTGGTGCACACTGATCTTTGTGGGCTCATGCAACCAAGTCATTCTAGATGTCAATACTTGATGCTTTGTGTTGATGACTACTCAAGAAAGATGTGGATATATTGTCTAAGAAAAAAGAGTCAAGCCTTTGAGACATTTCAGAAGTTCAAAGCACTTGTTGAGAATGAAGTTGGTCGTAAGATCAAAACTCTCCGCTCAGATCGAGAGGGGGAATTCACAAGAAATGAGTTCAAGACTTACCTAGAAGCTCATGGGATTCGTCGACAAATGCCTCCTACTCACACACCATAACAGAATGGTATAGTTGAGAGAAGGAATCGTTCTATCATGGAAATGGTGCGATGTATGATTGACGACTCAGGTTTAACAGAGACATTTTGGGCAGAAGTTGCAAGAACTATAGTCTATTTGTTGAACAGAGTGCCCACAGTAGCTCTTTAAGGAGTGACACCTCAAGAAGCATGGTCAAATCGAAAACCATCAATTGCACACCTAAGAGTATTTGGGTGTAAATCTAGCATGCACATACCCAAGAAGAACAGGAACAAGTTGGATATGAAAGCTGAGAAAATGATATTCATTGGATATAGTGAAGAAGCACTTGGGTACAAATTATGGGATCCAAAAGCAAAGAAATTATACACAAGTAGGGATGTTGAGTTATTTGAGAAGAAACAAGAAAATGCTCCACTCAATGACTCAATAAACATGCAAAATACACCTCTTGTGAAGACAAAATTTGATGTTCCCACTGAAGATGATAGTGATGAATTGGATGATGGTGAAAACTTGGATCCACCAAAAGCCAATGGAACAACTAAGAAGTTACCTAAATGGTATACTCAATTAATAAGAGATGTAAATCTGGATGAAGCACCTAGCACATCATCTAATCCTGGACCTAGGACTCACAGTCAAGCTAGTGAAGAGGTCAATTCTATGCCCTAATGAGTAAAGTTGTTGAAACAATTGAGCCATCTACAGTTCAGGAAGCCCTACAATCAAAAGCTTGGAAAGATGCCATGGATTCAGAGTATCAGTTAGTGATGAAGAACAACACATGGCAACTTGTCGACCTTCCACCAGGGAAGAAACCCATTGGATGCATATGGATATTCAAGACTAAGTACAAATTAGATGGGACTATTGACAAGTATAAAGAAAGGATTGTAGCAAAGCGGTATGCACAACAAGAAGGCATTGATTATGAGGAGACATTTTCTCCCATAGCCAAGATCAAGAAAATCAGGATGATATTTTCTCTAGCTACACAATTTGGTTGTATCCATCATGCATATGAAATATGCTAGATATATTATTCAAAATTTTCACATAGTCACTTGTAATTCTTCACCAACTCCATATCAACAAGGTATTCAATGGACTATTAATTGTAAAAATAAATTGGTTGATATGAATTTCTTTAGATAGTTGGAAGGATGTTTGGTGTATCTGACGCGTTCTCATCATGTTATAACTTTTTTTATTAACCATGTCTTCTTGGTTTCAAATGAACCTTATGAGAGTTAATGGAAAGTAGTTGAGAATATTATTTTCTACATTTTTGGGACTTTGAGTTATTGAATTCATTATACTACGCAAATTTATTATACTAGTGAGGTTTTCAATATTCATATATGGGTGGATTTTATGATGCATAACAATCTAATTTTAGATTATTTTATCACCTCGGTTGAGGACCAATTGATTGGGATTGTAATAACTAGACAGGCGTTATTTTTTATTTTACTAAGGATGAATACAAGTGTCGTAAAATATGGTTAAGAAGATCTTTATATATGAAATATAAGTGATGAATTTATGTTATCACAAGACTCCCCTTCTCTAATCTAATGTGATAGTCATATTTCCATTGAAATTTCATAAATAACTATTAATCATTATAGAACCAAACACATTTAAATTCATATTCATTTTATTTTCAAGATGATTCAGGATGATATGTTTTGTATGGAGTATATTCCCATTGCTACTCAAATTGTTGATATTTTCACAAAACTTCTACCCTCTCTTTATTTTCTACATTTGCGAGAATTATTTGAGGTTAAATAAGTTGTACTTAGGAGATCTGAATAAGTTCTTACGAAGTTTTTGCATTGGGTACCTTATTTAGAATAGTAACTTAGACCCTCGCTTCGTGTTGTTTACTCCCTTGAATTATCTTAATGGAGAAAGTTGTTATAAGTTTAAATGCATGCACTAGTTTGTGGATATTTATTAAATATATTCTTTAATGCATTAACACCATTAATATTCTTTTGATAGTTGTAAGCTTAGTTGTCACTTACACCTTTTTGTGTGAGTTTTTTTCACTCAAAAATACATTTGGGAAGGATTTGTTGATGATTTTTTTATCCTTTATTTGTTGATATATAATTATCTATGAACAAAGGTTGTTACACATATTTATAAGGTGAGGATAATCTTCTTATCAACCTATTTATTTAACTATTCTCTAATGTAAAAAATTATGACTTATTCTAAATAATAATGTTTTTGGTTTCTTTGTGTGTGTATTTTTTGTATGTTAATTCATTTCTGAGTTTCTTCTGTGTAATATTTAACCTTTCTCATTACATGATCCTATAGGTTACACCCATACTTTTTGGATCAATTTTTCAAGTTCTTCCTCTAGCTTCTTCTCTCTATGTGTTAGAAATCAAAGATTTATATTATACTCTCACCAATTTCACCCAAAAAAAGTTTATTAATAGGCATAACATTGTTTGAATGACCTTCTACTCAAATTTTCAATAGCCATTTTGTGAATTTTCCTTCCTCACATTAATTGAAGACGAGACTAATATTCAACTTGATTGATCCTACAATTATTTATCTTCTTTCAATTTTTATCCCTCTCTAATGGGTCAAGGATGTCAACATAGTCCTTGCCCTCATCACTCGCATAGCCGTTATGGTTGGGTTTCACGTCAAAACCACTCACCTCCTCTTACTCAATATAGAGAGTGGGGATTTTGTAGTGCCCACATTTTTATATCCTCAGTTATATGTTGACTTCTTTATTCATAGATATGATTTGACAGGGATTCGATATATTTTGGACATTATTTTATGTTATTTGATCTTCATGGAAATTTATGGTGATTTGGGTGGTTAACAAAAATTTGAATTGATGAGTATTTTTGAACATTTTATTAGATGTTAGGGATACTAAGTTGTTTCTATGATATTTGGGCTTATTTGATATCTGATGGATATATAGTTTAGTCTCATGTCTTGATGATTTATAATATTCTATTATTGAGGACACATGATGGAATGGTTATATGACCTTTATATGTATTGTAATGGCTAACATATGACGAATTGTGTGATATTGTGCATGTTTCACATTTACGATTCCATTTTGATGTGGTGATATCATAAATTTGCATGTTTATACTTTATCATTTATTGATCAGTTGGTTTACACATGTATTGGATAGATTCATTTAATGTGTGCATTGAGTGTGCAGGTGACAGGTCAAAAGAGAACATGGGTTTCAGGACGGCTACACAAATTGTGCACAAGTGGCCCACGGTGTTAAGTCCTAACCATGTTAGCTGTAAGAGGCCTTATTATTGGATTCCATTGTTTGGGCACCATGAGTGACCCTTATTTGTAAAGTTGTATGTCATGTAAAATTAATTTTGTTTAGTTTGTTTTATTTTGTTAAGTAAACTAGGGTTGGGGACTTAATGGTCCCCACTTGCATTAATTTTTTTATTTGGGTAATTGTGTGTTAATTAGAGAGGATTGGAGTCACGTGTCCACCCTTGAATGGGCCCCACATCCTCTACATTTTTATCCTAAATGTACTAAACCTGAAATTGGACTATTTATGGCATTTTAAGTGACCCCTTTTAGTTTTGGAAGTTCACTTAACATAAAAATAAGACCTTGGAACATACCTATTAGGTAGGGGGGATTAATTTCAAGGCATAGAGGGAGTTTCCCTCCCAATTTTCTCTCTTTTTTAACCACCCATGTAAGATGGATTGGAATATGTGTGTTGTTAAAATTTGCACAAACTTATTTTATTTTCTTTTCAGGCAATTTGGGAGAAGAGTGTTAAAAATGAATTTATCTTTTCTCCATTTTATTTTTTGGAGGCAAGAGAGGGGTGACACATATCACCCCCTCATTGGTGAGGGAATTGTTTTTTATTTTCTTGAAATACTCCCTCATTGGGGAGAAGGAGAACTTTTTAAAAACATTTCTTGGTGCTTGATGACTTTTTCTGAGCTAGAGTTTTCTTGGATAAGGAAGTGGGAAAATCTTAGAGTGTTGGAGAGCTTTTGGAGGTAGGATATTAATTTATCACTACATGTTATTTTACATGATACATGTTAGAGTTGTTTATGGTTGTATATTGTGTTTTGTTGCTTGTATTTTATATTATTTGAGTATATTTTTATATTATTTTCTCCATCCATCATATGGCTTGATGAATTTTAGATTTTTATAGGGGAAGAGGGAGGGATTTTCCCTCTTAAACCTCATGGCTTGATGGGATTTTCCCTCTTAAACCTCATGGATTGTTGTCCTGGATGAATAAAGAGGTTTGTTTTGAAGAGATTGTTAGTGTGCATCCTATGGTTGGACCAAAATTTTGGCACTTTTTAATATCTCATCTACTCTTCCCCACCTTGAGGATGAAAATGGTTTTCTCCTCTTTTCTTTGGTTGGTTATTTTGTGTTTCTTTAATGTATGGTTTTGTATTGTATGTGAATGTGTTTGTAGTTCATGTCTCCCTCAATCTTATGCATGTTTTTGGAAGCAAGCTCTCTCTCCCAAGGGATTGGGGGAAGCTAGTATGTCTTCCAAAATCTAGAAAGGCATATAATTATGCCTATAAATTGGGTGGTAAAACAAGCCATTTCTATTTGTGTAGGTTTCCTTAAAAGACACTCAAAGTTTTAGCTCAAGTTTTGGAAGATGGTTGGAGTTTCTTGATGTCATGGATTCTCATTTTTTTCTCAAATTTTTGGTGAACATTACTCTCATTGTAACTTAATGGAGATGGCCTTATGATTGTTATCTTTTCCTTGTAAAGTTTTATTTTTGTGATTTGGGGATTTCTTGTAAATTAGTGTTGCATTAATTTGTGTATCCCCTTTCAATCTTGCAAAGAAAGCTTGTAAAGTTCTCCTTTGTGCATCTTCAGTATCTTGATTTACGATTGCTTTGTGATGTTAATTTTAGAGCTTAAAATTCATTTTTATGTAAGATATTATTGCATAATAAACATTGTAAGAAATTTAAATCTTGAAAAGAAATGGAAGGAATATTAAGTGCAACATATTCTATTGAAAAAAATGGTTTTTTATGCTATCATTGTGATCCTCAAGTGAAGTGAAAGTTTTTATATTTGTGGTAGAAATTTTAAAAATTGATTGATTCTCCTTTTAAAAGAAAACTACATTTTTCATTATATAAGGGTAATGTACAACTAAGATTTGAAGTAGAGGAAATTTTACTACCATTTGTTGCAATATAAGTATTCTCTTTCATTTATTAAACAATTTATAAAAAAACAAGTTTGATAGAAATCTATATTTAAACTTGTTCCTATTCCATACAGGTTGTAGTGATTTGGATTTTTACTTTTCAATGGAGAAGTTTTAATTTCTAATAATCTAATTTAAAAATTATGTAGTTAAAAATGTGCATAAATATAATCTATTCTCATAAATGGTTTCAGATCTTTAAAATAAACCATTTTAAATTGTGATATTTATAAACACGTAAATTAGATGTATTTACAAATCAAAACCTATCAACTTCAACTTGCATTTATTATATAATATAAATATAATATATATATATATTATTATATATAATATAATATTATATAATATTAATAATATATATTATTATATTATATTATATATATATATATATATATTTACAAATTTAATTAACAAAAAAATGTTATAATGGAAAGTTCAATTTGAAGGTTTGTATGTGTAAAAACAAACAAAACAAAGTAAATGGGGAGGGGCCGAGCCATCCCCAACCTGCGCCAAACCCTACAACCCACCGCCCATCCTCCATGCTTCCCACTCCACCACGCACCCTCTCACCCTTTCCACACACCACTCCTGACACCCCACACCTCCATGCAACCCACCACACCTCACATCCACCGAACCCCCTCTGTGTCACCCTTCCATTCTCCAAAATCCACGGCTCTATTAAAATTTGCATTTTATTTTATATTTCGGGTTTGCAATATAGATCGATTATTACTATTGAATATTATATATATATATAATAATGAAATTTTTCAACAAAAACTCATTGTAACCAAGCTTCCTTATTTCCTCAATCAACCTGCACAAACAAGAAAGGAAAGGAAAAGAAACAAAATGTAAACAAATGAGAAGAGAAAGAAACCATAAAGATGGATTAGGGAAACTCTAGGGCAATTTGTAAATCTAAGGCCAAGGTTAGATTGATCCTATGGCCCACATTAAACCCCACACACTTTAAGTCGCGGGAATTTGATGGGAGTGGGAAATAAAATAAAAGAAGGGTGAGTGGGTTGATAATTAATTATAAAGGGGTTGTAAAACTTCCCAATGTGACCTTAGTAAATGTATAGTAGGGTAACCATGGAAAAAAATAAATTATTAAGTTCGAAGTTAGGCAAGTATTTAATTAATTTGGGAAATTCAAATTAATATAAAATAATTATTAGCGGGAATCAGTTAAGCATAGTATTAGTATTTTTTTCACGCTTTAAAAAATTTACGTGAATTTATAGTTACATTTTGTTGTGGTTTCCGATGTCCCGAGATAGGGCATTACATTTGGTGTCAGAGCGATGGTTTACACACGTGGACGCTCTAGGTAAATAATTAATTACATAATAAAGTTTTAATAACATTAAAATAATTAATTAAAATGTTTCCGCAACCATTATAACTTAATAATCTGTTTCTTACCTTGTACACAGGATGAAACCCGCAAGATTTTGATCCGTTAGGGACTTTGGACGTAGTTTCCCAATGCCTAAGCCACAGGTACCTGAATTCAGACCTCATATTTTAGAGGGCCTTCAACATTTGATAGGTGATATACAGTAGTTCCTTCCACCACCGCAGGAGATGAGAGAGAAGGATATCCAGTCAAGAGATACGGAACCAATAGGTTAGACACACACTCCGAGCCACCAGAGCACGATACCCCAAGGCGGGAGAGATCACGTAGGCCTTCCGATCACTATGAGAGGGTGGCCTTGTACTTTCGTAGCCGTTCACATGACCTTGAGGGACCATTTGGGGATATATGACCCCATTCACTAGTTGGACCTCAACGTTAGGATCTAAATGCAGGAAGTGTGATTAGGGATCTTCTTCTGTTGCAGCTACCTAGATACACTAGCTCTACAGATGGATTTCAGACTGAGTCATGGCTCCTCTTCCCTGATAGCTACTTTGTCTTTCACTCTTACGAGATAAATGTTGATGCCAGGTTCACCATACACCTTCTAGACGAAATAGGAATTTAGTAGAGCAATGAGGAGTGGAAGCTCCATTTGACTCGAGATACAATGACCTGGGAGTTGTTTAAGAAAATTTTCAAGGCACGTAGTTAGAGAATTTCATGCAGAAAAGTATTGATGAGTTTTATGACTTACGACATGGCTCTAACACAGTGAGATAGTATGAGATTAGGTTCCTGGATATTTTACAGTATGTGGACTACCTGTAAGATGAAAAATTACAGGTAAATAGGTTTATTCATGGCCTGAATGCAGACATAGCAAGAGCAGTTAGGATGTTATATCCTCCCACGCTTGAGAAGGCCATTGAGAAGGCCTACTTACATATGGAGAATAGGACTAGGGCACAGGAACACAGAGATAGGAACAATAGAAAATTATATAAGAATATACAAGCATTTCAAATTCAAAGGTCACAGGGTACAACATCACCCCCTGGAGGATGATTCTTTCCTTCAATAGTAGTATCAATGGCTCGACTTCATCCACATCATCAGGGCCACTAGAAGTAGAGAATTAGACAAAATCAGAGCTTACAAAGAGGTGGTACTAGAGGAGGTTTTGGTAGATCCAAGGATAGGAAGCATGGTACTCAGCAGGTAAAACCAGCTCACACACAACAGTCTGTTAGGGTTGGGTTGACTAGATTAGGTCACCAGAGTAAATGTGTGTACTCTGGTCCCCTAATCACTATGTGTGTATGTGTCTGCAAAAAACCATTATCATGGATATGTAGAGAGCTCCTATATCTGAGTAGACAGTGGGTGATATAGGACGTGCCCATCGTGTATATGCAGCGGTTGACAACTACCAAGATGAAGATCAGGCCAAATTTTTTGAGATGACGGGTACTATCAGGGGTATTTTTGTCTCAGTACTCTTTGATTCAGATGCTTCAGATTATTTTATATCTCCTTCTATAGTAGACTAGTGTGGGCTAGTGGAGGTTAGGGAGCCAGAAAATGGGTAGGTTGAGTTGTCCTTTGGGTCCAAACTCGCCATGGAATCGTATATGGAGAGTCGCGTAATTGATTTTGGAGTCTTATCCACTACTCTTGACCTCCAAGTTATACCTCTAGGATCATATCAAGTTGTTTTAGGTATGGATTGGATCGAGGCTCATCAAGACAAGGTGGATTGCAGGAATAAGGTCATTGAGTGTCAGGATGATCTTAGGAGTGTGCTATCCCATTTTAGTGATTCCAGCTAAAATCAAGAAAACCATAGAAAAAGTTTGGAAAAAATATCCTAAAATGCTCTCTTAGGGAGATTTTCGAGTTTTCGGGTTTCAACAACATGACAACATATTTTCTATGTGTTTCATGCAAGTTGTCTTCCGAAACATGAAACAAGCCAGTCTTTTGGGTTTTCGAAAATCTGGAGCATCGGAACATGCATGGTCAAAAACATGTCTCATGTCACTTGTTCCCCAAAACCCAAAACCTGATATGTTCCTTTGTGTCATATTTTCGGAACTCCCGAGCATCATAACATGCATTATCAAAAACAACTCTCATGTCACTTGTTCCCCGAAACCCAAAACCTGATATGTTCCTTTTTGTCGAGTTTTTGGAACTCCAAAGCATCGGAACATGCATTGTCAAAAACATGTCTCATGTAACTTGTTCCCTGAAATCCAAAACCCGATATGTTCCTTTGTGTTGGGTTTTCAGAACTCTGGAGCATCGAAACATGCATTGTCAAAAACATGTCTCATGTCACTTGTTCCCTGAAACTTGAAACCTGATATGTTCCTTTGTGTCAGATTTTTGGAACTCCGGAGAATCGGAACATGCATTGTCAAAAACATGTCTCATGTCACTTGTTCCATGAAACTCGAAACCAGATATGTTCCTTTGTGTTGGGTTTTTGGAACCTTGGAACATCTTAACATATCAAGTTGCATGTCTCTTGTTTCCCAAAACCCAAAACCGGAATTGATAGCAAATCCTTTGTGTCGGGTTTTCAGACACTCCAAGCATGATGATATGGCTTTAATGCTGAGTTTTCGGGTAGTTGGCACACATGTCAAGTGAAGTGTAATAAATATAGGGGTTTTTATAAATAGTTGGATTTAGACGTCATTTTTACCTATTGTACTTTTTGTTGCATGAATTTTCTCGTGCATGCACTTCAAACCTCCAAACCCGATTTGATTTCGTGATTGATTGCATGTTTCATTTTCAATTATTTTTCAAACGTGTTGAAGGTATTTTCTCTACCCTCTACTTGTGAGGTTTGTTAGATATGTTTTTGTGATGATCTTTTGGATGTTCTCCTCCATTTCTTACTTTTATTTTTAGGTTTAAGGTTTTTATTGTCTGCTTCATTTTTAGGTTGTATTCCAATAAAATTGTTGCTTAGAAATCACCCTTAAGGTGTTTTTCTATTTATACCTTGGAATATTCCTAAACAAATGAGAAGAGAAAGAAACCATAAAGATGGATTAGGGAAACTCTAGGGCAATTTGTAAATCTAAGGCCAAGGTTAGATTGATCCTATGGCCCACATTAAACCCCACACACTTTAAGTCGCGGGAATTTGATGGGAGTGGGAAATAAAATAAAAGAAGGGTGAGTGGGTTGATAATTAATTATAAAGGGGTTGTAAAACTTCCCAATGTGACCTTAGTAAATGTATAGTAGGGTAACCATGGAAAAAATAAATTATTAAGTTCGAAGTTAGGCAAGTATTTAATTAATTTGGGAAATTCAAATTAATATAAAATAATTATTAGCGGGAATCAGTTAAGCATAGTATTAGTATTTTTTTTCACGCTTTTAAAAAATTTATGTGAATTTATAGTTACATTTTGTTGTGGTTTCCGATGTCCCGAGATAGGGCATTACATTTGGTTGTCAGAGCGATGGTTACACACGTGGACGCTCTAGGTAAATAATTAATTACATAATAAAGTTTTAATAACATTAAAATAATTAATTAAAATGTTTCCGCAACCATTATAACTTAATAATCCGTTTCTTACCTTGTACACAGGATGACACCCGCAAGATTTTGATCCGTTAGGGACTTAGGACGTAGTTTCCCAATGCCTAAGCCACAGGTACCTGAATTCAGACTCATATTTTAGAGGGCCTTCAACATTTGATAGGTGATATACAGTAGTTCCTTCCACCACCGCAGGAGATGAGAGAGAAGGATATCCAGTCAAGAGATACGGAACCAATAGGTTAGACACACACTCCGAGCCACCAGAGCACGATATCCCAAGGCGGGAGAGATCACGTAGGCCTTCCGTTCACTATGAGAGGGTGGCCTTGTACTTTCGTAGCCGTTCACATGACCTTGAGGGACCATTTGGGGATATATGACCCCATTCACCAGTTGGACCTCAACGTTAGGATCTTAATGCAGGCAGTGTGATTAGGGATCTTCTTCTGTTACAGCTACCTAGATACACCAGCTCTACAGATGGATTTCAGACTGAGTCATGGCTCCTCTTCCCTGATAGCTACTTTGTCTTTCACTCTTACGAGATAAATGTTGATGCCAGGTTCACCATACACCTTCTAGACGAAATAGGAATTTAGTAGAGGAATGAGGAGTGGAAGCTCCATTTGACTCGAGATACAGTGACCTGGGAGTTGTTTAAGAAAATTTTCAGGGCACGTAGTTAGACAATTTCATACAGAAAAGTATTGATGAGTTTTATGACTTACGACATGGCTCTAACACAGTGAGATAGTATGAGATAAGGTTCCTGGATATTTTACAGTATGTGGACTACCTGTAAGATGAAAAATTACAGGTAAATAGGTTTATTCATGGCCTAAATGCAGACATAGCAAGAGCAGTTAGGATGTTATATCCTCCCATGCTTGAGAAGGCCATTGAGAATGCCTACTTACATATGGAGAATAGGACTAGGGAACAGGAACACCGAGATAGGAATAATAGAAAATTATATAAGAATATACAAGTATTTCAAATTCAAAGGTCACAGGGTACAATATCACGCCCTGGAGGATGATTCTTTCCTTCAATAGTAGTATCGAGGGCTCGAATTCATCCACATCATCAGGGCCACTAGAAGTAGAGAATTAGACAAAATCAGAGCTTACAAAGAGGTGGTACTAGAGGAGGTTTTGGTAGATCCAAGGATAGGAGGCATGGTACTCAGCAGGTAAAACCAGCTCACACACAATAGTTTGTTAGGGTTGGGTTGACTAGATTAGGTCACCAGAGTAAATGTGTGTACTCTGGTCCCCTGATCACTATGTCTGTATGTGTTTGCAAAAAACCATTATCATGGATATGTAGAGAGCTCCTATATCTGAGTAGACAATGGGTGATATAGGACGTGCCCATCGTGTATATGCAGCAGTTAACAACTACCAAGCTGAAGATCAGGCCAAATTTTTTGAGTTGACGGGTACTATCAGGGGTATTTTTGTCTCAGTACTCTTTGATTCAGATTCTTCAAGTTATTTTATATCTCCTTCTATAGTGGACTAGTGTGGGCTAGTGGAGGTTAGGGAGCCAGAAAATGGGTAGGTTGAGTTGTCCTTTGGGTCCAAACTCGCCATGGACTCGTATATGGAGAGTCGTGTAATTGATTTTGGAGTCTTATCCACTACACTTGACCTCCAAGTTATACCCTCTAGGATCATATCAGGTTGTTTTAGGTATGGATTGGATCAAGGCTCATCAGGAAAAGGTGGATTGCAGGAATAATGTCATTGAGTGTCAGGATGATCTTAGGAGTGTGCTATCCCATTTTAGTGATTCCAACTAAAATCAAGAAAACCATAGAAAAAGTTTGGAAAAAATATCCTAAAATGCTCTCTTAGGGAGATTTTCAGGTTTTCGGGTTTCAACAACGTGACAACATATTTTCTATGTGTTTCATGCAAGTTGTCTTCCGAAACATGAAACAAGCCAGTCGTTTGGGTTTTCATAAATCTGGAGCATCGGAACATGCATGGTCAAAAAAATGTCTCATATCACTTGTTCCCTGAAACCCAAAACCTGATATGTTCCTTTGTGTCATATTTTCGGAACTCTCGAGCATCAGAACATGAATTATCAAAAACAACTCTCATGTCACTTGTTCCCCGAAACCCAAAACCTGATATGTTCCTTTTTGTCGAGTTTTTGGAACTCCAGAGCATCGGAACATGCATTGTCAAAAACATGTCTCATGTCACTTGTTCCCTGAAATTCAAAACATGATATGTTCCTTTGTGTTGGGTTTTCAGAAATCTGGAGCATCGAAACATGCATTGTCAAAAACATGTCTCATGTCACTTGTTCCCTGAAACTTGAAACTTGATATGTTCCTTTGTGTCAGATTTTTGGAACTCTGGAGCATCAGAACATGCATTGTCAAAAACATGTCTCATGTCACTTGTTCCATGAAACTCAAAACCAGATATGTTCCTTTGTGTTGGGTTTTTGGAACCTTGGAACATCTTAACATATCAAGTTGCATGTCTCTTGTTTCCCAAAACCTAAAACCCGAATTGATAGAAAATCCTTTGTGTCGGGTTTTCAGACACTCCAAACATGATGATATGGCTTTAATGCTGAGTTTTTGGGTAGTTGGCACACATGTCAAGTGAAGTGTAATAAATATAGGGGTTTTTATAAATAGTTGGATTTACACGTCATTTTTACTTATTTTACTTTTTGTTGCGTGGATTTTCTCGTGCATGCACTTCAAACCTCCAAACCCGATTTGATTTCGTGATCGATTGCATGTTTCATTTTCCATTATTTTTCAAACGTGTTGAAGGTATTTTCTCTAACCTCTGCTTGTTAGGTTTGTTAGATATGTTTTTGTGATGATCTTTTGGAAGTTCTCCTCCATTTCTTACCTTTCTTTTTAGGTTTAAGGTTTTTATTGTCTTCTTCATTTTTAGGTTGTATTCCAATAAAAAATTTGCTTAGAATTCACCCTTAAGGTGTTTTTCTATTTTATACCTTGGAATATTCCATTTTGTGTTTTAAAGCAAAAGAGACAAATGAAAAAACACTAACTGTTGAGATGGCGGAAATTTTACATGTCTTGACATCTCAAAAACCCGATCCCTTTATTAATCTCCAAGCTCCGTAGTGTTTCGGGTGGTTCTAAGTGTCGGACATCCAACATCTTCCGACATCTGATTTCTAGTGTGTCGGGTTTTGTGAGGTTCTCAACACCTTCTAGTTTCCGCAGTGTGTCAGGTTTTTTGAGGTGTTGAACACCTTCCAGTTTCCACAATGTGTCAGGTCTCGCAAAGTGTCCAACACATAAGATTTTCCAATACACTCAATTTTCTGTCAGGTTTTGCAAAGTTTCTGACAAGGTCTAATCTCCAACACTCCATAATATATCAGGTTTGTGGGGTTTCTCAGCAAGTTTTGAAACATGAATATCCAAACCAGAAGTTATCAGTGCAACACTCCTCAAGAACTCCTCATGTCGGATCCTGGACCATCACAGGATAAGTCAGATAAGCTTAGGAAGATGAAGTAAAAATTTAGGAAGGTGGAGTCCCCTTCTTACATTGATTGCAATTATGATATCTAAGACGCAGAACTCAAAAATATAGACTTGGAGGACTTTTGGAATAGAATCAAGGATTATTCTCAGACTCCCTGGATGAAATCAATAGCTGGCAGTGGCCTCCCTCTTGCAGCTGGATTCCTCATGTCTACTTAGTGCCCAGAGTTCATCTTGGAATGTGCTTCAAATTATGACTCTGCTTCTCATTCAGTGAGAAATCAGGCGGGAGAAGTCATAGTTAAGTTAGACGGAGGTTAATTTGATGACCTTCTTAGATTGCCTAACTTTGAGGAGTATGTGGATTTGAATCTTCAATTAGATTAGAAGGCCTAGGAAATGACTAGGAATATTGTATTAAACATATAAATAAGAAGTTCCTGATCAAGGCCAAGCTGGTTGTCTCTAGGTTTCCAAGATTTGTTCCTAGAAGTGATTTCATTCATGAGATCAATGATATCATTACCTTGCTGAGCCAGGTTTGGATTCCCTGAGTAAATTTTTTTCCAAGGATGGATGTACCAATTCATGGTCATCATTAAGAATAATCCATAGGGGATTGATTGGGGTAGAATTATCAGTGACGAGATAGACTCCCAGATGAAAAAAAAATTGTCTACAGGCAAGTTTTATATGTCCTCCTATGCTACTGATGCAGCAGATGGTATGAGAAATTACCCAAGTTTATATACAAAGGGGAACAAAGGTAGCAAAGCATGTCTACCAGCATTTTCCTTAGCTAACGAAGAAAGGGTCTGAAGATCAATTCAGAAGAATAAATTATGCCTTCTTTTATGAGAACATCTCCAGGATGAACCCTAAGATGAGAAAAACAAGAGTCTCTGATGAGGCATGGGATGAGGTTTCAAAATGGGGTTGTGTCTTCTTGCAATTTAAAAATTTCATGTATCTTCAAGTGGTCATGTACTCGGGTGATCCTTTCTGGTTTCCTAGGTACCCAGGAGACAAGCTGATCCTAATGGCGTTGGTCAGGCAATTGTTGGATTTCCACAAGTTCCAACAAAGTAAGCACAAGGCTTCTGTATCCTTCCCAATTTATATTGGAAGGGACACTTGCTCAACGGTGGTAAAAGATAGCTTCAGGAAAAATTAAAGAAGCACATGAAGCACAGAGATCGGTTTGACTTCCGAGGAGTGCTTAAGTCATATGGAACCCTGTATCTACATGTGCCTAGCATAGAAGACATATGGGTTGATATTTGCGATGAAGTGGCCATCCGAAGAAAATACCATAGCCGGTTAACACTTGAAGAAATTTAGACACTTGATCTTGCTGACATCCCAGAAGGTACTATCGACAATGAAAGTGTTCTGGACACTTCATATGATGGGCTGAATGAAGATCAATACGTGTTCCTGGCTATTGATTGGTCTGTTGATGAAAAATCCTTTGTTACGAATAGTTCTTCTCTGATTCTCACACGCACTAATGTGTGGCTCGTTTCAAGGGAATGAGTTACAAAGAAAAAAGTTTCTCAAATTTGGTCACCTTTGAAGCGGGGCCTTCCAAGAAAGAAACAGACAAGAGCTCCTCTAAAAGGCCTATAAAGGTAAAAATTTTTAAGAAGGGAGATGAGCAAGCAACCATTTCATCTTCCACTCCAACTGAAATGGTGAATGTACCAGATTCCCCAACCCCACTAGAAATTGGATAAATCTCTTTGGAGGTAGAGGCTAGCTAACCTTTAATTTCACCATTTTCTAATTGCTCGTCATAAGTAAGTTTTTCTCTTACTTCTTGGGTTTTAGCTTCAGTATCTGCGCTTCCTCCTTTGCAACCACTTCCACCTCCTCTTTATCCATTCCCTTCATCAACCATATCTGACATCTTTTCCAGTCTCTCACCTCTCTCTTTTGGAGCTAAAATGACTATAGACATTCCTCCTCCTTTTGTACCTCTATTCAATGAATCCATCACCACACTTGTGGCTATTACCACTCCACAAGCAAATATCCCTCCACCTACAAGTGCAACATCAACACCTCTAATAGGAGAAATTTATTTTGCCACTCCTCAATGGTTGCTTAATCAGACTTTGAGGAAAAGGAAGGTGGTTGTTCCCCTACCAACCTTCGATTTTAGTTCACTCAAGGTTTCTCCTACTAAATCTTCCAATAAACCCAAAACAGTTTCAAGGGTTTGAGTGGATTCTTCAGGGAATAGATTTGTAGAGATTGTTACTCCCGCGGCCAACAAAACCAGAGAGGATATTATGGCTAATAACTATCAGATCACAAGCGTGGATCTAGGGAAAGTGACAACAGAAGGAGCACAACAAGATGCACAAGATGCAATGAATGTGCTGTGTCAAAAGCTAAAAGAAAAATAAGTGAGAAAAGATGAGCTCAAATAAAAAGTGGAGCATTTAACAGAAGTGTTAATGAAGCCTGCACAGCCTTCCAAGTCAATCTCATCATCCTCCACTCCTACTCCCCTCATGTTCGATTTGTCATCGGTACCTAGAATCGAAAATATTAATGAGAAGTGGAGAACGGTTGATGAATGGATTCAGAGGTTACTCCTCCAAGGGAAAGAAGTCATTGAGACCTCATTAGAGGTTTATAAATCCTTGGTGGAAGTAAAGAAGAAGGGTGAGAAAATGGATGAAGACTTTTCAGATGAAATCAGGAACCTCGACCTCACCTTGGAAACTCTTAATGCACTAAAAAAGATTCCGTCTCATATCTTGGTTGAAGAAGGATTAATTCCTCACTTGGATAAGAATTTTCAGCTGAGCAAAGCCATAAGGTTAACGATAAAAATCCTTAATGAATCCTACAACAAGCTGATGGAATCTAGGGATAAATTGGTCGATGCCACCAATGATATTGAAGAAGAGCTTGCAAGGATTTTTCCCAAGGTGTTAGATGGGAGTTCAGATATTTTATCCACAGATGAGTTTCACAAACAAATCTGAGAATTAATCCAGCATGAATCAAATGCCACCTTCAATCTAGAAATCATTGATAAAATTGTGAAGATTGAGCATGTCTTGGAATCACTAAGGAAACTTAGTAAAAGGCTGAAAAAACTTCCAGGTGATGTCAACGATGTTCATGAAACCTGTGAGGTCTTAAATGATCATTCCAGCGCACCTGAGGAAGCTGAAATGCAAGATGTAATCAGGAAATTCTGGGAATTCCAAGATAAACAAGCGCTATTGGAGGAAGGAAAAGATGGCAGAATGGAGCAAGCTTAGTGTTACATGTCATTTTCATTCAGAAATTGACATATCTTTTTCATTTTCCTTTTTCCATAAAGGAAGCAAATTTTGACTTGGTCTCTTACGTGAGACTCAAGCAAAATAGGATTCTTAATAAAATGACTATTTCTTAAGGTTTATCCTATTTTATCTCTGCTCTTTCTATTATAAATATAGAGAACATATGTATTCAAAGGGGAGAGATTTTTTATTAAGAAAGCTATTTGTGAAAAGAAGAGAAACTTTGTATTTTTATTTTATCCATTTGAAGAATAGAAACAAATGTTATTTTGCAGACTTTGTGTTGTGAGATTCATTTCCCTTAAGTGAGTGTTCTTATGTTCAAAGATCTTAAGTTGTTCTTCGTTATCATTCTTGATTATTTTAATATTTTCCAAGCATTACATATATTTTTCTAAAACTCGTGTGAGTACTTTGTTATCTGTGTTTGCTCAAAGAAACACACGTTCTTCTCATTCCCTTCAAAATCTGTTTCTTCCATAACAATTTGTTTTTCAATTCATTCAGTTCTGTAACAATAATATCTTTACCACACGTTGATATGAACTTTAGGATTATATCACAACCCCCAATGGTTAGAATAGTGTGTATATTGTAAATATTCTTTCTGCTGTGTTTTAGATTAGTAATAAACAAGAAGCCTCACCTGTCTTTGAGGAGGGATTTCATACCATACACTATGGTTGAACCTCATATTTTTTCTTGACAAAATATCCAACCAACAATTTTTGGTGACTCCGCTGGGGAATATGAACTGATAATACTAAGCTTATCCTATTGGTGTCTAGTGACTCTGTATTTGCCTTATTTTTGGG